>BSBK01004288.1:172500-874458 GCA_027943335.1 Chamaecyparis obtusa | reverse complement strand
GTGTCAAAAGGGGTCACATGTGTCTAAAGGGGTAAGACCCCTTTAGACACACTGGAGCATTCAAATCTATCAAAAGGGGTCATGGGGACTCCCTAGGGGCCCTATTACACATTATCATGCGTTAGGACCCCTAGGGAGTCTCCATGACCCATTTTCACACATTTGAATGCTCAAGTGTGTCTTAAGGGGTCTTAAGACCCCTTCGGACACACTTGAGCATTCGAATGTGTCCAAAGGGGTCATGGGGGACACCATAGGGGTCCTAGTATGCCTAATAACATATACTAGGACCCCTAGGGAATCCCCATGACCCCTTTGGAAACATACAAATGCTCAAGTGTGTCCGAAGGGGTCCTAAGACCCCTTAAGACACACTTGAGCATTCCAATGTGTCAAAAGGTGTCATGGGGAATCCCTAGGGGTCCTAACCCATGATAAGACATACTAGGACCTCTAGGGAGTCCCCATGACTCCTTTTGACACATTTGAACACTCAAGTGTGTTTGAAGGGCACCTAAGACCCCTTAAGACATGTTTGAGCATTCAAATGTGTCAACAGGGGTCATTAAGACTCCCTAGCTCCTAATGCATGATAAGGCATACTAGGACCCTTAGGGAGTCCACATGACCCCTTTTGACACATTTTAATGCTCAAGTGTGTCCAAATAGGTCCTAACACCTCTTAAGGACACACTTGAGCACTGAAATTTGTCAAAAGGGGTCATGGGGCCTCCCTAGGGGGCCTAACATGTGATAAGGCATACTAGGGACACCTAGGGAGCCCCCATGACCACTTTTCACACATTTGAACTCTCAAGTGTGTTCAAAGGGGTCTTAAGACCCCCTTGAGATACACTCAAGTGTTCAATGTGTCAAAAGGGGTCATGGGGACATCCTAGGGGTCCTAACGCATGATAAGGGCATACTAGTACCCCTATGGAGTACCCATGACCCCTTTTGACACATTTCAATGCTCAAGTGTGTCTTAAAGGGTCTTAAGACCCCTTCAAAAATAGTTGAGCATTCAAAATGTGTCAAAAGACTTCATGGGGACTCCCTATGGATCATAGTATGCCTTTTGAGGTGTACTAGGACCTATAGGGAGTTCCCATGACCCCTTTTTGATACATTAGAATGCTCAAGTGTGTCTTAACGGGTCTTAAGACCCCTTAAGACACACTTTAGCGTTCAAATGTTTCAAAAGGGGTCATGGGGACTCCCTAGGGGTCCTAACACATGATAACATGTACTAGGACCCATAGGGAGTCCCCTTGATCCCTTTGTACACATTCCAATGTTGAGGTGTGTCTGAAGGGGTCCTAAGACCCCTTAAGACATACTTGGGCATTCCAATGTGTCAAAAGGGATTATGGGGACTCCCTAGGTGTACTAAAGCATGATAAGGCATACTAGGAACCCTAGGGAGTCCCCATGACCCCTTATGGAACATTCAAATGCTCAAGTGTGTCCGAAGGGGTCCTAACACCCCCTTAAGACACACTTGAGCATTCAAATGTATCAAAAGGGGTCACGGGGACTCCCTAGGGGTCATAACGCATGATAAGGCATGCTAGGAGTCATAGGGAGTCCCCATGACCCTTTTTGACACATTTGAATGCTCAAGTATATCCAAAGGGTTACTAAGACCCCTTAAGACACACTTGAGCATTCAAATTTGTCAAAAGGGGTCATGGAGACTCCCTAGGGGTCCTAACCTATGACAAGGCATACTAGGAACCCTAGGGAGCCCCCATGACCCCTTTTGACACATTTGAACACTCAAGTGTCTCCAAAGGGGTCCTAAGACCCCTTAAGACACACTTGAGCATTTACATGTGTCAAGTGTGTCTTAAGGGGTCTTAGGACCCCTTCAAAGACACTTGAGTGTTTAAATGTGTCAAAAGGGGCCATGGAGACTCCCTAGGGGCCCTAACCATGACAAGGCATACTAGGACCCCTAGGGAGCCTCCATGACCCATTTTGACACATTTGAACACACAAGTGTCTCCAAAGGGATCCTAAGACCCTTTAAGACACACTTGAGAATTTACATGTCTCAAAAGGGATCATGAGGACTCCCTAGGGTTTCTAACATGTGATAAGGTGTACTAGGACCCCTAGGGAATCCCCATGACACCTTTTGACACATTTGAACACTCAAGTGTGTCTAAAGGGGGTCCTAAGACCCCTTAAGATACATTTGAATGTTCAAATGTGTGAAAAGGGGTAATGGGGACTCCCTAGGCATCCTAACACATGATCATACATACTAGGACCCCTAGGGAGCCACCATGACCCCTTTTGACACATTTGAATGCTCAAGTGTGTACAAAGAGGTCCCTAACACCTGTTAAGACATACTTGAGCATTCCAATGAGTCAAAAAGGGTCATGGGGACTACCTAGGAGTCCTAACGTGTGATAAGGTGTACTAGGACACTTAGGCATTCCCATGAACCCTTTTGACACATTTGAATGCTCAAGTTTGTCCAAAGGGGTCCTAAAACCCCTTATGACACATTTGAGCATTACAATGTGTAAAAAGGGGTCATGGGGACTTCCTAGATGTCCTAACATATGATAATGCATACTAGGACCCCTACGAAGTCCCCATGACCCCTTTTGACAAATTTGAATGCTCCAATCTATCTAAAAGGGTCCTAAGACCCCTTAAGACACACTTGAGCATTCCAATGTGTCAAAATGGGTCATGGGGACTTCCTAGGGGTCCTAAAAAACTGATAAGGTGTACTAGGACACCTAGGGAGTCCCCACGACCTATTTTGACACATTTTAAATCTCAAGTGTGTCCGAAGGGGGTTGTAAGATCCCTTAAGACCCACTTGAGCATTCAAATATGTCAAAAGGGGTCATGGGGACTCCCTAGGAGTCCTAACATGTGACAAGGCATACTAGGACCCCTAGGGAGCCCCCATGACCCCTTTTGACACATTTTAATGCTCAAGTGTGTCCAAAGGGGTCCTAAGACCCCTTAAGACATAGTTGACCATTCCAATGTGTCAAAAGGGGTCATGGGGACTCCCTAGGGGTCCTAACATGTGATAAGTTATACTAGAACCCCTAAGGAGTCCCCATGACCCCCTTTTGACACATTTGAACACTCAAGTGTGTCTGAAGGGGTCCTAAGACCCCTTAAGACACACTCAAGCATTCCAATGTGTCAAAAATGGTCATGGGAACTCCTTAGGTGTCCTAATAGTTAATAAGGCATAATAGGAACCCCTCGGGAGCCCCATGACCCCTTTTGACACATTTGAATGCTCAAGTGTGTCCGAAGGGGTCCTAAGACCCCTTAAGATATACTTGAGCATTAAAATGTGTCAAAAAGGGTCATGGGTACTCCCTAGGGGTCCTAACGCGTGATAAGGTGTATTAGGACCCCTAGGGAGGCCCCATGACCCCTTTTGACACATTTGAATGTTTAAGTGTGTCCAAAGGGGTCCTAAGACCCTTGAAGACACACTTGAGTGTTCTAATGTGTCAAAAGGGGTCATGGGGACTCCCTAGGGGTTCTAATGCATAATAAGGCATACTAGGACCCCTACGGAGCCCCCATAACCCCTTTTGACACATTTGAATTCTCAAGTGTGTCAGAAGGAGTCCTAAGACCCCTTAAGACACACTTGAGCATTGCAATGTGTGAAAAGGGGTCATGGGGACTCCGTAGGGGTCCTAACGTGTGATACGACATACTAGGATCCTTAGGGAGTCCCCATTAGCCCTTTTGACACATTCAAATGCGCAAGTGTGTCCAAAGGGTTCCTAAGACCCCTTAAGACACACTTGAGCATTCTAATGTGTCAAAAGGGGTTATGGAGACTCCCTAGGGGTCCTAACATGTGATAAGGCATACTAGGACCCCTAGAGAGTCCATATGACCCCTTTTGATACATTGGAATGCTCAATTGTGTTTGAAGGGGGCATGAGTCCCTACATGGGCATAGTTGTGCCTTTTATAGGTGTCGTAAACCCTAGCTATGCAAAAATGGAGGCTTTGAAGAATAGTTCACTGGAGGTGGATTACAAAAGAAAAGGGCAAGAGAATCACTCTGTTTCCACCACATGTGGCTTTGTAAGGGTATCTTTCCTTTCTTTTTCAACCGGAACGCTAAATTGCAAAGGTTCTTGAAATAGATTTTGGTTGAACCAGACAATTGTAACACTCCTGTTTATAATCTAGTCGGTCAATATTGTCATTGGGAGGTTAAACAAGAACAACCGGATGGATCTTTGAACCAGTAAAAGATTAGGGAGAGCGGGGAAGGGTTTGTTAAAATGAGTAGCTATACTAGAAATTATGCAAGCACCGTAGAACCAACTGCATTAATAAATTTAAAGAAGAGATCGGCGCCAGTGCAACATTATGAGGAAAGCCTTGCCATTTCAATGGCACCACCTCGATATTATGAAGAATGTCTTGCTGCTTCAATGCCGGTGCCACTTCTGTCTCAGACTTTCACCAGTGCTTCTCATCAGTACTTTGAGATATGGGAGGGATTGTGAACTTTTTCATAGCATAGTCTGTCATAAATTCTCTATAAATCATCATGCATTACATTATTTTCCGCATTTTTGAATGACTTGAAGAATTTAATTTTCACTATAATTTTGGCTCCATGGATTGTCATTTTGTGCTTAGAGAGAAGCTGCGGATTGCAAAAATTTGATAAATTTGGTTTATCTCATTTTTTTTCTCTGCCATTTCTGACTAATATGATTTTGTTTTTGTCCATCTTAAATGATTTTGCCTAAAGTTAATGAATTTTTTAAGATGATTTTGTTTGAACTAAATGAAATTTACTCCATGGATGCTAATGAAATCTCTTCCATGAATGCTAATAAGACGTTTAAATTTAGAGATAATAAATTCTATAGCTTGAATGTTCTTTGTTGCAGAAGGTTATTTTCATGGTTTGTCATTCATGCAATTCCTTAATAGTTTCATTCTTAACAGAATTCATAACTAGATTTTCCATAGTCAATTTTCTTCTTGATGATTGCAATATTTTCCCCTCAATTGAACATTTTGTAATCAGTTGATATACAATCACATTTTTCTCTTAACCAATCCTATGGGCTCGTGATTGAACCTTTAGATCCACAAAAGGATTGAAATTTGGATCTGGTGGAAGAGTGGTATTAGCAAGAAGTCATTCACTAAGATCTCATTTTTATAACAACTAAACTTGGATTCACTAGAAGCACTCAAGAATCTGGAATGACCTCTTTTGACACATTGGAATCCTCAAGTGTTTCATAAGGGGTCCTAGGACCCCTCCAAACACACTTGAGTGTTTAAATGTGTCAAAAGGGGGTGATGGGGGCTCCCTAGGGGTCCTAGTACACCTTATCACATGTTAGGACCCCTAGGGAATCCCCATGACCCCTTTTGACACATTTGAATGCTCAAGTGTGTCTTCAGGGGTCTTAGGACCCCTTCAGACACACTTGAGTGTTCAAATGTGTCAAAAGAGGTCATGGGGACTCCCTAGGGGTCCTACTACACCTTATCACATGTTAGGACCCCTAGGGAGTCCGCATGACCCCTTTCAACACATTGGAATGCTCAAGTGTTTCTTAAGGGGTCTTAGGACCCCTTCGAACACACCTGAGCATTTGAATGTGTCAAAAGGGGTCATGGGGACACCTTAGGGGTCCTAGTAAGCCTTAACACATGTTAGGATGCCTAGGGAGTCCCCATGACCCCTTTTGACACATTTAAATGCTCAAGTGTGTTTTAAGGGATCTTAGGACCCCTTAAGCCACACTTGAGCGTTAAAATGTGTCAAAAGGGGTCATCGGGACTCCCTAGAGGTTCTAGTATGCATTATCACTCATTAGGACCCCTAGGGAGTCCCCATTACCCCTTTTGACACATTGAAATGCTCAAGTGTGTCTTAAAGGGTCTTAGGACCCCTTCAAACAAACTTGAGCATTTGAATGTGTCCAAAGGGGTCATGGGGACTCCATGGGGGTCCTAGTATGCCTAATAAGGTTTAATAGCACCCCTAGGAAGTCACAATGACCGCTTTGGACACATTTGAATGCTCAAGTGTGTCTGAAGGGGTCCTAAGACCCCTAAAGACACACTTGAGCATTCAAATGTGTCAAAAGGGCTCATGGGGACTCCCTAGGAGTCCTAACACATAATAATGCATACTAGGACCCCTAGGGAGTCCCCATGACCCCTTTAGACACATTTGAATTCTCAAGTGTGTCCGAAGAGGTCCTAAGACAACTTAAGACACACTTGAGCATTCTAATATGTCAAAAGGGGTCATAGGGACTCCCTAGAGGTCCTAACACATGATAAGGTCTACTAGGACCCCTAGGGAGTCCCCATGACCCCTTTTGACTCATTAGAATTCTCAAGTGTGTCTTAAGGGGTCTTAGGACCCCTTCAAACAAACTTGAGCATTCAAATATTTCAAAAGGGGTCATGGAGACTCCATTGTGGTCCTAGTACACCTTATCACACGTTAGGATCCCTTGGAACTCCCCATGACCCCTTTTTGACACATTTGAATGCTTAAGTGTGTCTTAAGGGGTCTTAGGACCCCTTCAGACACACCTGAGCATTCAAATGTTTGAAAAGGTGTCATGGGGACTCCTTAGGGGTCCTAGTACTCCCTATCATGCATTAGGAACCCTAGGGTGTCCCGATGACACCTTTTTACACATTTGAACACTCACATGTGTCCAATGGGGTCCTAAGATCCCTTTAGACATACTTGAGTGTTCAAATGTGTCAGAAGGGGTCATGGGGTCTCCCTAGGGGTCCTAGTACACCTTATCACATGTTAGGACCCCTAGGGAGTCCCCATGAACCCTTTTGACATATTGGAATGCTCAAGTCTATCTTAAGGGGGCTTAGGATCCCTTCAGACATGCTGGAGCATTAAAATGTGTCAAAAGGAGTCACAAGGATTCCCTAGGGCTCCTAGTACACCTTATCACATTTTAGGACCCCTAGGGAGTCCCCATGACCCCTTTTGACTCATTTGAATGCTCAAGTGCATCTTCAATTGTCTTAGAACCCCTTCAGACACACTTGACAATTTGAATGTGTCCAAAGAGGTCATGGCAACTCCCTAGGAGTCCTAGTACACCTTATTAAGCATACTAGGACCCATAGGGAGTCCCCATGACCCCTTTGGACACATTCGAATGATCAAATTTGTCCAAAGGGGTCCTAAGACCCCTTATGACAAACTTGAGCATTACAATGTGTCAAAAGGGGTCATGGGGACTCCCTAGGGGTCCTAACCTATGATAAGGTGTACTAGGACCCCTAGGGAATTTCCATGACTCATTTTGACACATTTGAACACTCAAGTGTGTTTGAAGGGGTCCTAAGACCCCTTAAGACACACTTGAGCATTCAAATGTGTCAAAAGGGGTCATGGGAACTCGCTAGGGGTCCTAACATGTGATTATGTGTACTAGGACCCCAAGGGAGTCCCCATGACCCATTTTGATAGATTTGAATGCTCAACTATGTTTGAATGGGTCCTAAGACCACTTAAGATACACTTGAGCATTCAAATGTGTCAAAAGGGGTCATGGGGACTCCCTAGAGGGCCTAATATGTGATAAGGCATACTAGGACCCCTAGGGAGCCCCCATGACCCCTTTTGACATATTTGAATGCTTAAGTGTTTCGTAAGGGGTCTTCAGAACTGTTTGGACACACTTGAGCATTCCAATGTGTCAAAAGGAGTCATGGGGGCTCCCTAGGGGTCCTAGTACACCTTATTAGGTGTACTAGGAATCGTAGGGAGTCCGCATGACCCCTTTTGACACATTCCAGTGCTCAAGTCTATTCGAAGGGATCTTAAGACCCCTTAAGACACACTTGAGCATTCAAATGTTTCAAAAGGGGTCACAGGGACTCCTTAGGTGTCGTAATGCATGATAAGGTGTACTAGGAACCCTAGGGAGTCCCCATGACACCTTTTGACACATTCGAATGCTAAGGTGTGTCCAAATGGGTCTTAAGACCCCTTAAGACACACTTGAGCATTCCAATGTGTCAAAAGGGGTCATCTGGACTCCCTAGGAAGTCCCCATAAACCCATTTGAAACGTTTGAATGCTCAAGTGTGTTCGAAGGGGTCCTAACACCCCTTAAGTCACACTTGAGCATTCAAATGTGTCACAAGGGGTCATGGGGACTCCCTAGGGATTCTAACACATGATAAGGCATACTAGGACCCCTAGCAAGTCCCCATGACTGGCTTTGACATATTTGAATGCTCAAGTGTGTTTGAAGATGTCCTAAGACCCCTTAAAACACACTTGAGCATTTGAATGTGTCAAAAGGGGTCATGGGGACTCCCTAGGGGTCCTAACATGAGATGAGGCATACTAGGAACACTAGGGAGTCCCCATGACCCCTTTTTACACATTTGAACACTCAAGTGTGTCCAAAGGGGTCCTAAGAGCCCTTATGACACACTTGAGCATTCAAATGTGTCAAAAGGGGTCATGGGGACTCCCTAGGGGTCCTAACACCTGATAAGGTGTCCTAGGACACCTAGGGAGCCCCCATAACCCCATTTGACACATTTGAATGCTCAAGTGTGTCCAAAGGTGTCCTAAGACCCTTAAAGACACACTTGAGTGTTCAAATGTCTCAAATGGGGTCATGGGGACACCCTAGGGGTCCTAATACGTGAAATGACATACTAGGAAAGCTAGGGAGCCCTCATGTCCCCTTTTGACACATTTGAATGCTCAAGTGTGTCCGAAGGGGTCCTAAGACCCCTTAAGACAAATTTAAGCATTCCAATGTGTCGAAAGGGGTCATGGGGACTCCCTAGGGGTCCTAATGCATGATAAGGCATACTAGGACTCCTAGGGAGTCCCCATGATTCCATTTGACACATTTGAATGATCAAGTGTTTGTGAAGGGGTCCTAAGACCCCTTAAGACACAATTGAGTGTTCTAATGTCTTAAAAGGTGTCATGGGGAGTTCCTAGTGGTCATAACACATGATAAGGCATACTATGACCTCTAGGGTGTCTCGATGACCCCTTTTGACACATTCAAATCCTGAAGTGTCTTCAAAGGTGTCCTAAGACCCCTTAAGACACACTTGAGCATTCAAATGTGTCAAAAGGGGTCATGGGGACTCCCTAGGGGTCCTAATACAAGATAGGCTTACTAGGACCCCTAGGGAGTCCCCATGACCCCTTTAGTAACATTCAAACACTTGACTATGTCTGAAGGGGTCCTAAGACCCCTTACGACACACTTGAGGGTTGAAATGAGTGTAAAGGGGTCATCGGGACTCCCTAGGGGTTGTAACATGTGATAAGGTGTACTAGGACCCCTAGGGAGGCCCCATGACCCCTTTTGCCACATTTGAATGGTCAAGTGTGTCTGATGGGGTCCTCAGACCCCATCAGACACACTTGACCATTCAAATGTGGCAAAAGGGGTCATGGGGCCTCTCTAGGGGTTCTAACATGTGATAAGGCGTACTAGGACCCCTAGGGAGTCCCCATGACTCCTTTTGACACATTCAAACACTCAACTATGTTTGAAGGGGTCCTAAGACCACTTAAGACACACTTGAGCATTGCAATATGTCTAACAAGGTCATGGGGACTCGCTAGGGGTTGGAACATCTGATAAGGTGTACTAGGACCCCTAGGCATCCCCCATGACTCCTTTTGACTCATTTGAATGCTCAAGTTTGTCTAATGGGGTCCTAAGACCCCTTAAGACACACTTGAGTGTTCAAATGTGTCAAAAGGGGTCACGGGGACTCCCTCAGGGTCCTAACATGTTATAAGGTGTACTAGGACCCCTAGGGAGTCCCCATGACCCCTTTTGACAAAGGTGTTCCTAAGACCCCTTAAGACACACTTGAGCATTTAAATGTGTCAAAAGGGGTCATGGGGACTCCCTATGGGTCCTAACGTGTGATAAGGCATACTAGGACCCCTATGGTTTCCCCTATTAGGAATGAATTTTGAAGCCTTTGGCATTCATTCTGTAGCAGTGGTTGTTGCATTCATGACTATGATTGTCATTAATGTCAACACAATGATATTCTAGAGTTTAGCAAAGAAGAAAACATAGTTTTGTTTTGCACACATGTTATATTGCAAATTGAGTTATGCATAGTTGATGGTATGTTCTTTGGTGTGTTATTAGCCTATGGTAAGAGTGCAAAAAGAAATTCATTTATGCATGAAAGTTATAAGCATTTTGGTGGAAGCAGTATTCTGGCAGTGTTCCTAAGTAGCAATTTTTTGTAATCAGAGGATATCTCCTAACCAGGATGGAATCTGATTCTGTGTAGCTAAAGGAAAGTTTGAGACTCATTGGTGGTGACATTGTTCATAGCACAAAGTTCGAGGTCACACGATTGGAAAGTTATTGTATCTGGAAGCTGATAGTTTTTATGTAATTTTGATGTAGCGTGTTGAAATTATTATTTTATATTTGGATGCCGACTCATTTGTAATTATTTGAGTGTGGTATAAAGGAATGAATGTTTTCCTTGCTATGATGGGATTGTAATAGTTGTGATATGAAATTTTGAAAGTTGTGATGCAAATATATGCATAAAGTGAAGAATAGAGCTAATTCAGTGATGAAGGAAGACTTGCGAAGTACAGAGATCTAGATTTGTGATCTTGTGTAGAAGAGAGTGTAGTTTTGGCATAGTGTGAAGAAGGTAACATATTTCATATTATTTTGTTGAATAATCCTAAGATCTATTGGACAGCGAGTTCAGAGATCTTGCCTTGAAGCTATTTGGGCAGTGGGTCCTTCTGTCTTCCATAACTCCTAACAGGGTTAGAATCTTTTAACAAAGATTCAAAATTTCCTAATAGAGATTCATATGTACTAAATGTATTTCATAAGACTCCTAACAGGGTCCATCCTTTCACAAGGAACTTTCATATCAGTGTATCATTTTGTGGGCATCATTCCACTGGGTTTTACTCTTTGATCAAGAGGTTCCCTAGTTAACATATCTTGTGTTCTTGTGTCGTTGTGTATGATTATCTTTCTATGGTTGGTTACTGCATTTATTATATGGTTTAAAGCTATTGAAGTTGATAAATGGTTCAATTATTAGATAACTGATTCACCCCCCCCCCCTCTTAGTTATCTTGGTGGTCTTTACTTTCTAATAATTTGTATTAGAGTGGTAGGTCCTTGAAAGAGAAGTTTAACAACTTAAGGAGATTCATGGTGAATTTCAGGAAAGAAAGCCCTAAGTTTGATGGAGTAAATTTTGACAGCTGGAAAGACAATGTGAAGACACATCTCTTGTGTTTAGGACTAGGTTATTGGTTGATTACAAAGAATGAAAGGACTATAATTGAAGAAGACAATCTTGAAACAAGTGCTAAAGATGAGGTAGATCTATTCATGTGTAACATACTTGCAAGAGAAGCACTTTTATCAGCAATTCTAGAGAATGAATACAGTCAGGTAAAAGGTTTAACTAGGTCTTATGATATTTGGAAAGCTTTACATTCTACTTTTGAAGGTGATGAACATGCAAAGAAAGCTAGGTTACATAATTGGATTTGTGCATTTGAAGACATAAGAATGATGGAAGATGAATCTGGTAGAAGCTATATTGGTAGGATGTCAGAAATTGTTGTAGGAATAAAGTCTTGTGGAGGTGAAAAGATAGAGAATGAAGTAATATGGAAGATTTTGAGAACATTGACATTGGTATTCAGGAAGACTACACAAATGATTGAACAAGTGATACCTTGTACACCAAAATTTTCAAGAGAGACTCTTCTTGGAAGATTGGAAGCAACAAAGATGAATTTGAGATTATCAGGAGAACTACCTAGAGTGGAGATAGCATTCAGTGCTCTTAGTATCAGACCTAATTTGTCTAGAAGTACAAGTGTGAATGGAGATTAGGCCAGTAGTAGCAGATCCAAATCTGATGAAGATAACAAGATTGAAGAAGGTATTGCCTTGCTTGTGAAAAGAGAACCAGATGGTAAGAAAATATTTAAATGTTGGACATGTCAAGAATATGGTCATTTTGCATCTAAGTGTCCTAAGAGAGTTAAGAAGTATAGGAACAATTTTAAGCCTAGAAAATCTAAAGAATGTTATTATGCAAATGATGAAGAAATTGAAGCAGGAATTGAAAGACATTTGAGTGATAGTGATAATGATAACTTTGATGACATAGGATTTGTAGCAATTAAGGAAGAAAATTCTGAATTTGATATTAAAGAAGAAAAAGCCTTAGTTTCCCAAGTTGAAAAGAAAGATAATTGGATTATAGATAGTTGTTGCTCACATCATATGACTGGTGATAAAGGAAAGTTCATAAAGTTTAACAATTATGATGGAGGAGTTGTTAGAGTTGGTAACAATGCACCTTGTTTGATTAAAGGTATATGATCTATTAGTCTTGATGGAAAGACTAATACTGATGATGTTTACTTTGTTGATGGATTGAAATATAATCTTTTGAGTGTTGGATAGTTAGTGGATAAGGGATATCAAGTTTGGTTTACTGAGAAAACTTGTGTGATAAAGGATAAAGATGGAAATCTAATTAGAACTAGATTTAGAACTAGAGCTAATGTATTCAGTTGAACCCTTCTGAGATGACATGCTTGATGACTAAGATTGATGATAGTTGGTTATGACATAAAGGTTTTGTCATATAAAGTTTGATAATATTGTGAAAGTAAGTTCTACACTTGCAGTAAGAAATTTACCTAAGATTATGAAGCCTACTAACATGATTTGCAAGGAATGTGTGATGGCTAAGCAGAAAAGGAGTTGATTTCCTAGCAAGAAGTTCACATCTACAAAAAAGTTGGAGATTGTTCATATAGACTTGAGTGGTCCTACTAGGACTAGAGGATTCTATGGAGAAATGTATTTTATGATTCTTGTTGATGATTTTACAAGAATGATGTGGATTGCATTTTTGAAAAAAAATTTGAAGCATTTGATAAGTTTAAGGTCATGAAGAATAAAGTTTAGAATGAATCACAAATAAGGATTAAATGTTTGAGATCTGATAGAGGTGGAGAATTTGCATCTAAAGAGTTTAACATCTTTTGTGAAGTAAATGGTATTAAGAGACATTTTTCCACCCCTAGAACACCTAAACAAAATGGTATTGCAGAAAGAAGGAACATATCAGTGACTGAAGCAGCTAGAGCTATGTTGTTTGAAGGTGATTTGGCAAAGACATTTTGGAGAGAAGCAGTGAATAAAATAGTATCTACAATGAACATAGTACAAATTAGAGCAGACACAATCAAGACACCTTATGAATTGTGGTTTGGACATGCACCCATAGTTAAGTATTTTAGAATTTTTGGAAGAAAATGTTATATTAAGAGAGATGATGATATAGGAAAGTTTGATCCTAGAAGTGATGAAAGAATTTTTCTTGGATATTATTTGAAAAGCAAAACATATAGATGTTACAATAAGAGAACTAAGACTATTGTTGAAAGTGAAAATGTAAAAGTTGATGAGAAGTCTAAAATTTAGGAAAGAATGCTTGATTATGAATTTGATGAAGGAACTAACCCTCAGCCTAACATTTGAAACTACTGAACAATTTTTTGAGACTAATAGTGAATTGTTGAGTGAAATTCATGTTGAAAAAAATAAAGAAGAATCTAGAGAAGAATCTATAGTTGAAGAAAGATTAGTGACTATGACACCTAACAGGTATATATGAAGACATCATCCTGTTGAACAAGTGATTGGAAGTTTCGATAGAGGAGTTATGACTAGAAAGAAGGTACATTTATGTTTGATTTCTCAAATTGAACCTAAGTCTACTAATGAAGCTTGTGAAGATGAACATTGGATTAAAGCTATGAAAGAAGAATTGGATCAGATCGAAAAGAACAAGACATGGAATTGGTCCCTAGACCTAAAGACAAAAATGTGATTGGAACTAAATGGATATTCAAGAACAAGATGAATGAACAAGGAGAAGTAATTAGAAACAAAGAAAAATTGGTATGTAAGGGATACTCACAACAAGAAGGAATTGACTATGAAGAGACTTTTGCCCCTATGGCAAGACTTGAAGCAGTAAGAATATTTTTGGCTTATGTAGCATTTAAGAAATTCAAAGTGTATCAGATCGATGTGAAGTCAGCATTTCTGAATGGTGAATTAGAAGAAGAAGTCTACATTGAGCAGCCTGAAGGTTTTCCTTTGACTCAAGAAGGAGACATGGTATGTAAACTAAAGAAAGCATTGTATGGACTAAAGCAAGCACCTAGAACTTGGTATGCTAGATTGGATAAGTATTCATTAAAATTGGGATTTACAAAAGGAACAACTGCTAGTAACTTATATACAAAAGAAATTGAGAATGGATTGTTAGTTTTGGTTATTTTTGTTGATGACATTATTTTTTGGAGGACAAGATGAAGCTAGTGAAATTTTTTTTGATGAAATGAAGACAAAATTTGAAATGAGTATGATTGGAGAAATGAAATACTTTTTGGGATTATTGATAACACAAAATAAAGATGGTATCTTTGTAAGTCAGACAAAGTACTTGAATGATTTGTTGAAAAGATTTGGTATGGAGAATTATAAACTAGTTGGAACACCTATGGTTATAGGACATAAACTATCTAATAAAGATGAGACACCAGTAGTTGAGCAAAACAAATACAGATCTATGATTGGTGGATTGTAGTACTTGACACACACTAAACTAGATATACAACATTCAGTTGGAATGGTAGCAAGATTTCAAGCTGAACCTAGAGTGTCACACTATGTAGCAGTAAAGAGGATATTGAGATAACTTAGAGGCACAATGGACTATGGATTGTGGTATGAATCAGATAATTTGGATGAAGCAAATGTTGATGGACATTGGAATCAAGTTTGATGAGCCTATTGTCATACATTGTGACAATACAAGTACAGTTAGTATGTCTAAGAATCCTGTATTACATTCTAAAACTAAGCATATAGAGATCAAGTATCATGTTGTAAGAGAGAAAGTAGCTAAGAAAGAAGTCAGACTAGAGTACATAAGCACAAAGGAACAAATAGCAGATATATTTACAAATCCTTTGCCTAAGGATACATTTGATTATTTGAGAGGTATGCTTGGGGTTATGCCCCAACCTACTTTTGAGTAATGATGCAGTTGGTTGCATCCATCTAGTGGAATATGGCCCTATCTATTTTCTAGATTGGATGTTGGTACTTCCTCTATGGGGGAGTATGTGTATCTGAGCTGAGTCATGAGGACTCTAGTGAATTTTTATTTTTTTAAAACAGTGTCTTTTGACATTGAGCTATTGTATGACATAGTGATGGAATTTTTGTCATTGATGTCAATGGGGGAGAGAATCATGAAAAACATTGAGGAACTAAATTTTTTGGAGAGATTAAATAGGAAAATGAAGCAAGATCTGATTGATAAAGAGTAGCAGAGTAGTTGAGCAGCAGTGATTGGATTTTTGGAACATTGGATGTTTTTCATCTATGTTGCCATCAATGCCAATGGGGGAGATTGTTAGAAATGAATGTTGAAGCCTTTGGAAATCATTCTATAGCAGTGGTTGTTGCATTCATGACTATGATTGCCATTGATGTCAACATAGTGATATTCTGGAGTTTAGCAGAGAAGCAGGCACAATTTTGTTTTGTGCACATGTTATATTGAAAATTGAGTTATGTGTAGTTGATGGTATGTTATTTGGTGTGTTATTAGCCTATGGTTAAGAGAACAAAAACAAATTCATTTATTCATGAAAGTTATAAGCATTTTGGTGGAAGCAGTATTCTGGCAGTGTTCCTGAGTAGCAGTTTTTGGTAATCAGAGGATATCTCCTAACCGGGATGGAATCTAATTTTGCACAGTTAAAGGAAAGTTTGAGACTCATTGGTGGTGATGTGGTTCATAGAACAAAATTTGAGGTCACATGATTTGAAAGTTATTGTATCTGGAAGCTGACAGTTTTTATGTAATTTTGATGTAGCATGTTGAAATTATTATTTTGTATTTGGATGCCGACTCATTTTTAATTATTTAAGTGTGGTATAAAGGAAGGAATGTTTTCCTTTATATGATGGGATTATAATAGTTTTGATATGAAATTGTGAAAGTTGTGATGCGAATATATGCATGAGGTGAAGAATAGAGCTAATTCAGTGATGAAGGAAGAATTGCGAAGTACATAGATCTGGATTTGTCATCATGTGTAGCAGAGAGTGTGGTTTTGGCATAGTGTGAAGAAGGTAACATATTTCATATTATTCTATTGAATAATCCTAAGATTTTTTGGACAGTGAGTTCAAAGATCTTGCCTTGAAGCTATTTGGGCAGTGGGTCCTTCTATCTTCCATAACTCCTAACAGGGTTAGAATCTTTTAACAGGCATTCAAAATCTCCTAACAAAGATTCATATGTACTGAATGTATTTCATAAGACTCCTAATAGGGTCCATCCTTTCACAAGGAAATTTCATATTAGTACATCATTTTGTGGGAATCATTCCCACCGGTGTTTACTCTTTGATCAAGAGGTTCCCTAGTTAACATATCTTGTGTTATTGTGTCATTGTGTATGATTATCTTTCTATGGTTGGTTACTGCATTGATTATATGGTTTAAAGCTATTGAAGTTGATATTGAAGTTGATAAATGGTTTAACTATCAGATAACTGATTCACCCCCCCCCCCCCTCTCAGTTATCTTGGTGGTCTTTACTTTTTAACATCCCCATGATCCCTTTTGACACATTTGAATGCTCAAGTGTGTCTGAAGGGGTCCTAAGACCCCTTAAGACACACTTGAGTGTTCAAATGTGTCAAAAGGGGTCATGGGGACTCCCTAGGGGTCCTAACACATGATAAGGCATACTAAGAACCCTAGGGAGTCCCCATGACCTCTTTCTACACATTGAAACACCCAAGTGTGTCTTAAGGGGTCTTAAGACCCCTTAAGACACACTTGGGTGTTCTAATGTGTCAAAAGGGGTTGTGGGGACTCCCTAGATATCTTAACACATGACAAGGCATACTAGGACCCCTAGGGAGTCCCCATGACCGCTTTTGAAACATTCAAATGCTAATGTGTGTCTAAAAGGGTCCTAAAACCCCTTAAGACACTCTTAAGCATTAAAATGTGTCAAAAGGGGTCATGGGAAATCCCTAGGGGTCCTAATGCATGATAAGGCATACTAGGACCCATAGGGAGTCTCCATGACCACTTTTGACACATTTGAATGCTCAAGTGTGTTCAAAGGGGTGCTAAGACATCTTAAGACACACTTGAGCATTCAAATGTGTCAAAAGGGGTCATGGGGACTCCCTAGGGTTCCTAACACGTGATAAGGCATACTAGGACCCCTAGGGAGCCCCTATGACCGGCCCCTATGACCCCTTTTGACACATTTGAATGCTCAAGTGCGTCAAAGGTGTTGTAAGAACCCTTAAGACACACTTGAGCATTCAAATGTGTCAAAAGTGGTCATGGGGACTCCCTACAGGTCGTAACACATGATAAGGCATACTAGGACCGCTAGGGAGCCCCCATGACTCCTTTTGAGACATTTGAATGCTCAAGTGTGTATGAAGGGGTCCTAAGACCCCTTAAGGCACACTTGAGCATTCCAATGTGTCAAAAGAGGTCATGGGGACTCCCTAGGGGTCCTAACACATGATAAGGTATACTAGGACCCCTAGGGAGTCCCCATGACCCATTTTGACACATTTGAATGTTGAGGTGTGTCTAAAGGGGTCCTAAGACCCCTTAAGACACACTTGAGTGTTCAAATGTGTCAAAAGGGGTCATGGGGACTTCCTAGGCATCCTAACATGTCATAAGGTGTACTAGAACTACTAAGGAGTCTCCATGACCCCTTTTGACACATTTGAATGCTCAAGTGTGCTTGAAGGGGTCCTAAGACCCCATAAGACACACTTGAGCTTTCAAATGTGTCAAAAGGGATCATGGGGACTTCCTAGGGGTCCTAATGTGTGACAAGGCATACTAGGACGCCTAGGGATTCCCCATGACCCCTTTTGATACATTTGAATGCTCAAGTGTGTCCAAAGGGGTCCTAAGATCCCTTACAACACACTTGAGCATTCAAATATGTCAAAAGGGGTCATTGGTACTTCCTAGGGGTCGTAACACATGATCAGGTGTAGTAGGACCCCTAGGGAGTCCCCATGATCTATTTTGACACATTTGAATGCTCAAGTGTGTTTGAAGGGGTCCTAGGACCTCTTAAGACACACTTGAGCATTCCAGTTTGTCAAAAGGGGTCATGGGGACTTTCTAGGGGTCTTAACACATGATAAGGCATACTAGGACCACTAGGGAGTCACCATGACCCCTTCTGACACACTTGAATGTTGTAGTGTGTCTGAAGGGGTCCTAGGACCCCTTTAGAGACACTTGAGCATTGCAATGTGTGAAAAGGGGTCATGGGGACTTCCTAGGGGTCCTAACATGTGATAAGGCATACTAGGACCCCTAGGGAGTCCTCATGACCCCTTTTGACACATTTGAACACTCAAGTGTGTTCGAAGGGGTCCGAGGACCTCTTTAGACACACTTGAGCATTCCAATGTGTCAAAAGGTGTCATTTCAAATTCTTTAGTGCTTCTAGTGAATCCAAATTTATTTGTTATAAAGATGAGATGTTAGTGAATGAATTCTTGCTAATACTACTCTTCCACTAGATCCAGATTTCAATCCTTTTGTGGATCTACAGGCTCAATTGCGATCCCACAATATTGGCCAAGAGAAAAATGTGATTTTATATCAATTGATTACAAAATGTTCAGCTGAGGAGAAAATATAGCAACGATCAAGAAGAAAATTAACTAAAAAAAATCTAGTTATGAATTCTGTTAAGAATTAAACTATTAAGGAATTGCACGAATCACAAACCATGAGAATAACCTTCTGCAACAAAGAACATTCAAGCTATATAATTTATTAACTCTAAATTTAAATGTCTTATCAGCATTCATGGAAGAGATTTCATTAGCATTCATGGAAGAAATTTCATTAACTTCAGACAAAATCAATTAAAAAAATTCATTAACTTTAGGCGAAATCATTTAAGACAAACAAAAACAAAATTGTATTACTCAAAAATGGTAGAGAAAGAAAATTAGATAAACCAAATTTATCAAATTTTTGCAATCTGCAACTTCTCTCCAAGTGCAAAATGACAATTCGTGGAGCCAAAATTATGGTGAAAATTAAATTCTTCGAGTAAGTCATTCAGAAACATGCAGAATACTGTAATGCATGATGATTTATAGAGAATTTATGATGGACTATATTGTGCAAAAGCCCACAATCCCTGCCATATCTTAGAGTACTGATGAGAAGCAATGGCAAAAGTCTGAGATAGAGGCAGTGCCGACATTGAAGTGACAAGACATTCTTCATAATATTAGGGTGACGCCATCAAAATGGCAAGGGTTTCCTCATAATTTTATGCCACCGCTAATCTCTTCTTTAAATTTATTAATGTGGTTGGTTCTATGGTGCTTGCATAATTTCTAGTACAACTACTCATTTTACCAAACCCTTCCCCGCTCTCCATAATCTTTGACCGGTTCAAAGATCCATCCAATTGTTCTTGTTTAACCTCCCAATGACTCTGTTGAGGTACCAGATTATCAATAGGTGTGGTACAATTGTCTAGTTCAACCAGAATCTATTTCAAGAACCTTTGTAATTTAGTGTTCCGATTGAAAAAGTAGGGAAAGATACCATTTCATAGCCATAAGCAGTGGAAATAGAGTGATTCTCTTTCCCTTTGCTTTTGTAATCCACCTCCAGTGAACTATTTTTCAAAGCCTCCATTTCTACGTAGCTAGGGTTTATGATGCCTATAAAAGGCACAACTATGCCCCTGTAGGGACTCATGCTCGTGCTCAGAATCATATTATCTTAATGCATTCCCTAACATTTAATACGAAGATTTAGCTAGCCATCTTTAAAGACCTAGAAGAAATGAAAAATAAAAATTAGGCCAAAAATACATACCGCATTTCTATATGTAGTACCGTCACCCTCAACAATCTAGTCGGCTTCCTCTGCTAAGGCACAAAGAACTTCATTAATGTCTGCTCTGGGAGGAAGATTATAATTTCCATGTATTTTCGCAAGCCCTAAATTTTTTTTGGCATTATTGCTCTCCGCCTCTGCTCTCTCAATTTAGTCATCTCCCTCTCCACTACACTCAGCTTAGCCATCCTTACCTACTCTTTAATAGAGATTCTCCAAAATTTGTATACAAAGACATCCTATAGGAAAAAATGAAAATTTTCCTAGAGAATATCCACAATTCGTATACAAAAGCATCATACAAGAAAAATGGAAAAAAATTAATAGCTAAAAGGTAAAATTTATCATTAACATCAGTAGTACCAAGGTCATACCCGCTATCAAATCCTAGCCTATGATGTGCAAAAGGAGAAAAGAAAGTAAAATAAAAGGGAAGTATGGATTGAATAGAAATGGTGCATCAAATCAGATCAATATCATAATAAATGCAAAAAATACTGTTACGGACAAAAATATTTGCATATTAATGGGAAAGAGTGGGAAGAGCTTCTTGGACCCATGATAGAAGTTATAGATAAGGAGGAAGAGCTAGGAAGGGGAAAGCAGCAAAAGAAAGAAGTAAGATATGCATGTGAGCCTATGTCAGATGATGATGATGATGAGTACTCACCGTCTTGTAGTATCTCAAGTAGTTATAGAAGCTCTTTAGTGCACATGTACACTAACATAAAAAATTGAGATAGAGAAGTAACAAGTGCTGTCGAATTATCCATAGAGCAATGTGAAATGAAGCCTCAAATTGGTTCATTAGCAGGCAAAGAATTTGGTCATGCACTT
This sequence comes from Chamaecyparis obtusa, assembly GCA_027943335.1. Lineage (NCBI taxonomy): Eukaryota > Viridiplantae > Streptophyta > Pinopsida > Cupressales > Cupressaceae > Chamaecyparis > Chamaecyparis obtusa. The sequence continues at coordinate 853,555 of BSBK01004288.1, read as the reverse complement.
CATTCTAGCACCACAAATATTTCTATTAGAAATGCCTATTCGCCTATTCGTCAATGGCCTTGAATTTACAGGACTTGGGAAACTAGGTTACTCATGTTGGGCAATATCCCTCAAATGTAAGTTCACTGCCACCTTTGGCAAGGCAGTCTCACTCCTCATTTCACAACAAAGGGCAACCATCTATGGTCCAAGGTTTTAATTCAGATGACAAATGGAGAGCTTCTCAAGGTACTGATCTCTTTCATATAGAAGTTCCTGATTCATCTCAAGGTTCTCATTTAGGTGACCAACTCCTTTGAGGTCCACAAATAGACCCATTAATTTCCGAAATTGGTAAAAGGGTAGATGCAATTTTGGAAAGAGTATCCCAATTGAAGAGAAATGGAAATTCCAATGAGCATAAAGTTATTGCAGATCCAATGGGTCTATCTTCTCCACTGACAAATATAACTGCATTTCCAGAGACTTGAGTTTAAATGGAGACTGTTTGTTCCCAAACATGCCCCAGTCGAGAAAATGAACTAGATGTTTCTTGAGTAAAGAAGATAGTGGTTTATTAAAGCATCTGCATTATCCCACTTTCTATCAATTACTACTTTTTGAGTGGCTTGCCAGCTGCTTCTGTGTAGGATTCTTGTAATATATAATGTTCTCATGCAAGTACATGCTAGTTTTTGTAAACATTTTAAGTTCGAAAGTGTTAGTGAGCAATATCAAAGAAAAGGTTCTTGCATGTGTTATTTAGACACATATCAATAAATTAGGAAACCATTTTTCTCTCTTTCCATGGCAGAAATGCCTAGATTCACTTTGTCGGTATCAATAGGCAACAAGATGAGGGAAGAAATATATTTGTGAAGAGGAAGTACAAGTGTTACTGTCCAAAACCATTTGGAGAGTAATATTCTTCTCCTAATTGTAATAAGAAACTCAAAATGCAGAAGACACCAAATAGTTAGGGCATTTATTTCCTATAAACTATGTCAATTTTAGTTCAATTCCTAAGGATGATATTCTCAATGTGTAAAAATAAACTGATGTGTTATTTTAAAATGGTGTTGACTAAAATTTATGAACATATGTCAAATATCCTTTTTTTCCAAAATTTGAAATAGAACCAGTGGCAATATAATCAAATTTGTGAATTTCACATCCAATCATTGGGTGTTAATCAAAAGTACAACACAATAATATAAATTTGAACCAATAAAAAATCTTAGTCTTACTTCAAACCTACTCCTATGTATGTGGGTTCTTGGAGGTATCTACTAAACAATGTGTGGATCTGTAATGTCCCTATCCAAGACCTTACTCACTTTGCTTAAAACTCCTAATTAGAATTTGGATTTCTAATGCCCGCTGTGATATTATTTAAGTTTTCCTTGCTCCTTACTAATTAATATTGTAATGAATTGGTTATCCTTCCCCTTCTCTCTCTCTCTCTCTCTCTCTCACCTTCTCACTCTCTCTCTTCCTCTCTCAGCCCCCACCACCTTCTCACTCTCTCTCTTCCTCAATGGCCGCCCATGAATTTTTTAAATGGCTGATTAATTTCCTTTACTTCTTTCAATGGCCATCCATGATTTTTCTGCAATCTTCCAACCTTTTGTACATAGCCGTAAAATACATATTAATATATTATACATATAAAATAATATATAATATATAATGTAACATTTAATATTAATATATATTAAATAATATTTAAAATGTAAAATGTATATTATATAATATTTAATATATATAATATTATATATAATATATAATCTAATATATAGTTTTTGATATTAATATATAATTAAATAATATTTAATGTAAAATGTATATTATATATAATATTTAATATATATAATATATAATTGATATTATAAATATTTAATATATCTAATATATAATATATCATATGAAGGATGGAGAAATGGGAGGGAGAAAGTGGAGGGAAGGGAATGTGAAAATTAAAAATTATGCCATCATATTCAGGTACCCAAAAATATCGGGTACCCGATTAGGCTCGGTATTGCCTTGTGCACCAAACCTACATGGTCAACTATTGAAATGTCTCAAATACATGTTTTTCCCCTATTTCTCTAAGTTCCAGACTTTGACAATGTAGTTGACGACTTTTTTTTCACCCGAATTTGATAAAATGAAAAGGGTATTTTAAGGATATTATCATCTTTCTATCGATATAATTACTGTCAAATTTTGAATTCAATAAGTAATTATTAGTTATTTTCTAATTGAGCTACCTCTAAAGTGTTGATTTATATACTGATTGAAAAATGACTATAACTTTCAAATGGTATAACATTTTTGAAATCCAAAAAATGTGTCACATTCTATGCTTCTCCTACTATAAGAATTTTTTTTTTTTTTGAATTTTGTAAAGTTTTGAATGAGTTAAGGTGGTCAGACATGGAAGTTTTTTTATTAAGAAAATGTTGTAGCAAAAAAATCATAACTAATTATTTTTTTGGAATAAAATTACAAAAAAATATGCGTCACATTTGGGCATGAGTGTACTACTTATATATTAAATCTTATAAAAAAATATTATCATTTGATCATGATTAAGGTGGTCCAACATACACCTACTTATTTTTTTCCTAAAATTTTTGTACTGTTGTATTGAAATCTATACTTTTCACCAATTATATTAATTTTTTTTTAGAAAAGGCCTAGTAGTTTAGAAACTACATTCAATTTCCTATAGATTCTATTGTTACAACTTTTTGGTATTAGGTTGATAGCTAGTTCAAATTTTCACGTCAAGTTGACTAACCCTAATTTGCTGATTTTCATTGCCACTTTTGGGTATAGTTTGGCCCCTAATGATCTTGCGCATACCGCCTATAGTAAGCAACAATAACAGTAAATTTATAATAAAAATATATATTAAGAATATAGTAAGCATAAAAAAACAAGGGATAAGCATACAATAAGTATACAAAAACAAGGAATAAATGAGAAATAACCGAGATAGTCTACCAACCTGAACAAGAGCAGAGAATATGCAGACTATAGAGAATAAACCACTAGTTGTTAGATAAGGAATTTTAAATGGATTTTACATGTCACTGTATCCTTATTATAGGAATTTTGTCATTGAAGAAGTGGGTAGTCAATTTGAATTTCAAATTTTGGTGGGAAAGAATTGGTTAATTCATGCACAGACAATTGCATTAAATTTTTAGTTCACTCGACGACTTCATGAATTCAAATTTGTAATATTTTTTGGATTGTTTATTTTTTGTTTGCATTATTTATTTTATGATAATTGGTGAGTGTTAAACCATTATCTATTCATGCAGGTACAATTTGTTGTTCAATTAAATGCTTGAAGATGTCATACCTTTTTGGGTGAATGTACAGATGAGAGTGTTATGAAAATTTGTTATGAACCAATAGATGTGATGTATGTAGTTGACTAAATATGGATTGAACCAATAGTTGTGTGTGTATGTACATAAATTAAATATGAAATATACATTAACATATTATATTTATATTCTAAGACTGGAATTCATTGACTTTTTAAATGTGTGTAGAGTAATTTGTTTTTTTAATAACAATGTAACCTTTTCTCTACAATTTGATGTGTAAATAAAACAAAAGTGCATGAATAACCAGTCACTTGTAGTGTTCAATTAATAGTGCAAAGGTGAACAGTTATTGGGTGTGCCAGCTATTGTTTTTTTGTTTTTTTATTATGTCGAAAATAGCTATCAAAAAGTGGGTTTTGGAGGGGTATCTCTAGAAAAGACTATTATGGTTATTAGACTCCCTGTCAGTAATGGGGTCTTTTCCCCTCTAGGATTTATAAGATCTAAATATTTATTGGCTTATAATAGTATAGCACGTGAAAATATATGAAGCATTTTAATATAACTTAAAATTGAATTTGATGTTAATGGGCCCTTGGTCTTCTAGTGAAGTTGACAGATTGTGAATGAGCCCACTATAAATCAAGTCTTGGTGAGTTTAAAGGCTTTGAAATCATAATGGATGAGTTTGTGATCATGCCCCAGGTGGATTTTGGTAGAATGGATGTACCCCTTAGTCATTGGCTCTTAATTGAAGAGCTTTTAAACCTCCAAAAAAAAAAAAAGTGAATTTGATTTCATGTGCGGGTTGTCAATAAATATTAATTTAGTAATACTATAGATAACTAGATGGGATATATAAGGATAGTTTTATTAAATGAAACTATTCACTAAAGGGAATTATATTTGAGCACATGAAAGAATTTATGAGTAACTTCAAGGGCTGATATACTTCCCTTGTCCCGAACTAGTAGACAAATGAAAGGTCATAGGAATATTTTTATAGCTTGACTATATGCACTGAAGGTTTTTTTGTATGCATGAGTCTAGGAGGGTTTCTCCCACTCTCTTTATCTTACAAGTATCAAAAAACTCAAGATCTTGGAACTATTCTATACAAGACAATGACTCTTATTTGTTTTCCAAGCTTTCCTCTACACACTATATCTAGTCTATTTGAAATTATGGTTTAGGTCATCCCATAAGATGACGAAATTCCTAAGTAGGCTTTGAAAATGGAAAGGTTAATGATTTGTGTCCATTTTATCCCTAGAGTCATAATAACCATGAGGGAGGAGTATTGATGGAGGGTGCTCCGCTTAATACCACAAACACATAACAAAAATAGAGAAACAACTACCCTATGCAAGAACAGAAAATTGGCTTCTTATTATCTCCACAAATGTGGAATTACAAACTTTCAGAATTACAATATGCAAAGCCACATGGCCATTCCCTTACAATATTCTATAGGACAAAGCCTCAAATCAATACCCAGATCTCTACCCAAAACTACCCTAGACAACACTATAGGCCTTCTTTATATAGGCATTTTCCACCGCCTGAGAAGGTTCCAAAAATTTAGCCCTTAGGACCGACCAAATTTAGAATTATTTTATTTTTCAATTTATTACATCAAATTCAGATCAAAATAACTTATAAAACCCAAAAAAAATTTTTGAAGGAAAATTATTTTCTGCCATTTCAGGTGACCCAACTTTTGGACACCATAAGTCATCACCAGTTGACCCGATTGACTATTATAACCCCTTTTCAGAAAGACCACGAAGTGGTCTACAAGCTTGACTTGCGCAAGTTCCTGTCACCCAAATTTTTGATCTCATCCGTGGCCTCTAAAGCCCTAAAAAATGAGTTCAAAGTTTTTGTACCCCTGCTGCTAATACTGAAAATCTTTAATATCTTCAAAACTAGACCTGATCTAGCCATGAAACTGTACTGGCAGGCTGATATGACTGAGATGAACCTCCACATGTAAAATCTGAACATTCTAAGATCACATGACCAACTTACTAACAATAGAAAGTTCCCATAAATAACAGGTCTACACAAGATAGCCCTTATTGAATACAAAAATAGAAATATTTTTGGGTGATGCAAGATTGCTCTTACACCCAGGATGCTCCTACATCAAACACCTGGGGTAGTTTGAGAAGTGACCCCGTCACATCTCAGGTGTGTAGAGGAAAACCAAGATGGTCAATCTCCTCCTTGGTCAACCATGATGAATCTTCAATAGGTTGTCATTTCCACTTGACGAGATATTTTTTATATGTCTTGTTCCTTGTACTTATGCCAACATGACTATCCAGTATATCCTCAATCTCTTTGGTATCTGAACTAGTTGCTGGAATACTCCACTATGCTGTTGTGATCTCATCTTCAACACCTCCCTCATGATACTTTGTCAGATTTGAAATGTTAAACACTAGAGAAATATTCATTTCAATAGGCAATTCTACTTCATATGCATTTCCCGAATCATGCTTCTTTAGTATTTTACATGGCCCAAACTTCTTCATTTTCAATTTGTTATATGTACCAACTGGAAATCACTCCTTTTGCAAATGAACCATGACTTCATCTCCAACCTAAAATTCCTTATGCCTCCTTTTCACATCTGCCTTAGCCTTATACTACACATTCATCTTGGTAATATGCTTCCTCACCTCCTCATGGATGTTCTTCAAGTGTTATGCAAAATCCTCAGCTTCAACACTACTTATTTCACCTTTATCTATCTTTCTCAACTCTGATGCATTTCTTAGACTAATCCCATATACAATTTGGAATGGTGATTTACCAGTGCTCCTATTGATAGAATTATTATATGCAAATTCTACCTATGGTAAAATCAAATCCCATCCTGTTGGCTTATCTCTAACCAAACATCTCAGCAAATTTCCCAAAGTCCTAATCACCACCTCTGTCTGTCCATCAATTTGTGGATGATGCGATGAACTAAACTTCAAATCTATCTTCAACTTCTTCCACAATGTATGCCAAAAATATCCAATGAACTTAGTGTCCCTATCTGAAACTATACTCTTTGGCAAACCATGTAGTCTCACCACTTCTTTGAAAAGTAATTCTTCTACATGAACAACATCATTAGTATTCTTGCAGGGAATAAAATGTGCCATCTTTGAAAATCTATCACCTACCACAAAAATTGAATCATGTCCCCGCTGTGTCCTTGGTAAACCAAGAACAAAGTCCATACTGATATCTTCCCAAGGCTTCTCTGGTACAGGTAATGGCTGATACAACCTTGTATTCTACTTCACTCCTTTCACCATCTGACATACTTTGCAACTCTGTACAAACTTCTTGACATCTTGTTGCAGCTGTGGCCAATAATAATTTTCACTAACCAAAGCAATGGTTTTATCATGACCAAAATGTCCAGCCAATCCTCCACTATGCTTCTCCTTGATGAGATTCTCCCTCATAGAACTTCTTGGAATGCACAAATGACTCCCTTTGAATAGCATATCATCTTGAATGATGAAATACATCCACTTCATCCTATCTAGAGTAGTAGGTTCTTTACAAGCTTTCCAAGCTTCACCAAAATCAGGATCCTCTGGATACATGTTTTTGAGTTCCTTGAACCCAACCACCTCAATCTGCATCTATGTTAGCAATAGTTTCCTTCTGCTAAGAGCATCTGCAACCCTGTTAGACTTTCCACTCCTGTGTTTCAAAACAAATGAATAACTCTGCAAAAACTCAATCCATTTCAAATGTCGTTGATTCAACTTTCCTTGACTATTCAAATATTGCAAAGCTTGATGATCAATATACAAAACAAACTCTTGAGGAAGCAGATAGTGTCTCCACTTCTTCAATGCCTAAACTATAGCATAAAATTCATGATCATAAACATAATATTTTCTCTTGGCATCATTCAACTTCTTACTGAAATAAGCAATAGGTTTACCTTCTTGACTCATAATAGCTCCTATTGCAGTACCACTAGCATCATAGTCTACTTGAAACACCTTATTAAAATCAGGAAGTGCTAAAATAGGTTATTCTGTAACCTTTTGTTTCAATAATTTAAAACTCTTATCTACCCCATTAGTCCACTTGAACTCTTTTCTATCCCCTCTCATTGTTTTAGTCAAGGGTCCACAAATACTGCTAAAATTTATGATAAAATTTTTGTAAAACTTAGCCAAACCATGAAAAGATCTTACCTCAGTAGCACTCCTTAGAGTAGGCCATTCAAGGATAGCCTATACTTTCTTTGGATCCATTTTTAGACCTTCTGCTAAAACTACAAATCTCAAATACACTAATTCTTTCTTCACAAAACTACACTTCTTCAAATGAATCAACAATTTCTCATCTCTCAGCTTCTTAAACACCATACAAATATGCATCATATGTTCCACCAATTTCTTGCTAAAGATCAAAATATCATCTAGGTAAACAATGACAAAATTACCTAAAAATTCTTTCAGAACCTCGTTCATGAGCCACATGAAAGTGCTTGGTGCATTGGTTAACCAAAAAGGCACGAATAACCACTCATATAGTCCTTCCTTTGTCTTGAAGGTAGTCTTCCATTCATCTCCTTCTTTGATCCAAATCTGGTGATATCCACTTTTCAGATCTATCTTTGAGAAATACACAGCTCCACTCAAATAATCCATAATATCATCCATTCATGGCAATGGAAACCCGTACTTGATTATGATCTTGTTAATTGCCCTAGATTCTATACACATCCTCCATTCTTCATTCTTCTTTGGTGCTAATACTACTGGTACAGCACATGGACTCAGGCTCTCCCGAATCAACCCCTTTTGTAATAACTCATGTACTTGTCTGTTCAACTCTTCACTTTTTGCTGGTGTCATTCTGTGTGCTACCTTGTTTGGAAAAATGGCTCCTAGAATCAAATCCATTTGATAATTGAGCTTTCTTACCAGTGGTAATCCATTAGGTACATTATCAGATACAATATCCTGAAACTCATTCAACAAATCTGCAACCTCTATAGGTACATCCTCTACTTCCTCTTTACCAGCTTTTAGAATTAAAGAAAAACATACATGCTCATGCATCATACCATCTAGGAATTTTCTTCCATCAACAAAATTTATTCTTGCATTACCACATACCTTTTCTTCAGTCTCCTTCAATGGCTTTAGCTTATGTCGTACTCCATCCTTTGTCAGGGAATATGTATTCACATGACCATTGTGTACATCACATCTGTTAAATTTCCATGACCTATCCAACAACATGTGACATGCATCCATAGGTATGATATCACATAGTACCTCATCCTGCACCCAGGCAATCCGATATGGATGTGGGTGTTTCTATCTCTTGATCTTCAAATTTGTCACCATCTCTTCTGACACCAAATTTTCAGTGCTTCCACTATCAATAATCACATCATAACATTTACCCTCACACTTGCATCTAGTGTGAAATAGGCTCCTCCTTTGTTCACGTTCATTCTCACCACTTAGGAGGACTCTTCTGTTAATCAATGTTTCTCATCTTTCAGCATCTTCAAAATTTGAGGATCCAACATCTTCATCTACATGTGCCACTCTGGCCTAGCCTTCATTCCTCCTATTTGTCTTTCCTTTGTGTTGAGGTCATTCAAATGCCCTATGACCTTCTTCTCCACAGTGAAAACATGTTCCATGGAAGCCTCCTCTTCCTAAACCTTGTCCTCTTCCTCTTCCTCTCTAATCTCTATTATTATGATCTTGGAAATGATTGGAATTGTTTCCTCTCTGATTTTCACTGCTATTGGCCTCATCCTTATTTTTCAGATCTTCATTTCGGCCTCCATATGACCATCCACCAAATCATCCACCGTGACGTCTTCCATTTTGTTTTCTCTTAAACATTTTGTTCAAATTTTCCTCTACTTTTAGGGAAAATTGGTATGCCTCTTCAATACTATTCATTTGAACTAGATTCAGCTCCTCTTGAATGCTCGGCCTTAACCCATTAAGGTAACAGGAAAATTTCTCCTTGTCAGCTTCTGCATGGCTTGTTCTTATGAGGATTCGATAGAACTCCTTTGTATACTCTTGAATAGATCTTCCTGCCTGCTTCAAACTTTGCATCTTCTTCAGTAGGTCAAGCTCATAATCAACAGGAATGAACTGCTGTTTCAATTTATCCACCATTCGATCCTATCTTGTGATTTTATCTTTCCCTCTTCTATTTCGCTCCAATTGAATCTCTTGCCACCAGATCTTCGCATGACCTTTCAGTCTGGCCTTCACAAATTTGACCCTATCGGGATCCTCAATATCTTCATACTCAAAATATTCTTCACATTCATTGATCTAGTCGATCATCTCCTCTGGGTTAAGATTTCATAAAAATGTAGGAACCTCAATCTTAGGTCTTTTTTTGATCTCGAAAATGGCCCAAAAAAGTCTTTCTTCCTCCTAGTTCACAACTTCAACTTCTCCTTCTTGATCTTCTTCTTTGGCTTCATCCTCACTTTTGTCTCTGACATTAAGGTTCATTCATCTGTGAATCTCCTTTTGCAATGCTCGCACTTATCTCAGGAGTGCTCTAACCTCAGGTGTTACAACACCAGCTCTTTTGCCATGTTCCCTTCATGGAGGTATTTTCGTGATGCGCATTGAAACCCTAACCACAGTCCTGGTGCAAATTGCCTCACAGTCGGTGATCTATTTACACACTTAGGAACTCCTGCTCTTATACCACTTGATGAAGGGTTCTCCCCTTAATACCACAAACACATAACAGAAATAGGGAAACAACAACCCTATGCAAGAACATAAAATTGGCTTCTTATTATCTCCACAAATGTGGAATTACAAACTTTTAGAATTACAATATGCAAAGCCACATGGCCATTCCCTTACAATATTCTATAGGAAAAAGCCTCAAATCAATACCCAAATCTCTACCCAGAACTGCCCTAGACAACACTACAGGCCTTCTTTATATAGGCATTTTCCACCACATGAGAAGGTTCCAGAAATTTAGCCCTTAGGGCTGAGCAAACTTAGAATTATTTTATTTTTCAATTTATTACATCAAAGTCAGCTCAAAATAACTTATGAAACCCGAACAAAATTTTTGAAGGAAAATTATTTTCTGCCATTTCAAGTGACCTGACTTCTGGAGACCATAAGTCATCACCAGTTAACCCGATTGACTATTATAACCCCATTTTGGAAAGGCCATGAAGCGTTCTATAGAGTTGACTCATGCAACCACCTGTCACTCAAATTTTTGATCTCATCTGTTGCCTCTAAAGCCTTCAAAATTGAGTTCAAAGTTTTTGTACCCTGCTACCAATACCAAAAATCTTCAATATCTTCAAAACTAGACCTGATCTAGCCATGAAACTGTACTGGCAGGTTGATATGAGTAAGATGAACCTCCACATGTAAAATTAGAACATTCTAAGATCGCATGACCAACTTACTAACAATAGAAAGTTGCCATAAATAGTAGCTCTACACAAGATAGCCCTTATTGAATACAAAAATAGAAATATTTTTGGGTGACACAAGATTTCTCTTACACCCAGGATGCTCTTGCATCAAGTATACACACCAACACACATTGAGATCTAATATAAACACAAAAAAGGTCCATGTGAGACTTTTGACCTCCAAGATTGCACTAGGCATAATGAGAGAGAACATATATGAACACTTTTATAAACATAAAATGTAATATTTATTAACCATCTAACTAATTTTAGTACCTATGTTAGTGGAATTGTTTTTAATAAATTAATCTATAAAACAAATATGTTAGTAATTCTATTGATCGAAACAAAAGGTTGGATAAACACATAAAAAGTACGATCACAAGTTGAAGAAAAATGAAGCTTTTAGAGTGTAGGTGCTAAATCACATAGGGACCAAATTTTATCTCGAAGAACTTATAACATGTGAAAATAATAAGTTGTAAAATAAGAGTGTGGCTATATAGACAAAAATAAAAAATAGTAATATTTTTAACCTATCTTGTAGAAGCACGGATGTGCATGGATCATGAACTAAATAATAGTGTATATACAAAATTATTAGTTTTCTTAAAACAATAGAGATTTTAAAAATAGAAGTGAAAATGTCACAAAAAATCAAGAAGATGGGCACCACAAAAAAATTAAAAGGTTGGAATCCTACTAAACTAGATTATAAAACTATATGAAAATTTTTAAAAATAGAAAAGGCATAAAAATTCTAAATGATGAAAGCATTCTTATAAAATAGAAGCACTTAAAAATATTCTAGATAATCATTCTATAACCTAGGTTGCAAAATATAAAATACTCAAAAAAATTATTGAAAAAATAGTTGTATAAATGTGGGACCTATCAAATATGCTAAAATAAAGACAAGAAAAATAGTACAAATTGACAATAAATCTCAACTTAAACCACCTTCTCTATCAAAATGGTAGTAGAGTTTTTTTTTTCACAATATTTAATCTCTCAAATATTTACTTACTCAACTATGATAGACTATAATTTTGATTTCACAATAACAAAACCAACATAATATTGATATGTTGAAGGATGTTTAATAGAGAAAAGATATGATGTACATAGTTATAAGTTGATTAAACACAATGAAAGGTGCAAAATCCAATTTATAGAATCTTTCTATGAGGAATGGATGAACTAGCGCTTGCACTAGATGGGGTGCAATGGTGTATCCTATAGGGATGTAGTGGTGGACATGTTTAAATATACTACTGAAAAAATGAAAATAAGAAAAATATTGTATTCTACAACTTTCATTATTATTATCCTTTGTAATGAACTGAAATTTATCCTCGCAAAAGACTGAAAAAAAAAGTTAAGACAAAATGATTATTTTAATGCAATCCCTTTAAATGCAAGTGCAATTTCTAATGTTGGTATCAGATGTGCTTAATTTGAAGTCCAAGTGCAAAATACAAAGTGGGCAAATTTTAAACAAATAAAAAAGAGAGAGAAAATGGGGAAGCCTTATTTCCTATTTTTAAGTAACAAATGCTCTACTAAAACACAAAAAATATGCAATTGCCGCTTATTTCTGATCCTCTTTTTAATTTCAATATTTTACTAGTAGCTGCTCCACTAAAAGAAGAAAAGGTTTTAAATTATATTTTTCTACATTTTAACATTTAATGGGACACACACATAAAAACATTGAAGGACCCACTGATGAATACAATGATGGTTGCACATTAAACAAGTGCCACGTAGTGGCAAAGTACTTGTCTTAATATTAATAATAATAATAATAATAATTAAATTCTTCCAAATTGTATTATGGCTATTTCATACAAATATAATTAGATTAATTAATTGATTAGGAGTTTGATATTAAGTTAATAATGATAAGTACAAGTATTATTGTAATTAATATTATAGCTATCTGATATAATAGGTGAAGTCTTATATTAATTTAGAATTATAAATATATAATAATTATAAATATTTTACTCTTTTGTTTTACTATTTTAAGATATTTAATTATCATAGTTTAAATCAAATTAATAAAAACAAAAGAAAATTAATCCTTATAAATGTAAGTGAATATATTTATGTTAATGAAGTACATAAATTATCTTTAATTTTTAAAAAGATTTCAAGTAATATCTTTTATATTATTTTTTAATTTTTTAATTTTATGTATTATCAATATTTAAAATATATATAATTAAAAATATCAATAAAATTATTTTTCTTAAATATAATTATTAATTTTTGAAATAAAATAATTTATACATAAATAATCAATATAATATATTATAAAATATTTTAAAAATATAACTATAAATCAAAATTTAAATATTCACATAAATTATTAATCTAATATAATATAATTTCCTAGTTTAAAAAAAGTTGTTAAAATCAAAATAAATTACATCATTTAATTAACTAGGAACAATTTTAATAATATTTTATATAGTTCATATAACTTATGTCAAATCATATTATTTAGTATTTTAAAATATAACTTATAATTATTTATTATAAATAATAGATATTATTATCACTAATTCATAAGTTAATTAATATAAAATATATAATGAAAAAGTTAAGTTTATTAATATTTAGATTATAATTATAATTTATGTTATATAATCTAAACATATAACATCTAATTATAATACATATAACAAATTTTATTATTCAATTTAATATACATTAGTTAATAAATAATCTATATCGAAAACCATCCATTTAATCACTAGTTAATGGAAGAAATCCAAAAATGGATGCAATAGTACTTGCCTAGCCTATCGGCTCTCAGCAGCTAAGTTCCTCCCAAAAAGTACTAGCAAGGTGATTAAACTTTTTAAAAGAGTTTGAAAATTTAAAATAATAATTAAAAGTGTAATATTAATAATATACCATTATAATTTCATGTTTACAAACAAATAAAAATATTTCAATGATTAAACATTATTATAATATTGTAAATTATTTAATTGTATCCTTCTATAAAACTAAATTTTTGTGAACTGTTACAAATATTTAAATAAAACTGAGCATTATAAAATTCACCAATATATTAAAAATATATTTACTATTACAAATTTAATTTTTAGTAAATTGAATTATATTTTTAATATTATAAATATAAAAAGTTGTATTAAAATAAAAAAAATTAAATGAAATATTTTAAAATATTAAAATTTAATATCAAATAAATATTAATAATACATTTATAGTAATATAGTTCAAGATAAAACATTAATAAAAATTAAATTCTATAACTTTAATTAATTTTAATACTATTATATTAATTTTTTAAAAATCCAAACCTTAAAACTAAAATAAATGAAAACACTTCAAACAAGTGCCACGTAGTGAATTTTTAATTATAATAATTTATAACTAAGTTTAATTTTAATTTTAATTTATATGTAAAGTAATTATTTAATTATAAAAAATTATAAAATTATAGTTCCAATAATATTTTTAAATTTTATAAATAATTATAAAATATCATTTATAATTAATTTAAATTGTAAAATAGTTCTACTTATAGTTAATTTTAATATTAATTATTTTGTCCAAATAACTTTTTTTCAACAATATTATAATGTTATTCTATTAAATCTAAATTTATATAATATATATTAAAATAAATTTAAAAAATATTCAATATTTTATAATATAACAAAAATAGAAATATTATTTTAATATAAGGAAAAAATTATCAATCTCTTAAGAGGTATCTATAAAGTTGTAAACCATAAACCAAATAAAATCACATGATATATAAATTAGATTGTATTATTTGAATGTACGATTTTCATGTACAATAAATAACAAATGTGGTACATTTTAATTGGTTACTCCAATAATAAGATCTCAAATGTATTAGCCAATCATATCATCAAAAAATAATTTTTACAACTAAATTATAATTGGTGCAAAGAATTGGTTTTAATCACTACTTAATCGAAGAAATGCAAAAAGTGATGCAATAGTACTTGCTAGCCTATCAACAAGTACTAATTAGATTTATAAAACGGTGAGCATATTAGTGAACGTTTAAATATTGGGTTCCCCAAGTCTTCTTGCTTGTTCAGATAAATGTTTAATATTGCATAATAGTTTGTTCGTAGTACTAAATCTACTTTATAAAACACTTTCATATTTATGGAAAAAGTGCTCTTATCTCTAACAATTTTTAGCCAATGAAGTGATAGAAAATTAATTTTGTAAATATGTTTTGTTAAAAAAATTGCAACTACACTTTAGTTAAGATAAAAATTTTGAAATAAGAAAAACTATTTTGCATTTGATTTGCTAAAAAATGAATTATTAATAACTAGTTAAGTTGAGTCGATGCCTATAGTTCTAGGCCTGCGACAGGGACTAATAATACATTTCTTATGGAAATAATGTACCTAATTGATACAATTGGAAAGAATCAAACATCTTAGAACACATAAATTAGTATCATTTTTGTACATGTAGTTCATTGAATGGTGAACCTGTATTTTATACTTCTTAATTATATTAATTTGTGGACCTTTAAATCATTTTGATATTTCATGGGGGAAAAGGTTGTATTATTGAAGATTTATTTCTTAATTGTGATCCAAACTTATTTATTACTCCTTAGTTTTGATAATTGGGGCCAAATTTTTAATAAAATATAATTATAATTATTGCATTTTTTGTAAGGATTGAGATACAAATTCTTGGAAAATATCTAACATAACTCCTTAATCATTTTTTTTATATCTCTTATGATAGGTTTACAATATTTTTGTGATAGTATTTTATTTGTGTAGTTACCAACTAGATTCTATTACAAAGAAGGAGGTATTTTTTATGAGAGAAATATTTAATGACAAACCAATTAGTGATAAATTATAAAACTATATATTTGAAAAATGTCCATGCAAGCATTTGTTATAATTATATGTTTTCATATGAGTAGAGTCTTTGTCTAGCTAAATAGAGTTTAGTGTAAGAGGAGGTTAAGATATTTCTTTAATAGATGACTTCTAAGAAAGAACATATTACAATATTTTATTATTATTTTACTTAATGTTAACATATTAGAATCTTGAAATTTGTGTCAAACTTGATACTTCTCTATTTCTCATCATCTACCAAATTTATCAATTTATTTCCTTATTTGCATCCTCTCTTTCAACTATGAGATTTGAAGATACAAATAAGGAGTATTACTAATTAGAGGGTGGTGTCTCTTTTTTGGTAAAGGTGATCTCTATAAAGATTATATTTGTATTTCAAAATATGTTGGATTTTGATATAGTTTCTTAGATCATATTTATAGAATTTCTTGAGAAAGGAAGCTACCCGTGAAGTTTATTTTAGAATTAACATCATATATACAATAGAAACTTTCTATTTTATTCTAGGTTTCCTGATTTCTTATAGAATAATAGTAAAAAAGTTAAAATTTTCTTACACACAACATAGTGTACATATTCTAATTTATTATAGTACACTTGATAGTACACTCTAAAGAATGTACACCAACTCATGAGTGAGAACAAAATGTCTCACTCTGCAAAAAGACGAAGTTCTTAAGCTGTTAATGCGTGTTTCTCTATCGTCCATTACAAGCAGACATTTTAGCTGAAGTTGCAGTGTGGTCCACAACCCAAGGATTCCATTGCTATATCTACAGTCTACTGAAACGTATAATTTGATCTTCCATCCTATCTGTCCAAACCTATACGTTTAAATTGCATGAAATGATACAATATTTTAAACCTTCAAGGCTTACATCATTCTCGCTAAGCCTCCTAGTTTATAATAAAACCCATTTATGACTCACTGAAGATAAAATCCATGATAGATATTCCAGACAGTCCAAATTAGAGGAAGATACTTTGAGAAAATGAAGGAACCCTAAAAGTCACAAAGTAGTTTTGATGAAGTGCTAAAGACATTGCAGGAGATCTATACGTGTCATCTTCTTTTGGCAAAGAAAGTTTGTTGCATTCAATAAAGTTTTGATGTCTGTGTGCTTAAGGACCATTATTGTTGTTATCATTATTGATGGTCTGGGATTATTTGTTGTTTTGTACATCTTTCTTTAAAAACTAATCAAGAAAAACAAAATAATGCATTAAAAAATTCAATCTCAACCTAACTCAACCTTCGTCCAAAAGATAGTTATGAAATCTTCATTTCAGGAAGAATGTTTATAGTGTTACTGGGTGACGGTGTTACGCATTCCAGCACATGGAAGTAGCTTTCACCTTTAAATCTATGAAATAATAAGGGTTCCCCAATGAATGGTTGGGCGAGGAATCCATTTTAAAATCAAATAAATAGGAGGCTTTTTGTTTGGAAGATCTTCATTTGGGTTTGTTTTTGGATGTTGGTTGATCTAGTTTGTCTGATTTCAATAATTGGTATTTTGGAGGGGATTAATCTATTTTCTAGTAGAAAGACGAGTTATTATTGGCATATGGGGCAAGATCTTGTATTTCCTGCTTCTTCTATCATAGCTAATCAATTTAGAAGAGTATGATGTTCTAGTGGATGGCATTTTAGAATGGAATTTTTTTTTTTGTTTTATTTACTATTTTTGAATGATTCTTTCTTATTAAAGTAGTTTTGTTTCTTCTAAGAAGTATCTATAGGATTTTTTTATAATTATTTTATTTTAAAATTTTCTTAGATTTATAAACAATAACTTATTGTTTTCTTTCCTTTTTAATCTATATTATAAGAAGTCTTTTCATTTTATTTAGTTGTTTTAAATTGCATTTTCTTTCTACTATCAAATCTTCTCTTAATAATGAGTGATGTTCTATTTTCATTTCATGTAGAAGTGTATTGTTCTAAATTCTTAATCTTAATAATTTCATATTAGGTTTTCAAACTATTTTTATAAATGTGTTTCATTTATGCATGACTATACCATTTTTAAGATCATTTTTGTAAATTGGTTCATTCATCCATTCCTAACTATTTTTATGACTCATTTTTTAGGGGATTAAGTCACTCAACACTCCTTTCAAGTTTTAAAAAAAACTCTCATTTTTAAAAATGAAACTTGGCCTTCCTAATAGAAAGAATTTGCCTAGCTTTATTAACTTTCTTAAATAGATTATTTCAAAAATAATTTAGTTGAATTTATATACAACTACATTTCCCATGTCCAATTATATAAATTTTAGGAAAGCCACGGAACATCCTAGCAATCAAATCAAGTGTTCATATTTTCATTCAAGGAGTAAAAATTTCAAGCATACAAGTCTAATATAACAATCATGATCAACTACATTATGCTTCTTCATATTGAAAGAATGCACTATCTTGTTATAGAAGTGAAAATTAGATAGTAAAAGACCATGAAAAAAATTGAATGGACAAAAATCTCCAAATTAGGGCCCCTATTGTCCATCTCTTTCTGTTTTGAGATGTATTTCTAGGAGTAAATGATATAGAAAATTTTGATTGTATATTTTATCATTTTTCATAATTATAAATACCTTCAAAATAGGGCACCCAAACCCTCGTTTAGCAAATATGCTCTAGAAGTTAGAGATCAAAGATCCTCTCAGTATGTTTTTTTCTAGATCCATATGACTTTCTATTCTGCATTATATATTGTTTATTTATTAATTATAATCATTTTATCATAATTAACTTAGATCATGCACACACTCTTCACTATCTTATTTGTTTCACAACAAAGGACCAAAGTAAAACTACCTTGTTTTCCTTTTATGATTGCAACTAGGCCTATTTTTCTTCCAATTTTAGGGAAAGGAATTGTCATCTTTAGTTTACATTTATTATCGTAGGATCCCATTTCCTAACATTTTATTTTGGTGAATTTGACATGTCTTATACTTGCATGTGAACTTTTCATTTAATTTAAGCTATTTCAAAATTTTATTACTTGTGTAATTGTACTTAATTAGCCAAATAGTTAATTTCTTCACTTTTTATTCCAAATTAGATTTCCAAACAAATCCCATAGAAAAAAAACTTAAAACAAAAACAATCATCTTTCCCTCTTCTTCTAGGTTACTTCTTTTCATTTATTTCTAGTAACATGTGTATTTTTTAGGACTATAAATTTTTATGGGTTCCATTATCCATTATTTTGAATTTTAGATTCTCTTAAGAAGAGGTTATGGACTCATAGCTTTGCATGCTTTGAGTAGTATTGGTGTTGATCGTGAGTTTTGTGTTGACTTATTCCTTCTATGAAACTCATGAGAGCAATTATCCCTTATGCCAGCACCCATATTTCCTACCATACATAAAACAAAAGTGCCTCATGATTCTTATGATGTGTATGTTATGCCCAAATGGAGGAAACCAAAACTAGGGGGGTGGGGGGATCATCAATTGTGTACACCTAAAAATTTTAATTCCACTTTAGCCACTTAGATCTTAAAGATAAATAGTAATGCATGATCCACAACATATAACATAGAACATGAAGATTTGTTCTTGAGGAAAACTAGTTAAAGGAAAACACCAGTGGGAATCAAACCCACTAGATGTATGTACTTTTCTAAAAGTACTAACCGATTAAAGGAACATACATAACAAAGGATGAAATTGCAAGGAAAAGCTTGCAACCCAATCTATAGGCTCAGTTATTAGAGCACATTGCTCATAATACAATCTCTGATTTGGCCCTTAGCCAAGTTAACTGATCTATCATTAATTAAAACAAGGTGGATGTATATAGTCCATTACAACCGAACTGACAAATAGCATCTCCTATGCCAAAATCATTCCAATGAAGTACAAACTCTTCCTTAAGTGCAAAATACAAATAAACAAGCTCTCATTGCTCTCCTTTCACAATTACAAAAAAATTTCTCATTTATACCAATTACAAAGAGTAATCAACCACTAGGTTGGCTAAGACCAATTATATTAAAAGTTATAAACATTATGCTTAATCTCTAATGCGATCCAAATCATGTTAGCCAAGACTTAGATATAGGACACAAATGTTTAACCAAAAATATAATTATATGTCGCCAATATAACATCAATAATTGAAACACATTACTACATCAAGTTAGATAGGACCTAAATGAATAAATGGAAACACACTACCAAAGAAACATGTTTGATCAACTCAATCAATGCATCCTAATAGCGCAATCATCACATGATCCAAGAAACTTACAAGAAGAATGAATACCATCCAAAAACTTCACATCATCTTCAATATGAAATCCAAACTCATCTTTATCTATGATCATCAAGAACACTAAAATACTGAACTATGTCATAAAAAAAAGATAGCTTAATGTACTTTGAATCACGAACAACACTATCTTTGAACACAATGATAAGGAACCATGTAACCATCATCTTCACAACCTCTAAAACATCAAATCCAAGACATACCAAACTATATACTCATCCACTATAGACATGAACACAGTAACATCAACAACCAACAACTCAATCGTACCTCACTCAAATTGTCATCCAAATTTTTTTGAACCTCTATAGAACATATACAAATACCTCTAAAAAACACCTCATAATCCCAACTTAAGATCTACAAAATATAACCTGATCACCTAAAATCCTCTTGACCAACTAAAATATAACCTGATCAACTATCAAAATGGTGAGCAGGAGTAGGAGAGGGAGTGAAGCGAAAGGGGCAATTTCAAATGCCCAAGGCGGGAACAATGTACTTGGTTCCTTGAAGGCACCTGGTGAAGGACAATAGTTTCTATTTTTTGAGGATGGGACTGACAAACCACCGGACGTCTGTGCAGAAATAGTCAACTCTTCTCTAGGACCTATGTTTGAAGGTGAGTCTAGTCCTCATGAACCCCACTTGGTGGACCTTCCCAAGGTCTCTATTTCTAATGCTTGGTCTTTTCTTTTTGGTAAAAAACCTTTTGGTAAGTCCTTTTTCCTTCTTGTCTGAAATATGTCTAATTCAGCTTTTGGGATTTTTTTTGTTGATGTCCCTGACGAGGTTATCAACCACAATATTTATTCTATGGCCTCATCTCTGGTTGGGAAATTCCTAGGTCCTAGGCCTAATATATATGTAGTTAGATATTTTTCTAGACGCAAATGGTGGCTGAAAGGATAGGTGGATATCTCAACTATGCATAAAGGGTTTCTTGACTTTTCCTTCTCCTATCATGAGGATATGGAAAGCATTCTTTGTGTAGGGGGTTATTTGGTAAAACTACTCTGGTTTTGCAGAAATGGACCCCTAAGATGGAGTTGACCAACACTTCTTTGTTTATCCAAACTCCGGTTTGGGTGCACATCCCTAGCCTCCCAATAAAATTTTGGTTAGAATATATTTTTGTTGGTATTGCTAATTCCTTTGGTGAACTCCTGTCTATCGACCTAATTACTGTTGATAGATGAAAGCTTACTTATGCTAGAATCTGTGTTGGAGTTGAACATGAGACATATATGCCTACTTCTATAGATATTATGTCTAATCTTGGTAAATGGAATCATGAAATTACTTATGAAAGTATTCCTTTTGTGTGCTTTTATTGTAATAAAGCTAGACACTCGGCGAAGAGTTGCCCCCACAAACCCCGAAAACCAAGTTTGAGAGTGTTCCAACTAATCCTTTAGGTGATGTACCTAAAAGAGTCTAGAAAGTTAAGAACAAGGTTTATGAAATTTCACCTGAGGCCTCCCTCATTGAATGTAAGGACAACAAAGAATCACATTTGACAAGATCCCCACCAGAGTCCAACCAGGATGTTTCCTCATCCCTTGAAGAATACACAAAAATATTAATGAAGGTGTGGAGAAGACTCCCAATGATCAGAGCCAGACTATTTTTGAAAGGGAGCAGGAGTTAGATTACATTCTATAACATGTTCTAGATCTGATTCAATCTGAAGAAGAAGCTAAGGTCCCTCAGTGGGATGAATTGCTAGATGCTCAAGACTATAACATTTTAAACTGTATTTCTTCTTCTTAGATGAATTTGGAAAGGATCTCTTTGAGCACTATACCTATTTTACAGGGGAGTCCTAGTGATAGTTTGGACCAAAAAGACTACATAACTACACCTAAAGAGGATGGGTTTTCTATTATTGTTAACAGGAAGAAGTCTAAGAAAGGTGTGATTAAGAACTTTCCACCTTCTTTAGTAAGTACTTGAAACAAAATCAAAGTGGATGTGGGAGTTCAAGTGTAGTCTTGAGGAAGAAAAGTGGAAAACAAAATGAGATGAGAATAAGCTTACAAGAATATTGGAGATGGAACTTAGTTGACCATCTAGGAAGCCTTCTCCCTTAAGAGATCATGAAAGTTACTTCCTAGAATATTTGAAGACTCAATGGTCCTCACAAACAAGATGTTCTCAAAAACTTATGTATGGATCATAAGCTAGATATTATTATTATTCAAGAAACAAAAATGGAAAAATAAAAGGCAAAAAACATTAAAATATACAAGAATGGAGGTAGTTATGGAAGCAACACTGATGGTGCTTCTAGAGGTATAGTAATTTTTTGGAACCTAGATCACGTTATTGGTATCCCTATCCTTCAAGGGAATAATCTAGACATTGTGAAATTAAAACGCATTAGGGATGGTACCTCTTAGTTTTTGGCTAATATATATGCTCCCAAATCTAAAGTGGGAGAAGAAAATTTTGCAACAAGATTGCTGATGTAAGGAAATTTTTTTTTAATGATAGTTATATTATAATGGGGGAATTTAAGACTCCCTTAATGGAGAATGATAAAAGCGGGGGTGTCCCTACCCATATGGATAATATATTAGATCTAATGGACTTCATCAATTCCCTGGCTCTCCATGACATGGATCTCCATGGAGTGAATTTTACTTGGTCCAATAGATGTAGTGGAAAGGAGTTAATTCAAGTCAAGCTTGATAGAACTCTTATTTCTAATGATTTTCTTACTTTTTATCACTTCTCCCTAACTTCTTTATGTTGTATTGGTTCTGATCACTCTCCTATCTCTTTTAAAGTTGCTCTTCTCTCTGGCAAGTGCAACTTTCCCTTTACATTTGAAAAGATGTGGATCCTCTATCCTAATATGGAGGTCTTTATTAAAAAATGGTGGAATGTTGAGGTGAAAGGTTCAGCCATGTTCAAATTTACAATGAAATTGAGAATCATCAAAGATAACAACATAATTTGGAATAAGGAGGTTTTTAGGGATGTTTTCCTTATGAAGAGTGAAGTTATTCTGGATCTCAAAAATATCCAAGACAAAATCCAAGAGGAAGGAAATTATATTATTTCTAGAGAAGGAAACATTGCTCTCTCAAAGTATCACAATATTATTTCAAGGGAAGAGGAATTATGGAGACAGAGATCTATATCTATCTAGCTCAAAGTGGGAGATAAGAATACTAGATTCTTTCATATGATAGCCCTCAAGAACAATGTTGTCAACAGAATCTTCTTCTTATCTTTTACCAATTCTAGGATAGAGAAAGAAGAGGAAATCAATATTGAAGCTAGGAGATTTTTCTCTAGCCTTCTTCTGAATGATCTTAATCTCAATCTCTCTGATCAGGGTCCTCTCTTGAATTTTATCTCCTATGTGGTGATTTCTTTGGCTAAAGAAATTAGGAATGATTTTTTCTCCTTTGAAGGTAACCAATCACCTTGTTGTGATGCCTTCCCTATGTTATTTTTTCACTCATTTTGGAAGATTGTGGCATGATGTGACTAGAGCTATTCAAGAATTCTTTGGTTCTTGTAATATTTTGAAGGAAATTGATGGGACTTTTCTGGCCTTGATTCCTAAATTTGCAGGAGCTTCGTCTCTAGATTCTTTCAGACCTATTAGCCTCTATAATTCATTTAATAAGATCATTTCCAATGTCCTAACTTTGTGTATTTTGTCTCTACTCATGTATTTAATCTCTCCTTAGCATAATGGTTTTTTCTCAAGGCAACAGATTCTAGATTCTTTTATGGTCAAGTCCATGATAATATTCATTGTCTTTCCTCCTCCCGGAATTAGGGTTTCCTATGGAAACTTGATCTTTCTAAGGATTCTGATAGTGTGGACTAGTCTTTTCTATTGAAAGTTCTTGTTGCCTTTGGTTTTAGCCCCAAATTCCTCAATCTTCTTTTTCAATTTATTTCTACAATGACCTTATTTGTTTTAATAAATGGGTCTTCCTCTTCCTTTTTCAAAGCATCTAGAGGTTTGAGGCAGGGTGATACTCTTTCTCCTATCTTTGTTTTCATCATGGAGGACACTTTAACAAGATACTTGAATACCTTGATTGAGATGGGTCAGTTGAAAGGTCTCAACCCCTCTTCTTCTAACTTCACTTATGCTCATGAACATTTTATAGATGATTCCATTTTCATGGGTCTATCATCCATCTAGGAGGAAAAATAGTTCAAATCTTCTCTTAACTGTTATAGCTCTGCCTTAGGGTAGATTATCAATTAGGTTAAAAGTTATATTTTCTTCATTAATACTCTAGAGGTGAGACAAAGAAGAATTGATACTATTATCAGATGCTAGATCTCCTCTCTCCCTTCTATTTATCTAGGCCTTCCCTTGGTTCCTAAACCTCCTGAGACTTTTTGGAACACTTTGGTGGACAACTTCAATAAGAAATTGGTAGGATAGAAGGGTTCCCTTTTAACTCTGGCTAGTAACCTTCAGTTGCTTAATTATTCTCTACAAAGAATTCCCATTTATTCCTTGAGCCTTTTTGTTATTCCTATGAAGTATGTTGAGGCTATTGAATGGATTTAGAGAAAATTCATGTGGTCTTGTGTGGAGGAAAAATAAAGATATTCTTTCATTACTTGGGATAAAGTATGCAGTCCTTATTCTTGAGGTGGGCCGAGTCTTAGAAATATAACGACAATGAACAATTCCCTTTTATCTAAACAACTTTGGAGGGTCTTTCATGATAAGGGGGGAATGGAGTTCAATTTGGCATGAGAAATATTTAATCAAGTATCCTTCTCTCATCTCATTTAGGGAGAATCTTGATCCACCCTTGGGATCGAACACCTAGAATTATGTGATCCAAACTAGTCATTCTTTTACTCATGGTCTTGCTTGGAGAGTTAGAAATGTGCTAAGTATTAACTTTTGGGAACAATCCAAGTTGTTCAATTCTCCTCTTAATCAAAATCCCTCTACTTATCCTTTCATGAAAATATGTAAGGATACTTTTTGTAAGTTGGTTGCTGACTATTGGCACAATGGTAACTGGATGAATCTAAAATATATAAGCAATGATTTTTCCCTAATTAGAGATGCTATGAGAGCTTTGATTATTTCATAAGAGAGGTTTGATCTTCTTATTTAGAAAGAAAACCCTTCAGGATCTTTCTCTTTTACTTCTACCTCCAAAATGTTGTCTTTCAAGGTGGATCTGGTTCCCTATTGGGCCCATGCTTGGATTAATAATCTTACCCCTAAGGTGAATTTTTTCCTCTCATGTTCTCTTCAAAATAAAATTTTGACTACTGACAATATATGTCGTAGGGGTTTCTACTTTATCAATAGATGATCTCTCTGTAAGAGCGAGCAAGAATCTGTGGATCATCTCTTCATCCACAATCCCTTTGTTGTCTCCCACTAGACCAAGATTATTTCCTCCCTCTGCTTGTGCTAAATTTTTCCTAGAGGAATCCAAGAGTTTTTCATGGGCTGGTGTTTTCCTTTCAATGGAAAGTCTTTAAAGACCCTCTAGTCTTTAATCCTTCCTCAAACTCTCTTGGGTATTTGGAAAGAGAGAAACAATAGGATCTTTTGTGATTTGGATCTCCACCCTGATGTGGTTAAATTCAAAATTAGACAGGTTGTTTCTAAAAATATTAATGTGTATATGGATCTTCCCTTTCCTTAATCTCCATTTGATAAAGAGATTTGTGTTCAATTGATGTTGAATATGAAGGACATCAGGGGTATGGTCAACAATCCAAGGGAGGAAAATGTTTGGGGCTTCCCGTTAAGGGATTGGGTTAAGATCAATTTTGATGGTTCTTCAAAAGGAAACCCCATAAAGGTTGTATGTGGAGGAGCTATTCATGATGAAAAATTCATTTTAAAAGATTCTATTGTCTCTCCTATTGGTGTCCAATATAGTCACATGGCTGAAGTGATAGCGGCGTACTATGTGATCAAGCTCACTAAAGATTGCAATTATTCTATGGTGTAGATTGAAGGTGATTCAAGTTCATCATTAACTACCTAAAAGGCATTAGTACCCCTTCCTGGTCTAGTAATAATACCATCCTCATGGGAAAGGAGATTATTAATGATTTAGATGCATGCCATAAATCCCACGGGTACCGGGAAGTTAATGCGATGGAAGACTAATTTTCTAATGAAGTAATTAAAACAAGATAAATCATGGAATGGAGGAGTGAATTGGCCATTTCGTACAACATAAAAATTTTGGTGATCTATGATAGTACCCATGGAGCTCAGTCTACCAATTTTAATGAAGACATCTAGCACAAGGCATTTATTTTGTCATTGTAGCAATGACTTCAACTACCATTTGGGAATTTATTGGCAAATTTTTCACAATGCTTTCTGGGTACTTTTGGTTAGTTTATGAGATTTATATTGGAATAGGGGATACTGTTATATGCATACTTCCAAATTTAAGGTATTTTTTGAGAAAGGGTGTTTTTTCTTTGAAATGGGTGGAAATAGGAAGAGAACAGAACCTGCATCATGAGAAAGCTAGAAAAACAAGGATAAAGTATGGATTCTCTTAAAAAAAGGAGTTCTTGATAAATATTTGGACAGACTCTAGGGGAAAGATTCTGTAGTCACCAACTACTTTATGAAGAACTGGAGAAATGGTAAGATTGTGTTGGGGGTTCGACCATCAAAATCACTAAGGATGTCATAGAAGAAGTTACGAGCCTTTCCAAAGAGGGAAGAAAAATTTATAGAGATAGGTATCTTATTGATGCAACTATCAAAAAATTTCATAAAGAGGATGATGAATAGGCCTGCCTGGTAAAGAGTAATAAAATGTATTACTACTCTCTGACTATCATCAAGAAGGTATGGCATAGAGTTATTTTTATACTGATGAAATATATTACTCTTGATGGTAGATTTTCTAGGGTTTATAGGTACCATTTCATGATCCTTAACCACTTCCACTATGGGAAATAATATATCCTTTATATATTATGTATTGAATTCTTTGAACTCTAGCCTTAAAGATACTCAGGAAAACCCTCTTGATAATCTGGCTATGCATGAAGGTCTCATGCTTCTCATTTATGATCATTTCATGCCTAATTTTCCTAAGCACCTCAAAGCCAAACCCTCAGATTATGCTGATGATAAATTCAAAGAGGACAAAAATGATTGAGTATTCTGACAGAGAGCTAGATAATCATTCTGAGTCTTCTCAATATACCACCTCAAACCTCTGCAAAAAAGGGAAAGTTGTGGTGAAGGATAATGCCTCCTCTTACAAGAACCCTACGGGTCAAAAATTAAAGTCCTTTCTATAAGACTCTTCATCGAGTAGTGACATGGACATGATGGATGAAAATGATAGCACTCTAGATAAGGACCAGGGAAATTGTAAGAAAGGTAATAAACTTAGGGGAATTCATGTTGCCCCTAAGGACTCCTCTCATGTGGCCCTCTCTAAGGAGAAAAAGGATGGTGCACCGATTCCCCTTGACAAGGAGACCCCTGCTAAGAAGGATGAGCTGATTCCTCCCCCTATTGACCTTCTGGTATAGGCAGAGACTTCTAAGGAAGCCATCAATTGGGTTTTTAAGGAGCTTTATCCTTTGAGAAGAAGAAATGATAGGATCAAAGAAAGGATTAATATTATTAAAAATATGTGTCTTGGTGATAAACCCTTCCCTATTTTCTTAAGTGAGTTAACTTAAACCATCAAAAAAGCAAATGGGATCGTTAATTCTTATGATTCCAATTTCGGATGCTATAAATGCCCAAATTTCAAAGTCTGATGTGGGTCTACCTACTATGCAAATGAAATTCCTCGATTTGGAGGAAAAAAACTCCCACTTTAAGACTATGATCAACAAGATTAGGGACCGAAGCTGTAATATTCTTTAGACTATGGTGAATTGGATCAATGCGCTCCTTAACACATGGGAAAGGAAAATTAATAAAGATATAGATTTTGTGCCTCTTGATTTTGGGAATCATGCCACTCGTGATGTTGATAATCTCAAGGAAATAACTCAAAATATGGAGCTTTTGGTTTCTAAAGCTGCAGACCTTGTCAAAAGTATTGAGTGATTTCCTTCATTTGGGCAGTTGTCTTTTTGTTTGGTCTCTCTCTTTGGCAGCTGGCATTTTTTGTGCCTATTTGAGTTTCTCTTTTGTGGTCCCTTTTGGTTGTATTTCTTTTGGCTGTCCTTTCTAGTCTGATAGTTGTTATCTTTATTTTCTACTTCATGCCTATATTTCCTCTCTTTGTGTAAAAGGTTTGGGACCTTTCAAATCCTATTTCCATATTAATCAGACCTAAAATCCTCTTGACTAAACATATTGAACACACTCTCTAAAACAACAGTTAGTATGTTAAAATCAATGACAAAATATTATTGTCAACACACCCAAGTATCGAACTTTCTAAGCCTCAACAATATTCTAAAAATGTACATGTTTAGCATTGATGGCAACATTTGTAGTGAAAAAACTGTCAATACACAAAGACATTACTATATCCATCTAATCACTTTAAACGTATAGTCACAATATACCCAGTTGATCACTCTGAATATCAAACTTCAACACAACTTCTCCAAAGCATACTTACCTCTATTTTTCACATAATCTCTACCCCTTTTCAACATCAATGGAAAAGGACCAAATACATGAAAAGAACTAAACTTACCTCAAAAGAAAAAAAATAGGAAAAATCTCAGTACCAAACCATAATAGACATAATACTTCTCCCCCTACAGAGTAGTTCCCATGAAATCAATCCAAGTGCAGAATAACATTTCCAAATGCTAAATCTAATAGAAAAGATCATGGATAAAATTTTTTACAAACCCTTAAGCTATTTCAGACAAGATAAACACATATAGAAAATCTGATTTATGCAAATAAACACATGACACCAAATATACGTGGGAAAACCCTTTCGAGAAAAATCCTACCACTCCAAATCAAAACCCAATTGTATTATCAACAAAAAATGAGTTAGAATACAATTTTAAGAGCCAACACTCTCCAAGAGTAATCAACTATGATATCTAGATCTAGAATGATTTTTTTTTTGGCATCATAACAACACTTTTCTAAAATACTTCTCTCTCTCACTATTATCTTCAACAACTCATTCTATTTATGGAGTTTTCATGCAAAATGAATTTGTTTCTAAAGCATCTACATTTGATGTATTTACAAACTATTTCTAAAAAATTCCTTTTATGCATAACTCTTACATAAAATACAAATCCAAGAGAATATGCCAAAAGATAAAATTTCTAGTTTTTTCTCCATGTATATCCTTGTAGAAGATTTCATCCCATTGAACATCTTTCTAACAAATGCATAAACAATTAACCAATAAAAAACTCCTAAGGTTGAGTCACCTTATCCCAACAATCTCCCACTTGATGAAGACCTTACAGAAGTCATTATATCATAGCATAGGCCCCAAGGCCCATACAACCAACACACCATCTCAACTTCTCAGTGTTCACTGGCTTCGTCAATGCATCTGCCACATTTTCTGAAGTAGCACCATTTTCCAATTTAACCTTTCCATCTTTCACCATGTCATGAACAAAATGATACTATACATCAATATCCTTTGTTTTGGCAAGGAAAGTAGCATTATTTGCTAAACAAATAGAGCTTTATTTGTGATAATAGATATTAATTTGTACTACATCAAAACCAATATCAAAAAGCAATATATTAAGCCAAATGACCTTTTTAGAAGCATTAGTAGTTGTCATATATTGTTCTTCCATAGTGGACAAATAGTATACTCCCTCTTGCTTACTCATCCAACTAATTGTGCCACCAAACATCATTTAAACATATCCATTGGTGGATCTTCTTTTGTTAATGTCACCTACCCAATAAAAATGCATATATCAATGAATGAAAATTTAATATCAAGGTCTAGTAGGATTACCATGAAAACATAAGGAATCCTCAAATGTACCCCTCAAATACCAGAATACTCTTTCAACTACATCCCAATGCACCCTTCTAGGATTCTCCATATACCGACTTAGGACTCCCACTACTTAGGAAATTTCTTGCCTCGTACAAGCCATAGCATAATCCTTACGTGCCTCAAAGAGGCATTTACCCTTAGATATGTATTTTTCTTTAACTTTGTAAGGCTCTGACATCACCAAAAATTGGTTTTCACCATCAGAGCACCTATTATTTATGTTTATTTTTATTTTATGACTAAGGTACTTGATATCTATCTCAATCATGTTTGTGGCTAGTTCACTAGTGGAAGAAACTACACACTCAATAGCATTGAGGTAGCAGGCTATTTTATAGTCATTTTGGAAAGAAGGTAATGTAAGCTATGGGTTATGATGTGACCAATTAATAAGGTCAGCGTACATTAGGGGAAGAGAAGTAGCAAGTTCCAAAGAATTGATATTGGGGAAGTTATATCCATTGACAAGATATTTAGAGTCTACAAGGTCTCCCTCAAAACTACCTAGATCCATCTATTCCTATAGTGATTAACTTGATCAATGAAAGAAAAATGTAAGTTTGACTCATTAGGACATCTATTCCCAATTATGTTGAATCTACTAAGAGAGAATCCCATTCATAATCCTTTGAGTTGGTATTATTTTCTCTTTGTAGTAATCATGCCATGTTCTTGAGAATGCATTTTCTATTAGGATCTTTAACATATGAGTCATCGCTTTGGTCAAATGTAGAAGCTTCATCTTCATGTTTTAGGGGAGATCCTTCTTCATTCTAAAGAATGTTAGTAGAGGAAACAATTTTTTCCTCATCTTGATTAAAAGTGTGAGTAGGAACAATCTCTTCATCAGATTCACTATTATTAGGAGATGGGTCAAGAACTAGTTGTGCATTAGAAAATCCCAATCCAGTCTTATCCTTATATTTCCTTCCATTTTTGTGCCTCATAGGTTCAGGAAGAGCATGTTTCTTATTTCTCAAAGGACCATGACCTCTGTAGCCTAGCCTAGCTAGAAACTCATAGCCTTTTCCATATCTTTTTGTGATAGACTAAAACATTTAGTACAACTTCTTGATGTTATTTCCCTCTATAGACCCACTCTCTAATAGCTTGTTCTTGTCTTTCATCTTCTAGAGGCACTTAGGATTAGAAAAATGTTCCATAACATGTCATAGCAGATGATGAAGACTTTTTATCCTTTGAAGGTTTACCATAAGATCAAGTGGAGACTTGGAGAGTATTAATAGAATCTAATTGATATTCCCCCATCCCAAGATTCAATATTTTCTCCTTCTCACAATTAGCAAGAGTAGTCTTAGTCTCATCAGGGGATCTATTGTGTGGTACTAAGGATTCAATGGTAAGTGCATTGATAAACATAGAATTATCCCTTGGAATGGATAATTTAGTACCATTTAAGGGAAAATTTATGCACTGATGGTAGGTAGAGGTAATTGCTTGCATATCATGGATCCATGGCCCTCCTAACAATATGTTGTAAGAAAGAGGGATATCAAGAACTTTAAAGACTACATATTTCTCTATTGGACCAACCTAAATAGGTAACACAATCAATCCGTTGGAAGACCTTTCAACTTTGTCATAAGATTTTAGAGTAATATTTTTCCTTGAATCAATTGTGAAATTTGACGATCCTAGTTGCTTAATCACATTGAAGGAACAAATATTTAACCCAGTTACATTATCTAACAACACAATTTTGACTCAAGCTCGATAGATTTGGATTTCAATATCTATGGAAAGGTTATGTGGATGACTTAAAGACTTATCATCTTTTTCAAAAAATGAGAGGTAATGTGAAGTAGCAATGTGATGAACCATCATCTAAAATTTATCAATATCAATGTCTTTGGGGACATTTTCTATTTGCAAATATTTCTCTAAGATTTTCATGTGTGTAGGTGATAACTCAAGAAACTCAATGATCAAAATATGGGCTAGAGTACACTGAAGTTGATCTACTTGATTATAGTGTGACTCGGTGGAAGTAGAGGTTTGTTTGGAAAAGGATGTCAATGGCTTAGGATTAGCTTGCTTGGAATAATTTGGACCTCTAAGAATAAACTTGGGTTGACTCCTAGTGAATACATTTGAACTTTCCCTATGTGAAGGAGAGTTGACACCTCTTAACATGATCATGTGGTTATGCTCATTGTAAGATTGGGGTTGCATGGAAGAACCAATTCCTCTCAACATAACCTTAGGTGCCTCATCAATATATGAATAATATTTGGATCTATTAGGTCTCACCATGTTAACATTTTCATTCATTGTTTCAATCATATTGATAACGTTGTCATTATTCATATAAGTATAGTTGATCTTAGCTCCCTCATCCTTCTTTCATCTTGAGGCCTCTCCTTTTTCATACTTGGAAAGTGGTTCCTTAAAATCCTTATGATCAGAATTTTTAACAAGGCCATCTCCTCCAACCTTTCGATCCTTAATAAGATCTTGAATCACATCTTTCAACTTTATGCAATTGTCAGTCTTGTGTCTTTTGTTCTGATGATACTCACAATAATAGTTGTCATTCTGCCACCTTAGTTTCACCTCTAGCTCATAAGGTTTAGGAAATTTAGGTAGTGTGATAATATTTTTGGAAAGTAAATTCTTAAGTATCACGTCATATGAATCTCCAAAAGGGGTAAAATTTCATTTAAGCTTAGTTTCCCATGAAGATCTAGCCTTATTAGAATCATTAGACTTTGTAGCTTCTTGTTGTCGAGTTGTTAGAATAGCACTAGCAGAGTTATAAAATGGGCTCTTTAGGCTTCGACTCATCAACAACATCATCATTGACCAAATGCTTTTTATTATTCTAAGGATTCTTATTTTATTTGTTAATCCATTACCATTTGTGGATTTATACTTCCTCAATGTGATCTCACCCTTTTTTACTAAAACATCCTCTATGCGGAAAGAAATTTCAAGCATGTCATTAAACATGAAAAATAATTTCTTTCTAAGATCATAATCCAATTCCAGTATGACATTATTAACAAATATATCAATATTCTAATTCTATGGAAGTTGTGGTGGGTATCTTTAGTGTAACTTCCTCCACCTTTACAAGAACATAACAAAGGGTTCACCTTGATTTTGTTTGATGTTTCATAGATCAAGAAATGTCACTGGGTGTTGAATATTAAAAGAATATTGTTGAATAAACCTTCACACTATCTCATGAAAGGAATTAAGTGGAGGTTTTTATTTTGTGAACCACTCCATAGCCTGTCCATTTAGACACCTATGAAAGAGTCTCATAATGTCAATGTCGTCATGCATAAAGTCCATACTCAAAGAATATAATTATCAAACATGATCATATGGATCCCAATTTCTGTCATACTTGTCATACTTAGGAATGTCATGTCATGCCCATAAAATTTCACTCTAAAAACACACCAACTTTTTTTTTTAAAGGAATATAAGTTCATGTTTAGGGTTAACAGATGACTTAAGTTGAACGGTAATGTTTATAGGTTCAAATGATGTATTGATATCAGTTAGGTTCAATGAGACTAACACAGGAGGTACTAGGCCACCCAATCCCTCCAAGGAACAATAAGATTAAGTTCCCATCACTAAGGTGCATAATCATATCTACAAAGGGTGGGTACTCCTATGCTCTTGGGTTATGATCCTAGTCGCACAAATACTCCTTAGGTTTAGGTCGGTAGACAATTTGTTTTAAAATCATAAATTTACTAAAGTATGGATTGAATAATGGTTGGGTTATACGACAATATCAAGAGCTAACTATCCCTTTTATAGATCATTAATTCCATAGGTTCTTGCTTGAAGAAACAACATCCTCAATAGCACATTCACATTATAAAAAATTTATTGATCAAAGAGGTGTTGTTAATTTATTTTACGATTTATAGTGTCACAGGGCATAATCATTAATAACCAAATTTTAATCTTGGTTCATCAATTAACCTAGTAGGTGCCGACACAATGAAACGTTAATTAACAATTGAATTATACTACCCATTTTTCAAAACAATCTAACAACACCCTATATAATTTTTAATTTTATTTTTTTTTTGATCGGTAAAAGGCCGAAGCCCTATTGAATTTTTATTAATATATAAAAAAAATTTAATTACATGTGGCCCCACTCGCTGTGGGCGCTGGTAGGAAAGAGCGGGGTGGAGAAAACCTCCAGCCTAGCCCGAGACCAAAGGTCCTGTATTTATACATAAATTTACGTGGGCATACCCATGACTCAACAATTGTCAAGATTTATTTAATACAAAGTCCTTGTGGGTATTCCCACATCGGATCAGAAAAAAAACCATAACTATCCCTAATATAACATTTCAGTGGGCATACCCACCTCTCCAAATTATCGAGATATTAAAAATACTATTATTACATTGTTGCTTTTTAAAGTTTCAATTTAACAATACAATTAATTAGGGTGACATTTGAATATACCATACTCGAAGCTTTGATATCCGGGTGGTATAGGTAACTTCTTGATAATATCCTCCTGAAAACCACTGCATAAAACTTCCATATCTGCTGGTTAAGGGTTAATATAAATTCATATTTTGAAAAGAAAAGAAAAAAATATTACCTTCATCCATAGCTGAAAGTATGAGGAACCTGTTTCACTTAAAAGGTTTAAAGTCATAGATATACTAAACTGATTACTTCACTGGCCGAACATTTACCTTGTAACAAAGTTATTAATAAGAGAAAACTCCACATATTACTTAATAGATCCTTTATTCACACAAATATTTTACAGAGCTGCTAACAAGTAAATTATCTAACAAAATGTCTCCTAATACATATGTTATAGTTATTTAAAGGAAAGCAATTGCTATGAGCCTGTTGCATGATATGTAATCAAACCTTATTCAGCATATTAATGACTAACCTATGCTGGATATTGTTTGAGCATATCTAACTGAAGCTAAATATATATATTTATATGTATATGTATATATAAA
Source organism: Chamaecyparis obtusa (assembly GCA_027943335.1). NCBI lineage: Eukaryota > Viridiplantae > Streptophyta > Pinopsida > Cupressales > Cupressaceae > Chamaecyparis > Chamaecyparis obtusa. Next base: position 818,606 of record BSBK01004288.1, on the reverse strand, counting down.
TATATACAGGAATCATTTTGACTGCCTAAAGAAATTCAGACTTTATATATATATATATATATATATATATATATACATATATATATATATATACATATATATATATATACATATATATATATATATATATATATATATATATATATATGTATATATATATATATATATATGTATATATATATATATATATGTATATATATATATATATATGTATATATATATATATGTATATATATATATATATGTATATATATATATATATGTATATATATATATGTATATATATATATATATATGTATATATATATATATCTATATATATATGTATATATATGTATATATATATATATATATATATATATATATATATATATATATATATATATATATATATATATATATATAAACACAGAGATCAGCCTTTCTTGCTGCACATACAAAACTTTATCTATATATAAATTATACCATGATTGACCTTACGAGACATCCGAGATACCATAATTAATACTCATTGTCTAAATGAAAGTCCTAGACTTGGCGAACTAATGATGACTAACTACCATCTCCGGGAAAATAATGTCCTCTACTTGTTTAACTAATAATAAAATTAAAGCAAATCCTTATATACTAGAGAGTATTCTCTAATATTATACTTAAATCCGGTATCTACTCAAAGACCTTTATATCTGTACAATAGCTATATTCATGACTAAATTAAAATCTTGTCCCTTCGTTAATAATACTATGTCCATGAGCATAGAAAATGTTATCATAGCTGGAATATTAATCTAGGCTAATGCTATGTTATTAATCCTATTACGCTACCTTCTGATTTAAGCTTATCATACTTAGAGGGTGCTAGAATATTTATTATTACACTAATAGTCTTGACCATTTAATTGATTCAATTATCCAAGAAGTGTTCTCCATCGCTGATTTATTATATACTTATCGGATTCAGTTATTTATTATAAAAACCTCTCAAATATTTCTTAAGAAAGTTTTAGGTTGATGGAGGTTACTTATCTAATAAGGCTTGTTTGAGTTGAATGTCCATAAATCTAAAGGCTAATACTCAATAACATTTATCCTTTGGAGATAACCTTTTCCATGATTGTTATCCCATTAGCTCCTTGATTTGCCAATAGATCTGCCTCTGTATTACCCTCCCTGTATGTATGTCGGGTTTCATATTTTGGTATGTTTTCCAATATTAGGTTGATCTCTTCTATTTTTGAATTAAGGGTCCAATTAGGTGTCTTTTTAGCTCTGATTGCATTGATAATAATTTGTGAATCACCTTCTATAATTACTTTTGGTATGTCTAACTCTTTGCATATTTTTAGGCCCTCTAAAGCGGCTTTACACTCTGCCATATTATTAGTTGTTGGATTGATAGGTTTGGCATACTTTGCCACAACTTCTGACTTCTAATTCCGAATTAAACCTCTAATACCTGCTTCACCAGGATTACCTCTAGAGGCTCCATCAAAATTAAGTTTGAACCATCCATCCTTGGGTGGGGTCCATTTGCACAAGGATCTCTCAACTCTCTTCTTTGTACCTCCTTTGCCATACAAAGGCGGGATGTTTAATTTGGGCCATTTATTCCAGATTTTAGTATCCTAGCTCTTGAAGGAATCTTCATAGCTTAATTGGTCTCTGAGTTTACTATTAATGATTTCCACTATTGATGCTTCTATTTTATTGATTAATGAATGCCAGGGTAATTTTTGCTCGGTGAATATTCTTCTATTACTTTCTTTCCAAATTTCCCATACTAAAATAGATGGAGATATTATCCATATGTCTTTATATAAATTATCTTTACAAATAGAGGGCTAGGCTTTAAGGGTGCTTAGAAGATCAGATTGTCTAGCTAATTTCCAGCCTAGACATTGGTGTAACCAATCCCAGCATTCCTGAGTATATGTGCAGTTTAATAGAAGATGGTTAACATCCTCTAGCTGTTTTTCACATAGGGGGCACCGAGAAGGACCTTCAAAACCCAGTTTATTGATTCTATCAGCTGTGAGGATCCTATTTTGTAAAGCAGCCCATAGAAACATGCCTACCTTAGGGAGACAGGACTTATTCCAACAAAGGTTCAAGGGTATATCGATATTATCCATGTTCTGTTCATGGATAATTATATTGTAACCCTCCTTAATGGAGTACTTACCATTACTAGATCCATTCCAAATTAATTTGTCTGGTCTCAATTTAGGAGAAATTTCTCTATCCTTAAGAAGGTCTAGGAGTTTTTGTTTCTCTAGACCCTCAGATACAGCTACTTCTAACTTACTCCAAATACTACCTCCTTCCTTATAGATGTAGTCCTTCAGATAAATGCCTATAGCTTCTTTACAACTTGTCATAAAATCCTGGGGAAACCCTAGCTTACTTAAAGGTGGGAGGCCTGCCCACGAATCATCCCAAAAAAGAGCTTGGTCCCCTATACCCACATCCCATGAAAGATATTTTCTGATTATACCTTTGCAATCCTTAATAAAATTCCATATTCGTGAACCTTTCACGTGTGATTCAGATCTGAAAAGGTTAATGGGATCTGCATCTTGTACATATTTATGTAATAAAATAGAAGCCCATTTGCTACTGGATTCTTTGTAAATTCTCCAAATCAATTTGGCTCCGAGGGCTTGATTTTGCCATAACAGGTTTTTAATGCCTAGGCCCCCTTTAGAAATAGGTTTGCATAAGTTGTCCCATTTGATTAAAGCCAACTTTTTATCCTCTGCTGGACCTTGCGAATAAAAATCTCTAAACATTTTATCTAAGCTCTTTTTAATATTGCTCAAAAGGGGTAGGATTGATAGGTGATATGTAGGAATGGCTGAAAGGACAGATTTTATCATAGTCATTCTTCTAGTTTTGGTGAGCCATCTACCTTTACATGAACTTTTCTTATTTTTTACTTTAGAGAGTACTTGTTGCCATAGTTTTGTAGATAGCTACCCTTTGTCCAAATCAATACCCAAGTACTTGCAGGGGAAATTGCCTACTTTGTAACCTAAAAGATCACAAATCTCCTTTTCTATTTTCGCAGAAGTGTTAATAAAGAAAATCTCTGATTTTGATGAATTAACTTGTTGACCTGAAGCTTTCATGTAAAGGTCTAAAATATTTTTAAAGGCTTTGGCTTCTTTAACATTCACCAAACTAGGTAATATTGTGTCATCCGCAAACTGTTGATGCGTGATATTGGGGATGTTTTCTGATGCCTTTAAGCCTTTGATATTACCTAATCGTTGTTGATTAGAAATTGATCTACCTAAGGCTTTAGCCATTATGACATAGAGGAAAGGGGATAACAGATATCCCTACCTAATACCTCTAGAGATACTGAAAAAACCCTCTGGCGAACCATTAATTAGGATTGAAATTTTGGGAGTCGAGATACAATTGAAAATGAGATTTATCCATTGTTTGGAAAATCCAAAGGCCTCTAGACACTTGCAAAGGAATCTCCAATCAACTTTATCGTAAGCTTTTTGAATGTCTATCTTAATTAACATGCTAGGATCCTTCACTATTTGTGCTGTGTGTACCACTTCCTGGGCTATGATTATACCATCCAGGATCGATCTATTTGCCACGAACTTGGTTTGTTCCTCTAAAATAATAGTGGGTAAAAGTATTTTAAGTCGATTTGCTAGACATTTCGAGAGAATTTTGTATAAGGTATTACAAAGGGATATAGGTCTAAAATCCCCTGGTTCAGTACTTTCATTTCTTTTTGGAATTAATGTGAAAAAGGTGTTATTAATTTCATTAAGTAGGGATCCAGAATTTCTGGTTGCTTCTACTGCTTGCCAGACTTCCTCCCCAACAAAGTGCCAACATTTTTGGAAAAAGCCAGCTTCGAACCCATCTGGGCCTGGGGCTTTGTCTGGATGAAGCTGCAACACTACTGCTTTAACTTCCTCTAGGGATAGTTTTTTATTCATCATCTTATTATCAACATCCATGATTAATTTAGGAATTGCTTTAAGCATTTCCTTTTGTGCTGTGAGATCGGTGGCTTCTGTCTTATTAAGTAAGGTTTGATAAAATTGCGTAAGGACATTTGCTATCTGTTTTGGGTCCTCAGTGAAACTACCTTCTCGAGTCTTAACTTTAGAGATTCTATTGATACTTCTTTTAAAATTTGTAGTGTTATGGAAGAATTTGGTGTTACTATCTCCCTCTTTGAGCCATGATTCCCGTGATTTCTATTTCCAGAAAATCTCTTCTTTAATGAGGATATCATTGTATCTGGTCATTAAATCCTTTTCTTTGTGATAACTTTGTAAGTTCATACCTTCTTTTATTACTATATTATTAAGATCAGCTATCTCTTTTTCTAACTTAGCTTTTTCATCAAAAATGTTATTAAAATTATTCTTATTCCATTCTAGTGCTTTATTTTTAATGATTTTTAATTTTGCTGTTAGACAGAACATTTTAGACCCCCTAATCGATATTTGTTTCCACCATTCTTCTAAAAGGTTGATGAAGTCTGGATTCTGAAACCACATGAACTCGACTTTAAATGGGTTTCTAGTTGGTTTAGAATCTTCGATTATTGACAGCCTGACTGGGAAGTGATCAGATCCTACCTCTGGAAGTATTTCTGTAGAGTATATCTGATTTGAGTGATCTAAATTAGCCCTAATAAAGAACCTATCCAGCTTCTCAGCTATATGACTGAAACCAGCTCTCCTATTGTTCCAGGTATAAATGTCGTTATTAGTATTAATACTAATAAGATGATTGTCAGCAGCCCATTTACTGAAATCTTTCTAGGTTTGTGATATGTATTGTGATCCTCCAAATTTATCTTTCAGATCTAGGATAGCATTAAAGTCTCCTCCTATAATAAACTGATATTCCGTTCTATCATGTAAAAATAGTTGGATCTCATGCCAAACCCTCCTCTTATCCTCACTAGGGATGGGACCATATACATTAATTAGTGTGAATTTCAAATTAGATTTTAGGCTTTTAATATCTATCGCCATCTAGTTATTATTATTGACTATAGGTTGTGTTGTGACTTTCCAAGGATCCCAAAGAACTACTAGTCCTCCGAATTGGCCTATTGCTGAAACAAACTCTGCTTGCCAAATGCTTAATTGTTTGCTAATCTTAGAGCTTTCTTCTTTGTTAAGCTTAGTTTCCTGCATTAATATGATTTCAGATTCAAAGTTTTTAAGATATCTCTTTATAATTCTCTATTTGTTAGGGGCATTTAATCCCCTAACATTCCAAGTAGTGACCTTCATTGCTCCTGGGGAAGGCACTTCCCCTTCCCTGTGTATAGAATGTCAGGAATCTTTTTTTGGTTTCCCGCATTACCATCTAGTGTTCTCAATTCTACTACTGATTTCCTGCCTCTTTTCTTTTTAATTCTATTAATATTGGGGGTGCTAAGGCTCCTTCTGTTCATCGCTATGCCCAATTGTTTTTCCGTATTAGTAATACCGAAGAGACCTTCAATAGAATCTTTGACTAATACTTGACTTTTACTTAGATTAATGATGGATTCTTCCTACTGATTTAAATTATTTTGTTCAAATTCTGATTGTATTTGCAAAATTTCCTTAGCTATAATCTCTCTACCATACATTTCAATTATATCTTCTGCTTTACCTAATAGGTCCAGATTTAGCGTTTCTAGCTCAATAGGGATTGTGATTACTTGCTCCTCCCCATTGTTAAGTGAGTTTTTAATTTCCATACCAGAGATCTCATTGTTTGCTTCTATATTATCTGGAGGAGAGCTTTCCTTTCCCTTTTTTAGTAATATTTAGAGCTATTTGACTGGATACCTTATCAGAAAAATTAGGAGGATCACTGGCCTGAATTACTTTTTCAGGAGAAATAGAGTGTACAAGCTTAGTTGATATAACAGTCTCTTCCTCTGTTACTTCTAGGAAACAATTTTGGATTACCTTGATTAAGGTTTCTTTTTGGTATTTCAGTTCATCAAAATCATAGATCTCATCCAAAAACATATCTAGCAAATCATTCGTAAGGGATTCTCCTAAATAATTTATAATTTGATTATCTTCCTCTTCAGTTTTATCTTTATTTTCTATTGTAGCCATTATGTCTGGACATTCAGGGTTTAGAGGCTGGTCTATTTTGGAACCAACCTCCGGTACAGTTGATCTAGGATTCTCTTTATTTTGAAAGTTGTTCTGTTCTATTTGATCTAGACTATTCTGATAAAACAAATTTTCATTATAGCCATTCTTGGTGGAATTCTGGTTTAAATTCTCTGATTTATCTTCATTAAGCGTTCTAACATTATCACAATCTACATTAAGGGGGAGAATTTCCTTACTAATGGGAGCTGTGGTAGATAAGGGATCAAGATTATTGTAAATTTTAGCCAGATAGGTATTTTTATTTTGGTGAGAACAGGAGTCCTTTGGGCTCTCTTTCCCAAGGTTCATAACCTGAAAACCTCCTATATCCTTTAAAAAATCTACCTTAGTATTCTTATTTTGCCTGAGATTATCTACTATACCAACCTTTTGGGTAAAAAAGGCCTATCCTGATTCTAATTCAAAGTTTTCTACAAAATCCTCCAAGATGCTAGGATTAATATAAATGGAGTTTGAGTTGAAACATAGCTTTATTGGGGGTATGTTTTTCTGATGATAGTTAAGATTAACTACTATGATACTATCTATTTGATTATATTTTGTTTTAATAATCCTTTTAAAATCCCCAATCCTATTCCCAATGCTTTTAATGATTTCAATGTTATTCATTTCTATTGGTAAATTCCTTAGTATTACAGCTCTATCTATCATAAAATCCTTTACACAAATCAGATTGAACAAAGGAAGCCAATTGCAAACAAAAAAGGAAATTCCTCTATATTTCAAATATCTTTCTTCTAATAATTTCTTCTTTAGTGCAGTACACTTACAATCTAAAAAGATGAAATTATCAGCTGTGATAGAAACACTTACCTCAGGTGGTAGCATAGATGACAGACCTTCTATAATATCATCAATGTGAGCCCCTACTCCCAACCATTTGCAGAGTATACCTGTTTCTGCAGAAACATTTTGATTCTTAATTATACACTTGTCATCCAATGATAACCTATGCTGATTTTGGTCTGGATAACCTAATGGAAAAGATGACTTTGAATTATAATTACAGTACCATCTATGAGGCGGGGAATTAGCTCTATGTAATGTAGAATTTTTATTGAAACCCTTAGATATGACCTGTTGTTGTGTAAGGGTTTTGAGAGGGGAAAGAGGAGAATTTCCCACATTTGTTTGTGCATCTGCACATTCCAAATGTGGTTTCTCCCATAGAACTTCTTTCCCTTCCATAACCCTACTATTCTGTTGTGAAATTGAATGAGACCTCCTTTTACATGGGGTATGAACTCTATTGAGTACTTCAAAAGAATTTTTTAACACTATATTATTGTTATTAAACTTTTTTGGGGCAGATCTTACTGGATTCTTACCTTTTACTACCTGCCATTCATGGTTGCAAGCTTTTTTGACCCTGACAGCCACCTTTTCCAGTGACAATCCCCCTCCTCCTGTAGTAGATAGGGGTTCATAGGAGCTCTTGGTCAGGTTATTCCTGGAAGTCAGTGCCTTTGCAGCTCCGAGGTTTCCATTCTTGTTATTGATCGCTTGCCAATCGAAGGACTATTTGGGAGTGCAAGATTATGAGTCCTGAGCCTTAACCCATATATCCATTCCACTAGTGGGATTAGATTTGACTGGGCTAAACCTAGATTTATTTACCCTAGCATTCCCATTTCTATGTATCCCCGCCATTGCATATTTAGTTTTAGCAAAAAAAGCCAACTGTTCATCCAAAGACTAGACTGAAAAAAACTTAAATTCCTGCTTCTTATCTTGGCTCTGAAACCCGTTATCATGTGTGTTCTTAATGATACAATCCGAAACCCTTGCCACCATTGATTGGATAGCATCGTGGCCGAAAGGCATTATATGAGCTCGGCTGAAAATGGTGAGCAGATCCAAGTCCACATTTTGTTTAGCTTTTGCTTTTTGCCTAGCTATAAATCCATCCAAGTGTTCATAGGATGGGTGGGGTTGCTCTCCTTTCTGACAGTCCTCCTTTTTATGTCTATAGAGCCAGCAATTAAAACAATAGCTTGTGAATTCTAAGTTCTTGCTCTGATTTTTTGCATCTTGAAAGGAAGATTCTGCCCTGGTTTTAGACTTTCTTTGCTTGGCTTCACAATTTGGTAGACTTTGGTTAAAATGTAAAAGCCCTAGGTTAATCTGCCTCTTTTGAAAGGTAGATTTCCATTTCGAATGAGAAGTATGCATTTTTTCATACCAACAATAAACTTTTTTGCTATCTTCTGCTTATGAAAATCTTCAATGTGCTCACTCAACAACCTTTCCTTTTATTCATGGATCTACTCCCTTGCAAGCTCGTGACCCCTACCTCCTATGGACGCATAGGTCTGGGATTATAGCACCACTCCCTTTACTCGGATCTATGATGTCTGTGTCAGAATGAAAACTCAAAATACAACACAAATGTCTGATGCCTGCGATGCCAACACAAATGTCTAGTGCTTGGGATCACCGATGCCAGGGATGCCTGCAGGCTGTGATGTCTCAGAAAAAACAAAACAAAAATGTCTGATGCTTGCGATGTCAATATTATGAATTCACAATTTCTCTGCCCCAAAATTGTGCAAATGGGAACCCTAACCAGTCATTTTTTTCCTTCAAGATTTCAAAGATCCGTGCTTGTATTCTTCAAATAGCAATGCGCAGCTCACTTTCGTAGATTTAAGCAGAAATCACTGCACAGCTAATTCAGCGGTTCGGCTTGGCTTAGATGCGATTTTCAGTTTTGCACTATCCCTTGCGGCAAATGCGAGGATATCAGCACAAGAAACTATCCCTATAATTTTTAATTAATTATGATCATTATTAAAACCAAAAAAATTAACTATTAATTAATTAATTTACAATTAATTAATCAACTAATTAACTTTCAGTTAGACAAAATAAAGTTAAATATTGAATTAACTAATAATTATAAATATGTTGGTTATATATTAATAAATATTTTTATTAATACATTTATTAATAAATATATACATTAATAGATAAATATTTTTATTATTAAATATATCCATTAATACATAACTTTATTATCAAATATAAAATTTAATTATAAATCCATTAATAAATATATTTATTGTTAAATATATTTATTAATAAATTAGTTTAGTAACAATTTTTAAATAAAAAAAATTCAAAAATTAAAAAAAAAGTTTTAAAAAAAACTGCTTACCCTGTTCTCTTTTTAAGTCTCGATGGGACTGGGGCACGGTTCCCTCTTTGTCGTGACAGAGAAGGCTCTATCGCAATAGAGTACTTCTCTGTCACGACACCACCATGACAGAGAAGTACTCTATCATGGTAGGGCACTCCCTGTCACGACAAACCCTTATACGCAGGCGGGGAGAGAGAGGGGTGTGGGGGCCACAGGTCCCCTCCCCAATGTAATTTTTTTAAAAAAAAATTTAAAAAAAAAATTATTTTATTATTAGAATTTTTGTTTTATATATTTTTTTAAAAAGAAACTAAACTTTTCAAAGGCCTTAATATGCTCAGCCATGATATATGGCATTTTTAATTAATAAATATTATTATATAATTTTATTTTTTATATAGGGCCTTTTAGAGACCGTTTTGGTGTGACAACCCAGGTGGGTTCCCCAAGGGTCTAGACTCCTAGGATGATTAGTATAGTTTTATTTTTAATACAAATTTATTTATCCACCAAGCCAAGTGGATAAGTATAATCATATTTTAATGACTGTGTGATTAGAAAATGTATGGGAATTTTTCCCATACATTTTCCAGAGACTTGTAGGTCTCAATTTCCTCATTTCTTTTGTGTTTTCACTTGTTTTGCTTTCATTTGATTTCTTCACTCTTTTATATTTCATTGATTTCACTAGACCACTTTTATTCAGTTAACAAGAGGGATTGTTTGATAAGATGGTCTATATTTAACATTTATATAATTTATTTCTTTGACTCTATTGTTTCATAGCAATTATACTAACATCAAAATATTAAGTGAACTTTAAATGAAAGAGAAAGAGAAAGTTTATTTTCAATCAATCATTTCCTTTGCACTAACATTTCTATACAAAGGATACTTTTACAAGATCTATATTCATTCTACACTAACTTTTTCTTCTTATAATTTTTCAACATGTATTCATAGAAATTTAACAATGAGTAAATAAACAAGTCTTCTCAAACACTATTCCAACAATCTTTACATTTCTTTTTATAAAAAAAATACATTGTATCTTTCAGATTGTATAAAACATGAATACACAAACTTCCCTTGAACAATGTACAATATCTTCAAAAATAATAAAGCGACCAACAAAATTTTCATACAATTACTTCACAACTTGATACATCAACACTTTGATACAAACAAAATTCTTAGAGTGTTAGCTTCATTACAAAACAATTACATTGAGCTCAAGGGGTTCTCATGACTCCCTTACAATAACAATAATCTTACTACAAAAGTGATGCAACTCAAATATGAAAACATCCTCAACCATTCAAGATTTCAACTCTAACCATGAAGTCTTCAATGGCTCCAAAATTCCTACAATAAAAATACATAGGCCAAGGAGTAATCACCTTCCAACCTAGGCTTCTATGAAGCCACCCCCCAGCTAGGGGAACCATCACAAAGACAAGGAGACAAACAAGCAAACCACAATAACAACAACATATAAACACAAAAACAATGAAAACTGCCTTCCAAGATTAACACAAAGAGTCTCAAAATGACTCAAAAAGAGGGGTGAAGGTAGAACCATTTCAAGGGGAGAAAGCACATCTCATGATAATAGATAAGCCATCACTTGGCTTCCTAATCATGAATCTTTCACCACAAACAAAAATCTCAACAAACTCCTTATGACCCCTAACATACAAAACATATAATAGAGATGGCTATATAGAGCCCATACATCCATGTTTCATCCCTCTCCTATCCAAGGAGAGACTTTACACCCTTGAATGCCCCAACAATACCCTTCACCCTCAAGGCTACTCTTCCCTCCCAAGGGTGAGTATGGCCTTGAGAACTCCCTCAACAAAACACTACAACACATACAAGAAAACTTCAAAAAATAACAAATGAAACTACACATTTACAATGCTGAGAAATCATGCTCAACAACAAGCTCATGATTCTCATAACATCCATAAAAATTACACTTTCACAACACAAAAGAAATAACACTACAACAAAGCTTAAGATTCACAAATCCTCCATTATCACAAAAGTAACAAGTTCTCAACACATACACTACAAGAAACACAATAACTAAATTTTGCATACAAACAAATAACATACAAGAGAGCTCTTTCTCTCAACATGAAAACAAGAATAAGAAAAATGAATAATACCACCAACCTTCATCCAAGCTATGGAAGAAATTTCATGAAGAGCTTTTCTACTTTCCAAAGTCCTCTCCAAATTAGCAAATCTCTAAATCTAGAGAGTGGGTGTCAAACTCTTCCAAAAGAAGAGTCCCCTCTAAAAAGGCCTCCACACACTCTCCTAGGGATAGGATCTATCTCTAATTGGATGACCTTCACAAGCTTCTTACATGGTTTCCAAATATGGATTCTTAAAAAGGTTGCCCAAAAAATGGACCAAAGACTTGAATTATTATTGGATGAAACACTACCCAAGACTTTGCTTCAAAAGTGGATTTTCGGCCATTTTGAAAATTCAACTTTTGGAGGGGTCTTTTGGTCAACATGGGGTTTTCCTATGGTTAAAAATGCCTCTTACCCATAGGTATATCAAGTGGGCTTACTAAAAATGGCCCTAACACTTCCCTAGACACCTTTTAAGCCCCCCAAAAACCCATGTGAAGCTCAAATTCGAAATTCCAAGACAAGACATAACCTTAAGCTCCCTAACCAAGTGATTTTCATGGGGATCCTAAAGTGTACCTTCCTAGCTTGGTGTTCAACCAATCCCCAAGTGGACATGTCATGGCCACAAGTACACACACATGTGTCAAGTGACACAACAAAAATGACACACCACAAGCCATGTGGCATGTCCACTTGGGCATTCTCACATAAATAACATATAAATCAATTACATTCATGCACCATACTTTTACAAATTAAATACATTACAATGAGGTTTTTGGCTTCTCACTAGAAGCAAGCTTGGCTCACACTGATTTTCACATTAGTCTCTGCGATGGTTCCCCAAATTTACCATGGCCTATTTCCTTGCACACTCAAGTCCAATATTAGTAGTCCAAGGAAATATACATATAAATTCCATAACTTTCATAATCAAATAATTCTCAAGAAATTAATCATAATTAAGTCAAATTTTCACATGGCATAATCATTCATTTATAACTTACATAAATCTCATCATGGAATGTACAATTCAACAATAAATTAAATTTGAAACATAATCATTTCATATATAATTCAATTGTGATTAAATGTCATCATGACACTCATAAACTTCACCTAAGTAATTAACATTTCTATTCATAATAGAAATCTCATCGTATCATAATCAAATCAATTCTTCATTTCCTAGTTACTGACGTAAGCATATAAAATCTGTCACATCATCACAACATTCATCAATCAAAATAACCATAATTTAGAATTCATATTTATATCATAAAAATGGTCATCAATAATTCATCACCTAACATTTAACCCGAAATGAAATATGCATCTCAACCTAATTCGTATCTTGATTTTCATTTTCCTAACAACTCGTAACAACATAAATTCTCTACTTGCACACCTCAGAATATCATCTAGATCAATCATCATAATGTTAGTCATAGTGTATCATAAAGTCAACATTGTGAGTAAAGAAAGCATCATAAAATGTAATGCATTCTCATCTACTATAATCAAATCTTTGTCTAAAAAATTAAAATCTACTAAGCTAATCAAAACATTAAGCCAATCACTAGGGCTACCATAACAATAATGGAAAAGCCATGGCGGGTCTAGGGTGAGGCATCACATGCCATCCTCTATTTTAAAATGCATCATATATAAGCTCTTTTCAAAAGGTATAGTGTATATCCATATAAAATGATGACTTAGGCTTCTCCTTTTCCCTTTCCAAGCTGGATATTTCATTTTTCAAATTTTGTATTTTCTTGATGGAAACTTCCAAAGGTGAGGGTTCTTGATGAAGGGTGCTCCCCTTAATACCACAAACACATAATAGAAATAGAGAAACAACAACAATATGCAAGAACAGAAAATTGGCTTCTTATTATCTCCACAAATGTGGAATTACAAACTTTCAGAATCACAATATGCAAAGCCACATGGGCATTCCCTTACAATATTCTGTAGGACAAAGCCTCGAACTATTACCCAGAACTATTCTGAACTACCTAAGACAATAATACAGCCTTCATTATATAGGCAATTTTCCACCGCCTGGGAAGGTTCCAGAATTTTAGCCAATAAGGCCGACCAAACTTAGAATTATTTTTATTTTACATTTCATTACATCATAGTCGGCTCAAAATAAATTTTGAAACCCGAACAGAAATTTTGAAGAAAAATCATTTTCCGCCATTTCAGGTGACCCAACTTCCGAAGACCATAAGTCATCACCAGTTGACCCAATTGACTATTGTAACCCCATTTCGGAAAGGGCGCGAGGAGCTCTACAACGCCTGAATCAAGCAAGCTTCATTCAGCCCAAAATTTGACCTCATCCGGGGCCTCTAAAGCCTTCAAAACTGAGTTCAAAGTTTCTGTCCCCTGCTGCCAATACTGAAAATCTTCAATATCTTCCAATATACACTTGATCTGGCAATGAAACTTTACTGGCAGACTTATATGACCAAAATGAACCTCCAAGAGAGAAATCAGATCATTCTGAGCACATACGAAAATTACCAAAAATAGTAACTCTCCATAGATAGTAGCTCTGCACAAAATAGCCCTTATTGAAAATAAAAATAGAAATATTTTTGGGTGATGCAAGATTGCTCTTACACCCAGGATGCTCCTCCATCAGACACCCAGGGTAATTTGAGAGGTGACCCTGTCACGACTTAGGTGTGCAGAGGAAAACCAAGACGGTTAACCTCCTCCTTTGTTAGCCATGATGAATCTTCAACAAGTCATCCTTTCCATTTGACCAAATACTCTTCATATGTCCTATTCCTTGTGCTTCTGCCAACACGACTGTCCAGTATGTCTTCAATCTCCTTGGTATCTGAACTGGTTACTGGAATACTCCACTGTGCTGCTGCAACCTCATCCTCAACACCTCCTTCGTGATACTCTGTCAAATCTGAAATGTTAAACACTGGTGAAATATTCAGCTCACTAGGCAATTCTACCTCATATGCATTTCCTGAATCATGCTTCTTCAGTATCTTACATGGCCCAAACTTCTTCATTTTCAGCTTGTTATATGTACCAACTGGAAACCGCTCCTTCCGCAAATGAACCATGACTTCATCACCAACCTGAAATTCCTTATACCTCCTTTTCTCATCTGCCTTAGCCTTATACTGTGCATTCATCTTGGTAATATGCTTCCTCACCTCTTCATGGATGTTCTTCAAGTGTTCTACAAAATCTTCAGCTTCAGCACTACTTATTTCTCCTTTATCTATCTTCCTCAATTCAGATGCATTTCTTGGACTACTTCCATATACAATCTGGAATGGATATTTACCAGTGCTCCTATTGATAGAATTATTGTATGCAAATTCTGCCTGTGGTAAAATCAAATCCCATCCTGTTGGCTTATCTACAACCAAACATCTCAGCAAATTTCCCAAACTCCTATTCACCACCTCTGTCTGTCCATCAGTCTGTGGATGATGTGATGAACTGAACTTCAAATCTATCTTCAACTTCTTCCACAATGTACGCTAGAAATACCCAACAAACTTAGTGTCCCGATCTGAAACTATGGTCTTTGGCAAACCATAAAGTCTCACTACTTCTCTGAAAAACAATTCTTGCAGGGAATGAAATGTGCCATCTTTGAAAATCGGTCAACTACTACAAAAATTGAATCATGTCCCCGCTGTGTCCTCGGTAAACCAAGAACAAAGTCCATACTGATATCCTCCCAAGGCTTCTCTGGTATAGGTAATGGCTGATACAACCCTGTATTCTACTTCACTCCTTTCACCATCTGACATACTCTGCAACTCTGTACAAACTTCTTCACATCTTGCTGCAATTGTGGCTAATAATAATTCTCACCAACCAAAGCAAAGGTTTTATGATGACCAAAATGTCCAGCCAATCCTCCACTATGCTTCTCCTTGATGAGATTCTCCCTCATAGAACTTCGTGGAATGCACAACTGACTCCCTCTGAATAGCATATCATCCTGGATGATGAAATCCAACCATTTTGTCCTGTCTAGAGTAACGGGTTTTGTACAAGCCTTCCAAGCTTCACCAAAATCAGGATCCTCTGGATACAAATTCTTGAGTTCCTTGAACCCAACCACTTCAATCTGCATTTCTGTCAGCAGTAGTTGCCTTCTGCTAAGAGCATCTGCAACCCTATTAGACTTTCCACTCCTGTGTTTCAAAACAAATGTATAACTCTGCAAAAACTCAACCCATTTCAAATGCCTTTGATTCAATTTTCCTTGACTATTCAAATATTGCAAAGCTTGATGATCAGTATACAAAACAAACTCCTTAGGAAGTAGATAGTGCCTCCACTTTTTCAATGCCTGAACTATAGCATAAAATTCCTGATCATAAACAGAATATTTTCTCTTGGCATCATTTAACTTCTCACTGAAATAAGCAATAGGTTTACCTTCTTGGCTCATAACAGCTCCTATTACAGTACCACTAGCATCACAATCTACTTGAAACACCTTATTAAAATCTGGAAGTGCTAAAATAGGTTGTTCTGTAACTTTTTGTTTCAATAATTGAAAACTCTTTTCTACCCCATTAGTCCACTTAAACTCTTTTCTATCCCCTCTCATTGTTTCAGTCAAGGGTCCACAAATACTGCTAAAATTTTTGATAAACTTTCTGAAAAAGCTAGCTAGACCATGAAAAGATCTTACCTCAGTAGCATTCCTTGGAGTAGGCCATTCAGGGATAGCCTGTACCTTCTCTGGGTCCATTTTTAGACCTTCTCCTGAAACTACAAACCCCAAATACACCAACTCTTTCTTCATAAAACTGCACTTCTTCAAATTAATCAACAATTTCTCTTCTCTCAGCTTCTCAAATACCATACGAATATGCATCATATGCTCCTTCAATGTCTTACTAAAGATCAGAATATCATCTAGGTAAACAATGACAAACTTACCCAGAAATTCTTTCAGAACCTCGTTCATGAGCCGCATGAAAGTGCTCGGTGCATTGGTTAGCCCAAAAGACATGACTAACCACTCATACAGTCCTTCCTTTGTCTTGAAGGCAGTCTTCCATTCATCTCCTTCTCTGATCCGAATCTGATGATATCCACTCTTCAGATCTATCTTTGAGAAATACACAGCTCCACTCAAACAGTCCATAATATCATCCATTCGTGGCAATGGAAACCTGTACTTGATTGTGATCTTGTTTATTGCCCTAGAATCTCTACACATCCTCCATTCTCCATTCTTCTTTGGTGCTAATACTGCTGGTACAGCACAGGGACTTAGACTCTCACGGATCAATCCTTTCTGTAACAGTTCGTGTACTTGTCTATTCAACTCCTCACTTTTTGCAGGTGTCATTCTGTGTGCTGCCTTATTCGGCAAACTCGCTCTTGGGATCAAGTCCATCTGATGACTGATCTTCCTGACTGGTGGTAATCCATCAAGCACGTTATCAGATACAATATCCTGAAACTCATTCAACAAATCTGCAACTTCTACAGGAATATCTTCTACTTCCTCTTTACCAGCTTTTGGAATTAAAGAAAAACATACATGCTCATGCCTCATACCATCTAGGAAATTTCTTCCATCAACAAAATTTATCCTTGTAGTACCACACACCTTTTCTTCAGTCTCCTTCAATGGTTTTAGCTTATGTCACACTCCATCCTTTGTCAGGGAATAGGTATTCGCACGACCATCATGTACAGCACATCTGTCAAACTGCCATGGTCTACCCAACAACATATGACATGCATCCATAGATATGATATCACACAATACCTCGTCTTGGTACCCGCCAATCTTGAACTTCACTAGGCATTGTTCAT
This sequence comes from Chamaecyparis obtusa, assembly GCA_027943335.1. NCBI lineage: Eukaryota > Viridiplantae > Streptophyta > Pinopsida > Cupressales > Cupressaceae > Chamaecyparis > Chamaecyparis obtusa. Next base: position 801,306 of record BSBK01004288.1, on the reverse strand, counting down.
TGACCATGACTTTGTGGTCATCCTGTACCCAGGCAATCCGATATGGATGTGGGTGTTTCTGTCTCTTGAGCTTCAACTTTGTCACCATCTCTTCTGACACCAAATTGTCAGTGCTTCCACTATCAATAATCACATCACAACATTTACCTTCACACTTGCACCTAGTGTGAAACAGGCTCCTCCTTTGCTCAGGTTCATTCTCACCACTCAACAGGACTCTTCTGTTAATCAACGTTTCTCCTCTTTCAGCATCTTCAGAATTTGATGATCTGGCATCTTCATCTACATGTGCAACTCTGGCCTGGCCTTCATTTCTCCTGTCTGTTCTTCCTTGGCACTGAGGACATTCAAATGCCCTATGACCTTCTTCTCCACAGTGAAAACATGTTCCACGGAAGCCACCTCTTCCAGATCCTTGTCCTCTTCCTCTTCCTCTCTGATCTCTATTATTCTGATCCTGGAAGCGATTGGAATTATTTTCTCATTGATTCTGACTGCTACTGGCCTCATCCTTCTTTTTCGGATCTTCATTTTGGCCACCATATGACCGTCCACCAGATCGTCCACCGTGACCTCTTCCGTTTTGTCTGCTCTCAAACTTCTTGTTCAGCTTTTCCTCTACTTTTAGGGCAAACTGGTATGCCTCTTCAATACTATTCATTCGAACCAGATTTAGCTCCTCCTGAATGCTTGGCCTTAACCCATTAAGGTATCGGGAAACTTTCTCTTTATCAGCTTCTGCATGGCCTATTCTGATGAGAAGTCGATAGAACTCCTCTGTATACTCCTGAACAGATCTTCCTGCTTGCTTCAAACTTTGCATTTTCTTCAGTAGGTCAAGCTCATAATCAACAGGAATAAACTGTCGCTTCAATTTTTCCACCATCTGATCCCATCTTGTGATTTTATCTTTCCCTCTTCTATTTCGCTCTAATTGAATTTCTTGCCACCAGATCTTCGCATGACCTTTCAATCTGGCCTTCGCAAATTTGACCCTATCAAGATCGTCAACATCTTCATACTCAAAATACTCCTCACATTCATTGATCCAGTCGATCAATTCCTCTGGGTTAAGATTTACAGAAAATGTAGGAACCTCAATCTTAGGTCTTTTCCCAATCTTGGAAATCACCCGAAAAAGTCTTTCTTCCTCCTGGTTCACAATTTTAGCTTCTCCTTCTTGATATTCTTCTTCGGCTTCATCCTCGCTTTCATCTCTGATATTAAGATTCATTTCTCTGTGAATCTCTTCTTGCAATGCTCGCACTTGTCTCTGCAGCTCTCTAACCTCAGGTGTTACAACACCAGCTCTTCCACCACGTTCCCTTCGTGGAGGCATTTTCGCGATGCGCGCTGAAACCCTAGCCACGGTCCTGGTGCAAACTGCCTCACAGTCAGCGATCTGTTTACACACTCAAGAAAACCTGGCTCTGATACCACTTGATGAAGGGTGCTCCCCTTAATACCACAAACACATAACAGAAATAGAGAAACAACAACAATATGCAAGAACAGAAAATTGGCTTCTTATTATCTCCACAAATGTGGAATTACAAACTTTCAGAATCACAATATGCAAAGCCACATGGGCATTCCCTTACAATATTCTGTAGGACAAAGCCTCGAACTATTACCCAGAACTATTCTGAACTGCCTAAGACAATAATACAGCCTTCCTTATATAGGCAATTTTCCACCGCCTGGGAAGGTTCCAGAATTTTAGCCAATAAGGCCGACCAAACTTAGAATTATTTTTATTTTACATTTCATTACATCATAGTCGGCTCAAAATAAATTTTGAAACCCGAACAGAAATTTTGAAGAAAAATCATTTTCCGCCATTTCAGGTGACCCAACTTCCGAAGACCATAAGTCATCACTAGTTGACCCGATTGACTATTGTATCCCCATTTTGGAAAGGGCGCGAGGAACTCTACAACGCCTGAATAAGCAAGCTTCATTCAGCCCAAAATTTGACCTCATTCGGGGCCTCTAAAGCCTTCAAAACTGAGTTCAAAGTTTCTGTCCCCTGCTGCCAATACCGAAAATCTTCAATATCTTCCAATATACACTTGATCTGGCAATGAAACTTTACTGGCAGACTTATATGACCAAAATGAACCTCCAAGAAAGAAATCAGATCATTCTGAGCACATACGAAAATTACCAAAAATAGTAACTCTCCATAGATAGTAGCTCTGCACAAAATAGCCCTTATTGAAAATAAAAACAGAAATAGTTTTGGGTGATGCAAGATTGCTCTTACACCCAGGATGCTCCTACATCAGTTCTCCTCTTCAAATCAATCCATCAACATCAAATTCATGGGGGATTTTCTAACACAAGAGAGGATGGTGGTGAGCAGCCAAGGCACACCCTAACTAGATCCCCCTTGCAGACATCACACCTAGAGGCAACAACACACAAGTGAGAGAGAGAATGTAGATATCTTTTGTGTATTTATTCCAATTGATTCATACATGATGGGTTGTAAGGCCTTCCCAATTTATGTCAGATATTACAATTCAAATACATAAGTCCTCCAACATGCGAGGATCTAAAACAATCTACAATCTTCTATCTTCTATCTTCTATCTTCTATCAAAATTGACTCTCTAAACTACAACCAAAGATTACATTATATTCAAGAGGCTACCGAAAAATTCAGCCTTCAAATCCACCATCAATGGAAGGAATGACTAGATCTAGGTCCACATGCTTCCCAATGATATATTCCAGCATTATATCCATGACCATAATTAATTTCAAGAGTCAGCCTCAAAATGAAACTAAAACAAACAACTCGATAAGAAAGGATAACCAAGTGCTAGACAAGCATCACCGAGCGCTAGGGAAATTCACTGAGTGTCAGAGAGATAACTGACCAACCCTAGTAAACAAAGGAAATTGAGAAACACTGAACCAACTCAGTCAAAGCATGAACCAAGAAACACAGGAAAACATGAACATGTTTTTGGTGATAGAGGATTGCCAAGGACCCAAGATGCTCCTACATCAGACACCTAGGGTTATTTTAAATGATTCTCTGAATCATCAAGTAGGTACAATCTAAGTTGAATCCAACTTAGACTATGAAATCCATGAACTCTCTTTAATAGGTCTATTCTTTGACTTTGCCAAATATTCCATATAATTTTTTTCCTCTTGTATTTCTACCAATTCTTTGTTCCAAAATCTGCTCAACTTTTTCTACCTTTTTCTTAGGATAATCATTCGATACTGTCATTTCTTCATCCAACTCATGGTACTCATACAAATCAGCAATGTTGAAAATAGGTGATATATCCATGTCATTAGGTAACTCAATCTCATAAGTGTTTCCACTATAAAATCTCTTCAAAATCTTGCAGGGACCAAACTTCTTCATTTTCATCTTCCCATATGTTCCCATAGGAAATCTACCTTTCTTCAAATGAACCATTACTTCATCAACGACTGCAAAAGTCTTATGTATTCTAGATCTATCATCTTTGTCTTTGTTTTTCTGATTAATTTTATCCAACTTATGTTTCACATCTTCATGCAATGTCTTCATGTACTCAGCAAACTTTACTCCTTCAACACTTCTCTTTTGTTCATCTTCAACAATATCCCTCCAATATGATATACCTCTCAGTTGTATGCCATTTAAAATCTCAAAAGGTTTTTTTCTAGTACTCCTATTCACCAAATTAATGTATGCAAATTCTTCTTGTGCCAACACAAAATCCCAATTACTCAGTGTGTCTCCAACTAAACATCTCAAAAGATTTCCTAAGTTTCTATTCACAACTTTTGTCTTTCCATCGGTTTGTGGGTAAAATTTAGAACTGTATTTCAATTCGGTACCAATCTTTCTCCAAAGGGTCTTCCAAAAGTATCCAACAAATTTAAAGTCTCGGTTAGAGATGATACTCCTCAGTAATCCATGCAATCTAAAAATTTCCTTAAAGAAAAGATCTTCTATATGTACTACATCTGATGTCTTTCTACAAGGTATAAAATGTGCCATTTTAGAAAATATATCCACAAAAACAAATATACAATCATTACCTCGTACTGTCTTTGGTAAGCCAAGAACAAAATCCATACTGATATCAATCCAAGGTTTCTCTAGAATAGAAATCGGTGTATACTGTATACACCCTAAAATGGTCGCCTAGACTTTGGGCCCCCATTTAGCAATTTATCAAATCTTTGAAGCAATATTTTCAAAAATCAACATTTTTCAAATTATATCAATTTTCTTGATCAAATCTTATTTCTATCATTTATTCGATTATTTTCTATGGGCTAACCATTTTATCCTAAAGTCTTTATTTAATTAAAAGGAATTTCCTCCCCTTTTATTTAAATAAAAAGCCCCACTTTTCCTCTTATCCTAAGTTGCACAAATAAAGCATTATTCTTATTTTATAAAAAGAAGAAAAGGTCTTTTTGTCTCATATAGACACAAAAGTCAACTCTTATTTTCTCATTGGAGGATATTTGTGCACATGAAATGTTCCTCTTTCAAGCTCCACCCTTGATTAAATATTTTTCCTCGTAATCTCCATGGTCCATTCCTTTTCAATTCCTTTAAAAGGAGATCTCTTTTCTCATTTTAGGACCCCCAACTTTGAATACTAATCTTATGTTGCAAGATTTCTTGGAGACTTTGGAGCTTTGGAGATCTTCATGCATTTAGCTTTCATTCTTCCATTCTTAGCTTAAGCTTTCATGGAATCTAGCTTAGTTTCCTTTATGCTCTAGATTAGCTCACATAGCTTAATTAGTAAGGCTTGTAATACTTTCATTTCCATAGCTTAGCTTGCATCTTCATTCTTAGCATAGTTGCATTGCATTTCCATTCTTGATTCTTGAGGATATTGGTATTCTTTCCCTTGTCTCTTTGAATCTCCCATTGTGTGGTTTACTAGCAAGGTTGCATACTTCAATAGCTCTATCTGAGAGCACTATACACATCCTTGTGACTCCATACCTAGGGAGCTCTAGGTCCCTTTCTCAAGGTTTCCCATTCATGGATTCCCTTGGAAGTAATGACTTACATAAGTGCACAATTTGAGTGTACATTTGAGAACTTCTAGATGAAAAGCATAAAGCATCATTTGATCACATGAGGGTCTACCAAAAGCGTATGTCTAAAGCATTCAACAAGAAGGTTCACCCTAGAGAATTTCAAGTGGGAGATCTTGTCTTACGAGAAAACCCTAAGAACCAACAACATAGAGAGAAAAAGGGAAAATTTGAACCTAATTGGCTTGGACCATACATCATTACTGTTGCTTTTGGGACATGTACTTACTTGTTATCTACTGAAGAGGGAGAATAGCTCCCTGATCCTATTAATGTTTTGCACCTCAAGAAGTTCTATACATGATGCCTATTTTACCTGGGGGCATCCTTTGTACATGTTTATTGATCCTGAAAAAAATTCAAAAAAATTCATATATGATGCTGAAAAAATCCTAGAAAGCATATAAAGTCTTGAACAAATACAAAAAAAATAAAAAAAATTGCAAAAAAATTCAAAAAAATAGAAAAAGTGCCTTGGTAAAAACCTAGAAATAGGTGCCTTGGTACCAAAAATACAAAAAAATTGAAAAAATAAAAAAAACTCCAAGTGGTGAAAACCTGGAAATAGGTGCTACTCAAGGCCTTTGCACCCTTGTTTCTTAGCATGCGTCCTCGACACTTAGCCTTTCTCCATCATGCCTTGTCCTTGTTGCCTTGGTTTGGAATTGGTCTTTGTCTTTGTCTAGGGGGCATAACTGTGTTATCTTTGGTCTCTAGGATGCATTGGCCTTTAGGACATCTTGAAAATGATGTTTTTCAACACCACCCCAACTATGTTTTTCAACACTACCCTAGCATCAATTATTTCTCAAACATTTATCAGATATCTTACCCATAGGCTAGTATGATATTTTCCACTAGCAAATGCAATATTCAAAGTTTGACTCTATAGCCTACACACACACACTTAAATACTTGACTCATAGAGACTTGCTTGACTTTATTTATTTGTGTGCTATCTATGATGATTTCTTTGATGAGTGTTCTCTCCGTAATAGTTTTTGATGATGCCGAGCTAGAAGACTGGGCATGAGGACATGTTTTATTTCTTTTTCTGCTTGTGGGTATATTTTGTTGGTCCTAACTATCATTAGCATTTATGCTTGTTCCACTTGACATTGGGTTCTACAAGGTATTATCCTTGATTGTTTTCACAAGTGCATGCTTATAGTCATCTTGACTTTCTTGTGTCTCAATGTGAGCATAATCTTGCTATATTAAACTTAGGCAATCTCACTGCACTAGTCATCTTGACCTATATGTCTTTGATGCCTAGGTGGGATTCCCACATATCTATTTGATATAGATAATATTTAGATTCACATAGTCATACTAGTGTGCATTATATGATCTTGTGACATTACCAATAATGCTCGATGATGAATATTAGAGTCTAAAAGCTTTGTGACCTTGCAAGTAAACCACTTTTCATATTAGCTTGCATTCTTAGGTTCATGTTAGTTTAGTTTTGCATCTTGCATATGGAGAGAGCTCTCCTTTCATTTTTTTTGGACTTGTTGGTCAATTGCGCTCACCTTTCTCTTTTTCTCGATCATGTCTTTTACTCATTGTCTTTCACATCAACATCCTTTTCCTTTCATCACAAGGGGTTAATCTTATCATCATATCTATATCCTAAAGAGATAATTTTCATAAACATGAGTCTACATCATAAAACATAAGAACTAAATATACATCTATGAGAGAGATTATACATGTGCATATATAAGAATACATCATATATTTTGAGCAATATCACAAGACAATATAAAACTAAAACATCCATCACAAGTGGGACACATACACAAGATATATCATAAATCTAGTAAATCTCATATATATATGAATGTCATGATACAAAATACAATGTGGGATCCAAAATCTAGATAATATCCCAAGATATGTCTCTATACATCTAACACCCTAGACCTAAGTCTAACTCCCTCCATCATGTGGTGGTGGTGGAGGTGTTGCTCCTGCTCTATCTGGTACCATGTCACATCTCCTAGCCCTCTCAAAGTAGAGTGGCACTTGTTGTGTTGTGGGTATAGCCTATATGTAGAGACCATGATAATATGTAGCTCATGCTACCTCTCTTCAGATCTCTATAGTGTCAACCTATGCTACTCTCTCTCACTGATCTATCTCAGCTCATGTATCTACTAGCTACTAATCTCAAACAGCAATGGTAATCCTGAGCTATTGCATCTCAGTCTCTAAAACTTTTATCCTTGGTTTGAGATCCTCCCCTCCCCCTGTAGGCTGATCCTATCTTGCGTCTACCCATTGGTGAACTAGTCTCACCTCATCCTCTGGGGTCACCAATCTATGTCTCTATGACCATCGCTAGCCACCCTATCTAGAGCTCTCTCGCCCCTCCCCCATCTCCCCCATCATCTCCATCATCCCCATCTCTACCCTGTACCTATGGGTCTACATCTGGCACCATGAATCTAGGGAATGGCTACCTCAGGTGTTTTTTCCTATAGGCTGCATCAACTCTGGCATCCCCCACAATAGCTAGATAGTCCCAGGGCTCCCTACATAGACCTGTCATCTCCTGTACTACCTACTAGTAGTCCAGCATCAACAACCACCCTAATCCATCATCTCCCTGCACCTGGCATATGTGGTGGTCTCCATGGATATCTGTTGTTGGTGATCAAACTGCCTCCACACTCGAGAGATCATGGACCACTCCACAATCTCTGAATGCTGACTAGCTAGTGGTCAAGTATAAAACATATACCCCAGATCCTGATCTCGATCACCTCACTACTCACAGGCCCTGTATGGTCTCCACTTGAAGGTTATGAGCTCATCCAACAGCCTCCTATAGTATGTCACATCGCTGCTATGGGGCTATAAAATAAAACCTATATATTTGTAGATATAGGGTCATCTTCACTCCCTCAGCTTCACTCATGGTCGCACTACAACAATGTGCTCCCATGCCCATATCTGAGTGAGAACAACCCCACATGTCCAAGTCCTGCTCTCCCTGTATACTATCTCATGCAGCTTGTGGTACATGTCTTCTAAGATAGTTGGGCCCAAGTCCATCCACCTCAGATGTGCTACTAGATCTGCTACCAATCTTCCCCAACCCAGTGGAAATCCTCTCTGGCTCCTGTCAATGATAAGGGTTTGTGCTACTATAGAACATACAATGCACAAAAATAGGAAATCCCTATCGAAATCCTTGACTAACTAATCCCAATTGAGATTCCTATCAATAATAGTGACATCCTGGAATAGGTCCTAGATGGTCTATCATCCCTCTGTCAAGGTTTGATCATAATATACCTACACCAACAAACAATCATGTAAGTTTTCATTATCTAGAAACATTACACTAAAAGATCATTTATAGACATGATTATACTCACATGATCCCCGTGGCTAGGCACCCGTAGAATCTAATAAATGTCCTCTAGTGTAATGGATGCCTCTCCAGTTGGCAAGTGAAAGGTATTATGCTCACTATGCCATCTCTCAGCCAAAGCTGTCAACAAACTATGGTTTGCTTGAATATTGGGCATATGCAACAAGTATCTAAAACCCATATCCCGCAAGTCTGCTCATCCTGAATTATCAAGATCTCAGACGTAGCATAATCCCACTACTCTCGGTGCTCTAAAAATCAATGCCTAGAAAGCCTCTTGCAAGCCATAAACCCCCAAGCTAGATGTCAGAACATATCATGATGGATGATTAAAATTAGTACAAGTCATAACAAATGCAAAAATTATCTAGACCCATGTTATATTGTTCAAATTAATGCTATGTGATACTTCATATTATACTGGTGTGATACTTCTTGTTGATATTGTATCGTTTGATACTTTGTTACATAGTGGTGTGATACTTTTGCCCAATGTGATAGTTCACCCAATATTGCATGACATTTCATCAAGCATCGTATGATGCTTTCTTGAGAGGTCATGCGATATTTTCTTAGCTTACAAAGTATCGCAGGATACAATATATAACTAGTGTGCGATACTTTAAAAGTATCACACGACATTTCACATTCATAAAATTTGAAATATTTTTAAAAAAATAAAAACATGTGTTTAAATGCAATAAATTCTCATAAATGATTCAAAAGGAAATTTTTCCTGAAAACTTATCGGGGCACCATAGTGATGAGGCTGGTTGTGCAACTGCCTGCGCTTGAATCGATGTGTCTAGACTGGAATCACTGCTTGCTAGGCCATTTTCTCTCTCTAAGCTCTAAAATTCTCAAATCAAAATAAGACAAATGATTTTGAAAATGACCCTTTTTGCCCCTTATATAGCATTTTGACTTTTTGACCTAATTTTCAAAACATCTTAAAATTTCATGAAAATTGCACCCCTGGCTAATTTCAACATCCTAGATCCATTTTCAGGATCGAAATAGAAATATGAGTTCATCTTAATAGTCAAAATCACATTTCAAAAAAATCCCCTTCTTTTGCGTAGTTGGCTAACCGTTTAAGGCCTGATCATTTGATCTTTGTTGGGGCATCTTCATTTCTTCATCCTCATCTCTTTCAACCTTCTACTCTTTCATTCATTTTCATTCACTTCATCTCTCTAAGGTTTGACGTCATTTTCATCCTATGTCTTTCTTAGTCTGACCCAGTCAAACTAGGGCATGTCATCACTACTTGGTGGTTATCCTATCATCTTTCACCTTCGATTATGATTTCTAGTGATTTGATCAAATTTATCAATTTATTCTTTCTCCTCTACTTGATTTTGATTTCAATTCTGATGGGGCAGTACCTATCAGCTTAAATCTTTGATTCAATTTTTTCAATCAAACCTTTCTTGAGATTCTTATCTCTTATTTTAGACTTGACAATATCCTATTTATGAGTGTGTTGGTCTTGTCTCTCAGCTTATCTTTGTCATCTTATGCTTATCTTTGTCTTGATGTGTTCTCATCCATTGAACACACATCTGGGTTGTTTTGTGATCCCGAATCGATCTCACATTTCAATTCCATTCTTTGACCACATGTGATCCTAAATCGATCTCACATTAGTCAAAGAGGGGAAAATGTATACACCCTAAAATGGTCACCTAGACTTTGAGCCCCCATTTAGCAATCTATCAAATCCCTGAATCAATATTTTAAAAAATCAACATTTTTCAAATTATATCAATTTCCTTGATCAAATCCTATTTCTATCATTTATTCAATTATTTTCTATGGGCTAACCATTTTATCCTAAAGTATTTATTTAATTAAAAACAATTTCATCCACTTTTATTTAAATAAAAAGCCCCCACTTTTCCTCTTATCCTAAGTTGCACAAATAAAGCATTATTCTTATTTTATAAAAAGAAGAAAAGGCCTTTTTGTCTCATATGGACACAAAAGTCAACTATTATTTTCTTGTTGAATGAGATTTGTGCACATGGATTGTTCCTCTTTCAAGCTCCACCCTTGATTAAATCTTTTGCCTCTTAATCTCCATGGTCCATTCCTTTTCAATTCCTTTAAAATGAGAGCTCTTTTCTCATTCTAGGACCCCCAACTTTGAATACTAATCTTATGCTGCAATATTTCTTGAAGACTTTGGAGCTTTGGAGATCTTCATGCATTTATCTTTCATTCTTTCATTCTTAGCTTAAGCTTTCATGGAATCTAGCTTAGTTTCCTTTATGCTCTAGATTAGCTCACATAGCTTAATTAGTAAGGCTTGTAATACTTTCATTTCCATAGCTTAGCTTCCATCTTCATTCTTAGCATAGTTGCATTGCATTTCCATTCTTGATTCTTGAGGATATTGGCATTCTTTTCCTTGTCTCTTTGAATCTCCCATTGTGTGGTTTACTAGCAAGGTTGCATGCTTCAATAGCTCTAGTTGAGAGCACTATACACATCCTTGTGACTCCATACCTAGGGAGTTCTAGGTCACTTTCTCAAGGTTTCCCATTCATGGATTCCCTTGGAAATAATGACTTAGAGAAGTGCACAATTTGAGTGTACATATACAATCCAATATTCTGACTTACTCCTTTGGCAACTTGACAAATTCCATAACTTTTCATAGATTTTTGAACATCCTTATACAACTACGGCCAAAAATATTTCTCCTTAAGAAAATTCAATGTCTTGTCAACATGAAAATATCCAGCCAAAATACTACTATGTTTCTACTTTATCAAATTAGTTCTTATTGATCCTCTTGGTATACACAATTGAATACCTTTAAACAACATAACTCCTTGAATAAAATATTCTTCCCATTTAGTACTCAGTTGGTCTTGACTCTGCACTTTCTCCATGGATCAGAAAAATCAGTATGATATTCATAAGAATCTCTCATCTCATCAAAACCAAGGACTTCAATTTTCATTTGGGTCATCAAAGATCTTCTTCTACTCAATGCATATGCAGCTTAGTTAGTGACTCTATTCTTATGTTTTATCATAAATGTATAACTCTGCAAATATTCAATGCATTGCATATGTCTCTGATTGAACCTATTTTGATTACCCAAATACTAAAAAGCTTTATGATCAATATATAACACAAATTCACTCAGTATCAAATAATGTCTCCATTTCTTCAGGGCTTGAACAATACCATAGAATTCTTGATCATACACATAATATTTCCTTTTTGCATCATTCAACTTTTCACTAAAGAACACAACAAGTTTACCTTATTGACTCAATACATCTCCTACTGCACTTTCACTTGCATCACATTCCACTTGAAATACCTTATTGAAATCAAGCAATGTCAACATAAGCAATTCAACAACCTTCTTCTTCAAAGTCTCAAAACTTTTATCATCTCCATGTGTCCACTTGAATTCTCTTTTATCTCCTCTCATAGTCTCAGTCATAGCATTACAAATTGAACTGAAATTCCCAATGAACTTTCAGTAAAAAATTTTCAAACCATGAAATGAGCTTACCTCACTAGCATTCTCAGGTGTAGGCCAATTCAAAATAGCTTCAACCTTTTCAGGATCGATCTTCAAACCATCAACTGAAATCACAAATCCCAAATAGACAATATCTTCTTTCATGAAAGAACACTTTTTCAGATTTATTAGCAACTTTTCTTATTTCAACCTCTGCAATACTTGTTTAACATGAAACATATGTTCTTCTCTGGTCTTACTAAATATTTGAATATCATCTAGGTATACAATCATAAATTTACCTAAGAATTTCTTCAAAACTTCATTCATCAACCTCATAAAAGTACTCAGTGCATTAGTTAAACCAAAAGGCATAACCAACCACTCATACAAACCTTCTTTTTTCTTAAAATTTTTCTTCCACTCATCACCTCCTCTGATTCTAATCTAATGATACCCACTTTTCAAATCAATTTTGGTAAAATAATTTACTTTGGTCCAACTATCCATTATATCATCCATTATGGGTATAGAAAACCTATATTTCACTACTATCTTGGTGATTTCTTTGGAATCAATACACATTCACCATTCTCCATTCTTCTTAGGTGCCAATACAATAGGTACTACTCAAGGACTCAAACTTTCTTGGATCAAACCTTTCTGCAACAATTCTTGAATCTGTTGGCTTAATTCCTAATTCTTGGTAGGTGTCAACACATGTGGTGCAATGATCAATGCTTCTTTTCAGTGGTAAACCATCAGGTACATTATCATAAATTATTTTACTATACTCAATGAGTAACTTATCAATCTCCTCAAGGATGCTATCCTCAATTTTCTTAATCGGTTTGTTAGGAATCAAAACAAAACATACATCATTCTTCTTCAAATCCTTAACAAATTTTCTTCCTTCCATCAAGAAAACTTTCAAAGATGTACAAACATTACTAACAGGTTCTCCCATCAGCCCAAATAGTGTATTTATGCATTCTCTCATCATATATAGCATGTATATCATATTTCCAAGGTCTACCCAACAAAATATGACAACAATCCATAGGCATGATATCACATAACACCTTATCATAGTACTTTCCAATTTTAAAATTCACATAACATTGTTCACTTACCAAGAGTGTATGGTCATCTTTGATCCATGAAATCTAATAGGGCTTTGAGTGTTACAACCTTTTCAACTGCAAATTTGTAACCATTTCCTTAGATGCCAAGTTCTCTAAGCTACCACTTTCAATGATTACCTTCCAAAATTAATAAAAAATTCTACATCTGGTATTGAACAAAAATTTTCTTACTGAATCTTCCTTATTACTTTCACTCTAAAGTTCTCTCCTTACCATCAAGTTATTTCCCTTCTCAGGTTCATTTGGTGACTCTTCTTGCACAAAAGCATTTCTACTTCTACCAACCTTCTTACTTTCATGTGTACACTCAAATGATATATTTTCTTCTTATCCACAATTGTATCAACTTCCTCAAAAACCACCTCGAACTTTCACCTTTCTACTTGATCTTGCCTTTATCCAGATTTGTCCTTTCTAGTTTAGATCTATTGTTTTCACCATAAGATCTACCTCTTCCTCTAGGTAATCTACCACCTCTACCTCTTTTTCTTTGCTCTATTGGAATTTGGAGAGATAAGTACTGAGAGTGGAGAGGTGAATCAGTGCCTTCAAAATTTTTACTTGTAAACCTTTCAAATATGTAACTATAAACAGTAATAACTGACCATAATAACTTGAATCTAACTGCATGTCTCAATCATTCATTTAAATTATACAAGTAAAAAACATGACATCAATATGAAATTAACATGACACAAGTATTTTGGTAATGCAGAAACCCTTGTTAGAAGGTAAAAACTGTGGTGGGGATGACAACCACAAATTTTTCACTACTATAGATAGAAAAGGTTTGCCTATTAGGGCTACAAGTTTTGATCACTTCTGGTGATCTCACCCTATTAGGAGTGACATGTTAGATCGGCCAGATCTACCTAGTTATAGGATTTTAACAACACTAATGAAGTGTGCACTCAGTTAAGAGATTTACATAAGACTATTAAGTCTACTCTGTTAAGAGATTTTATCCCAAAACTCTATTACAATTGTCAGAAAGCAATAGGCAATTATCTGTTGTTTGACAAATCAATTGTCTGATATAGATCTATAAGCTCTGATAAAATATCACCTTACTTGTGATGAATCTCTGCTCTGAACTACTCGGTAGCCTTTGCTAATTCTACTCAATCTGAATTGCTCTATACTCAGTTCTTCTTCGTTAACTGATAGAATTGAAGTTAGGAAATTTCTTCAAGTGCTTTGTGATTCATATATCAGCTCACACCAAAAAAGATGCGAACACACAAATATATAGTGTTATATTTTTCCACTTTAACAAAATTAGGTTACACAACATAATCATAACCTTAAGATCTACAGTGTACAATAATAACCTAAATCAATTATTACAAAAGATATACATTGCATTTAATGAATATCATCACATTAAATGTTCCTCGATCTTGGTAAAACATTTTATGAACCATTGTAACCATTTGCATAGAAGTATGTGCCATTTCTGATTACTATGCCATTTTTTGTGATCCTTGATAATCACTGTATAAACTGCTTGGTGTATACTACGATGCTTAGTGTTTACTATCTGTTGGAGTTGGTGTTTGTTGGTGCTCGATAAACTATTTGTTGCTCGGTATATAAGCTTTATCGGCTGGTCTATTCTACTTTATGTTATCGATAGGCTCAATTTAAGTCATCGACTGATATCTTTACAGACTTTTGGTACTAATGACAACCTTAAATTCTCAATAGAGATAACAATCTCCCCCTTTGGCATTAGTATCAAAACTTTGAATTTATATAGACAAAAGTTTCTACATAACTAATATCTTCGCCATATACATATACACATAAAAAAATTTATAAGTACTAAGTAGTCCCCCTCGGTGCATGCTCCCAATAATATGTAGTATACGTAGCATCTATGTACATATTTGGCATAACAACTTATACATTGTTTTCCCCCTTTTTGATAGTAATGCCAAATACAAAAATTAAGTAGTATACTCACAACTTGTCAAAAATATGCTGATGGGTTTTTTTCACTGACTCCAAGAGGTTTATCCCATTCCTCTTTCAAGTTGGTGAGATTGATGTGCTCAAGACCGACTTGTGCATGCATTTCAAAGATGTTATCTAACATAGAAATTTTTGGTGTTGCCACTAGTAGCTTGGCTTTGACAATGTGTGCCTCAAAAATTTTCAGGTATGGAATGAGTTCGGTTTGCAACTCAGTAACCTGATCTGTTATGTGCTCTTCTTGTTTCTTCAAATCTTCTATCAACTACCGGAGTTCATGAACTCAGTGAATTTTCTTTAAGAAAGCATGAGGCTCATTTATAGTTGCATTTGTACTCAACTATATTTCTACTTCCAATCCTTTGATCTTTTCACTGACTTCAACAGTGAAGGTGTCTATAGTACAAAGCTTCAATAAATATTGACAAATTAACTAGGTGATGGTTTTTATGTTGATGATTTCCTCAGATAATTTGACCTTCTTCAATGCCACTTCTAGGCTTATTTTCTTAGCTAATTTGTTATGAATCCTTGATTCTTCACTTTCTTCAATTCATTTATCTGCATCAATATCTGGGTCATTGATCTTCTCGACAAGTGTAGAAAGTTGATCTATGATAGGCGTATCTTCATCAATATTCACCTCAGGTACTACCTATTGGAGGATATCCCACACATCTATTAAGATTTATTTTCATTTGTGTTCTTGCTTCAACTTCTCTTGTGTTGCCTTTCTTGTGCATAGTTCCCCATATTTACTCAAGTCTTCAGGGCTTAGGGTCCTTGGGTCACACTCAGGGATAATGATTACTTCATCTAGGGTGACCGACCCTTTTCCTTTCTTCTTCTTCTTCTTCTCCAGTGTAATAGGTGGTTTCTTCTCAATAATAGCAATGGTTTTATCTCTAGATTTTAGAGTGTCCTTCCCAGTTAACACATGGTCTTCCTTCTTCTACTCCTTGATAGCTGTAGTCTTGATTGATATAGTGGGAGTCTTAGTTATGGTGTCCAGTAGAATCACCTTTGTTACCTTTGTTTCTTATGTTTCCTTTTGTTTAGTGGAAGGTGCCTCTATTTCTGTAAGCTCAATTGTTTCTCCAGGTTTCTCTGTGTCTTGATCCCTTGTGATGTCTATGTTTTTCTCGAGATTTGAGTCATCGGATTGTACTTGGGAAAGAATTTCAGCTGCTTCTACAAGTACAAGAAGTTTACCCAGTACTGATGTAAATAGACATTCAATGTGTAGTGCATCATCTTTATTTGGTGCAATATTTACATCTTCATCATCTTGGTCATTAGGATCACCATTTGTGATGTCCTCAACGAGTACATCATCATCGGTTTTCTTCTCTAGTTGAACTTCAACTTTATCTGGTCCATCCTGTGAAATACTTATTTCTTCCTTGTGCTGAATGATATCAATTGCCTTGGTAACTGATATACTAGTATTATTTGATTTCTTTGTTGTTCCCTCATCAATGTAAATACCTTTACCTTTGGAATTGTGTCTCTTTTTAGACAAGTTTAGGAATGCTTCTTGCTCAGCTTTTTCTTCTACTTTCAAAATTGATGTCCACACAAAATCAGTTGTGGTATCCATATCTACTACATTTTCATCCATGATCATCAAGGCTCTATTCTTGATCATAAATTTTTCTTTGTATTTGGTCAAGTATTCACTAACTTCTCCAAAGCGTAAATGTGAGGCTGCCCAAACTAGAGAGCATTCTCTCTTTCTCTTTTTGGTGTCTAGTGCAATAGCCCATTTTTCAGTAATTTTGTCATCCAATTTCTTCGGTAATGCAAAGGTAAATTCCATTGGAACTTTCTTGAATTTTATCATGATTTGGATGACTGTCTCTTCTATCTTGGTTTGATCTTCTTTTGACATCTTGTCAAATATGTCTAGTAAGGGATCGGTGAGGTCTCCATGTTAAATTATGTCTTCAATAATTTCATCTACTATTTTTTCCTTATTACTGACCACTTTGAATTGATTGACATCATCTTCGGTCTCAGTTTCCTCAAGATCTTCTTTATTTCTTATGAATTTTCTCCTTTTCTTTGGTGCCTCAACTACAACCTTGTTCTTTCTCTTGATATATTTCTTTGTCAGTGTAGTTGCTCTCCTTTTTTATACTTTCTCTTCTTCTTCCTTATTGGTTGGTGGTGCTACAATTGATGATCATGTCTTCATACCTTCATGTACAGGTGACTGCATTTTTATAGGAATTCCAAGTGGAGGAACTGGTGTGGGATCTTCTTCTTTGTTAGACTCAATTTCATCACTATCATATGGTTTGTCAGCTAACTGTAACTGAGCTTCAATTTCCTATTCAACCAGTGTCCCTTCAGATGTCTCAAATCCATCTCCATATTTAATAGTGAGATTTTTCTTCATCTTCTTTACCTTTCTAAAAATTCTACCGATCTTAATATTTGTTGAAATTCTTGATTTGGCCTCTTCATATACTCCAAACCTAGTGGCAATGCGATCTTTTGGTAATGCAAGAAGTGAGTTGATAGATTTCAGTGCAAAATCATGGTTCATTTAATATCCCATCAGTGTCAACCATTTTATCCTAGGTTCAACTACTTTTATCAAGGTATAATCTGTGTTGACTACAAAACATATTTCATTCTCAAATCTCTGAACTAATTCCCTCAGAATTCTACTTCTTTTATGCATTTTAGACTGAAACTCTTTGAAGTATGCATTAAACTCTATATTCAACTTATCTCCTAGCTTATTCATCATTTCACTAATCTATTTTGTTATCTGTATATCTGGTATCCAATTTACTTTACTGGTGCTAGGTACATACTTTTGTAGATAGAAAAATATGCATGCAAGTAGAGATCCGAACTTACATGTGTTAGAATTCTTTTTTCTTATGGTCTTCATATTCTCCTAAAGTTGATGAAATAGTACCTCAGCAAGATCAACCTGGTGACCTTTTACCACAATTTTGTGTGCCATGTCTACTATGCTATAGGGTACGCTGTTGAGTCCACTCGATTGAAATAACTTGTACCTGATCACATGTGCTACAAATTTGACTATTGGGTCTTTGATTGTCGAAATCTTTTGTGCCTAACTATCCCATTGTGCTCTAGTAAATTTCTCAACATTCAGTCATGATGAACTATAGAAAGTTTTAGCCTTGTCAATTGTAGGGAGCTCGGTAACCCTACTGATCATTTTCTTGTTGACCTGAATCAGTTTATCTAGTCAGAATTTGTCATCGTGATACCTGCTCAAAATAATTCTGATCCAATCTGATTTAAATGATTGTGGAAAGTGTATAAAACATAATAACCCTAATTCCTCAATCTTCTTGTAATCTGATTTCATTTTTCCATCAGGGCCACAGAGTTGTTGATATGCTGCAACAGTTTCAAAATCTCCAAATTCTCTAATTTTCTAATGAATATATGATCTTACGTCTTCTGTCAATAAAACCCTTTCTGGTATGCTTGAAAAAGTGCCCATTATATCTATTTGTGTTGCAACCTTGGGATGTGGCTTAAACTTTGGTTCATCAAAATTTGCCCTAATGATTAGATTAACTTCCTCCTCAACACTTTGTGATTTTCTTACAGTCGATGTAGATTCCATAAATAGATTCTAGGGTTTCAGCAAGCAGCAATATAAAATGTGTTTGATAGAAAATGAACTTACTCAGTATCATGAAGAGTGATATCAGTTCGATCTAAAGTAGCCTTGAATCCTTCTGAAAATATTTTAGCTCAAACTATGCTCTTTGAATTCTCCTCTCTTCGAAATCGCAATGGAAAAAATGAACTCTGTTCCTGTGTATTTATAGACTTTTTGATATTCTCGCTCAAACTTTCCTACAATAAATGCTTGATCTAACTTTTGGTACGAAACAGCTGTCAACTCGATGACAACTTATATTTCCATCTGCTCGTTTAATATAGAATTTCATCATCAGTTGATACATGTGCTTGGTTAACCTTAGATAGTGATTACTGATGGGTAACCAACTCTCGGTCTCTCTTTTATCGACTGTATAACATTGTTAGCTCATGACAACTAAACCATAGTGCATCTTTATTCATGTTGATTTGGTATAAGAACATTATGCATAAGGAACTATATGTAAAATGTGATCATTTGAAATGTCAATCCCATACATACCTATTTCACCTTAAGTGGAGGTACCAATGTCACCCAATCCAGTTGATGAGGTTTCACTGACAACATTACTTGACTCATCATTCTCATTAGATGCCTTCTTCCACATAGTGTTCCTTAACTTCATGATATCTATGATAGTATATCCACTTTCAAATATATGGCTTTCATCTGGTGCTCGGTCTCTATAGTTATTTCTTAAATGATCGACCTTATGATAGTGCATACAAGCCTTCCCAGTGCTTATCCAACTTCTCGATTGTCCAATCTGACTCTTTCTATGACAATTTTTTGCAATGTGTCCATATCTACCACAAGTAGTGCAGTTAGCCCATGTATTATAATACCAAACATAAGAGTTACCTTGTCTCTTTGGTTGATATGGCCTACATTGTGGTTTCTCCTTAGGTGTCTAGACTTGTTTCATTTTTGCCTTACATTCTCGTGTAGTGTGTCCATGCTTGTTACAAGTATAGCATATTTTCTCCATAGTGGTATTATTAGGAATATCATTTTGTTTAGCTCTACACTCATAAGAAGGATGTCCAAACTTACCACAGTAGTAACAATATCCATTAAACTTAGGAGTGATAGGAGATTTACCTTGTGCTTTTCTTCTACACACATTAGATGTATGTCCCAGTTTTCCATAGTGATAACATGTCAACACTTTAGATTTCTGATTTTGACCGATGTTGATTTTTTCATCTTGTTGTGATGATTCTCCTTCACCGATGTAGCCTATACCAACTTTACTTCCAAATCTTCTCTAGTTAGTCAGAAAGTCATCAATCTTCTTAGAGTTTTCCTCAGCAAGTTTCTTCATTTCATTTTGCTGCTGTTGATTTTTCACTTCATTTCTCAGCTTCTCATTCTCCTCTCTGAGTCTTGCAACATCTTCTAGTTTTCTTGATAATTCTACATTCACTCGGTTTACCTCTTGATTCACAGTCATCACTTGATTAGTTACTTGGAAATGTCGGTCAGTGCATCTTTGTATCTCACTTTCTTTAGCTTGAAGTTGTTTAGTCATCTATCTTCAGTCATCAATAGCTAGATTCCTTTCTTTCTTGGCTTTTTTTTCTTTGTTCATTGTTTCTATCATTCTCACCATCTGAGATTCTTGACCGATTTGTAGTGCTTTCACTTGATCAATTAAATATTGATTCTTTTCACATAGATCAATGATTATACTTTCAGATCCGTTGGAGATGCTTCTAGAACTAGATCCAATATTCTCAAACATTTCATCAATAGGTTCTTCATGGTAACTAATCTCATTTTCTAGAATAGCTAGGTTCTGCCTTTCAACTAGTAATTTCTTCAGTCCTTCCTTGGCTTGCTTATACTATTCCACAAACATCTACATTTGTATCTTCTGATTATCAATAGTCTTGTCAAGCTTGTATCTTTCCATGATTTAGATCTTTACCCTTCAGTGGTTAAACTATTCAATAAGAGAACCTCACTCTGATACCAATTGTTGGAATTAGGAGAGATAAGTATTGAGAGGGGAGGGGTGAATCAGTGCCTTCAAAAACTTTACTTGTAAACCTTTTAGATATGTAACTGTATATAGTAATAAGCAACCATAATAACTTGAATATAACTGCATGTATCAATCATTCATTTAACTTATACAAGTAAACACATGAAATAAATATGACATTCACATGACACAAGTATTTTGGTAACATAGAAACCCTTTTTAGAAGGTAAAAACTATGGTGGGGATGACACCCACAAATTCTTCACTGTTGCAAATAGAAAAGGTTTTCCTGTTAGGGCTACAAGTTTTGATCACTTCTGGTGATCTCACCCTATTAGGAGTGACATGTTAGATCAGCTAGATCTACCTAGTTATAGGATTTTAACAACACCAATAAAGTGTGCACTTAGTTAAGAGATTTACATAAGACTGTTAAGTCTACTCTGTTAAGATATTTTATCCCAAAACTCTATTACAATTGTCAGAAAGCAATAGGAAATTATTTTTTGTTTGACAACTCAATTGTCTGATATAGATCTATAAGCTCTGATAAAATATCACCTTACTTGTGATGAATCTCTTCTCTGAACTGCTCAGTAGCCTTTGTTGATTCTACTCAATCTAAATTCCTCTATACTCAGTTCTGCTCTGTTAACTAATGGACTTGAAGTTAGGAAATTGCTTCAAGTGCTCTATGATTCATATATCAACTCACACCAAAAATGATGCAAACACACAAATATATAGTTTTCTTTTTTTGCCGATTTAACAAAATTAGGTTACACAACATAATCATAACCCTAAGATCTATAGTGTACAATAATAACCTAGATCAACTATTAAAAAAGATATACATTGCATTCAATGAATATCATCACCTTAAATGTTCCTTGATCTTGGTAAAAAAAATTATGAGCCATTGTAACCATTTTCATAGAAGTATGTGCCATTTCTAATTACTATGCCATTTTTTGTGATCCTCAGTAAACACTATATAAACTACTTAGTGTATACTATGATGCTCAGTGTTTACTATTTGTCAGTGTCGGTGTCTACTAGTGCTTAGTAAACTATCTACTGCTTGATATATAATCTTTACCAACTAGTCTATTTTGCTTTATGTTACTGATAGGCTCAGTGTAAGTGACCGACTGATATCTTTACAAACCTTTGATACTAATGAAAACCTTAAATTCTTAATAGAGATAACATCCTCATGTCTTTTGTTCAATTTATCCTCAGATTTCAATGCAAATTGATAAGCCTCTTAAATGTTCTCTAATTTGACCAAATTGATTTCCTCTTGGATGGAAATTCTCAATCCATTCAAGTACCTAGAAATTCTTTCCACATCATCTTCATCATGTCTAGATCTGATATCTAGTCTATATTATTCCTTATTATACTCTTTTACTGAGCTATCTTTCTTCCTCAAAATTTTCATTCACCTAAGTATATTAATATGATAATCACAAGGTAAGAACTTTCCTTTCAATTTATTCACCATTTTATTCCATACCTTGATTTTGTGTTTGTATTTCCTCTTTTTGTCAAACTGCAGATGTTCCCACCACAAGAATGCATGACTTTTCAATTTTTTGCTTGCAATTTTCACCTTCTTTTCCTTGGGAACACTTTCATACACAAAGTAATTTTCCATCTTGGTGATCCATTCCACCAATTCATCAGAATCCAATTTTCCAGTATACTCAGGAGGATTAAAGTGTATTGTAGACTTCAGATTTGTCAAAGCCTTCAACAATCTTTCCACACCTTGATCCATCACTAGTGCAGGTTCTACATCACCTTGTTCTTCCTTAATTTCATCATCCCTAACATCTTTAAGATGTCTTCCTCTTGTTTGGGTTGTTTCAACAACTTCTAAACTACCAAAAAGTTGTCTCAACATGTCTGTTAATCCTAGATCCACATCTCACCTCCCACGAACCACCTAATGTAAGAGAGGATGGTGGTGAGGGGCCAAAGGCACACCCTAACCAGATCCCCCTTGTAGAGACTAGATGCGGAAGAAACAACACACAACTGAGAGAGAGAATGCAAATATTTTTCATATATTTATTCTAATTGATTCATACATGTCAGGTTATGAGGCCTTCCTAGTTTAGACCTGATATTACAATTAAAATATAGAAGTCCTCCAACATGCGAGCATCTGAAACAATCTACAATCTTCTATCTTCTAACTTCTATCAAAACTAACTCCCTAAACTAAATCCAAAGATTACATTATATACAAGAGGCTACGAATAAGTCAGCCTTTAGATCCACCATCAACAGAAGGAATGACCAGATCTAGGTCTACATGCTTCCCAATAATAGATTCCAACATTAAATTTGTGACCATAATTAATTGCAAGAGTTGGCCTCAATAGGAAACTAAAACAAACAACTTGGTAAGCAAGGATAACTGAGCGCTAGACAAGCATCACCGAGCACCATGAAAATTTACCAAGCGCTAGAGAGATAATTGACCAACCCCGATTAACAAAGGAACCTGAGCAACACTGAACCAACTCGATCAAAGCATGAACCAAGAAACACAGGAAAAAAAAACATGTTTTTGGTGAGACAGGATTGCCAAGGACCCGAGATGCTCTTGCATCATTTTCAACCCTCGAGAAGCTATGTGCATGAAATATTGATCACCATTTTTCTCCAAATTTTTCAACATGAGTCTTTGATAATAGTCATTTGTTGAAAGTTTAGGATCTCTTCTTCGATAATTTTATGATCTGTGTTATTTCCATGTTAAGATTTATACCTATAATGTGAAGATATTGGAGGTGAATCACAAATATTATGTTGTGACCTTGGGAGAGATCTTGGAGGTGTATTATTTCTATTATTTCCAAATAAATTGGTATTGAATTGCTGAGAAAAATGATTTTCTTGTTCCTCCATGTAAGCTTTTCTCTCTAACTCAACTTTTCATAACCTCTCATTATGCTCAAAGAATTCATTCAACCACTTGTTATGCTCTTCCCTACACATGGTGAGAGATAAACTATTTTCAGATCTTGATGAGGAAAGAGGTGTCACAAATCTACTATCAAAGGTACTTCTGAAAGGATCAAATGAAACTTCATTATTATCCTCTTCTTTGTCAAAGGTAACTTGAGGTTCTTTGTCTTGATGACAATGACGCCTAGTAGGAAAATGTAATTCATCAAATCTAATTAGAGGTTTCTTTCCTTCATCAATTTTATATCTAGTTGTTATTGGAATGTATGAGAATGTAAAGAGACAATTAAGATGACACAAGACAACTTGATGTCCACACTAGAAAAGAAAAGTGTTCACTTGTCCAAAAGAAAAAGAAAAAAAAAAAAAAAAGAGTAAAAAGAGATCAAGATGACTTTTCACAAAGTGCCCAATTTTTGGGTAAGATCTATGTAAATGATACTTTTTACTCGAGTCAAGAGATAAAGTCAAATCCAAAATAAAAATAAATAAGAGAGATAGACAAGTGAAAAACCTTACTAATCAAGAATGTAACCAAGGTATCCAAGTGATCCTTTTCAGCTAAAAATAGTCCCTAACTTACTAGTTTCAAACCAAGAGACCAAAAAAAGTCAAGTGTAAGATTCCTAAACTGGCTAAGAGAAAATTTAAGACCAAACCAACTCGGCTTAGTATCTGCACAAAAAACCTCAATAACAAAGATGTCAATTAGACAGTGAAGATAATCTATATGAAACTTCAAAGTAAACCAAACGATACTTGAAGGTCAGCTAATTTTCTATAAACAAACTAGATGATAGTTCATAGTACTGGCAAATGACATTTATCTAAAGGAAAGACAATATTATATATTTTTGTGCGATATTTCTCACTAACTCAGGTGAGATTAAATCATTAAACATAAAAGGACCATTTTTAACTCAAAAAACTTATTTTGATTAATTGATTTGATAGTTTGAGAAATATGGATTGTTATGATAGTAAGTAATTTCAGTTTTAACAAGTTTTATGTTCAAGGTTAAGTTTCCAAAGAAAATATGATGCATAGAGTAGTCTTCAAATAATCAAGGGAAAAAGAAACCATGCATGATAGAAACACTTGTGAGGTCTCAAAGAAAAACCCTATGAATAGTACCTTCATGTATATGTTCCAATGATTCCTACAGGTCTAGAAAAAAATGAAGACACATCAAGAAAATTCTACCTACGGTCAAGATGGAAGTTTTTCAAACTGTTCCCACAATTTTATGTTATTATCCCCACAATTAAGTGGTTGAATGGGCTTTCCTAGGACTCTGCAAGTTATGGATCAATTGGAAGAGAATAATGATTATAGTGCATGTCTTTCCATATTGCCATATTCAAGCTTTAGCACCCAATGGAGCACACATGGAGAATATCTGGGGTGATCCAGGTAAGTCCACTTGGATCAATCCTTTCACAAATGAGGTGACATGGTCAAAAGGTTAGCCTCTAAGTCCTAAGGTGTTTAGTAAGGATCTTCATTCATGACTACCCCCTGTAGTTCTGAAAGTAGAATTA
Organism: Chamaecyparis obtusa; assembly: GCA_027943335.1. Taxonomy (NCBI): domain Eukaryota; kingdom Viridiplantae; phylum Streptophyta; class Pinopsida; order Cupressales; family Cupressaceae; genus Chamaecyparis; species Chamaecyparis obtusa. The sequence goes on along the minus strand of BSBK01004288.1, from coordinate 776,067 downwards.
AGGCCTATAGCCCTACAAGAACCCAAAATGTATAGTCTCACAAGAGATATTGATACCTCTTGGTCCTATAAAAGTTGAATATTCTCCCCATGTATTGTTGTAAACAATATTGAGACCATAAAGGCCCTATAATCACCTAGTCAAGTGTATTTTTTCTTAGGAAGATCGAGGCAACTAGGCCCTACACATGAAGAATCATTAGAAATAGAAAATATCCAATTCTTTCCTCTCATTAGATTAAAGGGAGATTTTTTTTATAATGGGATGGATTAAATTGAGATCACTTGTTTCCCACTTGGTTCATTCCCAAAAAATCTCTCCATTGGAAGGCCCTCTAAAGGTAAATGCAAGAAAATAAATGGATAGGTAAAAGAGGTCTAGATTTCTGATTTTCCTTAAGGGTAAAAAGAATTCTCTCCTACTCCATAGTGTCTCCCAAACACATCAAGAACATGTTAATTTACCAAAAGACAACTAATTAAGATATGTGCCAAGAAAATAAAATGTATAAAAATATAATGTTTATTTGTATCTCCAAGGCAACCTACAAAATCACAACGTTAGTAGTCTTAGCAATGATATTCCTTTGGCAAGTGATTCCTACAAAACCAAAATTTAGAGCACAAAAGTATGAAAATGAAACCAATAACCCTAAAAAACCACTTGTTAGGTGTTGTTAGGAAATTATAAACCTAAAATGCAAAGAAAATGCAAGAAAACTAAGATTAAAGACTTATATTATGAAAGAAATCAAATCTGGGTGACACTTTCTCACTCTATTAGAAAATTGCATGATATACCTGTAGAAGCCAAACAATATTTCAAGAAAACATGTCAAAGTATAATGAAGCATGATGATATTCTACCATAGGGTGGATGATATACCATAGAGATCAAAGATGATATTCTACAAACTAGAAAATTTTGTCTGGTAGTATGTGTTAGGATTGATTAATACTGAGAGGGGTCGTGAATCAGTATTAAAACACTTTAAATTGAACTTAAACCAATTTTAAACAAACCATAAGATTGTAGAAAAGAAAAGTACATAAGAAAATAACACACAATTCATACCACTATTATTTGTTTTTGAGGAAACCCTTGCCAAGGGAAAACCCCGATGGGGATGCTACCCACAAGTATGTACTAGAGTATAATGTCCCTATTAGGAGACCTAGATCTATTACGAGATGAGTATTAAACACTACATTTTTTTTTAAAGGAATATCAACCCTCTTAAAGGTATACAAAACCCCATTAGGGGTCTATTGAGTTTAAAGCTCTTACAATCAATACTTCTATTACAAACAAGGGTATGTGCAAGATAATGAGGGGCCCAACTATGCCCTTAAGTGGCAATGAAAAATCAAAAAATCAGGGTTAGTCAACTTGATGTGAAAATTTCAACTAGCTATGAACCTAATATCAAAAAGTTGTAAGAATGGAATCTGTAGAAAATTGAATGTAGTTCCTAAACTACTAGGCCTTTTTTGAGAAAAAGTTAGTATGATTGGTGAAAAGTATATATTTCAATGCAGCAGTACAAAAATTTCTAGAAAAAAATAAGAAGTAGGTGTATGATTGACCACCTTAATCATAATCAAATGATAATATTTTATTATAAGATTTTATATATAAGTAGTAGACTCATCCCCGGATGTGACGCATATTTTTTTGTAATTTTATTCCAAAAAAATAATTATTTATGAATTTTCTACTACAACATTTTCAGAATTAAAAAAACTCCTGTGTCTAACCACCTTAACTCATTCAAAACTTTACAAAATTCAAATTTTATTTTTTTTCCTTATAGTAGGTGAAGCATAGAATGTGACGCATTTTTTAGATTTCAAAAAAGTTATACCGTCTGAAAGTTATAGTCATTTTTCAATCAGTATATAAATCAACACTTTAGACGTAGCTCAATTAGAAAATAACTAATAATTACTTACTGAATTCAAAATTTCATAGCAATTATATCGATAGAAAGCTGATAATCTCCTTAAGATACCCTTTTCATTTTATCAAATTCAAGTGAAAAAAAAGTCGTCAGCTACATTGTCGAAGTCTAGAACTCAGAGAAACGGGGGAAAAACACATATTTGAGACATTTCAATAGTTGACCATTTAGGTTTGGTGCACAAAGCAATACCGAGCCTAATCGGGTACCTAATATTTTTGGGTACCCGAATATGATGGCAGAATTTTGAATTTTCACTTTCCCTTCCCTCCACTTTCTCCCTCCCATTTCTCCATCCTTCATATGATATATTATATATAAAAAACTATATATTAGATATATTAAATATTATATAATATCAATTATATATTAAATATTATATAATATACATTTTACATTAAATATTATTTAATATATATTAATATTAAAAACTATATATTAGATTATATATTATATATATTAAATATTATATAATATACATTTTACATTTTAAATATTATTTAATATATATTAATATTAAATGTTACATTATATATCATATATTATATATTATTTTATATGTATAATATATTAATATGTATTTTACGACTATATATGAAAGGTTGGAAGATTGCAGAAAAATCATGGATGGCCATTGAAAGAAGCAAAGGAAATTAATCAGCCATTTAAAAAATTCATGGGCGGCCATTGAGGAAGAGAGAGAGTGAGAAGGTGGTGGGGGCTGAGAGAGGAAGAGAGATAGTGAGAAGGTGAGAGAGAGAGAGATAGCTAGAGAGAGAGAGAGAGAGAGAGAGAGAGAGAGAGAGAGAGAGAAGGGGAAGGGGAGAGATTAGGAGAGAGAGAGAGAGAAGGGGAAGGATAACGAATTCATTACAATATTAATCAGTAAGGAGCAAGGAAAACTTAAATAATATCATAGCAGGCATTAGAAATCCAAATTCTAATTAGGAGTTTTAAGTAAAGTGAGTAAGGTCCTAGATAGGGACATTACAGATCCACACATTGTTTAGTAGATACCTCCAAGAACCCACCTACACGGGAGTAGGTTTGAAGTAAGACTAAGATTATTTATCGGTTCAAATTTATATTACTGTGTTGTACTTTTGATTAGCATCCAATGATTGGATGTGAAATTCACAAATTTTATTATATTGCCACTGGTTCTATTTCAAATTCTAGAAAAAATGGATATTTGACATATGTTCATAAATTTTAGTCAACACCATTTTAAAATAACACATCAGTTTATTTTTACACATTGAGAATATCATCCTTAGGAATTGAACTGAAATTGACATAGGTCATAGGAAATAAATACCCCAACTATTTGGTGTCTTCTACATTTTGAGTTTCTTATTACAATCAGGAGAAGAATATTACTCTCCAAATGGTTTTGGACAGTAACATTTGTACTTCCTCTTCACAAATATATTTCTTCCCTCATCTTACTACCTATTGATACTGACAAAGTGAATCTATGCATTTATGCCATGTAATGGGAGAAAAATGGTTTCCTAATTTATTAATATGTGTCTAAATAACACATGCAAGAACCTTTTCTTTGATATTGCTCACTAACACTTGAGAACTGAAAATGTTTACAAAAATTGGCATGTACTTGCATGAGGACATTATATATTACAGGAATCCTACATAGAAGCAGCTAGCAAGTAGCTCAAAAAGTAGTAACTGATAGTAAGTGGGATAATGAAGATGCTTTAATAAACCACTATCTTCTTTACTCAAGCAACATCTCATTCATCTGCTCGACTAGGGCATGTTTGGGAACAAATAGTCTCCATTTAAACTCAAGTCTTTAGAAATGCAGTTATATTTGTCAATGGAGAAGATACACCCATTGGATCTACAATAACTTTATGCTCACTAGAATTTCCATTTCTCTTCAATTGGGATACTCTTTCCAAAATTTTATCTACCCTTTTACCAATTTGGGAAATCAATGGGTCTATTTGTGGACCTTGAAGGAGTTGGTCACCTAAATGAGAACCTTGAGAAGAATCAGGAACTTCTCTATGAAAGAGATCAGTACCTTGAGAAGCTCTCCATTTGTCAGCTCAATTAAAAAGTTGAACCATAGATGGCTGCCCTTTGTTGTAAAATGACGAGTGAGACTGCCTTTCCAAAGGTGGCAATGAACTTACATTTGAGGGATATTTCCCAACATGAGTAACCTGGTTTCCCAAGTCCCGTAAATGCAAGGCCATTGATGAATAGGAATTTCTAATAGAAATATTTGTGGTGCTAGCATGAAGTGCATGACCAAATTCTTTTCCTGCTAATGAACCAATTTGAGGCTTCATTTCACATTGCTCTATGGATAATTCCACAGCACTTGTTACTTCTCTATCTGAATTTTTTTGTGATAGTGTACATGTGCACTGAAGAGCTTTTGTCACTACTTGAGCTACTAGCAGATGGTGAGTACTCATCATCATCATCTGATATAGGCTCACACACATATCTTACTTCTTTCCTTTGTCACTTTCCCCTTCCTAGCTCTTCCTCATCTGTAACTTCTATCATGGGTCCAAGAATCTCTTCCCACTCTTTCCCATTAACTGTGGGCTTTTACTCTCCATCCTGAGTAATTGGCATACCTTGGATGGCACCAAAATAACCATTTTCTTCTAAAATGTCCTTTTCTCTCACTTTAAAATCTCTCTATTAAGAAGATTTTCTATATCTTCCTTGTATATTAAATAGATGTAACTACAATCCCATCTTCATCAAGAATATTCATTGCACCATTGGGTAATATATCATGCAATTCCTTAATAGCTTCATTCTTAATAGAATTCATAACTAGATTTTCCATAGCCAATTTTCTTCTTGATCATTGCAATATTTTCTCCTCAACTAAACATTTTGTAATTAGTTGATATACAATCACATTTTTCTCTTGGCCAATCCTATGGGCTTGCGATTGAGCCTGTAGATCCACAAAAGGGTTGAAATCTAGATCTGGTGGAAGAGTAGTATTAGCAAGAAGTCATTCACTAACATCTCATCTTTATAACAACTAAATTTGGATTCACTAGAACCATTAAAGAATCAAGATTGGACTCTTAAACATGATAAAAAAGATGATCTATAAAACTTAACCTAAAAATTTAGTTCTGCTAACGAAAATGTCTAATCATGTAGCAAGGTATAGAAGCTCGGGAAAGGTGTAATAAATTAATATGCAAATATTTTTCTCCATAACAATATTTTCTACATTTATTATGATATTGATCCGATTTGATGCACCTTCGCTATTTAATCGATCCCTTCCCTTTCATTTAACTTGGTTTGCTCATTTTCCACATCATAGCCTAGGATTTGATAGTGGATATGACCTTGGTACTGCTAGCGTTAATGATAGATTTTATGTTTTAGCTATTATTTTTTTGTCATTTTTCCTGTATGATGCTTTTGTATATGAATTATGGATATTCTCTGGAAAATGTGTGATAAGGTGTACTAGGACCCCTAGAGAGTCCCCATGACCCCTCTTGACAGATTTGAATGCTCAAGTGTTTTTGGAGGGGTCCTAGGACCCCTTAAGATACACTTGAGCATTCCAATGTGTCAAAAGGGGTCATCGGGACATCCAAGGGGTCCTAACGCATGATAAGGCATACTAGGGCCCCTAAGGCATCCCCATGACCCATTTTGACACATTTGAATTCTCAAGTGTGTTTGAAGGGGTCCTAGGACCCCTTAAGACACACTTGAGCATTGTAATGTGTCAAAAGGGGTCATCGGGACTTCCTAGTGACCCTAACATGTGATAAGGCATAATAGGACCCCTAGGGAGTCCCCATGACCCCTTTTGACACATTTGAATGCTCAAGTGTGTCGGAAGGGGTCCTAGGACCCCTTAAGACACACTTGAGCATTCCAATGTGTCAAAAGGTGTCATCCGGACTTTCTAGGGGTCCTAACATATGATAAGGCATACTAGGGCCCCTAGGGAGTCCCCATGACCCATTTTGACACATTTGAACACTCAAGTGTGTCAAAAGGGATCCTAGGACCCCTTAAGAAACACTTGAGCATTCTAATGTGTCAAAAGGAGTCATTGTGACTTCTCAGGGGTCCTAACACATAATAAGGTGTACTAGGACCCCTATGGAGTCCCCATAACCCCTTTTGGCACATTTGAATGCTCAAGTGTGTCCAAAGGGGTCCTAGGACACCTTAAGACACACTTGAGCATTCCAATATTTCAAAAGGGTTCATCGCAACTTCCTAGGGGTCCTAACACATGATAAGGCCTACTAGGACCCCTAGGGACTCCCCATGACCCCTTCTAACACATTTGAATGCTCACTTGTGTGCTAAGGGGTCCTAGGACCCTTTAAGACACACCTGAGCATTCCAATGTGTCAAAAGGGGTCATCAAAACTTCTTATGGGTCCTAATGCATGATAAGGCATACTAGGATGCCTAGGGAGTCCCCATGACCACTTTTGATACATTTTAATGCTCATGGGTGTCTTAACAAGTCCTAGGACCCCTTAAGACACACCTGAGCATACCAATGTGTCAAAAAGGGTCATCAAGACTTCTTAAGGGTCCTAATGCATGATAAGGCATACTAGGAAATGTAGGGAGTCCCCGTGACCCATTTTGACACATTTGAATGCTCAAGTGTTTCTGAAGGGGTCCTAGGACCCCTTAAGACACACTTTTGCATTCCAATGTGTCAAAAGTGGTCATCAGGACATCCTAGGGGTCCTAACGCCTAATAAGGTGTACTAAGACCCCTAGGGAGTCCCCATGACCCCTTTTGAAACATTTGAACATTGAAGTGTTTCCAAAGGGGTCCTAGGATCCCTTAAAACATAGTTAAGCATTCCTATGTGTCAAAGGGGTCATTCGGACTTCCTACGGATCCTAACGCATCATAAGGCATAGTAGGACCCCTAGGGAGTCCCCATGACCCCTTTTGACACATTTGAATGATCACATGTGTTCGAAGGGGTCCTAGGACCCCTTAAGACACACTTGAGGATTTGAATGTGTCAAAAGGGGTCATCATGAATTCTTAGGGGTCCTAACATGTGCTAAGAAGTACTAGGACCCCTAGGGAGTCCCCATGACCCCTTTTGACACATTTGAACACTCAAGTGTGTCTCAAGGGGTCCTAGTACCCCTTAAGAAATACCTGAGCTTTCCAATCTATGAAAAGGGTTCATCGGTACTTCTTAGGTGTCCTAACACTTGATAAGGCATATTAGGACCCCTTAAGACACACCTAAGCATTTCAATGTGTCAAAGGGGTCATCAAAACTTCTTAGGGGTCCTAACATGTAATAAGGTGTACTAGGACCCCTAGAGAGTCCCTGTGACCCCTTTTGACACATTTGAATGCTCAAGTGTGTATTAATGGGTCCTAGGACTTGTTAAGACACACTTGAGCATTCCAATGTGTCAAAAGGTGTCATCGGGACTTCTTAGAGGTCATAACGCATGATAAGGCATACTAGGACCCCTAAAGAGTCCCCATGACCCCTTTTGACACATTTGAATGCTCAAGTGTGTCTGAAGGGGTCCTAACACACCTTAAGACATACTTGAGCATTGAAATTTGTCAAAATGGGTAATCAGGACTTCTCAGGGGTCCTAACACATGATAAGGCATTCTAGAACCTCTAGGGAGTCCCCATGACCCTTTTTGACACATTTGAATGCTCAAGTGTGTCGTAAGGGGTCCTAGTACCCCTTAAGACACACTTGAGCATTAGAGTATGTCAAAAGGGGTCATTGGGACTTTGTAGGGGTCCTCACACATGACAAGGTGTACTAGGACTCCTAGGGAGTCCCCATGGCCCATTTTGACACATTTGAATGCTCAAGTGTGTCTGAAGGGGTCCTAGGACCCTAGAAGACACACTTGGGCATTCCAATGTGTCAAAAGGGGTCACAAGGACTCCATAGGGGTCCAAACACATGATAAGGCATACTAGGACCCCTAGGGAGTCCCGATGACTTTTTTTGACACATTTGAAGTCTCAAATGTGTCCGAAGGGGTCCTAGGACCCCTTAAGACACACTTGAGAATTCCAATGTGTCAAAAGGGATCATCAGGACTTCTTAAGTGTCCTAACATGTGATAAGGTGTACTAGGACCCCTAGGGTGTCCCCATGAACACTTTTGAAACATTGAATGCTCAAGTGTGTCCCAAGGGGTCCTACAACCCCTTTGGACACACTTGAGTATTCCAATGTGTCAAAAGGGTTCATTAGGACTTCTTAAGTGTCCTAACACCTGATAAGGCCTATTAGGACCCCTAGGGAGTCCCCATGACCCCTTTTGACACATTTGAACACTCACATGTGTCTTAAGGGGTCTTAGGACCACTTCAGACACACTTGACCATTCCAATGTGTCAAAAGGGGTCATCGGGACTTCCTAGGGGTCCTAACGCATGATAAGGCATACTATGACCCCTAGTGAGTCTTTATGACCCATTTTGACACATTTGAATGCTCAAGTGTGTCTTAAGTGGTCCTACAATCCCTTAAGACACACTTGAGCATTCCAATGTGTCAAAATAGGTCATGGGGACTTCCTAGGGGTCCTAACTATGATAAGGTGTACTATGACCCCTAAGGAGTCCCCATGATCCCTTTTCAGTCATTTTAATGCTCAAGTGTGTCCGTAGGGCTCCTAGGATGCCTTAAAACACACTTGAGCATTCTAATATGTCAAAAGGGGTCATCGGGACTTCTTAGGTGTCATAACATGTGATAAGGTTTACTAGGACCTCTGGGGAGTCTGCATGACACATTTGAACACTCATGTGTGTCTTAAGGGGTCCTTGAGCCCCTTAAGACACACTTGAGCATTCCAATGTGTCAAAAGAGGTCATCGAGATTTTTTAGGGGTCCTAATGTGTGATAAGGCATACCAAGACCCCTAAGGAGTCCCCATAACCCCTTTTGAAACATTTGAATGCTAAAGTGTGTCTTAACGGTTCCTAGGACCCCTTAAGACACACTTGAGCATTCCAATGTGTCAAAAGAGGTCATCAGAACTTCCTAGGGATCCTAACATGTGATAAGGTGTACTAAAACCCCTAGGGAGTCCCCATGACCCCTTTTGACACATTTGAATGCTCAACTTTGTTGAAAGGGGTCCTAGGAACACTTAAGACACACTTGAGCATTCCAATGTATCAAAAGGGGTCATCAGGACTTCCTAAGGGTCCTAATGCATGATAAGGTGTACTAGGACCCCTAGGGATTCCACATGACCCCTTTTGACACAATTGAACACTCAAGTGTGTTCAAAGGGGTCCTAGGAACCATTAAGACACACTTGATCATTCCAATGTGTCAAAAGGGGTCATCGGGACTTCCTAGGGATCCTAACACATGATAAGACATCCTAAGACACCTATGGAGTCCCCATGACCCCTTTTGACAAATTTGAATGCACAAGTGTGTCCAAAAGGTTCATGGGGACCACTTAAGACACACTTGAGCATTTGACTGTGTCAAAAGGGGTGATGGTGACTTCCTAGGGGTCCTAACTCATGATAAGGCATACTAGGACACCTAGGGAGTCCCCATGACCCCTTTTGATATAGTTGAAAGCTCAAGTGTGTCCAAACAAGTCCTAGGACACCTTAAGACACACTTGAGCATTCCAATGTGTCAAAATGGGTTATCAGGACTTCCTACCGGTCCTAACACATGATAAGGAATGCTAGGACATCTAGGGAGTCCCCATGACCCATTTTGACACATTTGAATGCTCAAGTGTGTCCGAAGGAGTCTTGACAACCCCTTTTGACACATTTCAATTCTCAAGTGTGTCTTAAGGGGTCATGGGGACTCCCTAGGGGTCCTAGTATGGCTTATGATGTGTTAGGACCCCTACAAATTTCCTGTGACCCCTTTTAACACATTAAGAAGTCCCTATGACCCCTTTAGGAAGTCTCCATGACCCCTTTTGACACATTGTAATGCTCAAGTGTATCTTAAGGGGTCCCAAAACCCCTTCGAACACACTTGAGCATTCAAATGTATCAAAAGGCATCTTGGGGACTCCCTAGGGGTCCTAGTATGCCTTATCATGCATTATGACACTTAGGAAGTCCCGATGACCCCTTTTGACACATTGGAATGCTCAAATGTGTCTTAAGGTTTTGTAGGACTTCTTCAGACACACTTGAGCATTCAAAGGTGTCAAAATGAGTCATGGGGACTCACTAGGGGTCCTATTACACATTATCACAAGTTAGGACCCCCAGGAAGTCCCAATAACCCCTTTTGACACATTTAAATGCTCAAGTGTGTTTGAAGGGGTCCTAGGACCCCTTAAGAAACACTTGAGAATTCCAATGTGTCAAAAGGGGTCATGGGGACTTTCTAAAATTCCTAACATGTGATAAGGTGTACTATAAAACCTAGGAAGTCTCCATGACCCATTTTGACATATTTGAACACTCAAGCTTATCCGAAGGGGTCCTAGGACCCCATAAGACACACTTGATCATTGTAATGTTTGAAAAGTGGTCATGGGGACATCTTAGGGGTCCTAACATGTGATAAGGTGTACTAGGACCCCTAGGGAGTCCCCATGACTCCTTTTGACACATTTGAATGCTCATGCGTGTCTGAAGGTGTCCTAGGACCCCTTAAGACACACTTGAGCATTCCAATGTGTCAAAATGGGTCATGGGGACCTTTTAGAAGTAGTAACGTATCATAAGGCATACTAGAAAACTTGGGGAGTCCCCATGACCCCTTTTGACACATTTGAATACTCAAAGATGTCCTAGGACCCCTTAAGACACACTTGAGCATTCTAATATGTGAAAAGGGGTCATGGGGACATCTTAGGGGTCCTAACATGTGATAAGGTGTACTACAACCCCTAGGGAGTCCCCATGATACCTTTTGACACATTTGAATGCTCATGTGTTTTCGAAGGGGTCCTAGGACCCCTTAAAACACACTTGAGCATTCTAATGTGTCAAAAGGGGTCATCGAGACTACGTAGGGGTCCTAACACATGATAAGGTGTTCTAGGACTCCTAGGGAGTCCCAATGACCCATTTTGACACATTTGAATGCTCAAGTGTGCCTGAAGGGGTTCTAGGACCCCTTACAACACACATGAGCATTCCAATGTGTCAAACATAGTCATCAGGACTTCCTATGGGTCCTAATGGTTGATAAGGCATACTAGGACCCCTAGGGAGTCCCCATGACCCCTTTTGGCATATTTAATGCTCAAGTGTGTCCGAAGGGGTGTTAGGACCTCTTAAGACACACTTGAGCATTCCAATGTGTCAAAAGGAATCATCAAGACTTCTTGGGGGTCCTAACACATGATAAAGCATACTAGGACCCCTAAGGAGTCCCCATCACCCCTTTTGACAAATTTGAACACTCAAGTGTGTTCAAAGGGGTTCGGGGACCCCTTAAGACACACTTGAGCATTCCAATGTGTCAAAAAGGGTCATGGGGACTTCCTAGGTGTCCTAACGAGTGAAAGGGCATACTAGGACACATAGGGAGTCCCCATGAATCTTTATGACACATTTGAATGCACAAGTGTGTCAGAATGGGTTCTAGGACCCCTTAAGACACACTTTAGCATTCCAATGTGTCAAAAGGGGTCATCAGGAATCCCTAGGGGTCCTAACATGGGATAAGCTGTACTAGGACCCTTAGGGAGTCCCCATGGCCCCTTTTGACACATTTGAATGTCCAAGTTTGTCGAAAGGGGTCCTAGGACACCTTAAGACACACTTTAGCATTCCAATGTGTCAAAAGGGGTCGTCATGACTTCCTATGGGTCCTAATGCATGATAAGGCCTACTAGAATAACTAGGGAGTCCCCATGACCCCTTTCAAAAAATTCAAATGCTCAAGTGTGTCCAAAGGGGTCATGGGGACCACTTAAGACACACTTGAGCATTCCAATGTGTCAAAAGGGCTCATGGTGACTTCCTAGGGGTCCTAACACATGATAAGGTAGACTAGGACACCTAGGGAGTCCCCATGACCCCTTTTGACATATTTTAATGCTCAAGTGTGTCCAAAGGCACCCTAGGACCCATTAAGACACACTTGAGCATTCCAATTTGTCAAAATGGGTTATCGGGACTTCCTAGGGGTCCTCACATGTGATAAGGTGTACTAGGACCCCTAGGGAGTACCAATGACTCCTTTTGAAACATTTGAATGTCCAAGTTTGTCAGAAGGGGTCCTAGGACCCCTTAAGACACACTTTAGTAGTCTAATGTGTCAAAAGGGGTTATCAAGAGTTCTTAGGGGTCCTAAAGCATGATAAGGCATACTAGGACCCCTAGGGAGTCCCCATGAGCCCTTTTCACAAATTTGAATGCTCAAGTTTGTCCAAAGGGGTTCAAGGACCCCTTAAGACACCCTTAAGCATTCTAATCTGTTAAAAGGGGTCATCAGGACTTCCTACAGCTCCTAACACATGATTAGGTGTACTACGACCCTTAGGGAATCTCCATGACCCCTTTTGACACATTTGAACAATCAAGTGTGTCAGAAGGGGTCATAGGACCCCTTAAGACACACTTGAGCATTCCAATGTGTCAAAAGAGGTCATCAGGACTTCATAAGAGTCATAACGTGTGATAAGGTGTACTAGCACACCTAGAAAGTCCCCATGACCTCTTCTAAAACATTCGAATGCACAAGTGTGTTTGAAGGGGTCATGAAAATCCATTAAGACACACTTGAGCATTGCAATGTGTCAAAGGCAGTCTTGGGGACTTCCTAGGGATCCTAACACATGATAAGGCATACTAGGACCCCTAGGGAGTCCCAATGAACCCGTTTAAAACATTTGAATGCTCAAGTGTGTCTGAAGGGGTCCTAGGACCCCTTAAGACACACTTGAGCATTCCAATGTGTCAAAAGGGGTCATTAGGACTTCTTAGAAGTCCTAACACATGATAAGGTGTATTAGAAAACTTAAGGAGTCTCCATGACCCCTTTTGACACATTTGAATGCTCAAGCATGTTCGAAGGGGCCCTAGGACCCCTTAAGACACATTTGAGCATTCTAATATGTGAAAATGGGTCATGGGGACATCCTAGGGGTCTTAAAGCTTGATAAATCATACTAGGACCCCTAGGGAGTCCCCATGACCCCTTTTGACACATTTGAATTATGATGTGTGTCTGAAGGGGTCCTAGGACCCCTTAAGACACGCTTGAGCATTCCAATGTGTCAAAAGTAGTCATGGGGAATTCCTATGGGTCTTAATAGTTGATAAGGTATACTATGACCCCTAGGGAGTCCCTGTGACCCCTTTTGAAACATTTGAATGCTCAAGTGTGTCCGAATGGGTCCTAGGATGCCTTAAGACACACTTGAGCATTCCAATGTGTCAAAAGGCATCATTGGGACTTCCTAGGGGTCCTAACATGTGATAACACATACTAGGATCCCCAGGGAGTCCCCATCATCCCTTTTGACAAATTTGAATGCTCAAGTCTATTCAAAGGGATCCGAAGACCCCTTAAGACACACTAGAGAATTCCAATGTGTCAAAAGGGGTCATGGGGACTTCATAAGTGTCCTAACATGTGATAAGGAATACTAAGACACCTAGGGAGTCCCCATGACCTCTTATGACACATTTGAATGCTCAAGTGTATCAGAAGAGGTCCTAGGACCCCTTAAGACATGCTTGAGCATTCTAATGTGTCAGAAGGGGTCATCAGGAATTCTTAGGGGTGCTAACATGGGATAAGACATATTAGGAACCCTAGGTAGTCCCCATGGCCCCTTTTGAAACATTTGAACATCCAAGTTTGTCAAAAGGGGTTCTAGGACCCCTTAAAACACACTTCAACATTTCAATATGTCAACAGGGGTCATCAGGACTTCCTAAGGGTACTAACTCATGATAAGGCATACTAGGACTCCTAGGGAGTACCCATGACCCCTTTTGATAGATTTGAACACTCAAGTTTCTCCGAATGGGTTTGGGCTCCCCTTAAGAAATACTTGAGCATTCTAGTGTGTCAAAAGGTGTCATCGGGACTTCCTAGGGGTCCTAACAAGACATAAGGTTTACTAGGACCCCGAGGGAGTCCCCATGACCCCTTTTGAGACATTTGATTTCTCAATTATGTTCGAAGGGGTCCTAGTACCCCTTAAGACACACTTGAGAATTCCTGTGTTAAAAGTGTTCATTAAGACTTCCTAGGGGTCCTAACCTATGATAAGGGGTACTCGGACACCTAGGGAGTCCCCATGATCCCTTTTGACACATTTGAACACTCAAGTGTGTCTGAAGGGGTCCTAGGACCCATTAAGACACACTTGAGCATTCCAATGTGTCAAAAGGGGTCATCGGGAATTTCTAGGGGTCCTAATGTGTAATAACATGTACTATGAACCCTAGGGAGTCCCCATGACCCCTTTTGACACATTTGAAATCTGAAGTGTATCCGAAGGGGTCTGAGGACCCCTTAAGACACACTTGAGAATTCCAATGTGTCAAAAGGGGTCATCGAGACTTCTTAGGGGTCCTAACATGTCATAAGGTGTACTAGAACCCCTAGGGAGTCCCCATGACCTTTTTTGACACATTTGAATGCTCAAGTGTGTCTGAAGGGGTCATGGGGACCCCTTAAGACACATTTGAGCATTCTAATGTATCAAAATGGGTCATGGGGACATCCTTGGGGTCCTAATGTGTGATAAGGTGTACTAGGACCCCTAGGGACTCCCCATGATCCATTTTGACACATTTGAATGCTCAAGTGTGTCCGAAGGGCTCCTAGGACCCCTTAAGACACATTTGAGCATTCCAATGTGTCAAAAGCCATCTTTGGAACTTCCTAGGGGTCCTAACATGTGATAAAGCATACTAGGACCACTAGGGAGTCCCCATCACCCCATTTGACAAATTTGAATGCTCAAGTGTGTTTAAAGGTGTCGTAGGAACCCTTAAGACAAAATTGAGCATTCCAATGTGTCAAAAAGGTTCATGGGGACTTCCTAGGTGTCCTAATGCATGATATGTCATACTAGGACACCTAGGGAGTCCCCATGAACCTTTATGACACATTTGAACACTTAAGTGTGTCCGAATGGATCCTAGGACTCCTTAAGACACACTTGAGCATTCTAATGTGTCAAAAGGGGTCATCAAGAATTCCTAGTAGTCTTGACATGTGATAAAGCGTACTAGGACCCCTAGGGAGTCCCGATGGCCCGTTTTGACACATTTGAACATCCAAGTTTGTCGAAAGGGGTCCTAGGACCCCTTAAGACACACTTGAGCATTCATATGTGTCGAAAGGGTCATCGGGACTTCCTAGGGGTGCTAGCATGTGATAAGGCATAATAGGACCCCTAGGAAGTCCCCATGATGCCTTTTGATAGATTTGAATGCTCAAGTGTGTCCGAAGGGGTTCGGGGAACCCTTAAGAAACACTTGAGCATTCCAATGTGTCAAGAGGGGTTATCAAAACTTCCTAGGGTTCCTCACACATGATAAGGTGTACTAGGACCCCTAGGGAGTCCCCATGACCCCTTTTAACACATTTGAATGCTCAAGTGTGTCCAAAGGGGTCCTAGGACCCCTTAAGACACACTTGAGCATTCCAATGTGTCAAAAGGGGTTATCAGAACTTCCTAGGGTTCCTCACATGTGATAAGGTGTATTAGGACCCCTAGGGAGTCCCATTGACTCCTTTTGAAATATTTGAATGCCCAAGTCTATTGGAAGGGGTCTTAGGACCCCTTAAGACACACTTGAGTAGTCCAATGTGTCAAAAGGGGTTATTGAGAGTTCCTAGGGGTCCTAATACATGATAAGGCATACTAGGACCCCTAGGGAGTCCCCATGACCCCTTTTGACAAATTTGAATTCTCAAGTGTGTCCAAAGGGGTCCGAGGACCCCTTAAGACACACTTGAGGATTCCAATGTAACAAAAGGGGTCATTGGGACTTTCTAGGTGTCCTAACACATGATAAGGTGTACTAAGACCCTTAGGGAGTCCCGATGACCCATTTTGACACATTTGAATGCTCAAGTGTGTCCAAAGGGATCCTAGGACCCCTTAAGACACACTTGAGCATTCCAATGTGTTAAAAGGGGTCATGGGTAAAGCCTAGGGGTCCTAACACGTGATAAGGCATACTAGAATGGAGTCCTCATCACCCCTTTTGACACATTTGAATGCTCAAGTGTGTCTGAAAGGTTCCTAGGAACCCTTAAGACATACTTGAGCATTCCAATGTGTTAAAAGGGGTCATCGAGACTTCTTAAGGGTCCTAACATGTGATAAGGTGTACTAGGACACCTAGGGAGTCCCCATGAGCCCTTTTGACACACTTGAACACACAAGTGAGTCTGAAGGGTTCCTAGGACTGATTAAGACACACTTGAGCATTCCAATGTGTCAAAAGGGGTCATTGAGAATTCCTAGGGGTCCTAATGCGTAATAATGTGTACTAGGACCCCTAGTGAGTTCCCATGACCCCTTTTGAAAAATTTTAATTTTCAAATGTGTTTGAAGGGGCTCAGAGACCTCTTAAAACACACCTGAGCATTCAAATGTGTCAAAAGGGGTCATGGGGACTTCCTAGGGGTCCTAATTCATGATAAGGTGTACTAGAAATCTTAAGGTGTCCCCCTAAACCCTTTTGACACTTTGAATGTTCAAGCATGTTCGAAGGGGTCCTAGGACCCCTTAAGACACACTTGAGCATTCTAATGTGTGAAAAGGGGTCATGGGGACTTCCTAGGGGTCCTAACACATGATAAAGTGTACGAGGACCCCTAGGGAGTCCCCATGAACCCTTTTGACACATTTGAATGCTCATGTGTGTCTGAAGGGGTCCTAAGACCCCCTAAGACACGCTTGAGCATTCCAATGTGTCAAAAGTAGTCATCGGGACTTTGTAGGGGTCCTAACATGTGATAAGGTGTACTAGGACCCCTAGGGAGACCCCGTGACCCATTTTGAAACATTTAAAGGCTCAAGTGTGCTTGGAGGGGTCCTAGGACCCCTTCAGACACACTTGAGCATTCCAATGTGTCAAAAGTAAGCATGAGGACCTCTTATGAGTCATAATGCATGATAAGGTGTACTAGGACCCCTAGGGAGTCCCCATGACCCATTTTGACATATTTGAATACTCAAGTGTGTCCGAAGGGGTCCTAGGACCCCTTAAGACTCACTTAAGTATTCTAATGTGTGAAAAGGGGTCATCAAGACTTCCTAGGGCTCCTAATGCATGATAAGGCATACTAGGACCTGAAGGGAGTCCCCATGACCCCTTTTGACACATCTGAATGGTCAAGTGTGTTCAAAGGGGTCCTAGGACCCCTTAAAACAAGTTTGAGCATTACAATATGTCAAAAGGGGTCATGGGGACTTCCTAGGGGTACTAACGCATGATAAGGTGTAATAGGACCTCTAGGGAGTCCTAATGACCCCTTTTGACACATTTGAACACTCAAATGTGTCCGAAGGGGTCCTAGGACCCCTTTAGACACACTTGAGCATTCCAATGTGTCAAAAGGGGTAATTGGGAATTCCTAGGGGTCATGATAAGAATTTTATAGGAACAAAATGATTATTCAGAAACAAGATGAATTAACAAGGAGAAGTAGTAAGGAACAAAGCAAGATTGGTATGTAAAGGTTACTCACAGCAAGAAGGAATTGACTATGAAGAAACTTTTGCACTAGTAGCAAGAATTGAAGCAATAAGAATGTGGCTTTAATCCAATGTTAATCTTCATGTGAGGCCTCCCCCCATGCCATCATTCATAGATGTTTACTTTCCATCTTATGACTCTTGTTGACACTTTATTTTATCATGATTGGACTATTGGATAGAGACATTATATTTTAATGATATGTGATAACCTTTGATTATGTGATGATGATATAGGACTTTTAATTTCATGCTATTTATTAGGTCATGAGCATAGTAATTGATGAATATTTGATTCAAGTATGATACTTTGATGTTAAATTCATGTTAGGAAAATTTATGAGAAATGATCATGATTATTATGTTAGGGGAATTAACATGTATCATTTTATTCTTGACTTTATATGCTTTAGAAATGCAATGTTGAAAATGATGAGAATTATTATCAGATGAAGTTAGAAATTAATGATGTTAAGAATGTGATTTTTAGATGTATTCTATTAATTTCATGAGCTATTGATATTTTGTCAAGTGTGAAGGTAAGACCATGGTTATATCAGGGGAAATTAAAGATGGATATTTGTAACATCATGTTAAGCCAAGGTTATCTCCAAGGGGAGAAATTAACCTCGTTGTAATGTGTAATTGTTCTGATTACTAGAAAAAATAGGTTTTGAAGGGACCCGAAACCCTTTACAGCTTTAAAAGATCAAAAGATCGGAAGAAGAAAGCATAACACCAAGAAAGAGGCATAAAAAATCGATCTACCCATATCAAGGGCTACATAAACAATGTTAAAAGGGATAGAAACCCAAGCAAAAAGATAGCAGGAAACACAAAAAACTAGTACGAGCACTAGGCTAAGCATCCAAATACAGAACCCTGACTTTTTCATCCAGCATTTTCTCCATCTTAGCCTAGATGTTATCCATCCTACCAATAAAACTTTTTAGCTTATCGAGGTTCTTCTTAATCAGAGGGGACTTTTTCCTCCCACGGGTCTGAGAACTGGGGCCACCACTATCCAACATAGGAGCATTCCTAATCTCAGTATCATCGTCTGCCACATTATCCAGCAAGTTGACCAGAGCCTTGAGGTTAGTGCTAGAAGCTTCATACTATCCATACTATTTTGAAGGATATTGATAAGAGTATTATCAATTTTATCCATTCTTTCCTTAATATCAACAATAGGGGAGTTAAAAGATGTAATGTGTAATTGTTGTAAAGTGATGCATGAATATATTTATTGATTATGTTTACTTTATTTTATTATTTTAGCCCACTTGGCATGCCATGTGTATTGTTTTGTAATGTGACTTGTTTGTGGTTTCAATTGACACATGTTATGTGAGTTGGCATGCCCAAGTTCTTTATGTGTGTGAGTGGTTTCTATTTTTAGGAGCCATGAGTGGGAATCTATTTCATTTTCGTGTGTAATCTTTAGGTGGTCTTTTGAGTGGCATTTAGTGACCATATAGGGTAGTGGAGGTTAAAAATACACTACCCCATAGTGGTGTCATATGTTGGGGGTCAAATTATGACCATTATGATGTATTTTGGCTATTTTTGCCCTTTCAAAAGATGCTCTTTTGAAAAGTGACGAAATTGGAATTGCATGCCAAGCCCACTCCTCTTTTTCAATTTTGAATTTGAATTTCCCCCTCTTGTTTGAAAGGATTAGGGTTTGTCTTCTTAAGGAGATGGAGGGAAAATTTGTGGGTAATTTCCCACTCTCCAATTTTTGGAGACTTGAGAGATTGTGAGAATTGGGTCTTGTTTTTTTTTGGAGGATTTTAGTTGTAGCATAGTAAAGGAGGAGACTAGTTGGAGAAAGCTCATCTCAACGCTCATTACCATTAGCTTGGATTGAGGTTGGATATTGAACACTCTTATTTTTAATGCTATGTGAATATTTTACTTGCTTAAGATGTCTGTATGCTAGTTTATATGTATTTTGAATGGCTTCTTAGTCTTTTCTTGTATGTGCATCTCTTTTCCTTTCTTTTGGTGTATTTCTTCTTTGAGGTGTGTAAGGCCAAACTCACCCTTGGGAGGGAAGAGAGCCTTGACGGGTGAAGGGAAAAAGTTGGGACTACTCATCTAGTGTAGAGTCCTTCCTCAAGGAGTAAGGGGATAAGACATGGATGTATGGGAATCCATGTTGCCATCTTTGTGTATATTATTTGGGGGTCATAAGGGAGTTGATTTTGGGTGGATTATGAAGGGTTGATGGTTGTCTCTTTGGCCTTGTGAAGGCATTATGAGCAGATTTTAGGCCTTTTTGAAGGCAAGTTATTTCTTGGATTATGGCATTCTCCTTTTTGGGTAGCTTCCACCTTCACCCCTACTATGGGTCCAAGGTGACCCATTATGTGCATAGCCTTGGGAAAGGGAATTTGATGTTCTTGTATATTTTATGGTTTTGTTGATTTATGTGCTTATTGTATGCATGTTAAACCCCTATCCATCTTTGGTTTCCCCTAGTTTGGGGGTGGCCATGAAATGGCCTAGGTTGGGAGGTGAGCCTCCATGGTCTGTTTGTTTTGTTTTGTAGATTTTGAAAGGCATAACTTACTAAATTTTGTGGAGCTAGATGGAAATTTGAATCTCTACTTCATGTTATTTGAGTTTCTTGGCTTGAAGCCCTTTGTAAAAGTTGTGAAATCAAGGCTATGTTGAAAAGCCTAGCATATGAAATGCTTTTAAAATGTAGTAGGTTAATTTATTTTTCTTCCACTTATTGAACTAAGATGTTTTAAGAGAAAAATGCTTGATCTTTCCTTATATTGAAAAGACAAGATAGTATTGATGTTTAGAGATTGATGAAATTATTGTAATGCTATGTTGGGGTTAGTTATTAGTGAAGAAATAAAAGATGTCTTTAATTCTATGATGTTGTTTCAAAAGTTTTTATACCTATTTGTTTAAGCATGTTAAAAAAAAAATCCATTATTATTTTATGGAAAGTTTCCAAGCAAATAAAATTTGTTAAATATTGTTGTGTTTACTTGAAAAGATAGATTTATTTCCTTTTAAATGATAGCATTAAATGGTACCTAGAGTAAATCTTATATATGTTGAGTATATAAAACAAAAGGAAAGCGGTTAATTTAATATAGTTTATGTATGTAAGTAGCTATATAATTAAATGTTGATGACAAAAACATTTTAAATATTAAATGCTCTTAACTATGTTTTTAATTATTCATGTATCTTGTCTTTTTATTTTTAAAAAAAAGTATAGTAAATGAATATTGTAATCATATATGCATATATATATATATGCATATATATATATATATATATATATATATATATATATATATATATATATATATATATATATATATATATATATATATATATATATATATATATATATATATATATATATATATATATATATATATATATATATATATATATATATATATATATATATATATATATATATATATATATATATATATATATATATATATATATATATATATATATATATATATATATATATATATATATATATATATATATATATATATATATATATATATATATATGCATTATTACTTTTCATATTATTAAATTTTGGATTCATATTTCTACATATATACATTGCTAATCTTATATTTTAATACTTTTCTCCTTTAAGATTTTGATACCCATATATATATATATATATATATATATATATATATATATATATATATATATATATATATATATATATATATATATATATATATATATATATATATATATATATATATATATATATATATATATATATACTAATATCTTGATATACATATCTTCCCCTTACTCGAATCTTATCATAACAATATAGTAATGAGAGAATTGTATTTCGTTGTGATCTAAATTTAAATTAGGTTTAAACTTTACCCTTACCACGTTCATGACCTACCCAGTGAGCAGTGCTAAGCACTATTGTTACGACTTAAGCCGTGACGAGCAACAACATAACCAATGCCACCAGCGGCTAGCCGCCATAGCAGTGACCATGGCACTGCTGCCGACAGTTAAGGCCGCTATAGTAGTGGCATGGCCACTGTCAACAGTGGCCCAGAGGAGCTTCAAAATCCCCCCCAGTATTTTTCGGTGAATGGATTTTTTTTCATTTTAAGTTTTTAATATATTTTCATCTGTAGACAATGTTTCTAGAATAATGCGATATGAACCCTAGTATTAACACAAACTATATTTGTTTGGAACAAAAACAAAGTGTTTCATTTAAATATTGAAGTCTGCATTAAAGCCTGTATGGCATACTCATTTTCATATGCAATAAATTATTTTATTTAATATTAGGACCTATACTATTGATTGTTAAATTCATGCTAAAAGATTAAATAATAAATTTTAAGCATTTTCTTTTATTTATTTATATATATATCTATAAATCGGGTAGCTAAATAAAAACTCATTTGGTGCTATTAACACAAACTAATAGAGTCTTTTTTATCCTGCAAACAGTAACAGAGAAAAATATAAATTTAAGCCTGATTAGAAGGTAAAACAATATTATGATTGGATCTAAAATCGTATGTATTTCATTGTTGTAACAATTTGTAGGACACAATTAATAGTGTACTACTCACTAGTATAAGACCAGTGCCTGGGATAGGCAAAAATATATGGACTAAACCTAGAATCCTATCCCTGTGCTCCCTTCATGTAGCCTGGTTCCATGGTTATGTTTTCTCAAGCACATATGGAAATATACACACATTGGTGTGTGTGTATATTAATGTGTTCTTGGGTGAATACTCTATTCCATATCCTCACCCAAAACCCTATGGTCAACCTGCAACCCTTGCCATCTCAGGAGTAGAAAATGAGGAAAAGCTAGAGATTAAGGTTTTAGGCCTAGCTTTATTCTGGCCCAAACCCTAATTTCATTTTAGGGTGGGTTGAACTTTGGATGCTAACCTTATATTTTATTTTATCAAATTATTGTTATATCTTCTTTCTGTGGTCATTTAATTTTGTGGAATTTATAATCTCCACTTCTAATTCTTTTATATGAATTCCTTAATATTAATTTAATGCCTTTTTTATTTTTAGAGTTTCCCTATTAATCTGGGATTTGGCTTGATTGTTGTCTAAGGTGATTATTTATACTTTTAGTTTCTAATCATTCATTATGTGTGTAGACAATTGGGTCTTGCTGATTTATTTAATTATTTATTATTTATTATTTGAGTTGTGGGGTGAATCTTTCCTTTTTATATTTTCACATTTTGGTGGCATAGACTATTAAATTATTAATCCTTTATTAATTTCAAATGGTTTCTTTGTTTAAATGTGTTAAGTTGTTATGTGTTAGACCAAACTATTCTATAAAATTAAATAAGGGAATTTAATATTAATTTACTTAATTTAGTATTATTGTTTTATTATTTTATTTTTGAGTAATTTGATTTGGGGATTTTCCCCTCATAGTCTCGTTATGTATTACCCTAGTTAGTGTTTTTCCTCGGCCTAGTGCACCTGACATAGTGGGCATGTCGGCAAGCCAGTGCATGCATTGAATCCCCTTGTTAGATGGGTGCATTGGTTGATGTTTGTTCTGATATTTTCAGTATGAAACCTTGTAGTTAGTGTCTTTAAAACTTTTTTGTTGTGTATGTTTTTCCCTAATTTTGGGCATGACATTTTGGTATCAAAGCACAGTTTCAACCCTAGGAACCTAAACCCATTGCATTTTCAACTTATGTCTTGTTTTCACCTCTGTAGGATGCCTCTAGTTTCACATAGGGGTCTTCATTATGGGTGAGGTTCTAGGGCTTCTAGTGAGGGTTAAGTGGATGTTGAGCAGGTAGTAGAGGGTGTAGGTGACGAGCTAGAATGACCTCCAGGACCACCACCAAACCCTAATCAGGATATTCTGAATGCCCTTTAGAATCTTGTCAGTATCATTATGGATAAATTGCCTCTAGGAGGTCAGTAGAGTGAGTTTTGAGAGAGGGGTAGGAGTCCTCCCTCCAGATAGGTTGAGGGATAGGTAGATTTAGAGGGTGAGTCAGTACACATTCCAAAACCACCACCACCACCTAAGATAGTGCATAGAGCACCCCATGATATTGGGGATCGGATCAAAGAGTTCCTATGCCTTCAACCACCACCCTTTTCATGATCTACAGATGGGATAGAGGTAGAGGCATGGCTTTTGAGCCTCGAGCATTGTTTTGCATTGTGCTCTTACGAGAGCAACTTGAAGGCATGTTTAGAAGTGCACATGCTTAGAGGTAATGCCTCTACTTGGGGGAGATAGGAGGAATATAAACACCACTTGACTTTAGAAACCCTCATATGGGAGATTTTTCTTGAGAGATTCAGAGCCCAATACATGTTAGAGCATTTCAGATAGTATCATATTGACAAGTTCCATGACTTCCAATAGAGGGGTATGAATGTGGCACAATACAAGAGCAATTTTCTTGAGCTCTTTCCCTACATGGATTATATGAAGGATGAGAAACTTTAGGTCAACCTCTTTATTAAGGGTTTGAACCATGCTATATCATATAGAGTACAATTAGTACCTCCAAGAGATTTGTGTTATACCATTGAGAGAGCCATGGTTACAAAGGAGATCCATAATAGGTCTCAAGATTTTTGGGATTGGTCACAGAACCGCAATTTTGTGCCAAAGGCTTTAGGTTTCTAGAGATCCCATTGGAAAGGGAATCAGAAGCACTCATCAAGATCATTCAGAGCACCTCAGTAGTAGCAAAAATAGTCTCAGCAGAGTCAGAGATAAAGGCATCCATAGGGAAAATAGGGCTCTAAGCCCGAGCAGTGGAGTTCATAGGGTCCTCAACAAGATCAAAAATCTTAGTCACAATACGCACCACCAGCTAGGACTCATTAGTCTTCTAAAGGAAGATTCAGTGGGTCTAGTATGACAAGTAGACAACAACAGTCTAGATCTCAAGGGATCCAAATTCAAGCTAGAGGCATGTGTTACACTTGTGGTGCTATGGGGCACATTTCTAGGGATTTTCCATCAGGGTGTTCAGCAGGTAATCAGAGGGTAGCAACTTCAGAGCCTATGGTGGGAGACATGGGCAGATCTCATTGAGTATTTGGAGTAGTTGATAACCACCAGGCTGAGCATCAGGCCATAGTTATTGAGGCCATAGGTAGGATTGGAGGTATTAGTATTTCTATTATGTTTCACCCAAGAGGTACCAATTCTTTCATTAGTCCATTTGTAGTGGAGCGTTGTGGGCTAGTGGCAGCTAGGCAGGATGTGAGTTGGGAAGTTGAGCTAGCCTCAAGTGCTAGGGTGTCAATTAGTTCCTTGGTGAAAGGATGTTAGATTTAGATTGGTGACATGAACACCATAGCTCACCTATGAATCACACCACTTGGATCCTATGATGTTATCCTTGGCATGGATTGGCTTTATGCTCACAGCACCAAGATGGATTGTAGGCAAAAGAGGATTGAGTGTGTAGATGATTTGAGTGTGCCTTCATTTATCTCAGGAGTTCAAAGGCCTATATCTCTTCATATGATTTTTTCTATCCAACTTAAGCTATGCATGCAAAAGGGTTGTTAGCTATTTTCCATCACCATCAGTGACTGAGAGGAGGAGGTTGAGAAGGAGCCTTCCCTTGATGACCATCCTATCTTGCAGGAGTATGCAGACATTTTCCCTTCAGAGCTATCTGGTATGCCACCACCTAGAGGAGTGGATTTTCATATTGATCTTGTGCCAGGAGAAAATTATGTATCTCAAGCACCATACAAGATGACCACCCATGATCTTAATGAGCTCAAGATTCAGTTAGAAGAGCTCTTGGAGAAAGGGCACATTCATCCTAGTGTCTCACCTTGGGGTGCACCAGTTATCTTCATTAAGAAGAAGGATGGATCTCTTAGGTTATATATGGATTACTGACAGTTGAATAAGGTGATCATCAAGAATCAGTATCCACTTCCTAGGATTAATGACTTGTTTGATCAGCTTCAGAGTGCCTGGGTGTTTTCTAAGAATGACTTGAAGTCAGGGTACCATCAGTTAAGGATTGTGGAGAGTGATATCCACAAGACTATGTTCCATACTCGATATGGCCATTATGAGTTCACAGTGGTTCCTTTTGGACTCATGAATGCTCCAATCATGTTCATGAGTCTCATGAATGGAATGTTCTACTCATTCTTGGATGATATTTTGATCTACTCTCGGGATGAGCATGAGCATGAGGATCATTTGAGGTAGGTTTTATAGTGTTTGAGGGAGAATCAATTATTTGGTAGTTTTTCAAACTATGCCTTCTTCAGATCAGAGGCTCACTATCTTGGTCATGTGATATCAGGAGATGGGATTGTTGTTGACCCATCTAAGATTAAGGAAATTATGGATTGGCCAACACCTACGAGTGTGACTGAGGTTAGGAGTTTCATGGGGCTTGTAGGTTATTATAGAAATTTTTTTGAGGGATTCTCTAGAGTGGCTCATCCTATCACTTCCCTCCAGAGAAAGGGGAAGAATTTTGAGTGGACAGAGAGGTGTGAGAAGGATTTTCAAGATCTCAAGAAAGCACTCACTACTACACCTATTCTTGTAGTTTTGGATCCTTCAGCAAAGTTTGTGGTTTGTGCAGATGCATCTTTGGATGGTATAGGAGCAGTCCTTATGTAGGGAGGTAAAGCTACTACCTATGAGTCTAAGAAACTCAAGACTCATGAGCTCAAATATCATACCCATGACCTTGATCTTGCAAAAGTGGTGCATGCCTTGGAAAGATGGTGACATTTTCTTTTGGGTCATTGATTCAAGCTTCACTTAGATCATCAGATATTGTAGTATATCTTCACTCAGCTGAACCTCAATGCTAGGCAAAGGAGATGGATGGAGTTCCTTTGTGAGTATGACTTCAATGTTCACTACATCAAAGGTAAGGAGAATGTAGTTATAGATGCCTTGAGTAGGAGATTTCATGAGCTTTCATCTATGTCTTCTTGCATAGATTTGAGAGGATGTATTTTGTAGCACTTGCCTGAGGATGGATTCTATACTAGGGTTTGTCAAATACTTCAGTCAGAGAGACCCCTTGAGGGGAAGTTCTTAGATTATACCCTAGAGTCAGATGGTCTTCTTCACCATAGGGGACACATCTATGTACCTTTTTCTAGTGGGTTGCTTGACTTCATTATTTTTGAGGCTCACAGAGCTCCTTATACAGCACACCCCAGAGTCAAGAAGTTACATATAGATTTGAGGCAACTTTACCATTTGCCAGATATGAGATTACACATTGCAGAGATTATGGCTAGATGTTTGGAGTGCCAGAGAGTTAAGGAAGAGCATCGCCATCCATGTGGGCTTCTTCATTTGCATGAGGTACTTGAGTGGAAGTGGGATATTATATCCATGGACTTTTTTGTTGGTCTTCCTATGTCTTCTCATCACCATGATGCTATTATGGTGACAATAGATATGTTGACTAAGGTAGCCCACTTCTCACTTGTTCATACCACTTTCATAGCACCTATAGTAGCATAGGTCTTCTTATGGGATATCATCAGACTTCATGGTGTTCCTCATAAGATTATATCTAACAAAGATTCTCTTTTCACATCATCCTTTTGGAGAGAGTTACAGTCAACATTGGGCACCAGGCTTAATTTTAGCATAGCTTATCACCCTAAGATAGATGGATAGACTAAGAGGGTTAATCAGGTATTGAAGGATATTCTTTGTATGTATGTGATGGATCACTAGACCAGATGGGAGGAGCACTTGCACTTGGTGGAGTTTGCATATAATAATGGACATCATTCATCTTTAGGTATGCCACCTTATCAGGCCTTGTATGGTAGACCTTGCAGGACTCCCTTGATTTCAGATAGGAATGAGGATAGAGTGGTAGTGGGACCATAGTTAGTTAGGGAGATGGAGCGTAAGGTAGACTTGATTAGGCAGCACCTTAGAGAGTTACAGGATAGATAGAAGAAGTATGTAGATGTGAAGATGATTGATTGTGTCTATATGGTTGGAGATAGATTCTTCTTGAGAGTGTGACTGCATAAGAGCCCAATCCATTTTGGAAATGGTTCTAAGCTCGCACCTTGTTTTGTTGTTCCTTTTGAGATCTTAGAGAGGATAGGCCTAGTTGCATATCCACTAGCTCTTCCACCTAGCCTGTTACGTATCCACGATGTATTTCATGTTTCTACATTGAGGAAGTATCTATGATGAGACTCACATTATTTATTGGGATGCCTTATAGGTGGATTCAGATGGATAGCTAGCATCAGAGCCCATACGTATTTTGGCTCATAGGAAAATGGCCCTTCGAGGTTCAGATCTGGACTAGGTCAGGGTCTAGTGAGATTTCTATGATGAGGTTACGACATCATGGGAGGATGTAGCACAGATGAGAGAATAGTATTCCCATTTTTTTTATGAACTCCAGAAGGAAGTTCATGCCTAGGGGGGGAGCATGTGAGGCCTCACCCCGTCCCATCATTCATAGCAGTTTACTTTCCATCTTTTGACTCTTGTTGACACTTTATTTTATCATGATTGGTCTATTGGACAGAGACATTATATTTTGATGCTATGTGATGACCTTTGATTATGTGATGATGATATAGGACTTTTGCTTTCATGCTATTTATTAGGTCATGAGAATAGTAATCGATGAATCTTTAATTCAAGTATTATACTTTGATGTTACATTCATGTTAGGAAAATAAATGATAAATAATCATGATTATTATGTTAGGTGAATTAACATGTATAATTTTATTCTTGACTTTATATGCTTTAGAAATGCAATGTTGAAAATGATGAGAATTATTATGACATGCAGTTAGAAATTTATGATGTTAAGAATGCAATTTTTAGATGTATTCTATTTACATATATATATGTTATTGACATTTCATGAGCTACTGATATTTTGTCAAGTGTGTAGATAAGACCATGGTTATATCAGGGGAAATTAAAGATGGATATTTTTAAAATCATGTTCAGCCAAGGTTATCTCCAAGGGGATAAATTAACCTCGTTGTAATGTGTAATTGTTGTAAAGTGATGCATGAATGTATTTATTGATTGTGTTTACTTTATTTTATTATTTTAGACCACTTGGAATGCCATGTGTATTGTTTTGTAATGTGACTTGTTTGTGGTGTCAATTGACACATGTTATGTGAGTTGGCCTGCCCAAGTGCTTTATGTGTGAGAGTGGTCTCTATTTTTAGGAGCCATGAGAGGGAATCTTTTTCATTTTCATGTTTAATCTTTAGGTGGTCTTTTTAGTGGCATTTAGTGACCATATAGGGTAGTGGACATTAAGAATAGACTACCCCATAGTGGTTCTGTAACACCCCACCAGGAAACCCAAGAGGACAAGACATAAACCTCTATAAAATGCAAGTAGTAAATTTCTTTTTTCAATTTTAACTAGAATAATATTCATCATTACACTTCATATTTCTAAAAGATGAAATAATTTTCTACTACTTGAATGTAATATTTATACAACTTAAGTTCTAACTCAATATGAATTTATGGAATGCGTTGGTAAAAGGAATAATTATGTTGGATGATTCACTTATGTTTAATAAAAGAAATAAGTTAGGGACATTTAACTTGATGCATTAAAATGAATGTAGATATTTTAAGCTCATGATTCCATGAATATCTTATGCATGTAAATGGTTTATATGATGTTGCTTTAGTAGCGACGTTAGGGAACCCGTGAGAACTTAAGTTGTATAAATATTACATTCAAGTAGTAGAAAATTATTTCATCTTTCAGAAATATGAAGTGTAATGATGAATATTATTCTAGTTAAAATTGAAAAAATAAATTTACTACTTGCATTTTATAGAGGTTTATGTCTTGTCCTCTTGGGTTTCCTGGTGGGGCATTACAGGTTCCATGTGGTGGGGGTCAAATTTTGACCATTATGATGTATTTTGGCTATTTTTTCCCTTCCAAAAGATGCTTTTTTGAAAAGTGACGAAATTGGAATTGCATGCCAAGCCCACTCCTCTTTTTGAATTTTGAATTTGAATTTCCCCCTCTTGTTTTAAAGGATTAGGGTTTGTCTTCTTGAGGAGATGGAGGGAAAATTCATGGGTAATTTCCATATCTCCAATTTTTGGAGACTTGAGAGATTGTGAGAATTGGGTCTTGTTTTTTTTTGGAGGATTTTGGTTGTAGCATATCAAAGAAGGAGACTAGTTAGAGAAATCTCATCTCAACCCTCATTGCCATTAGCTTGGATTGAGGTTGGATCTTGAACACTCTTATTTTTAATACCATGTGCATATTTTACTTGCTTAAGATGTGTGTATGCTATTTTATATGTATTTTGAATGGCTTCTTATTCTTTTCATGTATGTGGGTCTCTTTTCCTTTCTTTTGTTGTATTGCTTCTTTAGGGTTTGCAAGACCAAACTCACCCTTGGGAGGGAAGAGAGCCTTGATGGGTGAAGGGAAAAAGTTGGGACTACTCATCTAGTGTAGAGTCCTTCCTCAAGGAGGAAGGGGATAAGGCATGGATGTATGGGCATCCATGTTGCCATCTTTGTGTATATTATTTGGGGGTCATCAGGGAGTTGATTTTGTGTGGATTGTGAAGGGTTGATGGTTGTATCTTTGGCCTTGTGAATGCATTATGAGAAGATTTTAGGCCTTGTTGAAGGTAGGTTATTCCTTGAATTATGGAATTCTCCCTTTTGGGTAGCTTCCACCTTCACCCCTACTATGGGTCCAAGGTGACCCAATATTTGCATAGCCTTGCAAAAGGGAATTTGATGTTCTTTTCTATTTTCTAATTTTGTTGATTTATGTGCTTATTGTATGCATTGTAAACCCCTATCCATCTTTTTTTTCCCCTAGCTCGGGGGTGGCCATGAAATGGCCTAGGTTGGGAGGTGAGCCTCCATGGTCTATTTATTTTGTTTTGTAGATTTCAAAAGGCATAACTTGCTGAATTTCATGGAGCTAGATGGAAATTTGAATATATCTACCTCATGTTATTTGAGTTTCCTGGCTTGAAGCCCTTTGTAAAAGTTGTAAAATCAAGGCTATGTTGAAAATCCTAGCATATGAAATGCTTTTAAAATGTAGTAGGTTAATTTATTTTTCTTCCACTTATTGAACTAAGATGTTTTATGAGAAAAATGCTTGATCTTTCTTTATATTGAAAAGACAAGATACTATTGATGTTTAGAGATTGATGAAATTATTGTAATGCTACGTTGGGGATAGTTATTAGTGAAGAAATAAAAGATTTCTCTAATTCTATGATGTTGTTTCAAAAAAATTTATACCTATTTTTTTAAGCATGTTCAAACAAAACATCCATTTTCATTTTATGGAAAGTTTCCAAGAAAATAAAAGTTTCTTAAATATTGTTTTGTTTACTTGAAAAGATAGATTTATTTCCTTTTAAATGGTAGCATTAAATTGTACCTATAGTAAATCTTATATATGTTGAGTATATAAAAAAAAGGAAAGCGGTTAATTAAATATATTTTATGTATGTAAGTAGCTATATAATTAAATGTTGATGACATAAACATTTTACATATTAAATGCTCTTAACTATGTTTTTAATTATTCATTTATCTTTTCTTTTTATTTTAAAACAATAATTATAGTAAAAGAATGTTGTAATTGTTGGATATTGCTAATGCATGGGTGGTAATT
The DNA here is from genome assembly GCA_027943335.1 of Chamaecyparis obtusa. Lineage (NCBI taxonomy): Eukaryota > Viridiplantae > Streptophyta > Pinopsida > Cupressales > Cupressaceae > Chamaecyparis > Chamaecyparis obtusa. The sequence continues at coordinate 744,710 of BSBK01004288.1, read as the reverse complement.
GAGACATTTAATATGTTTAATCACTACATTACTAAATGGGCACTCATACTGTTGGCATTTGAGCTTTGTCATTGATGTCAACATATGCTTCTATGAAGGAACCAGACTGGTAATCATAGTGTACAAAAGGTATATAGATGTTTTAGATGCTGCAAAATCAGAGGAGAGCTTAGATGGATGTTGTGATCTTAAATATGAGATTGAATCATTAATGGATGCATATTAAGGAAGATACAAGTATTTTGGTAAAGACTGGTCACTGGACTGTGATAGTGAGAATTGACAGAGTTAGTCTTAGAGTTTTTGGTATAGATTTCAGAGGGATTGGATTCAAGATATGCAATCTTGAAGGATGATGGAAGAGGTACTAATGGATTTTCATTGGTAAGCACAAGGTACAAAATAATTGGTGACATCATCTATGGCATGTGCTCTAGTGATGGCTTATCAGGAAGTTGACTCAGAGAATGAAGCATGTGTTTTGTTTGGCAAGCATAATTCAAAGATTTCAGTCTTTAATTGTTGTAATGTAATCATTGTAAACTTGTTTATGATACCATGTGTATCTTAGTAAGGGACTCTATAATTTTTTGTAATTAGGAAAGCCTTATGGGCTGACCTATTCTTAGTAAAATGTAATAAGGTATAAATAAAAGGTCTTTTCTTTGGAAGAAACATGGATGTGATAAGTGTGATATAAGGAGGTTGTGAACTTGTGTCTTTTGTATGTAGAGTAGAGGATTATTGGTAGACTTCATTGGAACTGATCAAGCAAAGATAGTTGTTGGAAAACAGTTCAAAATATTGTGTATTTCATCATATACACTTGTTGTGAACTAGTGAGTTCAGAAGGTGGACTTAACCTTCTTTGGGTAGTGAGCCTTGGGCAGTGAGCCCTCTTTTATTCTTTAATCCTAATAGGGTTTGTCCTCTAACAAGGACTATGTACTATAATGCTTCAATAAGCTCTTAACAGGGCTATATCTTCTAACAAGGATTACTATACTCTTAGTACATCATTAGTGGGTGCTAATTCCCACTAAGGTTTTTACCTTTAACAGGGTTTCTCCATAATAAAAATATTGTGTTATTCTTTTGGCATTCATTATGTTCATTGGATATGATATTGATAAGCTTAAATTTTAAAGTTTAATATTCTGTCATACAACTGATTCACACCCCCTCTCAGTTGTATTATGGATGGTTAATCCTAACAATTAGTATAAGAGCTTGTAGTCCTCAGAGAGAAAGCTTAACAACTTGAGGTGATCTTGGAAAATGGCATACTATAGGAAGGATAGTCCTAAGTTTGATCTTGAAAAATTCAACAGTTGGAAAAACAAGATGTGAACACATTTTCTATGCTTGGGCATAGACTATTGTAATATTGTGAAGAAGAAGGAAAATTTGAAAGCTGAGAATGACTTAGTGTCAGCCACCAATGATGAAAAGAAACTATTTTCATGCAACATTGTAATAAGAGAAGCATTGATCAGTGAACTATCTGAGGGTGAGTTTACTAAAATTAAAGATCTGGATTCGGCACATGATATTTGGAATAGACTAGAGGCACTCTATGAAGGAGACAAATATACCAAACATGAAAAAATACAGAACTGAAAGACAAAGATGGAGAAGCTACAAATGAATAAAGATGAAAGCATTAGAGCCTATGTTCAAAGGGTTATAGAAGCTGTAGTTGGAATCAAAAATTATCGAGGTACTTATGATGAAGATGAATTCATTGCAAAGATTCTTAGATCTCTAACTCCTACTTAAAAATTCAAGGCAATGTCAATTCAAGAAATTATACCCCTGACTCCAAACTTTAGCAGAGAGATGTTGATTGAAAAGTTAACCACCTTTGAAGTTATGGAATTAGGAGAAGTTGCTCCTAAAGTTGAATCTACATTTAGGGCATCCACACACAAGAAAGTATCTGCACTTCCAAGCACAAGAAAATAAGACCTCAGAGAAGAGCTTGGTGAGTATGTTGAAGAATGGGAGAAGATAATGGAAGAAGAAAATAATATGGAAGAGCTTTTTGCACTAATAGCTAGAAGAGAGAAAAGAGGTAAAAGCAAATTTGAAGGAAAAATACCTTTGAAATGTTTTTCATGCAATAAGGTAGGTCATTTTGCTTCTAGATGTCCTACAAGAGTTCCTAAATACAAACTTGATTACGCAAAGATTAGAAGAGATAAATAATGTTCTTATTCTAGTGAAGGATTCTTTGATGATGATGATGATTTAGACAATGAAGAGATTGGATTTTTTGCTATTAAAGATGAACCATCTCATGAAGAAAAAGCCTTAGTATCTCATTTTGACAAGAAAACTAAATGGATAATTGACAGTGGATGTTCTCATCACATGACTGGTGATAAGAACAAATTTGTTAAATTAGTAAATTATGATGGAGGTGTTGTAAGGTTTGTGGATAATCTCCCAAAATCCATCATAGGAGTAGGATCCATCACTCTGGATGGAAAGACTAATACAAACAATGTACTACTTGTTGAGTGTTGGATAGTTAATGGATTAAAAATTTCAGTTAAGTTTTGTTAATGGTAAGTGCTTTATCAAAAGAAAGGAAGGAAAATTGATTACTACCAGTTCAAGATTTAGAGGTAATGTATTTGAGCTAAACACATTTGGAGCCTCTTGTTTTGTTGGGAAGGTAGATGATAATTGGTTATGGCATAGAATATTTTTTCATGTTAACTTTGATAACATTTTGAAAGCAAGTATGGCTAATGTAGTAAAAGATCTACTAAAGATTGTGAAACCTTCTAACACTATACACAAAGAATGTTTTATGGGAAAGAAAACTAAAAGCAGTCATAAAAGAAAAATGTTTACATCAAAAGGAAAGTTGGATCTGGTACATACAGATCTATGTGGGCCTACAAGAAAAAAGTCATACTATGGTGAAAGATATTTTATACTCTTTGTTGATGACTTTTCTAGAATGATGTGAGTTACTTATTTAAGAGAGAAATCAGAAGCATTTGAAAAATTCAAGTTGTTTAAAGAAAAGGTAGAAAATGAACTAGGACTAAAAATAAAGTGTTTAAGATAAGATAGAGGTAGAGAGTTTACATCAGATTTATTCAATTCATACTATGAAGAGTATGGGATAAAAAGACAAAAATCTATTCTTAGAACTCCACAATAGAATGGGATAGCAGAGGGAAGAAACAAAACTATGCTTGATGCTTCTAGGATAATGCTGATTGAAAGGAATGTATCTCATGTACATTGGAGAGAGGTTGTTGGAACAAAAGTGTACACATTAAACATAATTCAAATTAGAGATGGCACAAGTAAGACTCCCTATGAACTAAGGTTCGATCATACTCCTACTGTAAAATATTTCAAAATTTTTGGTAGCAAATGTTATATCAAGAGGGATGATGAGATAGGAAAATTTGATTCTAGAAGTGATGAAGGTCTCTTCCTTGGTTACTCTTAAAATTAAGGCATACAAATGTTTCAATCTGAGATTAAGGAAGATGGTTGAAAGCAACAATATAAGAATATATGAGAAATTTTAGATACAAGAAAGAATGCATGACAATAGTTAGATATCAGAAGTAAAAGAAGCCACCACTGTTGCCGAAGAAGAAGAACTTATTGGGGAAGGAAGTGAAAAATAGGCTTGTGATGATACAAGCAAGACCATTGAAACTCCTAAAACTCCAAGGTATGTAAAAAATAACCATCCTAAAAATCAAATTATTCGCAATACTAGTCAGGGAGTGCTAACTAGATCTAAAGTTAGAGAAGAAATTTGTTTGATTTCCCAAGTTGAGCCAAAGACTACAAATGAATCCTTTAAAGATGAACTCTGATAAATACCATGAAAGAAGAGTTAGATCAGACAAAGAAAAATAATACTTGGGAATTGGTTCCAAGACCTAAAAATAAAAATGTTATAGGAACAAAATGGGTCTTTAGAAACAAAATGGATGAAGAAGGAACAATTGTAAGGAACAAAGCAAGACTAGTGTGTAAGGGATACTCATAGCAAGAAGGGGTAGACTTTGAAGATACATTTATTCTTCTTGCTAGAATAGAGGCAGTAAGATTATTTCTATCTTATGTTGCACACAAAAACTTCAAAGTATATCAAATGGATGTTAAATCTGCATTTCTGAATGGAGATCTTGAAGAAGAAGTATTCATAGAACAACTAGATGGATTTCCTCTATGTGAAGACAAAGACATGGTGTGCAAATTAAAGAAAGTACTGTATGGGTTGAAGCAAGCTCCTAGGGCTTGGTATGTAGGGTTGGACAAGTATCTACTTGGACTTGGATTTAGAAAAGGTAATGCAGACAATAATTTTTACTTAAGAACCACTGAAGATGGAATCCTTATAGTAGAGGTATTTGTGGATGACATTATTTTTGGAGGCAATGATGATCTATTTAAGAAGTTTTCTAAAGAAATGGAAAGTGAATTTGAGATGTCCATGATAGGTGAAATGAAATTCTTTCTTGGACTGAAAATAACTCAGAATGAGAATGGTATTTTCATTTCTCAAACCAAGTATCTAAAATAATTTCTTAAGAAATTCAGTATGGAAGATTGTAAACCAAAAGGAACACCCATGGTGACTAGAAACAAGCTAACAATTGATGATGAATCAAAATGTGTTTTTCAAACTTGTATAGATCAATGATTGGAGGGTTACAATATCTGACTCACACGAGACTAGATATTGCTAATGTTGTTGGAATTGTAGCTAGATATCAGGAAGAACCCAAAGATACTCATCTTTGCTACTATTAAAAGGATATTGAGGTATCTCAGAGGGACCATAGACTATGGTTTATGGTATGACAAGAATGATAGCTTTGAACTTCATGCTTATACTGATGCTGATTGGGGAGGAAATATTGATAACAAAAAAAGTACAAGTGGTGGTGCATTTTTCCTTGGGAAAATGTTGGTTTCTTGGCTAAGTAAGAAATAAGATTATATAGCACAATCTACTGCTGAATCAAAATATGTTGCTGCTACTATAAATTGCACTCAAATTGTTTGGATGAAACAAATGCTGACAGAAATTGGAATAACTTTTAATGAGCCTATGGTTATCCATTTTGATAACACCAACATAGTAAACATGTCAAAGAATCTGGTGATGCAATCTAAAACTAAACACATTTCTATCAGATATCACTTCTTAAGAGACAAGATGGTAGAAAAAGAAAACAAGCTCGAATATATTAGTACAAAAGAGAAGATTGCAGAAATCTTTACAAAGCCACTACCAAAAGATACCTTTGAATATCTTAGAGGTATGTTAGGGGTTCAGGCCCCTCCTAGTCAGAACTAAATGATGCAGAAACGCATCAGTCCAGAAGTGCACATAGCCTCATCATTTTCTGGACTGGATGTAGGGATCTACTCCTCAGGGGGAGTGATCATGGATGCAAGTTTATCTATGAAGGTAGTTGGCACCCTTTGCCATTGTTGTCAAAGGGGGAGTGTTGTTATGAGAAAATCCTCACTGTTTTGGGGAGATTGTTGAAAATCCTCACTTTTGGGGGAGATTGTTCAGTTGAAGGACTTTTGGGTTGATACAACTTTGGGATAAGATTTTCCCATATGTTGACATCAATGCCAAAGGGGGAGATTGTTGGATATTTCTAATGCATGGGTGGTAATTGATACATTTCATATTTTTAATCACTACATTACTAAATGGGCACTCCTATTGTTGTCATTTGTGTTTTGTCACTGATGTCAACATATGCTTCTATGAAGGAACCAAAATTGTAATCATAGTTTACAGAAGGTATACAAATGTTTTAGATGATGTAAAATTAGAGGAGAGTTTAGATGGATGTTGTGATCTTATATTTGAGATCACATCATTAATTGTTTCATATTAAGGAAGATACAACTATTTCGGTAAAGACTGGTCACTGGACTATGACAGTGAGAATTGATAGAGTTAGACTCAGAGTTTCTAGTATAGATTTCAGAGGGATTAGATTCAAGGTATGCGATCTTGGAGGATGATGGAAGAGGTATTGATGGATGTTCATTGGTCAGTGCAAGGTATGGAATAATTGGTGACCTCATCTATGGCGTGTGCTCTGGCGATGGCTTATCAAGAAGCTGACTCAGGGAATGAAGCATTTGTTTTATTTGGCAAGCATAATTCAAAGATGTCAGTCTTTAATTGTTGTAATGTAATCATTATAAACTTGTTTATGATACCACGTGTATCTTAGAAAGGGCCTATGTAATTTTTTGTAATTAGGAAAGCCTTATGGGCTAACCTATTCTTGGTAAAATGTAATAAGGTATAAATAAAAGGTCTTTTCTTTGGAAGAGACATGGATGTGATAAGTGTGATATAAGGAGGTTGCAAACTTGTGTCTTCTGTATGTCGAGAAAATGATTATTGGTGGACTTCATTGGAATTGATCAAGCAAAGACAGTTGTTGGCAAATAGTTCAAAAGATTGTGTATTTCTTCATATACACTTATTGCGAACTAGTGAGTTTAGAAGGTGGACTTAACCTTCTTTGGGAAATGAGCCTTGGGTAGTAAGCCATCTTTTGTTCTTGACTCCTAACAGGGTCTATCCTCTAACAAGGACTATGTATTGTAATGCTTCAATAAGCTCCTAACAGGGCTATATCTTCTAACAATGATTACTATACTCTCAGTACATCATTATTGGGTGCTAATTCCCACTGAGGTTTTTACCTTTAATAGGGTTTCCCCATAACCAAAATATTGTGTTATTTTTTTGGCATTCATTATGTTAATTGGATCTAATATTGATAAGCTTAAAGTTTAAAGTTTAATATTCTATCATACAACTGATTCACCCCCCCTCTCAGTTGTATTGTGGACTATTAATCCTAACAGTAATCTTATTAATGCATATATATATATATATATATCTATATCTCTCTGTGTATATATATATATATATGTGTGTGTGTATACATATATATATATATATATATATATATATATATATATATATATAATATATATATATATATATATATATATATGTATATACACATATATATATATACACACACACTATATATATATATATATATACATATATACATATATATATATATATATATATATGTATATACACATATATATATATATACACAAATATATATATATATATATACATATATACATATATATATATATAGATATATATACATATATATATATATATATATATATATCTATAATCTATATATATATATATAGATATATATACATATATATATATATACATATATATATATATACATATATATATATATACATATATATATATATATATATATATATATATATATATATATATATATATATATATATATATATATATATGTATATATGTATATATATATATATATATATATATGTATATATATCTATATATATATATATAGATATATATACATCTATATATATATCTATATATATATATACATATATATATATATGTATGTATGTATATATATACATATATATATATGTATATATATATATATACAGATATATATATATATATATAGATATATATATATATATATATATATATATATATATATATATATATATGTATATATATATGTGTATATATATGTATATATCTATGTATATGTATATGTGTGTGTGTGTGTGTGTGTGTGTGTGTGTGTGTGTATATATATATATACTAATATCTTGCTATACATATATTCCCCCTTAACCAAATCTTATCATAACAATATAGTAATGAGCGAATTGTAGTTCGATGTCATCTAAATTTAAATTAGGTTTAAACTTTACCCTTACCACGTTCGCGGCCTACTTGGTGAGCAGTGGTAAGCACTATTCTGATGGCTTAAGCCGTGATGGGTAGTAGCATGGCCACTGGCACCAAGGGCTAGCTGCCATAGCAGTGACCATGCCACTACTTCTGGTGGTTAAGGCCGCCATAGTAGTGGCATGGCCACTACCGATAGTGGCCCGGGGGAGCTTCAAAAACCCCCCCAATATTTTTTGGCAAATTGGGTTTTTTTCATTTTGAGTTTTTTTATATATTTTCTTCTGCAGACAATGTTTCTAGAATAATGTGATATGAACCCTAGTATTAATGTGAACTATATTCTTTTTGTAGAAAAATAAAGTGTTTCATTTAAAGATTGAAGTCTTCATTAAATCATGTATCACATACTCATTTTCGTATCCATAAATTATTTTATTTAATATTAGGACCTATACTATTGATTGTTAAATTCTTGCTAAAAGCTTAAATAATAAAGTTTAAGCATTTTCTTTTATTTATTTATATATATATAAATCAAGTAGCTAAATAAAAACTCATGTGGTGCTATTAACACAAACTAATAGAGTCTTTTTCATCTTGCAAATAGTAATAGAGAAAAATATAAATTTAAGCCTGATTAGAAGGTAAAACAATATTATGATTGGATCTAAAATCGTATGTATTGCAATGTTGTATCAATCTATAGGACATAATTAACAGTGTACTGTAATCACCTAAAACTGGGCTAATAAAATCTAAGGCCCTATTTGCCCTTAATTTGGTATGTAACCTTAATTATGTTAATTTGATCTTTGATTATTAGCATAAACTCCCAAAAATTCAATAAACCCCATCAAATCCTAAATCAAGCATTAATTACTAAGGTTTCAAGAAAAATCAAGGTTATTAATTCTAGGCATATTTAATTAATGAAATCCCATCAAATGCAAAGGCTAGAGTTATTAATTAAAGAAATGCATAAATACCTCGTAAATCAAACAAACACAACAAACACACTTTTATGATTAGAAGGCTTGCACTTGGATCAAGGATCAAGCCAAGATGCATCTCAACCACTCCTCATAGATGCATCTCAGCCGTTGAATCTCCTCAATCTTCTATAAAATAGAATTTTCGATGGCTTCCTTCTTCTCAATGTTGTTGATTCCTTCCTAATACTTAGACTTTTGATATGCTTATGAATTTGAAGCTTCATAATCCATGATTATTGAACTCTCATGCTTGGAGGATCTACCCATTGATACTTAGTTTGATAGTTGTTTCCAAGTTTCCAAGCTTTGTTTAATTAGCAAACACTTCAAATTGGGTTAACATGGAAAGAATTAGGACTTCATATCTCATTTTAGTTGCATACATGTACTCTTGAATCTCTCATTTTAGTGTAGATTGTCATTTTTTTAAGGGTCAAATCTAAGAGCAAACTAACCCTTATTTCATCCTCACATTAATTAGAGAGCAATAGGATGTTTTTTTCTTGTTAGCTTTTTCAATTAAATCCATATTTTTCTCTAACAAGTGATGTTATTATCCTATTGAAGTGCTGTGTTGCAAGCCACAAACTTACACACACATTTTTGGCACCCACTGTGGGGCTGAGCCCCAGATTTTTCATTTTACAAGTGTTTATAACAAACTATCACCCTAAAAAATTTGCCAAAGGATTTCATTTGGGAAGATCATCTGCATCTGGTAACAAGGTCACACCTATTTGAAATATAGGATCACATCTTGTAGATCTGGATCACATTTGTAAAATGGGGTTGTATTCAGGAAATAGGGTCATTTCTAGGGATTAGGCGCAAAGAATTCTAGGATTGGATTTGGGGATTTTTATTGCATAATTGGGTTTTCTGATGCCTAACCAATTTCATTTTTTATGTCTCTAGTTTTTGGCAGCCTAACTGTGGTTTTGCAGGTTGAAAAGATAGAAAACTCAAATACTAACTTGTGCTTTTGATTTGCTTCAAGGATAAAATGAATATTATGCTTTTTGGTTTTAAGCACTTAATGAAAATTTGATTTCACTTTGTAAACCAATTAGAGGATTATGCTCTTTTCCCTTGAGAGAAAAATAGAAACTCAAAAATTGGCTTATATTTTGGGTTAAGTTGGGAAATCAATGCTAATAATTTGCATAATTAATTTTCCTTGAAGAATCATTTTTGGATTTTGGATTTTCTAACCAACTAACAAGATAATGGGTGAACTTGGTGTTTTTGATTGATTTTGAAAGCCTAATAGTTGTTTGTAGGATGTTTGCCCAAGACCAAAAACAAAAGACTACTAATCCTTGCCATGTAGGTTGCCTCTAAAGAAAAATTGACAAAAGAATTTCATGCTTTTTTTAGGAATCTTAAACAATTTGGGATTAAGTTGCAAATAAACTAGAGGATTATGCTCTTTTCCCCTTGAGGGAAAATCAGAAACTCAAATATTGGCTTGCTATTTGGCTTCAAATTGTAGTAATTGAACTCTTAATATGCATGATGTGTTTGAGATTTGTGGTATAAGTTAGGAGATTATGCTCTTCTCATTCATGGAGAACTAGAAATCTAGAGCTTACCATCACTTATCTATTTACTTTATTGCAAACCTTTAGAGGGCCTCCCAGTTGAGGAAAAAATCTCCTGGGAATGACCCAAGTGGGGACAACTCTTTTGCCGACTCTTCCACCCCAATATAAAATTTGACACTTCCTTGAGGCTAAAGCCTTGGAAGAAATGATTTATCTTCTCTTGGGAGATTGATGATAAATCCAAATGACTGACTTGGATTTCAGGTAGAGCGGAGCCACTTTCATCTTGCTTCTTGAGACTACACACTTTTAGGTTCCTATAGGGTTAACAGCCTCAATCCTCCTTGCGGGACTATGGGAGATAATTGTGAATGGATACCTTCATTAAAAGCTCTATGTTAGATACCACCTAGATCACCCCCAAAAGGTTGTTATCACTTGTGCGAGGAAAATAGTAATTTCCCCAAGAAATTCACCATATCAAGCCCCCATTGACATTAACACTTGGAAAATATGGCCTCCAATATCCATTGTGTGTTATTGGACTGTGATATTCTAAGGAGTCTTTGGGTGTGTTCCTAAGTCATTGAATAAGTGGTTTCAATCTCTACCTAGTATAAGGAAGGTTAGGTGTGTTTGATCTAAAAATTATTGCTTGGTGTGTCTTAAGTACAAACTCAGTTAATTTCCCCCAAATGAACAAGGACACTACATTTTCAAGAATTTACAAACACCTGACAGTCATTGGAATCTGACAGACATGGCATATTTTTTGAGAAAAACTAAAATTGCAAATTCCTGGTCATCATTAGATTGCATTTGGTATTCTAGAGTCACACCCCACATCCCAAATAGCATATGTTCAAACTTGAGTTGCATTTGGTATTCACACCATTTCCTAAGTCGCATCCGGTGCACATTCCATTTCTTGAGTCACATATTGTATTTCTTGGATCGCATCAGGGGTTCCAATTTGTTCACGAGTCACTATTGAGGATTGCATTTGGGATAGAGAGCATTTTTGTACATCCCAAAAACAAAATTTTCACATTTCCTGATACCCATTTGGCCAATTAGTAGGTTCCTATCACTAAAACACAGTCATCTGATACCCAGAAAGAGTAATTTTTTAGAACATCTTGACATCTTGCATGGTCCAAAACTACATTGTCCAATCATGGAGTCAGTTTACCCAATCAGTTACAAACAAGTTCTTAGCTCATAAAAAGGGCACTTTGATACCCTTTGACACTGAAAATTTCACTTTCAAACCCACTTGAACTTTGGTTCCCAACTCATAGGCATGGCATTCTAACCCCATTTGACATTGGATCCATAAAGACATTTCAAACCCACTCTTGCATCCTTGGATTCACAATTAGACATTGTGAACTATCAGATCCACTCTTAAACATAAGACACTCATTGGTTCCTCAATCTGGATTTCATGGTTGTTACCAAGAACAAAACTTACAATTTTGAAACAAACCCGTTCTCAGATGGAAAACACATATTCACACTAGAAATGGGAGAAACTTCAAGACTCAATTCCTTGTACGGTGTTACACCTAGTACTACTTATACAGCAACACCCAAACAAGTAAACATGAATTATCAAGATGAATACCGATGGGATGAAAGATTCCATGCACAAAATGAAGAAGTAGAACGTGAGAGACAAAAACAAAAAGCCCAATATGATGATGATGAGGATGATATTGATGATGATGTAGACCTTACTGAACAAGAATACAATAGAGCTTTAAGCAATAAACAGTTTCAAAAAATTCTTGAAAGAGCCTTGGAAGAAAACAAAGAAAACTACTTCTTAGAACTTTCTTCCCAAGGTGTGAAATTACCTAAGGACTATGATGTGGAGCAACTCAAAAAAAAGGTAGATATTAGTCCTATGTCAATTTTAAATAGACAATTCCTTCTCATGAAAGCATAAATTCAAGAACTCAAGGAATCAAAGGACAAACCAAAACAATAATATTCTTTGGAGCACATATGTCCTTTTCCTTTTGACAAGGGACTCACGATGGTTCCATTTCCTAAAATTGTTACAATACCAAAATATGACAAATACATGGGAGATTCCAACCCTCAAGATCATGTGAGGGAGTTTTGTACAACTAGTATGGAGTTCATGCATGAACAAACATACCTTATGAGGCTATTTCCATGGAGCCTAGGTGGACAATCTATAGAGTGGTTTTCCAAGCTACCTATTGGAATCAAAAAATTTGATGAATTAGTGCCAAAATTCATACAAAAGTACTCCTACAATATCCAACACACAGTCACAATGTTGGATTTATGCAATACCAAAGAGAAAATTGGGGAATCATTCTTGAGTTTCCTATAGAGATGGAGTTATTTGCATGATATGCTAGAGAAATACTTGAAAATGAAAAGATGGATATTTTAATTAAAAACTTGGTTCCATAAATGAATTTCCTAACTTAATTACAAGGACCACCTAGCTTTGACAAAATGATCAATAATGCTCTCAAGATAGAGGAAGTTCTAATCAAGAAAGGTGACATTTCCATTAACAAGGAACATAAGGACAAGTCCCATCCCACTAAGGACAAGTACAAATATGAAAACAATAACAAACATGTGGTTAATCATGGAGTAGTTGATACTCCTAATCCAAAACCCAAACTATATGTTTTCAATTTAACAATAAGTATTGAAATGAACAAGATTCCAAACCCTACCATGACTCTAACAACAAACAATGCTTTCAACAAACCTCAAAGATAACCTTGGGCACCTCGGCCTAAGAGAGTATTTACACCATTGGGAGACACCTTGGAAAGGGTTTTAAAATCACTTGTGGAAAACAAAATCATTACAATTCCTGAACCTGGCAAGCCTTGGGATCCAGAAGATAAACCCAAGTGGTGGAATGATAATGACTATTATGATTACCATCATAATAAAGGGCACACCACTAATAATTTCTTGAAATTGAGACATGTTATCCAGGATCTTATTGAACAAGGTAAAGTCAAGGTAGATGGACACCACATGAACAATGATCACAAAGCATTTCAAACTCCACTACCTAACTATGAAAAAGGAGAAAATTCTAAAAGCAATAAGATTAATTTCACATACACTGATGGTGACAATGTAATCAACATGATGGAACCATGTGAATATTTTGTCAACATGATCACTCTCAAAGGAGTGAAAAACAAATCTGAATCTTCAAATTTTGTAACATAAAGCCAAGAAAATCTTACTCTTAAAGGATTCTCGTCACCTAACACATTACCTACAACAACAATGTCTAAACAAGTGGTGCCATCTCCAAATTTCAATCTTGTGGAACAACTGCAAAAGACACCCACATAGATATCTATTCTAGAGTTGTTGAAAATCTCCCCTAGTCATAGGAAGGTTCTTGATCATGCCCTATTCAGCACCAATGTACCAAAAGACTTAGATGTGGATAGATTCCAGGCCATGGTTGGTCACATGGGTTCCCCACATTCTTTATATTTTTTAGAAGAGGATGATAAATCATCAAATCAACCACATAATCAGCCCCTTCATTTAGAGGTTCTTATTCATAAAGACCAAGTCAAGTGTGTCTTGATAGATGGAGGTGCTGGTTTGAACATTTGTACTTATAATTTGATAAAACAACTGAGTTTCTCAGAGCACACAATTGATCCTAGGAGAAAGATAACAATCAAGGCATATGATGAGGAAGAGAGATCCTCTAAAGGATTGGTTATCTTACTCATCAGAGTAGGGCCTATAGAGCAAGATGTCCTTTGTCAAGTTCTTGATTTCCCCCATGCTTACAACATTCTTCTTGGGAGACCATGGATACATTTAAAGCAAGCAGTGCCTTCCACATATCATCAATGCCTAAAGTTTCCTCATAATGGAGTGGACGTGACTATTCTAGCAGATACCACATATACTTGTAATAACCTCAAACAAATTGAAAGCATGGTTCCTCATAACAAAGAAGGATCCACCAAGGTAGAGACATATAAAGAAATGGTCTTGAGGAGCTTTGCTAAGAAGATCAATATCCAAGAAACAAACATGGGAGAGTACAAAATAAATCTTCCAACATCTTTGATGGATCTTCCTATATCTCCTAGGACACAAGGAATGCCCTCATCTACATTTACACCTTCTAATGGTAGTTCTTTGACAATGCATGAAGGAAACACAATTGTGAAAGAAAAGGTATCCCTAGAGGAAGAGAATGAAGAAAAGGTCATTTTGCAATGGCTTTATAAAGAACCCAAAGAAGAGGGGAATGTTAAACGTCTTGAAATTTCCTCAAGAAAATATGGGAAAGGATATGATCTTATGACATGAATGGGTTACAAAGGCAAAGGACCATCGGGACAAAACAACAAAAGACTAGTGGAACCCTTATACATGGATTTTAGAAATCCTAAGGATAAGACTGGACTAGCCTTCAGAGAGGCTAGATTTCATCCTACAACATAAAAAGGTCATGTATTTGATAGATCAGAAGATTCTAATGATGAGGAAGAAGTTGAAGGACAGCCCATTCCTTATGAAAGGTTGTTACTCTTACAAGGGGACCCAGATGTTGCATTCCTTGGCACAAGTCTTGAACAAGAATCAAAAAGAGAACAAGCAAATGAACCTAATGAAGAACAAGAACAAGAACCTCTTATCTTTGATACACCACATTTTGATGAAGAGCTTAAAGCAATGAATCCAAAAGAACCATTGAAAGAAGAAGAGAACCATGCTAATGAATAAAATGAGGTGCCTATGACTATTGCCCAATTTTTGGGAGTCTCAGATTATAGTCAGGTGGATTCACATGATTAGGAATGGGATGTCCTTTTGATGCCACCATGGACATAGAAATAGATGTGATACACAAGTTTTCTCCTAGGGTCTTGATTGAAGAAGGAGAAAGTTATAATGTTAGATTTCTAGAGTTAGATCAGCATAACATTAACATGGACTCTAATAATAAAGAATCTGACTCTAATAATCCTAACACTTATCTAGAAGAAAACTTAATAGATGATATCTTGCAAGTTATGAATGATGATAATAATGTGGTGCTGTCTCTTGAACCTATTGAATCTTTTCCTTTGACAATGACTATTCCATAGCCTATTATCTTAATGTGTGTGAACCATTCCATTCTTCCACCAGCGTAATGAGTGAAATCATGACTGAAGAGAATATCAAGTTTCTCAGTCTTAAAAAGAAAAACAAAAAGAACAAGAGGTCTAATGGTGAATCCACTTAGTGGCAGTATCAGACCCTAAAAGAGAAAAATAAAAGGACATATCTAATGGTGAAAACCTCCTTGAGGCACCAAAGGATGGGATGCTTGATATCCTCCTAGATCATTTCTAAGAAAGTTCCTCAATTTTGATAGAACCAACACAACCCATTAATTTGGGAACATCAGAATCTCCTCAGTTAGTCCACATAGCTCAATCATTGATAGAAGATGATAAAATCCAATTCACTAATTTCTTCAAAGCAAAGAAGATCAACTTCACTTGGTCTTACTCAGATATGTCTAGATTGGATACAGATTTGATTATGCATCATTTGTCTATTTCACCATATGTAAAACCTGTCAAGCAAAAGCTTAGAAAAATGAATCCACATGTGGCATTGCTAGTGAAAGAAGAACTAGAAAAACTATTGAAAGCTAGATTCATTAAAGCTATTGATTATGCAGAGTGGATCTCCAATATAGTTCTTATTTCTAAGGAAGACAAATCAATAAGAGTATGCACAGACTTTAGTGATCTCAACAAGGCTTGTCCTAAAGATGATTTTCCACTTCCAAACATAGACATGATTGTGGACTTAACAACAAGTTATGAGATGTATTCCCTAATGGATAAATTTTTAGGATATAACTATATCAAAATAATTTTTAAAGACCAAGAGAAAACAACATTCACCTCTACATGTGGAACCTACTATTGGAATGTGATGCCATTTGGTCTAAAAAATGCAGGTTCCACATAACAAAGGGAAATAACCATAATCTTCGATGATATGATGCACAAGAACATAGAAGACTATGTTGACCACACTTTGGTGAAATCAAGAATAAGGACTAAACACATAGAGGATTTGAGGAGAATCTTTGATAGAATGGGACAATTCCAATTAAGACTTAATCCTAAGAAGTGTGCATTTGGTGTGTCATCTGGAAAACTCTTAGGATTCATAGTTTCAGCTAAGGGAATTGAGGAGGATCCAGCAAAGGTAAAGGAAATTCTAGAAATGAAACCACCAAAGAACATTAGTCAAATGAGAACCTTACAAGGAAAGCTACAATCTATAAGAAGGTTCATATCTTAGTTGGCTAATAAGGCACAACCTTTCACAAAGTTGATGAGGAAAGGAACCACATTTACTTTGGATGCGCAGTGTGAGGAGAATTTTACCCAAGTCAAGAATTATCTGTTGAATCCTCCAATCCTAATGGCACTAATTTATGGAAAACCCTTGTTACTCTACATATCAGCAACAGATACATCACTAGGAGTATTTCTTGCATAAGAGGATGAGGCCAAGAAAGAAAGAGCCATATATTATATCAGTAGAACTTTGGTCACATATGAGCTAAAATATTCAATGATTGAGAATGCATGCTTAGTAGTGGTGTTTGCATCCCATAAGATGAGGCACTATATGCTAGTACACAAGGTGAAACTAATGGCTAAAATTGATCCACTTAAGTACTTATTGAATAAAGAAATGCTGACAGGAAGACTTGCTAAGTGGGTTCTAATTCTAAGTGAATTTGACATTGAGTATGTGGACAAGAAATCCATTAAAGGGTAGGTGATTGCTGATCAACTTGCAAAGATGCCATTAATTGATGATAAGCCATTACTTGTGGAATTTCCAGATGAATCTATCATGCACCTAACAGAACATCCCTGGAAAATGTGCTTTGATGGATCCTTCACGCAACAAGGATCATGAGCTGGATGCTTATTCATTACATCACAAGGATATAAGATCCCAAAAGTTTATAAGATGATCTTTCCATGTACCAACAATATGGTAGAATATGAAGCTCTTGTGAATGGGCTCAAGCTTGCAATAGAGTGGAAAATCATTGAATTACACATCTATGGGGATTCACAAATCATTATTAACCAAGTAAATGGTGATTATCAAACTAAGGAAGAAAAACTAATGCCCTATAGAACAATGGTGGATGACTTGAAAAAGTACTTTGTCTTCATCACATTTCAACAAATTCCCAGATCAGAAAATAGAGCAGCTGATGTGATGGCTACTTTGGCATCTATGTTACAATTGGAAGAACAACAATTTCGCTATGACTTCCTGGTCGAAGAACTCCCTTTCCCAACTTATGACTCTCTTGAATGCCAAATTTTTTGTGTCCTTGAAACTCAAGTGTTATTCAAATATGCCCATATCTACTCCTATCTTAAAGACCAAACAATTCTTGAAGGCTATTCTAGAAATGAAAAGATATCCCTCCTACAAGAAGCACCATGTTACGTAATCATTGCTAATGACTTGTTTAGATGTAATCTAGATGGCACTCTTCTTAGGTGTTTAGAACATGAAGAGTCTAATCCTATATTAAAAGAAGTTCATGAAGGTGTGTGTGGATCACACTCAAATGGTTTTTTGTTAGCCAAGAAACTCCTAAGGGTTGGATACTATTGGCCCACTATGGAGAAACATGCTATTCACTTTGTAAAAACTTGTAAGAAATTCCAGATTCATGGCAACCTCATACATGCACGAGCTAGAGAGCTGATTCCTTTTATAACACATTCACCATTCCAGCAATGGGCCTTTGATTTGGTTGGTAAGATCTACCCCAATTCATCAAGTGGACACAAATATATCATCACTGCAATCAAATATTTCACAAAATGGGTGGAGGTTGTCCCACTATCCAATGCAATAGGAAAACAAGTTTCAATGTTCATCTTGAATTACATCATTTATCATTATGACATACCCTCATCAATTGTGACTGACAATGGGGGACAATTAAAGAACAAAGACATAGATGATTTGTGTCTGCAATTCAAAATCACTCAGCACTGTTCCTCAATCTATTACCGTCAAAGTAATGGATAGGCTGACGCATAAAAAAAAAATATTATAAAAATCTTTCATAGGACAGTAAACAAATCAGGAAAGGATTGGCACTTGAAAATCAATCTAGCATTGTGGGCTTATAGAACAAGCATAAGAACTCCAACTGGTGCAACTCCATTCACACTAGTCTATGGATCATAAGTAGTCTTACCGGTTGAGGTAGAGATTCCATCACTGAGAGTATCACTAAAACATCTAGTCACTGATGAGGACTATCAAATCTCTAGACTACAAGAACTTGAATTGCTAGAAGAGCCCAAACAATAGGTGTTTGACCATCTCAAGGCTTATCAGAAAAGAATGTCAAGAGTATAAAACAAGAAGGTAAAACCAATAATTTTTCAGATAGAGGATCTAGTTCTCAGAGAAAATCCTAAAAACCAACATCAAGAACAAAAGGGAAAATTTGAACCCAACTAGCTGGGTCCCTTTGTTATTACAATAGCATTTGGATCAGGAGCCTATCAATTGGCTATGCCTGAAGGAGATGTTTTTCTAGATCCAATGAATACCCTACATCTGAAAAGATTTTATGCCTAACATTCTGGAGGAAGCTCCTGTACAGCGAAAGGAGTCCTGAAAAAAGTTCAAAAATAACAAATATGGATCCTGAAAAAAATCAAAACCATTGGAAAAATTCTTGAAAAATGACTATCTTGGTGAAAACCTAGCAATAGGCACCTTGATGTGTCAACAAAAAAATCAAAAAAGAGAAAAATACAAAAAAATTAGAAAAAATTAGAAAAGGAAAAAAAATTGGAAAAGAGAAAAAGTGTCTTGGTGAAAACCTAGTAAACATGCGCCATGATAGCAAAAATAGAATAAAACTATGGCCAAGTGGTGAAAGCCTAGTAAATAGGTGCTACTTGTATTCAACCCTCTATCTATCAAGATGACACTTTTGCACCTTTGGCCTATGTAAATACCAATTTATATATATCCCTCGGTCGCTTTTGTGACACGCCAAATCCTAAAAGAACTACCAAAAAATTGTGCCTTCCTAAGACTTGAATCTATCCACATTAGGGTCCTAGGTAAACTATTTTTCCCTAGGGGGCATTGATCAAATTTCATTTTTTGATAGGATGTTGCATCTGCAAATGACAATAAACTATGAACAATGATATTTTTCAATACCGCCCTTGTCCTTAATTGACTATAAACTACAAAAAATGGTGTTTTTAAACACCAATCAGTCGGATCTAAAAATGTGTTACTCAACACAACATCATGATGAAAATAGTGTTTCTAAACACTAAAATAGGTGAGACACTTATGAATGAAGAAATGAATCTTTGATTGATGATAGTTCTTAAAGCGTGTGTTTGCAAGATGAATCAAGAGTGTTTTTAAACACTATAACCACAACTGTCTGTTATATTTTGTAAATACAATGAACATGTTAAAGGACAATAAAATTTTCTTATTATAAATTTTTTATCATTATGTTTCCATGAGTAACTCGATGATATCTACAGACTAGAGAAACAAAGACTGGGGGCATAACATTTTCTTTGTTTTCTATTTGTGGTAATAAATCCAATGATCTAAAGTGATCATGGGGAATGGGTGTCTAGTATAAAATCCTCCAACATGATTGGAATGTGATGTATACCTCAACCTATTTCCTATGAAAACCCTAGTGAGTTTGGATCTATTTCCTTCCCTGCTTTAAAACCAACAAAGATAAACTATTCCTAGTAAAGTGCATGGTAAATTGGATTATACCCTAGGATATGAATACAAAATGAAAGGTCATTGTGGGTATATATTTACA
This sequence comes from Chamaecyparis obtusa, assembly GCA_027943335.1. Taxonomy (NCBI): domain Eukaryota; kingdom Viridiplantae; phylum Streptophyta; class Pinopsida; order Cupressales; family Cupressaceae; genus Chamaecyparis; species Chamaecyparis obtusa. The sequence goes on along the minus strand of BSBK01004288.1, from coordinate 724,427 downwards.
CATGATGCACTGGAAAGGAAATGGTTTATATCAAATGGGAAGTAATTGAGAACATTTATAGCTGGGTGCTTTAATGTTTAGGCTGTCTTCCAACATGGTGAATAAAAAAGGATGTATTCATATTTTTAGGATTGCTAAATTTATCTATGAAAATTGTACTATCCTACTGAGGTCCCGCTAATAGAGGCTCTATGTTGAAAAACAACCTGCTTTGGATAAACAATGATTGTCCTAGGTGTCTTAGGTGCATTTCATTGGTTAATTGCATTAAGGTTCATTTTTAGTTTCATATCATATTAATTTGCATAAGGTTCATTTAGATGCATTGCATTGTCTTTAGTTGCATTGAAATTCATTTTAAATTGCATTCATTTTGATGTAGTTGCATTCATTTTAGTCTTGCATAAGAATGAAAATATGGATCCAACTATCTGAGGCATCAAATATGAACTGAGAGGCTATCTAAAACATTTTGACATAAGCTGAAAATTCTAAAGCATTAAGCATTAAGCATTAACCATTTGACATGTGTGACCAAGTGCATCATGGAATCATAAAGCAACTGGACCTAGAATGATTGAGTATAAATCACTGATATTCATTTGCATTCATAAATTCATTTCATATCATAAAGCCATTTGCATTTTGCATCCATATTCATTCATACATAAATAAAAGTGAGATGTCCATACATCGCATCACAATACATCTCATACATCCATACATTCATAAACACTTTGAAAATAACAAAAACATGAGCATATATCAGTGAAATATATTATGACATCATTTTATCATCACTTAATCTAATCTTGACCAAGTGTCACAATCACGTCAAATATCCCAAGCATAAAATAAACATCAGATATCATGTGTGCAGAGATTAAAACCATCAGAGATTAGATATCAGAGATAGAAAATTAGATGAATCAGATAAGAGCATCTATGGCAGAATCAGCATGAGCATTAATTTATAATTAGTAATGTTCATAAATAGAAAATCAAGAATGTCCATCAACAATGTCAGAGTATCAAAGAAGAGATAAAAATAATGAGATAATGTATCAATATAGAGTCCAAATGACATGAAAAGTACATTGATAAAAAATGGTACAGATACAAGTTATGTAGTAAGGTACAATGAGTCTAGAGATACAAAATATCAATATAAATAGAGGTCTACACCTCACTAGCCCCCTCGTCCTCAGCTAGAGGATCGGAAGGCGTGCATCTAATCTTCCAAGTGGTGGTGGTGGTGGCATGGCACCCTTAGACTGGTGACTAATGATTGAATATAGATGAGCCCTCTGAGTAGCAAGAACTGGACCATAATATAAAGTAAAGAAGTACATCACCCTCTGTCCCTGATGGGTGGCTATTTGCACATATCGATCCCTCTCAGCTCTCAACTATGTAGCTATGCATCTCTACGTGCCCTCAATGGTACCAACTGGGCATCTATGTTTCCTCCCAGCTAGGTAATCTATGTATCTCTCTCAGCTCAAACCTGTTCCAGTTGTGCATCCCTCTTTGATAACTATTCTGTGAGGGTGGCCAACTGTAATCTTAAAGTGGCTCTCTCCTACTCACACTATAATAATCTATCTCTGTCACCACCTGCAGGAGGATCTTGCCATGCCTACTGCTTCTATGGATCTCGGTCTCCTCCTACATGTCTCTGCACATGCTCATCACGATGCAATAATGGTCTTATATCTCTTTGAGGAGGAGTGACCTGTACCCTGCACTGCTTGTGACTGGCACCTCCTCTAGAGGCCCCTCACCTGCTACCACCCATTGCTACACCACCACCACCTCTATCATCTCCATCATCTCCCCCATCTCCATCTCTCCCTCTACCCCCATGGGCCCCATCTCCATCTCTCCCTCTACCTCGGTGGGCTCCATCTCACCCTCTCCCCCTATCACCTCTAGCAGCTCGAGCTCTACCTCCAACATCATCATTTGGATCATAATCAAGTGCATCCTTGATCCATGGAATAACATCATTAGGAGTAGTGAACCAAGGATACAGATGCCTCAGATAGTGATCATGGTACTCATCAGTGACACTTGCATCATGAACAACTAGCTAACAATCCCAGTCAATGCGCTACATATGCACAATCTCATACATAATAGTCTCAAAAATTAGTCGGGCCCCCCACTGAGCCTCCTCATTATGAATCTGAGCATAAAGACATGTCTCTTGTGACATACCCTGTACTCGCTCATATTGGCGGCATACTCTGGTGATAAAAAATAGCTCAATAACATAATGAGTCCTCGCAACAAAATATCAGGTCTGTAAAAAGTATGGCATCTGTCTAGCATCTGAGGGCCAAGCCTCACAATCTCGGTAGGGTCACCACTCCACATTAGTCATGTCATCTAGGAGTCGACGCTAGTACTCAAACTTGCCCAGATGGGGCTACTCAATAAAACTAGAATACATATAAATATACAAAAAACCAACATCATGGTGCCTATCAATAATAGGATAGGTCATGGGGATATGCTCCCATGCCCAAATCTATAGAACAACACTCCCCATAGTCATAGATCTGGAGTGCTAGTAAACAATCTCATGCAGCTCGCTATACATATGAGCTAATATACAACTATCCTAGGCATACCTCCCAGGGGACTGGGTCATCTAGCCTATCACTTGGGACCAGCTACACATGAAACCATGCTGGCCCCTAGCAGGCATCATAATACCACCTATCAAACTAGCTAAGTAAACAAGCAAGAGAGCATAGTTGGTGACAATGTGGTCCCAACTCAGATAGCAACTAGTAATAGTATCATCTCCAAAGACTCTCTTAGCATCAACAATCCCCAGAGGCATAGATGCCTCATACTCTATCTGAGTACCCATCACATATACATGCAGAGTCCTCAACATGTCCTTAGGTGTCACTGTCATCTCACCAGTCAGTAAATGAAAGGTGTTATGCTTTGAATACCACCTCTCTGCAAGTGCTATAAGGAGACCGTGATTCACCTAAATGTGTGGTAAATCCACCAGACTCCAGAGATCACAATGATGAACTACCTATTAATCCTCCAGACTCAGCTGATCATGAAGAACCAAAACCTAGACTAGCCTCAGAGATCTAAATGACACAACAGGAAAATCAGCCTACATAATAGAAAATAGAGGCACTATGTCAACGTTAGACAAAGAGAAATTGGCCACAAAAATTGCTTATAGTTTAGAAAATCAAGTGTACTTGGCTTAGAAATCAATAAAACCAAATGCGATTTGAAACCCCAGACGTATACCAAGAAACACAGGATGCGATCCTAAAACTAAATGCGACTCTAGAAATCCTATATGCGATTCTAAAAATATGGGACGCAATCTAGAAACCAAGATGCGACCCTATTATCTAAAAAGACAAAAAAGATATCCAAAAGTTTGAATTTTCCTGCATGCGACCCGCTGGGGTGCGATCCCCGAAATCCTAGATGTGTTCTGGAGCTCAGGAGGTGACACAGGTTGGACTATATGCAATCTCATATACAAGATGCGATGCAAAATTAAATTGTCTAAACAAGCATAGAAATGCGTGAAAATTCAAAATTTTCAAATTGATAAGGTTCATTGTCATATACTCATAGGTGGTGCGTAGTGCCTCGGTCAGTCATGTCACCTAGCCATCTCAAATCGGTGCTTCTCTACTGGGAATACCATGGTCACTCAGAGCTTAGTAAATTTTCAAGGGGCAAAAGTGAAAATGAATAGTTAAAAGTCACTTTTTGACCTATTTAAGCCTCTCGGGGGCCCTAGAACCCTAAGGGACATTTATTTATAAGACTTCATAGAGGCTTAATATCGGGACTAAAATTGAAACTAGTGATTTATATTACCTAGCTGTAGTAAAAATAGAGTTATAATGCAAAGTCAACATTCAGAAGACAAAAGTCAAAATGGTCAAATTGCATTCAAATAGGGGCAAGAATGCAACAAAAAGTGATTTTCTTGATACAAATCAAATTTTATGTTGGGATATTATTTCCACACAAGTCAAACTTGGTCAAATCTCTCAAATTCTTGGTCAAACTTGGTCAAATAGTGCTTCTGGGGCACTTTATTCGATCAAAATGGCTTGAAAATTCTTTCCAATCGATCTATGCTTGATCCAAAATCATTTCAATCACTCTAAATCTTTCTAAATTCTTGAAACAAATGAGTTTATTCGAATTTGTTCCAATTTCAATCCTGAGGGGTCATAATCATACCAAAATCCAATACTTTGAATCAAATTCTTCAACACCAGGGGCACGATAGTTCTCTTCAATCAAGCTGAGACTGTTAATTTCAACTAAAAATTCTTTCCAAAAATCTCATATTGACCTTCGTTCAATCAAGCTCGGAGTCAGTATTGTCAATTCCTATCTAATCAAGTTTAGAATTGATAATTTTCAAATCAAGCAAAATTTTGTTCAATCAAGCTCGAGATTCTTTTATCGGTCTTCATTCAATCAAGCTCGAAACTAGTAACATCAATTTACGTTCAATCAAGTTTAGAATTGATGGCTTTTTAATCAAGTAGGATTTTGTTCAATCAAGCTCAAAATTCTCAAATTCAAAGTAGTTTTTGCTACTCTATAAATCTCCTAAATTACGCTTTGAATCATATTTTCTTTGAATCCCTGTGCTGTTCGCAAAGCAATTCAAAGAGGGGAAAATGTAATCACCTAAAACTGGGCTAATAAAATCTAAGGCCCTATTTGCCCTTAATTTGGTATGTAACCTTAATTATGTTAATTTGATCTTTTATTATTAGCATAAACTCCCAAAAATTCAATAAACCCCATCAAATCCAAAATCAAGCATTAATTACTAGGGTTTCAAGAAAAATCAAGGTTATTAACTCTAGGCCTATTTTATTAATCAAATCCCATCAAATGCAAAGGCTAGAGTTATTAATTAAAGAAATGTATAAATACCTCCTAAATCAAAAAAACACAACAAACACACTTTCATGATTAGGAGGCTTGCACATGGATCAAGGATCAAGCCAAGATGCATCTCAACCACTCCTCACAGATGCATCTCAGCCATTGAATCTCCTCAATCTTATATAAAATAGAATTTTCGAAGACTTCCTTCTTCTTCTCAATGTTGCTAATTTCTTCCTAATACTTAGACTTTTGATATTCTTATGAATTTGAGGCTTCATAAGATTATTGATGCTTAGTTTGATAGTTGTTTCCAAGTTTCCATGCTTTGTTTAATTAGCGAACACTTGAAATTGGGTTAAAATGGAAAGAATTGGGATTTCATATCTCATTTTAGTTGCATACATGTACTCCTAAATCTCTCATTTTAGTGTAGATTGTCATTGTTTTAAGGGTCAAATCTGAGAGAAAACTAACCCTTATTTCATAGTCACATTAATTAGAGAGGAATAGGATTTTTTTGCTTGTTAGCTTTTTCAATTAAATCCTTATTTTTCTCTAACAACTGATGTTATTATCCTATTAAAGTGTTGTGTTGTAGGCCACAAACTCACACACACATGTACTACTTACTGCTATAAGACCAGTGCCTGGAATAGGAAAAAATATATGTACTGAACTCAGAATCTTATCCCTATGCTCCCTTCATGTAGCTTGGTTCCATGGTGTTATTTGCTCAAGCACATATGAAAATATACACACACTGGTGTGTGTATATATTCATGTGTTCTTGGGTGAATACTCTATTCCATATCACTAACCCAAAATCTTGTGGTCAACTTGCAACCCTTTCCATCTCAGGAGTAGAGAATGAGGAAAATCTAGAGATTAGGGTTTTAGGTCTAGCTTTATTTGGGCCCAAACCCTAATTTCATTTTAGGGTTGGTTGACCTATGGATTTTAACCTTATATTTTATTTCATAAAATTCTTGTTATATCTTCTTTTTGTGGTCATTTAATTTTGTGGACTTTATAATCTCCACTTCTAATTCTTTTATTTGAATTCCTTAATATTAATTTAATGCCTTTTTATTTTTAGAGTTTGCCTATTAATCTGGGATTTGGATTGATTCTTGTCTAAGGTGATTATTTATAGTTTTAATTTCTAATCATTCATTATGTTTCTAGACAATTGGGTCTTGCTGATTTATCTAATTATTTAATATTTGAGTCGTCGGGTGAATCTTTCCTTTTTATATTTTCACATTTTGGTGGCATAGACCTTTAAATTATTAATCCTTTATTAATTTCAAATGGTGGCTTTGTTTAAATGTGTTAAGTTGTTATGTGTTACACCAAACTATTCTATAAAATTAACTAAGGGGATTTAATATTAATTTACTTAATTTAGTATTATTGTTTTATTATTTTATTATTTTATTTTTGAGTAATTTGATTTAGGGATTTTTCCCTCGTAGTCTCGTTATGTATTACCCTAGTTAGTGTTTTTCCTTGGCCTAGTGCACTTGACAAAGTGGGGATGTCGACAAGCCAACACATGCCTCAAATGCCCTTGTTAGATGGGTGCATTGGTTGATGTTTATTCTGATGTTTTCAATATGCAACCTTGTAGTTAGTGTGTTTAAAAAAAATTGTTGAGTGTGTTTTGCCCTAATTTTGGGCATGACAGTTCACAAGCTTCACTAGTAGATTTAGGTTCAATTTGAGAAATCAAAGACAACTATTCTTGTACCTTATTTAGTGTTAGAACTCCTCTATCTATGCTTCCTATAATATTCTTAGTAGGATGATTCCTTGATAGATTCCTGTTAGTTGTCATTGTCTCAGTTCTTGTTTCTGCTGTAGGTTCTTCAATGATTTCTTCACTATAGCTTTCATTCAACAAATCACTATTAGTTTCATAGAATAATTCAGTAGTCTCTGGATTAGTTCTAGGATGAGTTCCTTCATCTGATTCATAATCAAGCATTCTTTCTTGAATTTTGAACTTTTCATCAACTTTAACATTTGCGCTCTCAACAATAGTCTTAGTTTTCTTATTGTAACATCTATAAGGTTTTCTCTTAAATGAATATCCAAGAAATATAGCTTCATCACTTCTAGGATCAAACTTTCCAATGTCATCATCTCTCTTAATATAACATTTGCTTCCAAAAATTCTAAAATACTTAACTGATGGTGCATGTCCAAACCATAGTTCATAGGGTGTCTTGTCTATGTCTACTCTGATTTGTACTATGTTCATTGTATACATTGTTGTGTTCAATTCTTCTCTCAAGAAAATCTTTGCTAAGTCATTCTCAAATAACATAGCTCTTGCTACATCAGTTACTAACCTGTTTCTTTTTTCTGCAATACCATTTTGTTCGAGTGTCCTAGGGGCTGAAAATTGTCTCTTAATACCATTCACTTCACAAAAAATGTTAAATTATTTTGAAGTAAATTCTCCACCTCTATCAGATCTCAAACATTTAATCTTCATTCTAGATTCATTCTCAACTTTGTTCTTAATGATCTTAAACTTATCAAATGCTTTAGATTTTTCTTTAAGAAATTCAATCCACATCATTCTTGTAAAATCATCGACAAGAATCATAAAATATTTTTCTCCATAGAATCCTCTAGTCCTTGTAGGACCGCTCAAATCTATATGAACTATCTCCAACTTCTTTGTTGTTGTAAAATTCTTGTTGGGAAATGAGCTTCTCTTCTATTTAGCCATCACATATTCTTTGCAAATAATGTTAGTAGGCTTCATAATTTTAGGAAAATGTCTTAATACAAGTGTAGTACTTAGTTTCACAATGTTATCAAATTTTATATGAAAAAATCTTCTATGCCATAACCAACTGTCATCAATCTTAGTAACCAAACATGTCATCTTAGTAGGATTCAACCAAAATACATTACCTCTAGTTCTAGATCTAGTACCAATCAAACTACCATCCTTGTCTTTGATTACATAAGTTTTCTCAGTAAACCAAACTTGATATCCCTTATCAACTAGCTATACAACACTCAAAATATTATGTTTCAAACCATCCACAAAGTAAACATCATCAGTATTATTCTTTCCATCAAGAGTAATAGATCATATACCTTTAATCAAACAAGGTGTATTGTTTCCAACTCTAACAACTCCTCCATCATAATTTTTAAACTTTGTGAACTTGTTCATGTCTCCAGTCATATGATGTGAACAACCACTATCTATAATCCAATCATCTTTCTTTTCTACTTGAGAAACTAAAGCTTTTTCTTCCTTAATTTTTGTTTTAGGATTTTATTCTTTAATTTCTACAATCCTATATCATCATTATTCTCAGTATCACTTTCACTCAAACATTTCTCCAAACTAGCTTCAAGTTCTTCATCATTTTCATAGTAGCATTCTTTAGATCTCCTAGGATTAAAGTTCTTCCTTTACTTCTTAACTCTGTTAGGACATTAAGATGCAAAATGATCAAATTCTTGACAAGTCCAACATTTAAAATTCTTCTTACCATTTGGTTCTCTTTTCTCAGGAAAGGAAATACCTTCTTCAATCTTCCTATCTTCTTCATTTCTAGATCTCCTGCTACTAGCATAATCTTCGCTTACACTGATGCTTCTTGAAAAAGTAGGGAAAACACTAAGAGCACTGAGTGTTGTCTCCATTCTAGGTAAGTCTCCTGATAGCCTCAAGTTCATCTCTGCTACTTCCAATCTTTGAAGTAGACTCTCTCTATTAAGGTTTTTAGTACAAGGTATAACTTGTTTAATCATCTATGCTATCTGCTTAAATGCAAGAGTCAATTTCTTTAGAATTTTCCATATCACTTCATTCTTTGTCTTGGCTCCTCCACAAGATTTTATACCTATAACAATCTCTGACATTCTACCAATATAGCTTCTAATAGATTCATCTTCCATCATTCTTATATCTTCAAATGAACATATCAAATTATGTAATCTGACTTTCTTTGCATGTTCATCACCCTCAAAAGTAGATTGTAAAGCTAACCAAATTTCATGAGATGTTTTTAGATATTTTACCTGAATGTACTCATTTTCCAGAAGGGCTAAAAAGAGTGCTTCTCTAGAAAGTATGTTACACATGAATATATCTCTCTCTTCATTTGTACAATCTTCAATCTTATCCTCATCAATGATAGTCTTTTGATTCTTTTTAATTAACCAATAACCTAGTCCTAAACAAAGTAAGTGTGTCTTTATCTTTTCTTTCTAGCTATCAAAATTTACTCCATCAAACTTAGGGCTTTCTTTCCTAAAATTATTTTCCACAGATCTCCTTAAGATGTTTAACTTTTCCTTCAAGGACCTGTTGCTCTAATACCAATTGTTAGAAAGTAAAGTCCACCAAGATAACTGAGAGGGGGGTGAATCAATTATCAGATAAATACAACTTTTATCAATTGTAATAGATTTTATCCATGTAAGAAATGTAATCAAAAACCATATAAAGATATACATGCAAAATAACACAATGACACAAGATATATTGACTAGGGAACCTCTTGATCAAAGAGTAAACCCCGGTGGGAATGATGCCCACAAAATATGCACTAATATGAAAGTTCCTTGTGAGAGGATGGACTCTATTAGGAGTCTTATGAAATACATTTAGTACATATGAGTCCCTTTTAGGAGACTTTGAATCCCTGTTAAAAGATTCTAACTTTGTTAGGAGTTATGGAAGACAAAAGGACCCACTACCCAAACAGCTTCAGGGTAAGATCACTGAACTCACTATCCTACTAATCTTTGTATTACTCAATAGAATAATACCAAAAGATTACTGATCTCAAAAATTCAATACTCGTTCTCTGACTGTGCCAAACTGCACCAAATGCTTCTTCAGATCTCAATACCAGATCTCTATACTTCGCGTATCCTCTTTCAAAAAATTATGTTTCACAATTTCTTCATTCACTTTATTAAATTAAAAAAGTAAAATATTCCTTCCTTTATAACACACTCAAGTAATTACAAATGAGTTGGCATACAAGTTACAAAATAAAAGTTTCTACACATTACATAAAAATTACGCAAAATTATCAGCTTCCAATTAAGATAATTCTTCACTCATGTGACCTTGGATCTTGCACTCATGTCCACATCACTAACATCATGTCTTCAACTACCTCATAACTATGCATGATTAGATTCCATCCCGATTAGGAGATATCATCCTATTTCCACAAACTGCTACTCAAGAACACTACCTGAATACTACTTCCACTAATTTCATCATAACTATCATGAATAAATGAATTTCCATCTACTCTCTTAACCATGATCTCATAGACCATCATAGAGTAAGTCCTCAACTTTTCATAGCTTCATCTTCAATATCCCAATTGTGCTAACTCAAAGACTATCTACTTCTCTGCTAATCTTTAGTAGATCATTGTGTTGACATTAATGACAATCACAGTCATGAATGCAACAACAACTGCTATAGAATGGCTATGAATACTCCCCCATAGGATATATTCAGCATTCATTCATAATAGTCTATGCATGACTCAACCTTAATTAGATGGCTCGGTCGTAGTGATGACCGACCAACATTTTCTTGAAAATGACTAAGTATTAGACACTAATAGACAACATAACATAGGGATCAACATATCAAACCCTTTTCAATCTGAATATTTCCAAGCAATAATATCCTAAAATTCTTGACATAACTTAACAAAAGAATCACGTTCTTCAGGGGTACATACCTTCCCAACCTTCCTTACTTTTTCTTTATCAATTTCAATGTATTCATAATGTTCTTCTTTGACCTGTAAGTTGGATTTATCTTTTTGAATCTGATCATCAGTGTTGAATATTGATTCTAAGGCTAAAAGACCTTTAGGAAGATCATTAGACTTGAGTTGAATGATTTGATCTTCATATTGGTTATTTAAATTTTTTGTTTTGAATACGCAAACTCAACTTCTTCTCTTAAGAAATTAACAATGTGGTGCCCTAATTCCAATACCTGCTAGATTTATGCATTATTTGGTACAATAAGTCTAACAATTACTTTTACATAATTGTGTCCTTTACATTTTCTGGTTTTAGTAGGAATATCGTAATGCACAAAAAATTCTTTAAGTTTGTCAACATATTTATTTTAATTTATTGGAATAGATTGTAGATTAAAATATTCAAAACATTCTATCAAATCCCATACTACATGCTTATAGCTTTTAAGAAAATCATTTTTTTAGCATGTCTACCTCAAACTTGATTAATAATTAAATGAAAATCTCCAAAAAACTTGAAAATAGTCGATACCTCTATTAATTTCCCATTTTAGACCATGAATAAGTGATTCATATTCAACTACATTATTAGTACAACTAAATGTAAATCTAAAAGATACATAATATCTATCTTCAACATGTGAAATAAGTATACAACATCCTCCTACACCTATTTTACTATGAGAACCATAAAAAAGCAAGTTCCAATATCATTAGTTTGTTGTTCAAAACTTTCTTCTACACTTTTCATAATATTTGGTAAGAAATTAGTAGTTTCATGAATAACATAATTGCCTAAACTTGGTTCTTCTAGCTAAATTTCATAAATTTTATTGACATTCTTATCAGCCCACTTATCTAATTTCTAATATGTTTTTCAATACAATCCCTTGCAATTGGATCTGAGGGAATAGTAACTTTAGTTCCATACCTAGTACAAAATAACATATGGGACCAATCTCCTAGTAGATAAACCCCTATTTTAGCAATAAAGTATCTTAACAAGTAGGTAGAAAAATAGGAAGGTAAATCAATGATATAAATATCCATAGGAACATAATAGCTAGGACAAGCATGTAAAGTTAAATCTAAGTTACTAATTAGCCTAATAGTTTCAATAGTTATTCCCTCTAGTTGAACTACCCCCTTTTCTAGTGACTCATACTTTAGACCAAGATGGTCTACAATCTTCTTTGGCATAACAAAACTTGAAGCACCATAATTAATCATACAATTGTGTATTAAGTATTGTCCTATTATGACAGTCACATAAAATGGTGGTTGTTTAGCTAGGTGAGATGGATGTTGAGATATTTTGGCATTTTCAACCATTAGGAATTTAGAATTTTTTTAATCCAAAACAACCATCACTAAGGTTAAAGGATGTACTAGCTTCCTATAATGTATCTTTTTGACCCATGAGTGCTACCACATCAAACATGGATATAGGAACATGATTCTTTTTCAAAATTTCAACAATATTAAAATTTTGTACACTAACCTCCTATTGTTGTGTAGGAACAACAAGCTCCTTCTACTATTGTAGTGGCTACAAAATATTCTTTTGAAATTTTTGTTGTTGTCCAAGTTGTCCTTTTGGCACATATTGAAAATTTTGGGTACTAGAGGGTCCTAGTTGACCACTATCAACATTAACTTTTTGTTTCTCCTTGTTAGATTACTATTGGTCATCATAAATCTTTGTTTTTGACATTTTATTTTCTGTTATGGGTCTTCGAACTTGATTTGGATCAAATTTTCTAGCTACAAAAACTTCATCTAAGTCAAACTTCATTAAAGTAGCATCAAGATTACCTTGTTTCTATAGCTAGTCATGATGTACATATGCTTGAATAATTGGATTTTATCCCTTAAGAATATCATATCACCTTACCTCTAATGCATGTAGACCATCTAGCCAATAATGACCATCATTACAAGTATTACACCACTCTTCATCATGTGAAAATTTATTATTAGGAGCAACCACTAACTCCTTAGAAGTACTTGGAATGCTGTAATTATATAGTTGACTACCTCTCTAACCTTAATTTCCTTCCTTTCCTTGAACTAGTATTTGTTGGTTTGAAACTGAAGCTTGATTTCCTTATCTATTTTGTTGATAAGGAACCTGAGGAGGCCTTTTGTATTTCCCTTTTTGCCTCTTTAAATTCATAATTTCATTTTCATAAGTCTGCAAGATCCTCATCATGTTTTCATTTTGTTGTTGAATCTCCAAACTATTCTCTTTTAGCTCCCTCAAAGGTGTTGTAATAACATACTCCTCAGCTATAACTTTCCTATTGAATGGTGAAAATTCTAGAATAGCAACAACAATTGGTTGTACAATATGCACCAATGGTACTAAATGTTGAATCTCTACAATAATAGGCATTGATGGCCTAAGAGATAATAGACCAGCCTGTATTAAGTTCTTTTCATCTTGTATGACAATGTCAAATGTTGTTGGTAATTATTTTCCTCCAATAGATTAAATCTATACTAATATATTCTTATCTAATGCCTTAAGAGAAAAAATAACATGCATATTCATTAGATGGCTTAAAAATTATTGGTATCCTATTCCATGTTTTCTAGAACCTATGGTTGCAATTAGTCATGTGCTCACTATTTTCCCTTTTAATGGTCATCATATACTCCACAAGAGACAAATGATCAAATTTTTCTTCAAACTATTTATTTAACTATTCTCCAATCTGATCCCATGTGGTAATGGAGGTAACTGGCAGTTCTCTAAACCATTGAAGTGGTTTACCTTTAAATGATCTTTCTAGTAACTTCATAGTCACATCATGTTCAATAAATTGATGAAAACCACAAAAAGAGGCTATATCTCTAATATGTTGAACAACTGATACATGTTTTTCACCCATAAAATATCAAATACTTTTAGTTCCAGTAGCAAGTATATCATGATGAACTAGTATATTTAGTGGACTAGCTTGATTAAAAGCTACAAAAGGCTGATTTATAGTGTTACTCCTAAAGAGAATTAATGGTTTTCATTAGTATCATTCATTCATACATTCGGTAAAGGAGATAAGATAGGACAATCGATCAATGTACAAATCCTAGACATCAAGAATAACACAAGGTAGATCACTATGATAACCAAATAAAGTTTTGATTGAGCACTCTTACCGAGCTAGATGATCCTCTAGTACTAAGAAAAATAATCACCAAGCATTCATATGAACCGAGCACCAGTTAATTACCAAATTATGAATGTAGTGTACATTGAGTGAAATAGGAAATGAAATAGCAGTTTAGAATGGCACAAACTACAAGACAAATGGTTTACAGTGATTAGAAAATTATTTACCAAGAATGAGATGAAATTTAATATGGATGTAATCATTTAATTATTGATGATTTCTATGTAAATATGATCTAGGTTATTCATTTCTACTGTTGATCTTAGGTTTTCTATGATATTGTCTAAACCCAAATTAGGTCAAATCAGTTTGATATAAATATTGTATAGATGTCATTTTGACATGTATCATTCATGTAGTAGCTACCATTGGAAGATATCTAAAGATCAAAAAAGGTTATGATTGACAAGAATTGATAGAGCATAAATTTTATCAAAAACAAAAGGGTACCAAGAATAATTTAGAGAAGACATCAATCACATTAAGGTGATAATAGATAAGTACATAACATATCTGATATCAGGCAAGATAGGTTTCTATTTAAAGATCAATCGTACTATTACTTTTTAACCATTTTAGTAGACCTTAAATCTCTTAGCAGAGTGGACTTAACATTTATTTTTTAAAATCTCTTAACTAAGTGCAGACTTAATAATGTTTCTAAAATCCTCTAACTAGGTAGATCTAGTTAATCTTATTATTACTCCTAACTAGGTAAGATAACCAAAAGTGATCAAATCTTTCTAGCCTTAGCTGACAACTTTGTTACTGTGGTAGTGAAGATTTGTGGGTGTCATCCCCACAATAGTTTTTACCTTCTAACAAGGGTTTATGAAATACCAAAATATAAGTGTCATGTGTATGAAGTCTCATGAATTCTTTATGGATTAGAATACATGTATTTAAATTCTAGTTATGTTTTGGATGTATGTTGAAAACAAATGATATAGTCAGTTATTGATATTCCTATTTACAAAGATTCAACTTTTAAGTTTTTAAGGGTACCAATTCACCCCTCCCCTCTTAGTACACACCTTTCCACAATTCCCAAAAATGGTACAGAGCTAGTTCTCTTCTTGGGGAATTTTAATCACTAAAGAGAAAAGATCTAATGATGGAAAGGTATAATATTGATAAGACTATTGAGAATTAGAAATTGCAGATGCAGATCTACATTGAAGAATTCAAGGAAGCCAAAGAATAAATGAGAGAGTTACTAGTCAAAGGGAAGGATATGGAATTTGAGTATAATGAGATTGATTATCATGAAGAAGAGATAGATGATCCATTTGAAGCATTTAGATTAGTATCTAGTAGCATATCTAATGCATATGAAGGAACCATATCAGATCTATCTGAAAAGAATGAACATCTTACTGAACAAGTGAAAGCAATGCAAATTGGTCAAGAGACACAAATGGTTAGAATGATTGATGCAATGAACAATGCAAGATGGCTTGAACAAGAAAGGAATTTGGCTATTGAAGATAGAAGGAAAATGACTAAAAAGATGGAAGAAAAGGAATCTAAGATACTGAGACTGAGTGAGTATCATTTTGAAATTTCCAATCAGATGGTTGTCACGAGTCAAGGAGTTATTTGAGTAAACAATGAGCTTACTAAGAAATTGGAAGACATTAGTTAATTAAGAGAAAAAAATGAAAGATTAAAGAATGAAGTAAAGATTCAACAACAACATAATAAGATGATTAAGAAAGCTGAAGGAAGTACCAAAAGGATGGATGAATTCCTAAGAAGTCAAAGAAGACTTGACAACACTACTGGTTTAGGCTATATCAAGCAGGGAGAGTCATCAAGACAAGATGAACAAAATAATGCCTATGCATAACCAAGGCTAAAGAATCTCTCATGCTATCATTTTGGAAAACTAGGTCACACATCAAATGTTTGCAAAAGAAAGGTAAAAGGTATTCCTAAATCCACTCCTAAATTGGATAGTTATTGTTATAGCTGCAAAAAGTATGGAAATCAAGCACATTAGTGTATATCAAAGCTAAATAAGTCACCTAAGAAGAACTACATGGAAAATCATTTTCGAAGTTGCAACATGCATGGACACGTATCAAAGAAATGCAAGACAAAGATGAAGCAAGTCTAGAAACTAAAAGGATAAAAAAAGACATATCAACTAAGAAGACAAGGTAACACATATACTTAGGATTACAACACTTGGAATAGTTGTACAACATGTGGTAGATATCGACATATAGAAGATAATTTCATGAGATTGCATTGGAGAGGAAGATCTTGAAATTGGAAAAATTCTGGATTGGCATATTTGTAGTATCACAAGGTCTTTCATTTAAGAAAAGACTTCAGAGACCAAGAACCGGAGGTAAATGATAATACATATAGAAACACAATTGAAGAAATCATGAGGATAAAAAATCAAATGTGGAGAAAAAAATCAAATGGCAATGTTGGATCAAGCACAAAAGTTGGTGACACCTCATCCTTTGGATTATGTGATTTCACCACCTCCACCTAAGCAATTAAATTAAGTATGAGACTGAATTTCAATAGGTTATTTCTTACATTTATTGAATGAACACCGAATTTATATGAAATGAAATGCACTAGGGTATTATATATTTTCAGCATAAAATGTGTATAGTTAGTAAAAGCACGATCAAGCAAAAGATTGTTAGTTGGTGAAAGTGTCAATGTTAATCGAGTTAAAGTATCAACCGAGAAATACTTGGTGTTAACCAAGCTAAAGTTTTAAAGAGATAACTAAATGTCATTGTATTTATTGATTTGTGGTAGGTAAAGTATTTATTGCAAAACTTTGAGTGGGAAAATAAATTTTAGGTATAAATACACAATGATGCAAGTCATTTTTTCACACAATGATTAAGTGCATAATGAAAGATATTTGGGAAAATTCATGAAAAGACTTTTTTGAACATTTTAACAGAGATTTGAGAAGATCTCGAGCCATTTTTTATCATTCCAAGTAAGTTCTTAGCTACCGATTTATTTTCCTAAAGATTTCATGAAGCCCTAAATTTTTTAGAACAATGGCATCTTCAAGTCTATGAAATCCAAGACTGAAAGTGACAAGAAGGTCACATTGATTAAGTCCACAACATACAAAGAATGAAAATACAAATTGCATCTTGAGAATGATTCATAAGTTGATCAAACAATTCTTATATCTACTAAAAGATAAGCAAAATCAAAGACTTCTGATATGCACTAAAAGATATAAGAAATCAAAGACTTCTTATACAAATTGCATCTTGAGAATGATTCATAAGTTGATCAATACATTCTTATATCTACTAAAAGATAAGCAAAATCAGAGAATTCAAACTAAAATCAACATACCAGGAGCTAAGCAAGAATGGAAAGCTGAAGGATCAACATAAAAACCTAGAACTCAAAGGATTGACAAATGCCCTATATTTCCCAAGGGAGTTCAAGTCAAAATGGATTAGGGTTGTACTTAGCCATGTTTAAAAAATAAAAATGTGGTTGGATGAACTGGTTCAAATCTCTATAGATGCTATCCATGTGGTTACCAAATACGCAAGTAATGATAAGGCTATGCCCATAAAGAACCCACCAAGGCAAAAGACTGACAAGCTAACAGGAGCTGAGTGGGATGGTAGATGAATGAGGGTCAATACCATCAACAATTCAGAAACAATATTTGAAGCCTATTTTATTGGTTATAATATTTCTCAATCTAGAGGGCCTAACAACATCCCATGTGGATAAGAAGACATATCTTATCAGATTGTCAAGAAAGGTTTATAGTTAGACCTCACCGAGATACTGTTGAAATAATTGGAAGAGAATATAAGGACTATCCTAGTAGAAAAGATCAACACTTGTAAGTTTGGGTCATTACTTGTTTGTACATTTTTCTAGTTGAAAAAATACTTCCGATATGTTGATAATGTTGAGTGGGATATCAACCGACTACTCATCATCTAAATCAATGAATTTATCAAGAACCGAGGTCTGAATTTTGTGGTTGTGTGTTGGGTCATATTTTAGGTTTTCTGAGAAGTGTCAAAGTTGGTTCTTGGTGTCAAATAAATTATGCCTTTACTTCTAATGGTTTCAATGTTCCTATAAATTTTATAACAATGTCTTTTTCTCAGAGCATTTCTACATTGAAAATGTCTGAAACCCTAAACCCTAGGTCTTTTTAATGTAGGAGCATCTTAGGTCCTTGGAATTCCTGTGTCACCAAAAATATTTTAAAGTTTTTCTGTGTTTCTCAATTCCCGCTTTGACCAAGTGGGTTTTCATTTGAGAAATTTCTTTTGGTTAGCGAGTATAGTCAGTTATCTCCTAGACAGTCAGTTGTTTCACTGGTGCTCGATGATGCTTGTCTGTTGCTCAGTCAACCTTGCTTACCGAGTAGTTTATTTTGAGTTTCTATTGAGGCTGACTTGTGCATTGATTATGGGTCATAGAATTAATTTTGGTATCCATCATTGGGAAGCATGTGGTCCCATCTAACTGTTCCTTCTATTGATTTTTGAATTGAGGCTGACTCAGTTCGATAGCCTCTTGTATAAGTATAGTTGTTTGGTTAGAGTTTACGAAGCAGTTTTTGGATAGAAGATAGGAAAAGAAGATTGTTGGTAGATCCTCACATGTTGGAGGACTTTTGTATTTCATTGTAATATCTGGCCATAATTGGGAAGGCCTTACAGCCTCACATGTATGAATCAATTTGAATGAAGTCAATAATATCAATGATCATGCTTTCTCTCTCTCACTATGTTGTTTTTTCTTCTACGAGTTGTTGAGGAGGCTGGATCTATAGGGTGCACCATCTATTGGCCCCTAAGGTCCCTACCCTTGCGTTAGGTGGTATCAGAGTGAGGTGAGATCTGGATCTAGGTCTGTGGATCTAGATTTGTAGGTTCCTTCTTGTGAAGCCCTAGTTGAGTTGTTGTGGGGTGGAAGATTGTGATCTGACCTACAAATGTAGAGGGTTATCAAGATTGTTTGTGGGAGGTGAGAAGAAGATCCATGATTTTCAAGCATGTTGAGACCACTTGCTGCTAGATTAGAAGCTATTGAAATAGCCCAAAGAAGAGGCAGACATCTTGAAGATATTAGTGATGATGAATTTGAAGTGGAACAAGGTGAAGCAGAACTTGCACTTGTGATGGATGAGGGAGGAAATTTTTTTGAAGGCATTGACAAGCTTGAAGTAAACACCACATTTTAATCCTCCTGAATATAGTGGGAAATTGGATTCTGATGAATTGATAGATTGGATCATTGAAATGGAAAAGTATTTTGAGTATGACAATATATCTGAGCAGAAAAAGGTGAAGATTGCAAGTACAAAGTTGAAAGGTCATGCATCCTTGTGGTGGGAGCATCTGTAATTAGATCAGAAGAAGAAAGGAAAAGACAAAATCAAGGTATGGAATAAAATGGTGAATAAATTGAAAGGAAATTTCTTACCTTGTGATTAGGAGATTAACCTAGCTAGGTGAATGCAAAGTCTAAAATAGAAAGATAGCTTGTTAAAGGATTATACTGAGGAATTATATAGATTAGATATCAGATCTAGACATGGTGAGGATGATGTGGAAATAATTGCTAGATACCTAAATGGTTTGAGAGTTTCCATCCAAGAGGAAATCAGTTTGGTCAAGTTGGAGAACATTGAAGATGCTTATTAATTTGCATTGAAGGCTGAGGAGAAATTGAACAAGAGACATGAACAAAGGAAAAGAGGTCAAGGTTGTAGATTCCCTAGAGGAAGAGGTAGATCCTAGCATGAAAATAGTAGATCTAAACCTAAAAAGAAAAATCTAGACAAAGGCAAGACCAAGTGGAAAGGTAAAAGTTCATCTAGAGGTAGATGCAATAACTATCGAGGTGCTTATAGAAGAGGTAATTTATGAGGAACTTGTTTTAATTGTGCAGAAGAAAGATATAGATCTTTTGAATGTACACATGCTAGTAAGAAGGTTGGTAGTAGTAGAAATGCTTTGGTGCAAGAAGAGTCATCAAATGAACCTGAGAAGGAAAATAATTTGATTGTAAGGAGAGCACTGTGGAATGAAAGTAAAAAGGTAGATCTAGTAAGAAAAATTTTATTCAAGATGAGATGTAGAGTTTCTGACAAAGTTTGGAAAGTAATCATTGATAGTGGTAGCTCAAAGAATCTAGCACTTGAGGACATGGTCACAAAGTTGCAGTTGGAAAGCTTGGAACATTCGAAGCCCTATCAAATTTCATGGATCGAAGATGAGCATACACTCCTGGTAAGTGAACAATGTTATGTGAATTTGAAGATTGGAAATTACTATGATAAAGTGTTGTGTGATATTATGCCTATGGATTGTTGTCATATTTTGTTGGGTAGACCTTGTTAATATGATAGACATCCTATATATGATGGAAGATTGCATAAGTATACTATTGTGGCTGATGGAAGAAAACAAATATTGTTACCTTTGATGGAAGAACTTGTTAGTAATGTTTGCACATATGTGAAAGTTTGTTTGATGGAAGGAAGAAAGTTTGGTAAGGATTTGAAGAAGAATGATGTATGTTTTGTTTTGATTCCTAACAAATAGAGTAAGAAAAAAAGGATAATGTCCCTAAGGAGATTGATAAGTTACTCACCAAGTACAGTGATATAATTTCTAATAATTTACATGATGCTTTTCCACCAAAAAGAAGTATTGAACATTGCATGGATCTAATCTCTAGAGCTAGTTTACTAAATAAAGAACCTCATCAATTGATACCTACTGAGAATCAGGAATTGAATCGATAGATTGAAGAGTTTTTGGATAAAGGTTTGATTATAGGAAGTTTGATTCCTTATGCAATACCTATAGTATTAGAACCTAAAAAGAATGGAGAGTGGTGAATGTTTACTGATTCCAGAGTAATCAATAAGATAATAGTGAGGTATATGTTTCCTATACCAAGAAAGGATGACATAATAGACAGGTTGACTGGAGTAAAGTATTTCACAAAGATTGATTTCAAAAGTGGGTATCATCAAATCAAAATTAGAGAAGGTGATGAATGGAAGACTTCTTTGAAGATGAAAAAAGGTTTGTATGAGTGGTTGGTTATGACTTTTGGTTTAACTAATGCACCAAGTACTTTTATGAAGTTGATGAATGAAGTTTTGAAGAAATTCTTGGGTAAGTTTTTGATTGTATATCTTGATGATATTCCAATATTCAGTAAGATGAGAGAAGAACATTTGTTTCATGTTAGACAAGTTTTGCAGAGATTGAAAGAAGAAAAGATGATGATAAATCTGAAAAAGTGTTCATTCATGAAAGAGGAGATTGTGTATTTTAGATTTGTAATTTCAGCTGATGGTTTGAAGATGGATCTTGAAAAGGTTGAAGCTATTCTAAATTCAAGGCCTACACCTGTGAATGCTAGTGAGGTAAGATCCTTTCATTATTTGGAAAGTTTTTATTGAAAGTTCATAAGGAATTTTAGTTCAATTTGTAATGCTATGATTGAGACTATGAGAGGAGATAAAAGAGAATTCAAGTGGACACATGGAGCTGGTAAAATTTTTAAGACTCTGAATCAAAAGGTTGTTGAATTGCCTTTTTTGGCATTGCCTGATTTCAATAAGGTATTTCAAGTGGAATGTGATGCAAGTGGAAGTGCAATTGGAGCTATGTTGATAAAGAAGGTAAACCTGTTTCTTTCTTTAGTGAAAAGTTGAATGATGCTAGAAGGAAATATTCTATGTATGATCAAGAATACTATGTTATTGGTCAACTACTGAAGAAATGGAGAGATTATTTGATACCAAGTGAATTTGTGTTGTATAATGACCATAAGGCTTTACAATACTTGGGTAATTAGAATAATTTGAATCAGAGACATATGGAATGGGTTGAGTACTTGAAAAGTTATACATTTGTGATAAAACATAAAAGTGGAGTCACTAACCGAGTTGCTGATGCATTGAGTAGAAGAAGATCTTTGGTGACTGAGATGAAAATTGAAGTTCTTGGTTTTGATGACATGAGAGATTTGTATGAAACTAATCTTGATTGTTCTAAGCTGTGGAGAAAGTGTAGAGGATGTATTCAAGATCAACCAAGTACAAAATGGGAAGAATATTTCATTCAAGAAGGTATGTTGTTTAAAGGTATTCAGTTGTGTATACCAAGAGGAAAAATGAGAACTAATTTGATGAAGGAGAAACATAGTACTAGTTTGGCTAGACATTTTGGTATTGATTGAACTTTGAATTTTCTTAAGGAGAAATACTTTTGGCCATAGTTGTATAAAGATGTTCACAAATTTGTGAAAAGTTGTGGAATTTGTCAAGTTGAAAAAGGAGTAAGTCAGAATATTGGATTGTATACACCAATTGTTGTACTTGAGAATGCTTGGACTAACATCAGTATGGATTTTGTTATTGGCTTACCAAATACAGTAAGAGTTAATGATTCTATATTTGTTGTGGTAAATAGACTTTCAAAGATGGAATGTTTTATACCCTATAGAAAGACATCAGATACAATACATGTAGAAGATCTTTTATTCAAGGAAATTTTCAGATTGCATGGATTATCGAGGAGTATTATCTCTAATCAAGGCAATAAATTTGTTGGATACTTTTGGAAGACTCTTTGGAGAAATTTTGGCACTGAGTTGAAATATAGTTCTAAATTTCACCCGCAAACCAATGGATAGACAAAGGTTGTAAATGGAATTTTGGGAAATCTTTTGAGATTCTTAGTTGGAGACACACCTAGTAATTGGGATTCTGTGATGGCACAAGCAGAGTTTGCATACAATAATTCAGTGAATAGGAGTACTGGAAAACACCCTTTGATATTGTGAATGGCATACAACTGAGAGGTATATCTTATTTGAGAGACATTACTAATGAAAGTAAGAGAAGTGTTGAAGGAGTGAAATTTGCTGAGTACATGAAGACATTGCATGAAGATGTGAAAATCAAGTTGGAAGAGAGTAATAAAAAATACAAAGACAGAGATGATAGATCATGGAGACATAAAATTTTTGATGTTGTGATGAAGGGATGGTTCATTTGAAGAAAGGTCAATTTCCTATTGGAACATATGGGAGGTTGAAGATGAAGAAGTTTGGACCTTGCAATATTTTGAAGAAATTTGACAGTGGAAATGCATATGAGATTGAGTTAATTGATGACATGGACATATCACCAATTTTGAACATTGCTGATTTGTATGAGTATCATGAGCCTGATGAAGACATGAAAGTACTGATGGAATATCCTAAGAAGCATAATGAAGAAGTTGAATAGATTTTGGAACAAAGAATTGGCAAGAGTACAAGAGGTAAGCAGTATATGGAATATCTGGTAAAGTGGAAGAATAGACTAATTGAAGACAGTTTGTGGATTTCATAGTCTAAGTTGGATGCAGCTCAAACCAGACCTATTGAATGATTCAGAGAATCATTTCTAAATAACCCCATGTGTCTGATGCAGGAGCATCTTGGGTACTTGACAATCTTGTGTAACCAAAAAGATTTTAAAGTTTGTCTGTGTTGCTGGATTCCTGCTTTGACTGAGTTGGTTAGTAGTTGGTTAGTTTCCTTTGGTTACCAAGTATGGTCAGTTATCTCCTAGGCACTTAGTTATTTCACTGGTGCTCGATGATGCTTGTTTGTTGCTCAGTCAAACTTTCTTACCAAGTACTTTATTTTCAGTTTCTATTGAGGCTGACTTGTGCATTGATTATGGGTCACAAATTTAATGTTGGTATCCATCATTGGGAATCATGTTGTCCCATTTGACTATTCCTTATGTTGATTGTGGATCTGAAGGCTGACTTAGTTTAGTAGCCTCTTCTATAAGTATAGTTGTTTGGTTAGAGGTTAGGAAGTAGTTTTTGGATAGAAGATAGAAGATAGGAAAAGAAGATTGTTGGCAGATCCTCACATGTTTGAGGACTTATATATTTCATTGTAATATCTAGTCATAAATGGGAAGGCCTTATAGCCTAGCATGTATGAATCAATTTGAATGAAGCTAATAATATCAATGATCCTTCTTTCTCTCTCTCACTGTGTTGTTTTTGCTTTCGCGAGTTGTTGAGTAGGTTGGATCTGTAGGATGCGCCATGTATTAGCCCCTAAGGTCCCTGCCCTTGCATCACTTGTTTTTCTTTGGTAGGGTTTTTATCTTTGAAATTTATGAATTTGTGCCTTGATTCTTGTGTTTTCACATTACCTTTTCATGTCACTTAAGCTCCCCTTTTCTACATGTGGTTTTTATTTTCCTTTGTATCCCCAAGTCTCATAAAGTTGGTTGTTAAATATGAGAAATCTGGAGATTGGGTGACTAAGTAAAGACTTGAAAAGCTATAGGATTTCTCCAAGTGTCATGAAGGTCAGTGGTTGGTTCTTTTTTTTCTATGACATAAAAATGGCTTCTCCTATGTCTCCTGATGTTCAGCGGTGAAGTCTAAATATTTAGAGATCTAGAGAAACAATTATCTCCTAATATCATGAAATAGAGGTTAAGTGCTAAAGGATTTGGAGATCAAGCGATAAAGTAAAACACTTAATAGTTGTGCCTATCTCTACATATCATAATGTTTTTTGTTAAGTGTCTAAAATCTAGAGATCAGGTGACAAGGGTTAAGAAATAGGAAAGTAGTTATCTCCCAATCTCGTGAACTCACAGTTAAGTCTTAAAAGATTTGGTGATTAAGAGACAACTGTAGATGATGGTAAAGATCAAAGGCTATCACTGAATCTCAAAAACATGTTTGAGTTAAGTAAAACATCTAGCGACCCTAATGTGGCCTTTATCTCTAAATATCATAATAGAACTATGGTTAAAGCCAACATTCAGAGATCATGAGATATATCTTGGTTGCTCAATCTTGACAAGAAACCATAGTCAAGAAAGACTTTCTAAGATTATCAGAAAGACTGGTTATCACATGATCTCCAGAAGATGAGTGGTTAAAGTCTCATAGAGTTAAGGAAAATAGGAGATCCTTACAT
Organism: Chamaecyparis obtusa; assembly: GCA_027943335.1. Lineage (NCBI taxonomy): Eukaryota > Viridiplantae > Streptophyta > Pinopsida > Cupressales > Cupressaceae > Chamaecyparis > Chamaecyparis obtusa. The sequence continues at coordinate 699,556 of BSBK01004288.1, read as the reverse complement.
GTTAAAGTACTCTACTGAGGTGGAAAAAGTGAATGGGTAGTAGCCAATAAATTTACAGATGGGTTTTTTTGATAGACTTCGAGGGTTTTAAAGGAAAAATATGTAATTATGGATTTTTCTACCCTCTTTTCAAAAATTGAATACACATGTAAACTTCACTAATGCAGGAGCATCTTGGGTCCTTGGCAATCCTGTGTCACCAAAAGATATTTGAGTTTGTCTGTGTTGCTTGGTTCCTCATTGACCGAGTTGGTTGATAGTTGGTCGGTTTCCTTTGGTCATCGAGGATGGTCAGTTATCTTCTGGGTGGTCATTTGTTTCTCTAGCACTCAACAATCCTTTTCTGTTGCTCAGTCATCCTTTATTACCGAGTAGTTTATTTTGAGTTTTTGTTGAGGCTGACTTGTGCATTGATTATGGGTCATGGATTTAATGTTGTAATCAATCATTGGGAAGCATGTGGTCCTAGATCTAACCATTCCTTCCATTGATTATGGATCTGAAGGTTGAATATGTTTGGTGGCCTCTTGTATAAGTATAGTTGTTTGGTTAGAGTTTAGGACTTAGTTTTGCATAGAAGATAGAAGCTAGTAGACTCAATATTGTTGGAAGATCCTTTCAAGTTTGAGGACTTCTATAATTCACTAGAATATCTGGCCCTAACTGAGAAGGCCTTACACCCTGACATGTATGAACCAATTTTAATGAAGTTAATATATATGAATGTGTATCATCTTAAAATGGAAGCACTTCCATGTTAAGAGCATTTATCCCTCCAAGTAAGTGGTTTGGGGTCATATTGGATGCCTTGAATTGATATTTTCTTTGATCTAGCTTTCTCCCCGCTTTCCACTTCTTTTCTGCTTCATTCTAGGTGAAATTAGGGTTAGGATCTTAAGGATTCTCCTGAAATTCCCTCTTTCATAGCTCTATTTATAGGTAGGATTTAGAAATGGATCCTCTTGTCCTTCATCATGATAATCATAGGATTTTATGTCTATCACTAACATTCTATCCTATTCTGGCATCAATTCTAGGTTTCTGGGCATCCCCAGGACCTCCTGACTTGGTTCTGAGTCAACCTGGGACCAGGGTCAGGGTCAAGTTAGAACCTGACTAGGTCAGGGTTGAGCTTGAACTTGGCTAGGTCAGGGTCAAGGTTGACCCTAACTAGATCAGGTCCAACCTTGACTTTGACCCCTTCTTTCAAAATTCCAATTTCTAGAATTTTTGAGCTTCGAGCTTTCAGGAGATTTATTTTCCCACCTCTGGGTCAGCCATTTCGGATTTCAGGATGGTAAATCCTTTAATTGCATTTAATCTAGCTATATTTTCTAAAGGTGAGGACCTAATTAGGATTTAATTCTCCAAGGTGGCCCATCTAGAGGAGTGTGCCCTAGATCACTATAAAAGGAGGCCTTCCTCTCTCATTTACACATCTCATCTTCAAGCAATTTCATGATCAAGCTCTCAAGATTTTCTCAAGGTGATAAAGAAAGCATTCCATTCAAGAAAGAATCCATTCAAGCATTCAATTCTTCTTCTCCATCCAAGTTCTCCATTGAAGATCAAGGATTCAAGCATTCAAGCCATTGAAGGGATTTGGTTCAAGCATTCAAGATTTATCATTCAAACCCTAGATCTACCCATCATGATGGTGTGATCTTCCTTCAAGATCCATTTCATTCTTCTCTCAAGGTGGATTCCAAGCATACAATCATGGAGGTTTTATTTAAATTTATTATTGTGTTCAAGCTTTCATATCAATATACTTGTTTACATTTCAAATACAATTGCATTATCTATTGAATTGCACAGCTTGATTGTTAGATCTACTTCTACTGCTTGCTAGCATTCTCCATTTTAATTTCAATATTAGGTTTGATTCCAAACTAGGGTTTGACCAAGGCAAACCCCCCCAAACAAACAAACAAAACCATTTTTCTTGTAGGTACAGGTGCAAAATTTCGAATCTAAGAGTGGATTTAGATACCCTTTTCAGCAAACTTCTGAGACCTGCGAATAGAATTAGAATCGGACTTCAAATAAAGAATGTGGTATTTGACATTTTATGAGGGTCAAACTCGAGGTGAGCCAACTTGAGGAAAGATTTCTAGGTTTTCTCTGTCTCGGCATTTCCAGTCCAAGATAGGTTTTAGATTTTCCTGAAAGTGTACACAGACATCAGAATTCAACATTTTCTAGATCTGCCCTAATTTGAGGTTAGTACTTGTATTTCAATTATTCTATATTCCAAACATAATATCCATCCACAAGGGAAATATTGGATTTACTTTCTCTCTTCCATATTCATCCACAAATTGATTTGATTATGTATTAACATCTAGGTTGATCAAATCGAATCTCTTCCTTGGGGAATTTGGGTTTTGAGAATAGATCTCATACTTCCCCCTCTACATTTGAATGGTGGTGAATCCATTTTATAATCATTCAGAATAATCCTACTTTCTCTCTCTCACTGTATGCTTGTGGTTTCTTCCATGTGTTGTTGAGCAGGCTGGATCTATAGGGTGTGCCATCATTTGGCCCCTATAATCTTCCCTTGCATCAGGTAGTATCAGAGAAAGGTGAGATCTGGATCTAGGTTTTTAGGTTCCTTCTTGTGAAGCCCTAGTTGAATTTTTTTGGGGTCAGAGATTGTGATCTGACCTACAATTGTAGAGGGTTCCAAGATGGTTCATGGGAGGAAAGAAGAAGATCTAGAATTGGAAAGCATGATGAGACAACTTGTTGCTAGGTTAGAAGATGTTGAAACAACCCAGAGAAGAGGCAGACATCTTAAAGATGTTAGTGATGATGAAGTTCAAGTGGAACAAGGTGAAGCAGAACCTGCACCTATGATGGATCAGGGTCAAGAAAGATTCTTGAAGGTATTGACAAGCTTTAAGTCAACACCACATTTCAATCCTCTTGAATATAGTGGGAAATTACATTCTGATGAATTAATAGACTGGACCACCAAGATGGAAAAATATTTTGAGTATAAAATTATATCTAAAGAGAAAAAGGTGAAGATTGTAGGCACAAAGTTGAAAGGGCATGATTCCTTGTGGTGGGAGCATCTGCAATTGAATTGGAAGAAGAAAGGCAAAGAAAAAATCAAGGTATGGAATAAAATAGTGAATAAGTTGAAAGGAAAGTTCTTAACTTTTGATTATCAGATTAACCTAGCTAGGTGAATGCAAATTCTGAAGTAGAAAGATAGCTTGGTAAAAGAGTATTCTGAGGAATTCTATAGATTAGATATCAGAGTCGAACATGATGAAGATGTTGTGGAAAGAATTTCTAGATACTTGAATGGTTTGAGAGTTTCCATCTAAGAGGAAATCATTTTGGTCAAGTTGGAGAACATTGAAGAGGCTTATAAATTTGCATTGAAGGCTGAGGAGAAATTGAACAAGAGACATGAATAGAGGCAAAGAGGTCGAGGTGGTAGATTCCCTAGAGGAAGAGGTAGATCATATGGTGAAAATAGTAGATCTGAACCTGAAAAGACAAATCTGGACAAAGGCAAGACCAAGTGGAAAGGTGAAAGTGCATCTAGAGGTAGAGATAGTAACTACCGAGGTGGTTATAGTAGAGGTAATTTCTAAGGAACTTGTTACAGTTGTGGAGAATAAGGACATAGATCTTTTGAATGTACACATGCTAGTAAGAAGGCTGGTACTAGTAGAAATGCTTTGGAGCAAGAAGAGTCACTGAATGAACCAAAGAAGGAATATAACTTGATTGGAAGGAGAGCACTATGTAATGAAAGTAAGAAGGAATATCGAGTAAGGAAAATTTTGTTAAAGACCAGATGTAGATTTTCTGACAAAGTTCGGAAGGTAATGATTGACAGTGGTAGCTTGTAGAATCTGGCATCTGAAGAGATGGTCATAAAGTTGTGGTTGGAAAGGTTGGAACATCTGAAGCCCTATCAAATTTAATGGATCAAATATGAGCATACACTCTTGGTAAGTGAACAATGTTATGTGACTTTGAAGATTGGAAAGTACTATGATAAGGTGTTGTGTCATATTATGCCTATGAATTGTTACCATATTTTGTTGGGTAGACCTTTGCAATATGATAGACATGCTATATATGATGGGAGATTCCATAAGTATGTTATTTTGGTAGATGGAAGAAAACAAGTCTTGTTACCATTGATGGAAGAACCTGTTAGTAATGTTTTCACATTTATGAAATTTTTCTTAATGGAACGAAGAAAGTTTGTTAAGGATTTGAAGAAGAATGATGTATGTTTTGTTGTGATTCCTAACAAATTGAGTAAGAAGATAGAGGTTAATGTCCCTGAGGAGCTTAATATGTTAGTCACCGACTACAATGATATCATTTTTGATAATGTACCTAATGGTTTTCCACCGAATAGAAGTATTGATCATTGCATGGGTCTAATCCCTAGAGCTAGTTTAACAAATAAGGCACCTCATCGGTTGACACATACCAAGAATTAGGAATTGAACTAATAGATTCAAGAGTTGCTAGATAAAGGTTTGATTAGAGAAAGTTTGAGTCCTTGTGTAGTACCTATGGTATTGGCACCTAAGAAGAATGGAGAATGGTGAATGCATACTGATTCCAGAGAAATCAACAAGATAACAGTGAAGTATAGGTTTCCTATACCAAGAATGGGTGACATAATGGACAGTTTGACTGGAGAAAAGTATTTCACAAAGATTGATTTGAAAAGTGGGTATCATCGTATTAGAAATAAAGAAGGTGATGAACAGAAGACTAATTTAAAGCCAAAACAAGGTTTGTATGAGTGGTTGGTTATGTCTTTTGGTTTAACTAATGTACCAAGTACTTTTATGAGATCGATGAATAAAGTTTTGAATAAATTCTTGGGTAAGTTTGTGATTGTATATCTTGATGATATTTTGATATTCAATAAGACTAGAGAAGAACATTTGTTGCATGTTAGACATGTTTTATAGAGATTAAAAGAGGAAAAGTTACTGATAAATCAGAAAAAGTGTTCATTCATGAAAGAGGAGATTGTGTATTTGGGATTTGTAATTTTAGCTGATGGATTGAAGATGGATCCTGAAAAGGTTGAAGCTATTCTCATTTGTCCTACACCTATGAATGCTAGTGAGAAGGTTTCTAAATTGCCTATTTTGGCATTACCTAATTTCAATAAGGTATTTCAAGTGGAATGTGATGGAAGTGGTAGTGCAATTGGAGTTGTGTTGAGTCAAGAAGGTAAATCTGTTACTTTCTTTAGTGAAAAGTTGAATGATGCTAGAAGGAAATATTTTGTGTATGATCAAGAATTCTATGCTATTGTTCAAGCACTGAAGAAATGGAGACATTATTTGATACTGAGTGAATTTGTGTTCTATACTGATCATTGATGGAATATGGATGAAGTGACTGAGAGGGGGGGGGGGTGAATCAGTCAACCATAAATCACTTCCTGTTATTTTTTCTTTCTAGATCACTTAAGATATCTTAACAATGTTATCTGTTTTAGCACTCGGTAAATAGATTGCAGTAACTTTGAACATGCAGAAAATATTAGCAAAATTATCCTTAGATATTTATCAGCACATGTATATGATTGAGAAAGCAATTAAGAACACAAGAGACATAAGATTTAACGTGGAAACCCAATATGGGAAAAACCACCAATGTATCTTGATACTGATTTTCACTTTTTTGAAGTGATGCCCGGTTAGAAGCCAACCCGGTAAAAGGTTACAAAACACACTGTTAGGTGTGACCTTGTTAGAGGATTTAAAACACCCTGCTAGGAGTGGCCTGGTAAGAGGTCTTGAAAACAATTCAATGGAATTGTCACCTTGTTAGAGAATTTACATTATGGCTGTTAAACCAACTTGGTTAAGAGATTTAGAATTCACTGTTACAATGATAAGAAGGTAACAATGAAAAAGTGACCTGTATAATAATGCAACTGTCTTGCTGATTACAGATCTCTATTTTGCATAAGTCTGATCCTTTCTGATTGAATAAATCTCTGCTGCTCCTCAAGGATATCTGAACATCCTTCACAAATTCGCATATACCTTTCCTTCTTTTCTTCTGTAAATCTTCTGCTGTGTTATTTTTTATTTTTCACATTTGACCTTTTATTTATATGATTTTGGATTAGTCAAATCGACATTATTTAGTATAACAGTCGGCTGAATTAAGCAAACTCTATTTGCAAAAATCCTTCAAGGGCCGACAGTGCTCGGTGACCATATCTTTCTATAATCTTTCAGAGACCAAGGGAACTCGGTAAACACCGACAATCTTTTACCTTCGATAACCGACTGAACTCGGTAAACACTAACTTTTCTCGATGACTGACGGAACTCGGTAAACACTATCTTTTCTTCGATGACCGACTGAACTCGGTAAACACTATCTTTTCTTCGATGACCGACTGAACTCGGTAAACACTATCTTTTCTTCGATGACCGACTGAACTCGGTAAACACTAAACTTTCTTTAGCAACCGAGTGAACTTGGTAGATACTACTTTTCTTTGATAACCGAGTGGACTCGGTAAGCACTAATATTCCTGTCTGGCAGACCGACTAAGCTCGGTAGAAGCTGATTGCTGCGGACTATGACATTGTGTGACATCAAAGACAATACATAATTGAGTAGCAATTTCCTTCAGACAATTGTTTCCAACAATCTCCCTCTTTGGCATTGATGGCAACACAATATGTCATAGCATAAGAAATTTGAAAGAGTTAGCTAGGTTTAGATTCAAATCTCCCTCTGTCAGCAAACTTCCTGTATCCTGAAAATTCTTCCTTCTGACTATTGAAAATTTCTTGAAGTAATAGCAAAGACATAGAAAACACTCCCTCTTTGACAACACATGCCAAAGACAATTCACATATTACCGGTGAAAATTAATGTACCTCAAGTACTGATTCATATGCAATGATTCCTTGAATATGCTGCATCAACAGGTTGATTTTCAATCATGTTCAGGTTGATGCATCACTAAAACTATATTTAGTGAGCCTCGGATAGGGGAATGACCCCTAACTTACCTCTTAGATACACAAATGCATCCTTAGGTAATGGTTTGGTAAAAATGTCTGCAATCTATTCTTTTGTATGAATATATTCTAATCTGATTTCCTTGTCCTGCACCAATTCTCTGACAAAGTGATATTTAATAGCAATGTGCTTGGTTTTGGAATGCATCACTGGATTCTTAGAAATGTTTATTGCACTGGTATTGTCACAAAATATAACAACTGGTTCTTTGATTTCAACCTTCATACCTTCTAATAGCTGTTTAAACCAAACAATATTTGAACAGTTTACTGCAGCAGCAACATATTCTACTTCGGCTGTGGATTGAGATGTACAATTCTACTTTTTACTAGTCCAGGATACCAGTCTTTTTCCAAGAAAAAATGCTCCACCACTTGTGATTTTTCTGTCATCAATGTTTCCTTCCCAATCAGCATCAGTAAATACTTTCAAGTCTAGATTGCTTCCAAATTTATACCACAAACCATACTCTTCAGTTCCTCTTAAGTATCTTAAGATTCTTTTGATTGCCATCATGTGATTTTCCTTAGGTTTTGCTGAGAATCTAGCTACTATACCGACTGCTAAGGCAATATCAGGTCTTGTATGTACTACATACTGCAATTTTCCAATCATAGATCGGTATAGGGTCTGATCAACTTCTTTTGAATCATCATTTTTGGTAAGTTTCAGTCCAGTACACATGGGTGTACCAACTGGTTTTGAATCTTCCATTCCAAACTTCTTAAGTATCTCCTTAATGTATTTGGATTGAGTAATGTATATATCATTCTTGCTTTGCTGAATTTGAAGACCAACAAAGAATTTTATTAAACCAAACATAGACATTTCAAATTCTCTGTTCATTTGCTCTGAAAATTCTTTGCACTGATCCTCATTCCCTGTAAATATAGTATCATCCACAAATATTTCTGCCAATACAATTTTGTCATCCGGTCCTTCTTTAATATACAGATTGCTGTTATCATTAGCTCTTTTGAAATTAATTTGAATCAAATAGTTATGGAGTCTTTCATACCATGCTCTAGGAGCTTGTTTTAAACCATACAATGCTTTGTGTAACTTGCAGACCATGTCATTTTTATCTAGATCAATAAAACCTTCAGGTTGTTCAATGTAGACTTCTTCATCAAGAATTCCATTGAGAAATGCAGATTTTATATCCATCTGATATACCTTAAATCCTTTGTGTGCTGCATAAGCAAGTAGAGTTCTTACACCTTCTAATCTTGCAACAGGAGCAAAAGTTTCTCCATAATCTATACCTTCTTCTTGAGAGTAACCTTTACATACCAGTCTAGCTTTGTTTCTAGATACTTGACCATCTTCATTCAGCTTATTTTTGAATACCCATTTTGTTCCAATTACATTCTTATCTTTAGGTCTAGGTACAAGAGTCCAAGTTTTGTTCTTTTGTATTGGTTCTAATTCTTCATTCATTGCTTCAATCCAACTTTCATTCTCCAATGCATCTTTGATATTTCTAGGTTCAAAATTAGTAAGCAGACATGTACCTTTTAGCTTGCTTCTTGTCATAGTACCATCTGATTTGTTTCCACTGATTTGATCTGGTGTATGATGTCTTCTAACATATTTGGCTAGTATAGGTTCCTTGACTTTTGAGTGATTCATGCTGTTGTCTTCTAGGATCTCTTCTTCAGGTTGCTCGGGCTCGGTAGATATTTGCTCGGTAACTTCAGGTTGAGACTCGGTCTGAATTTCTTCCTGTGACTCGGTTTGAACTTCTTCCTGTGACTCGGTAACTATGCTCAGCTCGGTAGATATAGCTTCCTTATTGATAGTTGTGTCTGTCAATGTTTCAGGTTCAATGTAAACGAATCTTCTGTAGTTTTCAGGTTCCCTTTTGCTTTCTTCCTCAGTCTTTTCTGCAAACTCATCAAATTTTACATGTATAATTTCTATGACTTTGTGAGTAGATAAGTTCAGACATTTGTATGCCTTGCTTTTGCTAGAATATCCTAGGAATATTCCTTCATCACTTTTCACATCAAATTTATTTCTTCTGGATTCTTTTAAGATATAACACTTGCTACCAAATATTTTCATGTAACTTACATTAGGTTTATAGCCATACCATAATTCATAAGGAGTTTTGAATGTGTCTTTCTTCAATTGTACTCGGTTCAAGGTATGAACTGCAGTACTGATAGCTTCCTTCCAGTACTTTATAGCGATGTTTTTTCTATCATTAGAGTCCTTGCACAATCCATAATAGATCTGTTTCTTCTTTCTGCTATTCCATTCTACTCAGGAGTTCTAGGAGCTGATACCTATCTTTTGATTCCTCTTTCAATGCAGAAGTTGTTAAAATCATGGGAGATGAATTCACCACCTCTGTCTGATCTTAAGCATTTCAATCTTTTCCCTGTTTCTTTTTCTACTCTTGCTAACTACCATTTGAACTTTTCAAATGCTTCTGATTTTTCTCTTAAATACATAACAGTCATCATTCTAGAATAATCATCAACGAAAAGAATAAAGAATTTATCTCCAGTATAGCTTTGTATTCCAATAGGTCCACATAAATCAGTATGCACAATTTCCAAAATTTCTTTAGACTGATAGTTCTTACTCTTGAAACTAGTTTTACTCATTTTGCCAATCTGACAATTCTTACATAGACCAATGTCAGGTTTCTTCAAAGTAGGAATGCCTCTAACCTTCTTGAATTTGCTTATTTTTATCATGTTATCAAAATTCACATGACATAACCTTTTGTGCCATAGCCAACTTTCTTCTATTTGAGCAATAAAGCATGAATATTCATTGAGATCAAGAAAAAATAAGTTACCTTTTGTTTGTTTGCCTGATCCAATGAGTTTTCCTTTTCCATCCAGCAGTCTTGCTTGACCATTCATGAATTCAACCTTGAAACCAGTGTTGATTAGCTGTGCTACACTTAGAAGATTATGTTTTAGTCCTTCAACCCAGTAAGCATTATCACATATGAGTTCTTTGGTTAATGAGATTCTTCCTTTTCCTTTTATACAACAAGGTTCATTGTTTCCAAATCTTACATTACCATTGTCACAGTCTTCTAGATATTCAAATTTTGTCTTGTCACCAGTCATGTGGTGTGAACATCCGCTGTCTATTATCCATATATCATCTTTGCTTATATGAGAAATAAGTGCCATCTTATCTTCATCATCATCAGATTCATCTTTTATAGCAATAAAGACAATTTCTTCTTCACTATCATCAGAATCTTTAGCCATAAAACATGATTTCTTACCTTTATCCTTGTATGATTTGAAATTCTTTTTTCCATAGTACTTGTGACTTTTCTTTTCTTCTTTGACTTGCTTGTTTGGGCACCTAGCTGCAATATGTCCAATTTCTTCACATGAAAAATAGATTAAAGGAGTTTTACCTTTATACTTACCTTTCCCTCTAGAGTACTTCTTTGCAAGTAATGCTTCTACAATTTCAAGATCACTATCAGAACTTTCTTCTGATTCTTCTTCACTTTCTGATTGAACTTCTTTAATTTTCTTGTTCTTCTTTAGTGAAACCTTGGCCTCAAATGCTGATTCAATATTTTTGGAACTAGGAACATAGTTATCATAGTTGTCTAATTCAAAAGATGTCAATCTTCCAACTAAAGCATCCAAAGTTATATTGTGGTTTGCTTCACATCTTCTTTCTTGAATAGCTGATACTCTTATTGCATAGATAGGGAGTAGTGTTCTGAGTACCTTACTTATAACAGTCTCATCTGAGATTGTTCCTCTAGAAGCTCTAATTGCACTTACACTTGCTTTGATTCTTTCAACATATTTTGCAATGTTTTCATCTTCCTTCATATTCATCTTGTCAAACTGTCCTCTTAGGCTTTCTGCTTTGGCTCTTTTCACATTTGCATCACCACCATATATTTTCTTCAGTGCCACCCACATTTCATATGCAGTGGTGCAGTCTTTAATATCATCAAATTCTTCATAGCTGAGAGCAAATGCAATGTCTATCATCATGGTGTTGTGAGTCTTTTTATCTGGAATGTCTTCAACAGTTAATGCGCCATTAGGAATTGTGTACTCTTCATCAATGTATTTGCATCCTGAATCACCAATGGAAGCCAGATGAAGTCGCATGAGACCTTGCCATGCTGAAAAGTTATCTCTGTTAAGCTTTGGAATTTCCCTCTTGTAAGACATCCTGATCTTTAGCTTAGGTCTTTGAAACCCTTCCTGCAAGCACCAAAAGCTCTGATACCAATTGATGGGATATGGATGAAGTGATTGAGAGGGGGGGGGTGAATCAGTCAACCATAAATCACTTCCTATTATTTTTTCTTTCCAGATCCCTTAAGATATCTTAACAATGTTATCTGTTTTAGCACTCGGTAAATAGATTGCAGTAACTTTGAACATGCAGAAAATATTAGTAAAATTATCCTTAGATATTTATCAGCACATGTATATGATTGAGAAAGCAATTAAGAACACAAGAGACATAAGATTTAACGTGGAAACCCAATATGGGAAAAACCACCAATGTATCTAGATACTGATTTTCACTTTTCTGAAGTGATGCCCGGTTAGAAGCCAACTCGGTAAAAGGTTACAAAACACACTGTTAGGTGTGACCTTGTTAGAGGATTTAAAACACCCTGCTAGGAGTGGCCTGGTAAGAGGTCTTGAAAACAATTCAATGGAATTGTCACCTTGTTAGAGGATTTACATTATGGCTGTTAAACCAACTCAGTTAAGAGATTTAGAATTCACTGTTACAATGATAAGAAGGTAACAATAAAAAAGTGACCTATATAATAATGCAACTATCTTGCTGATTACAGATCTCTGTTCTGCATAAGTCTGATCCTTTCTGATCGAATAAATCTCTGCTGCTCCTCAAGGATATCTAAACATCCTTCACAAATTCGCATATACCTTTCCTTCTTTTCTTCTGTAAATCTTCTGCTGTGTTATTTTTTATTTTTCACATTTGACCTTTTATTTATATGATTTTGGATTAGTCAAATCGACATTATTTAGTATAATAGTCAGCTGAATTAAGCAAACTCTATTTGCAAAAATCCTTCAAGGGCCGACAGTGCTCGGTGACCATATCTTTCTATAATCTTTCAGAGACCAAGGGAACTCGATAAACACCGACAATCTTTTACCTTCGATAACCGACTGAACTCGGTAAACACTAACTTTTCTCGATGACCGACTGAACTCGGTAAACACTATCTTTTCTTCAATGACCGACTGAACTCGGTAAACACTATCTTTTCTTCGATGACCGACTGAACTCGGTAAACACTATCTTTTCTTCGATGACCGACTGAACTCGGTAAACACTAAACTTTCTTTGGCAACCGAGTGAACTCGGTAGATACTGCTTTTCTTCGATAACTGAGTGGACTCGGTAAGCACTAATATTCCTGTCTGGCAGACCGACTGAGCTCGGTAGAAGCTGATTGCTGCGGACTATGACATTGTGTGACATCAAAGATAATACATAATTGAGTAGCAATTTCCTTCAGATAATTGTTTCCAACATGGCTTTACAATACTTGGGTAGTCAGAATAAGTTGAATCAAACACATATGAAATGGGTTGAGTACTTGTAGAGTTATACATTTGTGATAAAGCATAAAAGAAGAGTCACTAACTGAGTTGCTAATGCATTGAGTAGAAGAAGATCTTTGATGATTGAGATGAAAATTGAAGTTCTTGGTTTTGATGAGATGATAGATTTGTATGAAACTAATCCTAATTTTTCTAAGCCATGGAGAAAGTGCAGAGCACCTATTCAAGATCAACCGAGTACAAAATGGGATGAATATTTCATTCAAGAATGTATGTTGTTCAAAGGTATTCAGTTGTGTATACAGAGAGGACAAATGAACTAATTTGATAAAGTAGAAACATATTAGTGGTTTGGCTGCACATTTTGGTATTTATAAAACTTTGAACTTGCTTAAGGAGAAATACTTTTGGCCATAGTTGTATAAAGATGTTCTAAAATTTGTGAAAAGTTGTGGAATTTGTCAAGTTGCACAAGGAGTAAGTCAGAATACTAGATTGTATACACCAATTATTGTAGTTGACAAACCTTGGACTAACATCAGTAGAGATTTTGTTCTTGGCTTACCAAAGATAGTAAGAGGTAATGATTATATATTTGTTGTAGTAGATAGATTTTCAAAGATGACACATTTTATACCTTGTAGAAAGACATAACATGCAGTACATGTAGTAGATATTTTCTTGAAGGAAATTTTCAGATTGCATGGATTACCAAGGAGTATTATCTCTTTCCAAGACAGTAAATTTTTTGGATACTTTTCGAAGTCTCTTTGGAGAAATTTTGGCACTGAGTTAAAATATAGTTCTACATTTCACCCACAAATCGATGGACAGATAGAGGTTGTAAATAGAAGTTTTGGAAATCTTTTGAGATGCTTAGTTGGAGACACACCTAGTAATTGGGATTCTATGTTTGCACAAGTAGAGTTTGCATACAATAATTCAGTGAATAGGAGTACTGGTAAAACACCATTTGAGATTGTGAATGGCATACATCCGAGAGGTATATCTGATTTGAGAGACATTGCTGATGAAAGTAAGAGAAGTGCTGAAGGAGTGAAATTTTCTAAGTACATGAAGACATTGCATGAAGATGTGAAAATCATGTTGGAAAAATGGTCAATGCTCCCCTCGAGATTCATGACATGGCTTAACCACCTCCTGTGTCTTCTATAAGTTTAGTGGTTGTATGGGGCATTAAAAGGTTGATCTTTTGGTGCAATAGAAACTACTAATTTTAACAAGTTTTATCAGAGCTTGGTCATGGGTTTGAATCCCCTCGGGTAGCGCTGAGGGGAAGATTGTTTGTAAAATGGTCAGCACTCTCCTCGGGATTTGTGACATGGCTTAACAGCCTCCTATGTCTTCTATAAGTCTAGTGGTTGTATCAGGCATTAAAAGGTCAATCTTTTCGTGCAACGACAACTACTACTTTTAACAAATCAAGTTGGAAGAAAGTAATTAGAAATACAAAGATAGAGATGATAAATCAAGGAGACATAAAACTTTTGATGTTGGTGATGAAGTGATGGTTCATTTAAAGAAAGGTTGATTTCCTATTGGAACATATGAGAAGCTAAAGATGAAGAAGTTTTGACCTTACAAGATTTTGAATAAATTTGACAGTGGAAATGTATTTGAGATTGAGTTACCTAATGACATGGACATATCACCAATTTTCAACATTGTTGATTTGTATGAGTACCATCAACCGGATGGAGATATGACATTACCGATGGAATATCCTAAGAAGAAGAATGAAGGAGTTGAAAATATTTTTGAACAAAGAATTGGCAAGAGTACAAGAGGTAAATAGTATATGGAATATCTGGTAAAGTGGAAGAATAGACCGATTGAAGATAGTACATTGATTTCATAGTCTAAGTTGGATGCAACTCAGAATAGACCTACTGAATGATTTAGAGAATCATTTCTAAATAACCCCAGGTGTCCGATGCAAGAGCATCTTGGGTCCTAGGCAATCCTCTATCACCAAAATATATTTGAGTTTGTCTGTGTTGCTTGGTTCCTTCTTTGACTGAGTTGGTCAGTTTCCTTTGGTCATCGAGGATGGTTATTTATCTCCTGGGTGGTTTGTTGTTTCTATAGCACTCTATGATACTTGTTTGTTTCTCAATCATCCTTGCTTACTGAGTAGTTTATTTTAAGTTTCCATTGAGGCTGACTTGTGCATTGATTATGGGTCATGAATTTAATATTGATGTAAGAGAATCTTGGGTCCTTGGCAATCCTGTGTCACCAAAAATAATTTGGAGTTTGTGTGTGTTGATCAGTGTCTACTTTGACTAAGTTGGTCAGTATTTAGTTAGTTTCATTTGGTTACTGAGTGTGGTTAGTTCTCTCCTAGATGATCGATTATTTTACTGGCCCTCGGCATTGCCTATCTGCTACTTGGTTATCATGCTTACCAATGGGTTTAGTTTTGTTTCTTGTTGTGGCCAACTTGTGCATTTATATTGGATCATGGATTTAATGATGGAATCCATCATTGGGAAGCATGTGGCCCCAGATCTGACCATTCCTTCCATTGATTGTGGATCTGAAGGTTGACTCAGCTTAGTAGCTTCTTGTATAAATGTAGATGTTTGGTTGTAGTTTAGGAGGTAGTTTTGATATAGAAGATAGTAGACATTAGATTGGAGATTTGTGATAGATCCTCACATGTTTGAGGACTTATGTAATTCATTTTAATATCAAGTCATAACTAGGAAGGCCTTATAGCTCGACATGTATGATTAAATTGATGATAATATATAAAAAAATTTGCATTCTCTCTCTCACTATTGTGTTTATTGGCTTCTGAATGTGTTGAGCAGGCTTGGATCATTAGGGTGCACCATCATTTGGCACCTCTTGCTTCCTACCCTTACACCAGGTGGTATCAAAGTGAGGTGAGATCTTGATCTAGTTTTTTGGATCTAGGTTTGTAGGTTCCTCTTGAAGCCCTGGTTGAATTGTTGTGGGGTAGCAGATTACGATTTGACCTAGAATTGTAGAGGGTTGTCAAGATGGCTCATGGGAGGTGAGATGAAGATCGAAGATTGGCAGATATGCTAAGGCAAATTTTTTCTAGGTTAGAATGAGTGGAGATAACCCAAAGAAGAGGCAAACATCTTGAAGAGGTTAGTGATGATGAAATTGAAGAAGAACAGGTGAATCTAGAACCTGCACCTATTATGCATCAAGGTGAAGAAAGGATTTTGAAGGCTTTGACAAGTTTGAAGTCAACACCATATTTCAATCCTCTTGAGGATGGTGGAAAGCTAGATTATGATGAATTGGTGGATTGGATCACTGAGATGGAAAAGTACTTTGAATATGAAAACATTCCTGAGGATAAGAAGGTGAAGATTGCAAACACAAAGTTGAAAAGTCATGCATCCTTATGGTGGGAACATTTGTAGTTGGATAGGAAAAGGAAAGGAAAAGACAAAATCAAGGTATGGATCAAAATGCTCAATAAATTGAAAGGAAAGCTCTTACCTTTTGATTATCAGATTAACCTAGTTCAGTGAATGCAAAGTTCGAGATAGAAAGATAGCTTGGTAAAATAGTATACTGAGGAATTCTATAGATTAGATATTAGATCTAGACATGATGAAGATGATGTGGAAAGAATTGGTAGATACCTAAATGGTTTGAGAGTTTCCATCCAAGAGAAAATTAGTATGGTCAAGTTGGAGAACATTGAAGAGGCTTATCAATTTTCTTTGAAGGCTGAGGGGAAACTGAACAAAATACATGAGTAAAGAGAGATAGGTCAAGGTGGTATATTCCATAGAGGAAGAGGTAGATCTAAAGGTGAAAATGGTAGATCTGAACCAAAAAAGATAAATTAGGACAAAGGAAAGACCGAGTGGAAAGGTGAAAATTCATCTAGAGGTAGAGGCACTAACTACCGAGGTGGTTATGTAAGAGGAAGTTTCTAAGGAACTTGTTATAATTTTGGAGAAGAAGGACATAGATCTTTTGAATATACACAAGGTAGTAAGAAGGTTGGTAGCAGTAGAAATACTTTGGTGCAAGAAGAGTCACCAAATGAACCTGAGAAAGAAAATAAATTGATGGTAAGGAGAGCACTATGGAATGAAAGAAAGAAGGAAGATCTAGTAAGGAAAAGTTTGTTCAAGACTAGATGTAGAGTTTCTAATAAAGTTTGGAAGGTAATCATTGACAGTGGTAGCTCAGAGAACCTGGCATTTGAAGAGATGATCACAAAATTGTAGTTGGGAAGGTTGGTACATCCGAAGCCATATCAAATTTCATGGATCAAGGATGAACATACACTCCTGGTAAGTGAACAATGTTATGTGAATTTGAAAATTAGAAAGTATTATGATAAGGTGTTATGTGATATCATGTTGATGGACTATTGTCATATTTTGTTGGGTAGACCTTGGCAATATGATAGACATGCTATATATGATGGGAGGTTGCATAAGTATACTATTATGGCTGATGGAAAGAAAAAAATCTTGTTACCATTGATGGAAGAACCTATTAGTAATGTTTTCACATCTGTGAAAGTTTGTTTGATGGAAGGAAGAAAGTTTGTTAACTCTTTGAAGAAGAATGATGTATTTTTTGTTGTGATTCCTAATAAGCCGAGTAAGAAAATAGAGGATAATGTTCCTAAGGAGATTGATAAATTACTCACCGAGTATAGTGATATCATTTTTGATAATTTACTTGATGGTTTGACACTGAAAAGAAGCATTGATCATTGTATTGATCTAATCCTTGGAGCTATTTTACCGAATAAGGCACCTCATCGGTTGACACCTACCAAGAATGAGAAATTGAACCGACAGATTCAAGAGTTGCTAGAGAAAGGTTTGATCAGATAAAATTTGAGTCCTTGTATAGTACCTATTGTATTAGCACTAAAGAAGAAAGGAGAATGGAGAATGTGTACTGATTCCAGAGCAATCAACAAGATAATAGTAAAGTATAGGTTTCCTATACCAAGAATGGATGATATAATGGACAGTTTGACTAGAGCAAAGCATTTCACAAAGATTAATTTGAAAAGTGGGTATCATCAGATCAGAATAAGAGAAGGTGATGAATGGAAGATTACTTTCAAGATAAAAGAAGGTTTATATGAGTGGTTGGTTATTCCCTTTGGTTTAACTAATGCACTGAGTACTTTTATGAGGTTGATGAATGAGGTTTTCAAGAAATTCTTGGGTAAGTTTGTGATTGTATATATTGATGATATTCTAATATTTAGTAAGACCAAAGAAGAACATTTGTTGCATGTTAGACATGTTTTGTAGAGATTAAAAGAGGAAAAGTTGATGATAAATCTAAAAAAGTGTTCATTCATGAAAGAAGAGATTGTGTATTTGGGATTTGTTATTTCAGCTGATGGTTTGAAGATGGATCTTGAAAAGGTTGAAGCTATTTTGAATTGGCCTACAACTGTGAATGTTAGTGAGGTAAGATAATTTCATGGTTGGAAATTTTTTACCGAAAGTTCATAAGGAATTATAATTCAATTTTTAATGCTATGACTGAGACTATGAGAGGAGACAAAAGAGAATTCAAGTGGACACATGGAGCTGATAAAATTTTTGAGACCCTAAAGTAGAAGGTTGTTGAATTACTTGTTTTGGCATTATCTGATTTCAGTAAAGTATTTCAAGTAGAATGTGATGGAAGTGGAAATGCAATTGGAGTTGTGTTGAGTCAAGAAGGTAAACCTGTTGCTTTCTTTAGTGAAAAGTTGAATGATGCTAGAAGGAAATATTATGTGTATGATCAAGAATTCTATTCTATTGTTCAAGCACGTAAGAAATTGAGACATTATTTGATAGCTAGTGAATTTTTGTTGTATATTGATCATAAGGCTTTACAATATTTGAGTAGTTAGAATAAGTTGAATCAGAGACATATGAAATGGGTTGAGTACTTGTAGAGTTACACATTTGTGATGAAGCATAAGAGTGGAATCACTAACCGAGTTCCTGATGCATTGAGTAGAATAAGATCTTTGATGATCGGGATGAAAATTGAAGTTCATGGTTTTGATGAGATGAAAGGTTTGTATGAAAATGACCCTTATTTTTCTAAGCCATGGAGAAAGTGAAGAGAACCTATTCAAGATCAACAAGATACTAAATGGGATGAATATTTTATTTAGGAAGGTATGTTGTTTAAAGTTATTCAGTTGTGTATACCGAGAGGAGCAATGAGTGTTACAAGTAGTAGTTGTCGTTGCACCAAAAGATTGATCTGTTAATGCCCAATACAACCACTAGACTTATAGAACATAGGAGGCTGTTAAACCATGTCATGAATCCCTAAGGGAGATGTTGGTGATTAGTCCAACAATCCCCCCCTCAACGTCACCCGAGGGGATTCAAACCTATGACCAAGCTCTGATACCACTTGTTACAAGTAGTAGTTATTGTTGCACCAAAAGATTGACCTGTTAATGCCCGATACAACCACTAGACTTATAGAACATAGGAGGCTATTAAAAAACATCATGAATCCCTAAGGGAGATGTTGGTGATTAGTCCAACAATGAGAACTAATTTGATAAAAGAGAAACATAGTATTTGTTTGGCTGGACATTTTGGCATTGATAAAACATGGAATTTGCTTAAGGAGAAGTACTATTGGCCGTAGTTGTATAAGGATGTTCAAAAATTTGTGAAAAGTTATGGAATTTATCAAGTTGCAAAAGGAGTAAGTTAGAATACTAGATTGTATACACCAATTGATGTTCTTGAGAAACCTTGGATTGATATCAATATGGACTTTTTTCTTGGCTTACCGAAGATAGTAAGAGGTAATGATTCAATATTTGTTGTTGTGGACATATTTTCTAAGATGGCACATTTTATACCATGTAGAAAGACATCAAATGTAGTACATGTAGTAGATCTTTTCTTTAAGGAAATTGTCAAATTGCATGGATTACCAAGGAGTATTATCTCTGATCGAGATAGTAAATTTATTGGATACTTTTGGAAAACACTTTGGAAGAAATTTGGCACTGAGTTGAAATATAGTTGTACATTTCACCCACAAACTAATGGACAGACTGAAGTTGTGAATAGAAGTTTGGGAAATCTTTTGATATGTTTAGTTGGAGACACACTGAGTAATTGGGATTCTATGTTGGCACAAGTAGAGTTTGTTGGGTATCCTAAAATTTTTTGAGGTTTGAAGTCAAATTCATGGTTTAGGTCTCCATGCGAGTGTTTTTCCTGGACTAGGGTTTGTAAAGTGTCGTGAAAATGGTTTTGACATGTTCAGGAAAACCCTTACCCTAGGTTTTGTCTTCCAAAATGTTTCCTTTCGTTTCCAAACTTCATGTGGCCTTCTTGTTTCTTTTTCTCGGTTACCTTTAAATCACTTAAGTTGCTATTTGTGCACATGTGTATTTGCCCTTAGTGTTCACTGAATCGGGAAATGTATTATCAAAGGTCAAAACCACTTAGCGATTCAACGAATGAGTCATGTTCATGTTCATTATTAATATCAGTCGCCAGTTCTCTAGATCCTCCAGCGGTTATCCCAAACATCCAGCGAATTGGCGAATGCATTAAAGCCAAGCATCTAACCCTTTGTTCGCTAAGTCTCCAAGTGTTTCGGCGGTTTCATTTTCTTTTCCGAGAACTAGCGAATGGCGGTTATCTCCAGTTCTCGCAATATCTGGCAGTGTTTTGAAATAATCCAGCGACTCAGCAAACACTGTGTTCGCTTGTTCTCAGAATCTGGCGGTCAAGGGTTGTTTCAACTAGAGAATTAGCGAATACCGTCGATTGCTTTCAAGATCAATGGCCCTGTTTTAATCTCAAGATATCTGTGGGTCCTGCATATTTGATCTGGCGAATGAGCGACTAAATGAAAATAATGCTATCCTCTAAATTTGGCGGTTCTGATGGTTTTCCTAAAAGGATTTCAGTGGAGATAAGTTTTCTTTGTTCGCTGATTCTCGGAATAAGTTGGTGATATGCTAAACCATTCAGCAATTCAGCGAAGCCTTTGGTCGCTAGTTCTCTTAATAAAAAGGTAAAGGTTAAAGCAATCTGGCGAATAAGCGAATCAATGGATGATAAGTTGTAAGGCTTCAGTCGCTTATTCTCGAAATGAAATTGTCACTGATATAGAGTATTTGGAGAACTAGCGAATGGCTTTGTTCGCTGATTCTCAGAATAAAATGGTCAAGGGTTTTGTTATTCAGAGAACTAGCGATAGCCATCGATTGATGAAGATCAACGGTCAATCTAGAATCCTGGTATAAAGTGATGATTAAGTTAAATGATTTAGCGACTCAGCGAAGCCAGTGTTCGCCAGTTCTCCAGACAGTCAAGCGGTTAAGTATATCTTTCAGCGAATGCGCGAACCCTTTGTTCGCTAGATCTCCAGGAAAATTGACCGTCAATCATAACATTAAGAGAATGGGAGATGGTTTCGTTCGCTAGTTCGCCAAATGGTAATTGCAGGTTAACTGTGTAAGTGGGAACCCTTTGTTCGCTGATTCGCGAAATGCTTGGATGGTTAAGGTTAGGATTCTGAGAAACCACGAAGCTAATAGTCGCTAGTTCTCCAGATGTGAACCAGGGTCAAACAAAGATTCAGAGAACTAGCGAAGCCAGTGTTCGCCAGTTCTCCGGTTGATAGCTAGGGTTAGCATTCTATTCAGCGATTAAGAGAATCCATCAGTCGCTGGTTCGCTAAATGAGCTCAGATGAAAAAGGTCATAAAGGAAAAAGAAAAAGGACCGTTGCCACATAGATAAAGTACTTTGTTGATATGGACATAAAACCAGTAAGCCATCAAATCAGCTTCAAGAAGAAAGATTGCATGACACAAACAGTTTTAAAGTATAGAATCCTGATCATTCCCTCTTCACCTTGTTTTCAAGTAGTTTAATCTATCTGTCAACATCCGGACATGGCGAGCTCAAAATTTGAAATCTGGGGGTACATGAAATTGAATATGGGATCCATTAAGGAGATTTTCATTAACTGTGGTAGTTGCACACCTTGGATTCAAATCGATAAATAAGTTGAAGCTCGTTGTTATTTGTTCAAGTTTCAGTCATTGAGAGTTTCTGTCTGTCCAAAGCATTTCTGAGCATAAAAGCATTTGAGATACAGAGAATTGAATGTGTTCCTGTAGAAAAGATGAGTCAACCTGAGAAGAGTGCAGCATCTTCCAGTGGTGAGGCCAAGTCCAAAGCTGGTGAGGACAAGAATAAGCCTAATTTTTTAGATGAATTCCTGAAACTATTGCCGGGCTCCAGTCAGAACAAGAGGGCTGCTGATGACGCGTTTCAAGATCTTTTGGAATGGTGTAGAGACCCAATCACTCTAGAATTCACAGGTTACACCATTTTCAATTTCTTTTACGGCAATAGAAATAAGCATGTTCCTGTATGCAATGGTTGGGTGCTAGGACTAGGAAAAATGGTTGTCCCTGACATTTTCCTAGATATTGATTTAATTGTTTCCCTAGCCAGAAGATATGACCCTATCTCAAGGACAATCAGAAAAGAAGACCAATCACCCTTAGTTACTCTTGATAGGGGATCTTTTATCAAAGCTTTTGGTCTTTACACGTCCTTTTCCACTGAGATTGATTTGAACAAAGAAAAGGCAAGATACAGAAGCAATGTAGGGTCAGTAAAAGACCAATTGGTTAAGTATATGCCAAAACAGGACAAATATATAGCCCCTCTTCCTGCTAACATGAATGCCCCATACCAGTTCAAATCCCTCCATCATTATATGAGATATACTTGTTATGCATTATGTAGAGTTTTGGGAATGGATGGGAGTGCAAAATTTTTACCAGCTGACTTGCTGATGATCATCCTGGATATTCAAAATCCTTTGGTAAACACTGACTATGATTACATCCAGTATGTGATCGATAGGATGCATCAGGGGCTAATGTCTGTCCAAGAAAGTAAAAGGCCTATTGAGTTCATGCATTATTCTCTATTAATGCATTTGATTCTATTTTTCAACATCAACAGTTTTGATGCAAACATGCTAAAACCAAGATTCAATTTCAAGGATCAGCACAACCCAGTGCAGTTGTGGGTGAGAATATGGAATTCTACATCTAATGAGGCAGATTTTTGTGTTTTTTAGAATTTCATTATTTATCCAATTATCAGGATGCTAGGTATCAATGTCACTAGGTTATCTCCTAGAGTCCTCAGGCTTTTAAGACCACTGCAGTATGTGGATAAGTGGGATGGAAATCACAATTGGGGTGATTTCTACTTGGGAGATAATTCCACAATTATCAGAGTTTATGGCTGTCCCCAACCCCCACATTTATTACCAAAGTATGTGCCTCCGAGGTTGGCTTGTTTGGAATTTGTTTGGCAGCTTATGTGTACAGATAAAGAGCTCCTGGCCCCTCACAGAAAGGGTACATTCACACCTAGGCAATTCAAGGTAGGTGATTTCCTGATAGGAAAGAGGGCTTTTCCTCAAATCAGTGCATGGCTACAACAATTCAAAATGGTTACTGGTGCTTGTAGGCACATAGATCCTGAGGATTTCATCAAGACTGCCAGGATGACTTACATCCCAAACATTGGTGTGATCAAAGAGCATGAAGGTTTGGATGAAGAAGATGTGATCAGAAACATCTTAGATGAAGATGAAGTTAAAAGGAGATGGTACAGATTCTTTGATTTAGTCGATTTGTCCAACCAGTTGAAAGCATCTCAGATTCCTTTTGAGGGTTTTTTCCCTGATCTTCCTTATTTGAAGAGGATTGATGGGATGATTGAAAAGTATGACACCTTGGCAAATCAATTGGAAGGCTTGATTGATCAGAATGAGCCAAAGAAGAAGAAGAAGAAATATTATTCATCTTCTGATGAGGAAGAATTCACTGATGAGTCACAAGAAGAAGATAGTCCTCCACAGGTTGAGAGACCACCAGTTGTTGATCTTACTCAAGATCAACCAGAAATGGAGGATATCTCAGAGCCACCATTGAAGAGAC
Organism: Chamaecyparis obtusa; assembly: GCA_027943335.1. NCBI lineage: Eukaryota > Viridiplantae > Streptophyta > Pinopsida > Cupressales > Cupressaceae > Chamaecyparis > Chamaecyparis obtusa. Next base: position 675,932 of record BSBK01004288.1, on the reverse strand, counting down.
AGAGGCCTGAGGAAGGTGAACCTTGAAGGCATGTGAGGCAAAGAAGGGAAATTGATAGAGCCTCTTCTCTTGTACCAGGTGATAGGCCATATCATCATCAATTGAGGAAAGCAATAAGAGCAGGCAAGAAGATAGCCATTGAGCAAGAAGACAGAGAAAAATCCTTATGGTTAGAGAAGGATATCAGAGAGGTCTATCAAAAGGAATTCTTGAGTGATGATTAGTTCATTAAGACTGATGAGTTCAAGAGTTTTCTCATTTGGAACAAGCAGCAAGAAGTGAAGAAAGCTCTGCCTGAAGGTATGGAGCCAAGTGAAGAAACTTTGAGAGCTCTTGCTTCATATGATCCTAGCCTTGATCCCATCACAGTGGATGAAGCCAGAGATTTGGTTAAATCAAGTGGAATGTTGTTAACCCCAGGATGGGATCTGACTTCTGCATTCCTCATTGATCAACTGAGAAAGAAACCGGAGGGTAGCCTCTCATATGAAGTTCACATTGGTGACATGATTAGAGGAAGTGGCTATGACCCTAAGTCCCAGGCTGTTGCAATGTGGTCCATGGCTCCCAAAACTCAGAAGCCATCTCTATTGAGTATAGAGGATAAGATGGAGGGGAATAAGATTATATGGACTGTACAAAATACAACAGACCTTGAGGTCTCCAAGGCAGTAACTCATTGGGCTAATCTGAATGAAGCCAAGACAGCTCAGCTGTCAGAAAGATATGCCAAATTGTTTGAGAGTTCAAGCATGGTAGCCAAGGACAGAGATTTGAAAATGATGAGGATCAAACAGTTGGAAGATGAGCTGGTAGAAATAAATGTCAAACTTGAGGAAGCCTCAAAAATAATTCCTCCTCCTCCTTTGCAAGTTGAGGTACCTGTTCAGGTAAATTTGGAGGCAATTGAGGGACCTGCTGAAGACTTGGAAAAGGTGAAATTGGATGCATCCCTGGACACTATAGCCAAAATAGTGCAGTACAGGTAGGACAAAATAAAGGACAGGATGGATGCAGTTCATAAATCAGTCAGCCTGTTACATCAGACCAATCAAAAGGTGAATGACTATTTGGCCACCTTGGAACCACTCTATAGTATTTGGTCTGGGAGGAATTTATTATTTGATAAGCTTGACAGTTTACAAGAACACAGGCCTGATATCCCAAATGTAGTAACTGAAGTGTTTGAAAGGATTGGCTTAATAAGTGCAGCATCAAAGTTTTTTAAAGGAAAATCAAACCAAATAAAGGCTAAGTTAGCCATGTTTGATAAAGATTACAGCAAGTATCTGCCCCCGGTATATGATGACAATGGAAATGTGGTTAAGCTGGAAGATTGGAAGCTGTCAATGGGTCGGTTGGTCATCAATCAAGATGCCTTCCTAAAAGACAATAAGGCTTTGGACGTAGAAGGAACTAACAATATAATTGATAGTTTATTCAAAGTTGAAAGTGATTGTATCAAGTTTATATCAGAAGTTAAAAATGTAACTGATTCTACATGGGAACGACAAGTCAACTTGTTACAGGAGCTGCAGAGCTACAATTGGCCATCTGATGATGATGTGGCAGCTTGGGAAAAGCTAATCATAAAGAAGAAGAAGAAATCGGTCATCCAGCTGACGGAGGAGGAAGAAGAATAGATCGCACTTGGCACCTGATCCAGAATTTGAGGGAGAGCGTGTTCAAATAGAGAATGATGTAAGTTAGCCTGTAATGGCCGTCATCATTCATATGACAAACTTGGTAACTGCTCTGAAAATATCTACAAACAAAGGTGCCAGCTGCGGAAGTGGTTCAGAACTGAAAATACGCCTTGCTGTCTTTATTAAATATCTTTCTGTTTGTATTTTCTTTTGTTTTATAGCGCAATTTTCTATCAGCCATCCGAAGCTTGTTGCATCCTTCCGAGGATTCCAGGATGGTTGATTAGTATAAATAGTCTGTTCCTATTGTTGATCGAGGTTGGAAAATATTTTGTAAAGGAGAGGTCTGAAATATAGAACCTGATTTTCTGTGAAATCAAAGAAAATTGTACGAATGCATTTTATCAATTAATACAAATACACTGGATTTCTGTTACTACAACTTGATTGTCTTTACATGTGGAATGTTTTAGTTTCTTTATGCATTTAAATTGTAAGACAGTTTAAATACATCTTTCACAAGGTGAATGTAGGGGTTGAGCTTAAGTATCTTTCAAGGAAAGAGTAAAATCTTAGGGGAGGTCTTTGGGAATTGAATATCTATATGTGGATTTGATGACAGGTTTAGGAATGGAAACAATGATATGTTAGGCATGTTATTCGAGTTTCATTGTATTCACTTTAATAGATATATGTGAAGGTAGAGTTCGACTCTGATGCCCAGCGGATAAGGGACTGGTTTTAGATCCACTTACATTCGTTTACCATCCAAATATATAATTGATTGACATTTTACTTTATACGCATAATTTCCAGACTTGAGTCATATTATGACAAGTTCATAAATACGTATTTCAGTGCTTTGTAGAAGCATTAAACGAGGTTAACCCTTCCCTAAGTTTAACTCTAAAAGGAAGAAGGATGAATATCCTTAAGCCATTGTATCGTGTTGCTATTTTTATAGTCTATATCATGATGCTGTGTATCAGGATGATTTGGGCTATACTCAGAGTTTTAGCAACTTATTGATTTGGATTTTGAAGGCGGTAACAGAGCAGTGAAGGAGCTAGTTCTCAATTCAGAGCTCAGCTAAACGTTGAATTGATAGAGGTACACCCGCCTGAGTATGTATTACTCGAAGTGAAGAAGGTTTTAACCTTAATACCTTAGTAGTTTATAACTTGCTAGGTTACAGCCATTGGGATTATTTGAGTATTTGATTAATCTGCAGGTTCAAACACTAACAAAATTGGCGACTCTGCTGGGGATTTATTTTGATAGCCTGCAATAGGTTAGTGCAAATCTTGTCTATTGTATGTTTGTAGATCAGTAAAAATATTTTTCATTCCCGCTTGAGTAGTGGGTGGCGACTCTAAAGAAATCTGTGTTACCAGTTGCTGTTATTTGCAAAATTTTGTAAACATTGTTGTCATTTACAATGAGTCGACCAAGGAACACTAGGTCGTATTATAGGGATCATCCAGAAGATAATATAGGGGATGAACTCCACACACCAAGCAGAAAGCAATGGTCTAGGAGAGGCCAAAATAATGCTAGTTCCCAGGCTCATTCTCGAGAAATATTTCATGTTCCACTTCCTCATGAAACTTCTTCGTCTTCTAGTGATCCTGAGCATGTCAAAAGGGTCGCACCAGAGGTCTATTGGCAGAAAGAAGTAGTCACAGAAGTAGGTTTTTTCCCTGCTAGAGAAACCCTTGAACAACCTGATGAAACCTCTACTGCTGAAACAGCTTCTTATGATTCTGAGAAGTTAAGAGAGGAAGTGATTGCTTTGAGAGAAAAGGAACGTGAGCAATTAGCAGAAATTGCTAATAGAATGAAGATAAGGGAACAACAGCTTCGTGAATTGCTTCTGGAAAGGGAAGAACTCCTCAAAAGAACCAGGAGAAATGAGACCCATGTTAGTGATCTAAACCAGGATGTGCAAGGTTTGGATAAAGAATTGTTTGGTGATATGCAAGCTTTGAGAAAGCAAGCTCAGGATACCAGGCCCAAACAAAGTGAATTTGAGGGAATAGGTCATGTCTTAAGACAACTGAATCCCTCTGAAATAAAAATAAACAAGGAGATTAAAATTGCTCCCAAGGAAATCCCTGATAAGGGAAAACAAAAGGTGGTGGGTGTTGCTATAAATGAACCGAAGAAGGTTGTGCCCATTCCTAATGTGCCTACTCAAGCTAGTGCAGATTTAGACAGGGCTAGGAAAGCAAAGGAGGATTTGGCTATGCAACTTGAGAAACTTGAGTTAGAGGCTGCTGCAGATGAAATGAAAAGGAAGATTGCCTTCCTACATGCTAACATGAATACATCTGCTAGTAGTTCTGTCCCTATTACCATAGGAACAACTTCATCCAGTCAGCCTAACATTGCAATTTCAAATACTCAAGCCTTTCACTCTGGACAATATCCATTTGGACAATTTCCTAGTCAAGTTCCCTTGGTTTCTCAGGGTACAGTGGGAACTATACCCTGTCAAAATGTTGCAATTGCCCCTTCAAATCAGCCAACTATCCAAAGATGACCAGTTCATTTGGATAGATATAGGCCCTTGTTTTTTGATGGTATTCCTGGCCAACCTAATGCCATTCCTAATGAAATCAGGAAGAAGATCCCATTATTCACTGGGAATAATGTTATTACCTGTGAAGAGCATTTGAAGTTTTTCACAGATAAAGTTAATGACTATGAGATTGAGCATGAAGATGTCATAATGAAACTTTTTGTTCAATCATTGATTGAAGATGCTAGGGATTGGTACAGAGGGTTACCTGAGAACAGTATTGCTTCATGGGATGAATTTGTCAGGAGTTTTAAGGAGCAGTATGCTGAACATGTAAATTCTAGTTACATGCTCAATGAATTCAATAATATCAAGAAAAATTATAATGAGAGCATGTCAGAATTTAATAGCCAGTTTCAAAAGGCTATGTACAAATTGTTCCAGGTATTGAGGTTGGATGATGCAGTTTGCATGACCACTTATTTAAATTCCATGGATGGTAAAATGTCTTATCTCCTAAGAGATAAAAATCCCCGCACCCTTAGGGATGCATTTAAGTTGGCCATAAATATTGAGAGTAACCGAAAGGCATCTGGCCAAATGTACAAGAGGGATGAGGGTAAATTGTGGAAAGAGACCAGACCACAACATGAAAGGCCTTTTAAAGAGGAGGATAAAGGAAAGGGTGCTAACAAGGAGTTCCAAACAAGATTTGATAAAGGTGGTAGAAACTTTCAAGATGCAAGACCCCCTTATCAAAGGTAGGACAAGGCCCCTAATTTGAGAGACATGCCTTACAAAACTAATTGGAAGGATGGGAGACCTGTTCTTGACAGTAATGAGGTACAAAAAGGGAGAGATACCCCAGATCCCTTAAAGAAGAATACAACACACAATGTAGAAAACACTCCTTGGTGTGTTGCTTGTAATATGCCTCATTCACCTTTCCAGTGTGCTGTGGCCCAAGCCTTAGGAGAAGAGGCTGATAACTCATGTGTAGGAGATTATGAAGAATCTGAAAAGCCTGCCATTAACATGTTTACTACAGATCCAATAGAGGATTTTGTGTCCTCAGATGATGAAGCAAGCTGTCCAGATGTTGATCATAAGAGAAAGATTTTCTCTGATTATGAGCAACAAATATTTACTCAATCTGATCCTGAAGAATTTGATAATAATGATTATAAAACTCATATGGTGGGATCCAAATCAGATGAGAAGCAATGGAGGAAGCCCAGTGAAGAGGAAATCAAAAACTTAACTGCGGCTGCTATAACACAAGCAAGATCCTCATACAATTTGAGGAACCGAAAAGTGGATAATGAACAAGGAATTCCTAGATCAGTATTCATCAAAGGTAGTCCTCAGGATAAGGGTTTCCCAAAGTCCAATGTTATAGATGGCAAGGATCAAGAACTTGTGAGTGAAAAGAAGAAAGGGGAGGAAGTTAGTACTGACAAGATCAAAAAGAAAACTGGTAGGACAAAGGATCAATCTGATTCTCCTACTGATTCCCCTGCATTTTATATGAGACATGCGTTGTCTCAGATGAAAGTGTCCATCCCTCTACTTGAAATGTTGAAAATAGAAGAGCACAAGACAGCAGCCTTGGCTCTTATAAATGAGCAGAGATTTGCTCCTACCAAACAAGAAGAAGGGAGTTCTATGAAAAGGCCTATTCCTATCTCAGATGTATGTGTTGGGACAATTGTAACACAAGAACCTTCTTCCATCAACCCCTTTTATGTCACTTTAATTGTGAATGACTTATTGTTAAAAAATTGTATGATAGACTCTGGTGCTGCCACAACTGTGATGCCATATCATGTGATGAAAGAATTGGGATTGCAAGTTGACACTTCTAATGGTAGGTGTTATGCAATGGATAATAGGGCAGTGCCCGTTGTGGGGACTTTGGTTGGAATCGAGGTAAAAATTGCTGCATTTCCAGAGGCTACATATAAAATGGATGTAGTTGTTGTGGATACAGAGCCTCACTATGGCATGTTATTGTCAAGACAATGGGCCACAGCAGTGGGTGGAAAGCTGGAACTAGATTTATCTTATGCCACTATTCCAGTGAATGGGACAGAAGTAAAGTTGTACAGGGAGCCCCATTCCTCAGTTATGGTGGAAATGGTTGCTCCGGAAGCCCTTAATTGTTTTGTAGATATTGACATGAACAATTTTGTCATTGAAGAAGTGTTACCTCAGTTGAAGAACACAGACCCAATTGTGGAAGAATTGATGATGCAACAAGATAGCTTGTGGCAAATGTTTTTTGATGGTGGATGCTCCAAAGAAGGATCAGGAGCTGGTGTTGTTTTCATTTCCCCATCAGGTAATACTTTCAAGTACTCCTTCTTGTTGACTTTCAGTTGTACAAATAATACTGCTGAATATGAGGCCCTAATCTTGGGATTAGATGTAGCCATAAAGCATGGTATTAAATGTTTAAAAGTTCATGGTGATTCCCAATTGATTGTAGCCCAAGTAAGATCCCAATATGCTTCTAAGGATGAGAAACTCAAGTTATATAAGCATGCTGTCTGGGATAGATTAGAATTTTTTGAAGCTTTTAATCTGCTCTGGGTAGAAAGGTCAAATAACATCATGGCAGACTTTCTTGCTAATGTTGCTTTGAAAAACAATGATATCACCCTCTCTGGTGTTTCCATGTTGGAAACTAAAACTAGGCCTGCAATTCCTGACAATGTGTACAATTGGCAAGTTTTTGAGGATGATCTTGATATCCTTAGATTCCTTCAAGGCCTGGATCAATATGATGGTCAACAGATAGATTTCAATGAGGTGCAGGAATGTATTGAAGGAAAAGAATGCATCATGGGAAATGAAATAGTCCAATTACTTTCTAATCATATACCCAAAGGACTAGTAGAATTGGAGGGAATGTTTAAAATAAATGATGGTTGTCTGTCCAAAAAGTCTAATGCAAAATTGGAAGACTTAGAGGAGATAAACCTAGGATCAGAAAATTCCCCACAAATGGTATACATTGGAAAGAAATTGAGCAGGGAGATCAGAGGCAACTTGATCAGACTGTTGAAAAAGTACAAACATGTGTTTGCCTGGTCATATGATGACCTCAAAGCTTATAGGGCTGATTTATTCCAGCATGAAGTTCCTCTAAAGGAGGAAACCACACCCTTTAGACAAAAGCAGAGACCCATTAATCCTTTACTGGCCACCAAAATGCAAGTTGAGTTGACAAAACTGAGAGATGCTGGTATTATTGAACCAATTAGGCACTCAACTTGGGTTTCAAACCTTGTACCAGTGAGGAAGAAGAATGGTGACATTCGGCTTTGTGTTGATTTTAGGAACCTAAATGTGGCATCACTCAAGGATAATTATGGATTGCCTAATATGGAGGCCATGCTGCATAGGGTGACTGGATGTGAACTCCTGTCAATGATGGATGGTTTCTCAGGGTATAATCAAGTGCTGGTCAAAGAATCAGAGCAATTCAAGATAGCCTTTACAACTCCCTGGGGAACTTATGTATATGTTCGCATGCCTTTTGGTCTAAAAAATGCTAGGGCAAATTTTCAGAGAGCCATGGATGTTGCTTTCAAAGAAATGATCAATGTCTTAATGGTAGTGTATCAAGATGATCTCACTGCTTTTTCCAAAAGGGTTGATGATCATTGTTCTCATTTGGAAAGGATTTTTCTCAAGGCCTTAGAGTTTGGTGTGTCCTTGAATCCCAGGAAATGTCAATTTGCAGTGACAGAAGGAAAGCTACTGGGACACATAGTATCAAAAGAAGGAGTCAGAATTGATCCTAAAAGAGTGGAAGCCATCAAAAGGGTCCCCCCACCAAAGAACATAAAGGGTGTACAATCATTTTTGGGGCAAATAAATTTTGTGAGAAGATTCATTGCCAACTTTGCTGAGTTGGTCAAGCCAATAGTTAAGTTCCTTAAAAAGGGAATGAAATTTGAATGGAACCTGGAAGCTCAGCAAGCTTTTGAAAAAATTAAACAAACAATTCAAGAAGCTCCTGTTTTGGTATCACCTGACTATTTGAAACCTTTTTCCCTATTTTCTTTTGCATCTTTCCATACTATTGCAGCTGTCCTTCTGCAGAAAGATCAAGAAGGATATGAACATCCTATAGCTTTTTTCAGCAAGTCCTTACAATCTGCTGAATTAAATTATGAAATAATGGAAAAGCAAGCTTATGCACTTGTGAAAGCAGTCAAGGCTTTCAGACCGTATTTGGTTTGTGCAAAGGTTAATGCTTATGTACCCCATGCTGCAGTAAAGGATATCTTGATACAGAGTGAAGTTACAGGGAAGAGATGTAAATGGATAAATAGGATTCAAGAGTTTGACCTTGAGATTCACATTACCAAATTGGTAAGAGGATTGGGACTTGCCAAGTTAATGACTGAGGAAAACATGGACCTTGTCCAGATCAATAATGTTGCTGCTAATGTTGATACAGTTACTAGTATTGAGATGCAACCCTGGTACAAGGATCTTGTTTATTTTATTAAAAATGCTAAATGTCCACCTGAATTGAATGATAATTAGAGAAGAAGCTTGAGATTACAGGCTCAAAGATATGTCCTCATTCAAGGTGATTTATACTGGAAAGAAAATGATGGCATTTTGCTCTTCTGTTTGGATGAACATCAATCAGAGAAGGTGCTAAAAGAAATGCATTCTGGAATGTGTGGAGGGCATTATTCTGCTCGGTCAACAGCTCATAAAATTTTGAGGGCAGGATATTATTGGCCTGTATTGTTTAAAGACACCCACTCTTATGTTAGAAAGTGTGAACCTTGTCAAAGGTTCTCAAAGAAACTAAAATTTTCAGGTGCATTGTTGTTAAATCCAGTTGTTGCAGAAGCCCCTTTTGCAATGTGGGGTATGGATTTTATTGGAGAGTTCTCTGAAAAGTCCAGTGGAAGACATAGTCACATTTTGGTGGCTACTGATTACTTCACCAAGTGGATAGAAGCTATTCCCACTAGAGGAGCAACAAGTGCTGTGGTGATTGATTTCCTGATGAACAACATAATCACAAGATTTGGTGTCCCAATCAAATTGGTTGTAGACAATGCAATGAGTTTTAGGTCTCAGGAAATTACTAATTTTTGTGATGAAATGGGAGTTATCTTGTCTTATTCAAGCCCATATCACCCACAGGCCAATGGACAAGCTGAGTCTAGCAATAAGAGCATTTTGCAAATTCTCAAGAAGACCTTGGAAAAGAACAAAAGAGGTTGGCATGAGAAATTAAAGTTAGCACTATGGGCTGATAGAATTTCTGAGAAAAAGGCCACAGGGAAATCCCCTTTTGAAATGGTCTATGGTGCAAAGACAAGATTGCCAATTAATAATTTCCTTCCCATCTACAAGTTTATGCAAGAGGAAGATATTGAAATCAGCAACCCACTGCAAGATAGGATGGTTCAGCTGATTGAGTTGGATGAGATGAGAAGGGAAGGGCAGAAAAGCAACCTTAAACTGCAGCAAAAAATGAAGTATCTTTCCGATAAAAGGGCTACTGTAAGAAAATTTCAGCCTGGTGACATGGTTCTTCAATGGAATGCCAGATTTGAAGACAAAGGGAAGCATAAAAAATTTGAGTCCTTATGGATGGTGAAGAGCAAGAATTGCCAGTGCATGGACAATTCTTGAAATTTTTCTTCAGTTGAAAGTTCTTTTTCCATGCACAGTAGGCTTGTATTATATGTATAGGTGTGTTTGCTTATTGTTTTAGGATCAGGTTTTGTGGTCTGCCTCCCAGAGATTCATGGTTTCTTGCCTTGATCTTACAATCAAGCATCCTCAGATGGAGCCACTGTTGGGTATCCTAAAATTTTTCGAGGTTTGAAGTCAAATTCATGGTTTAGGTCTCCATGCGAGTGTTTTTCCTGGACTAGGGTTTGTAAAGTGTCGTGAAAATGGTTTTGACATGTTCAGGAAAACCCTTACCCTAGGTTTTGTCTTCCAAAATGTTTCCTTTCGTTTCCAAACTTCATGTGGCCTTCTTGTTTCTTTTTCTCGGTTACCTTTAAATCACTTAAGTTGCTATTTGTGCACATGCGTATTTGCCCTTAGTGTTCGCTGAATCGGGAAATGTATTATGAAAGGTCAAAACCACTTAGCGATTCAGCGAATGAGTCATGTTCATGTTCATTATTAATATCAGTCGCCAGTTCTCTAGATCCTCCAGCGGTTATCCCAAACAGCCAGCGAATTGGCGAATGCATTAAAGCCAAGCATCTAACCCTTTGTTCGCTAAGTCTCCAAGTGTTTCTGCGGTTTCATTTTCTTTTCCGAGAACTAGCAAATGGCGGTTATCTCCAGTTCTCGCAATATCTGGCAGTGTTTTGAAATAATCCAGCGACTCAGCGAACACTGTGTTCGCTTGTTCTCAGAATCTGGCGGTCAAGGGTTGTTTCAACTAGAGAATTAGCGAATACCGTCGATTGCTTTCAAGATCAACGGCCCTGTTTTAATCTCAAGATATCTGTGGGTCCTGCATATTTGATCTGGCGAATGAGCGACTAAATGAAAATAATGCTATCCTCTAAATTTGGCGGTTCTGATGGTTTGCCTAAAAGGATTTCAGCGGAGATAAGTTTTCTTTGTTCGCTGATTCTCGGAATAAGTTGGTAATATGCTAAACCATTCAGCGATTCAGCGAAGCCTTTGGTCGCTAGTTCTCTTAATAAAAAGGTAAAGGTTAAAGCAATCTGGCGAATAAGCGAATCAATGGATGATAAGTTGTAAGGCTTCAGTTGCTTATTCTCGAAATGAAATTGTCACTGATATAGAGTATTTGGAGAACTAGCGAATGGCTTTGTTCGCTGATTCTCAGAATAAAATGGTCAAGGGTTTTGTTATTCAGAGAACTAGCGATAGCCATCGATTGATGAAGATCAACGGTCAATCTGGAATCCTAGTATAAAGTGATGATTAAGTTAAATGATTTAGCGACTCAGCGAAGCCAATGTTCGCCAGTTCTCCAGACAGTCAAGCGGTTAAGTATATCTTTCAGCGAATGCGCGAACCCTTTGTTCGCTAGATCTCCAGGAAAATTGACCGTCAGTCATAACATTAAGAGAATGGGAGATGGTTTCGTTCGCTAGTTCGCCAAATGGTAATTGCAGGTTAACTGTGTAAGTGGGAACCCTTTGTTCGCTGATTCGCGAAATGCTTGGATGGTTAAGGTTAGGATTCTGAGAACCCGCGAAGCTAATAGTCGCTAGTTCTCCAGATGTGAACCAGGGTCAAACAAAGATTCAGAGAACTAGCAAAGCCAGTGGTCGCCAGTTCTCCTTTTGATAGCTAGGGTTAGCATTCTATTCAGCGATTAAGAGAAGCCATCAGTCGCTGGTTCGCTAAATGAGCTCAGATGAAAAAGGTCATAAAGGAAAAAGAAAAAGGACCGTTGCCACATAGATAAAGTACTTTGTTGATATGGACATAAAACTAGTAAGCCGTCAAATCAGCTTCAAGAAGAAAGATTGCATGACGCAAACAGTTTTAAAGTACAGAATCCTGATCATTCCCTCTTCACCTTGTTTTCAAGTAGTTTAATCTATCTGTCAACATCCGGACATGGCGAGCTCGAAATTTGAAATCTGGGGTAACATGAAATTGAATATGGGATCCATTAAGGAGATTTGCATTAACTGTGGTAGTTTCACACCTTGGATTCATATCGATAAATAAGTTGAAGCTCATTGTTATTTGTTCAAGTTTCAGTCATTGAGAGTTTCTGTCTGTCCAGAGCATTTCCGAGCATAAAAACATTTGAGATACAGAGAATTGAAGGTGTTCCTGTAGCAAAGATGAGTCAACCTGAGAAGAGTGCAGCGTCTTCCAGTGGTGAGGCCAAGTCCAAAGCTGGTGAGGACAAGAATAAGCCTAATTTTTCAGATGAATTCCTGAAACTGTTGCCGGGCTCCAGTCAGAACAAGAGGGCTGCTGATGACGTGTTTCAAGATCTTTTGGAATGGTGTAGAGACCCAATCACTCTGGAATTCACAGGTTACACCATTTTCAATTTCTTTTACGGCAATAGAAATAAGCATGTTCCTGTATGTAATGGTTGGGTGCTAGGACTAGGAAAAATGGTTGTCCCTGACCTTTTCCTAGATATTGATTTAATTGTTGCCCTAGCTAGAAGATATGACCCTATCTCAGGGACAATCAGAAAAGAAGACCAATCACCCTTAGTTACTCTTGATAGGGGATCTTTTATGAAAGCTTTTGGTCTTTACACGTCCTTTTCCACTGAGATTGATTTGAACAAAGAAAAGGCAAGATACAGAAGCAATGTAGGGTCAGTAAAAGACCAATTGGTTAAGCATATGCCAAAACAGGACAAATATATAGCCCCCCTTCCTGCTAACATGAATGCCCCATACCAGTTCAAATCCCTCCATCATTATATGAGATATACTTGTTATGCATTATGTAGAGTTTTGGGAATGGATGGGAGTGCAAAATTTTTACCAGCTGACTTGCTGATGATCATCCTGGATATTCAAAATCCTTTGGTAAACACTGACTATGATTACATCCAGTATGTGATCGATAGGATGCATCAGGGGCTAATGTCTGTCCAAGAAAGTAAAAGCCCTATTGAGTTCATGCATTATTCTCTATTAATGCATTTGATTCTATTTTTCAACATCAACAGTTTTGATGCAAACATGCTAAAACCAAGATTCAATTTCAAGGATCAGCACAACCCAGTGCAGTTGTGGGTGAGAATATGGAATTCTACATCTAATGAGGCAGATTTTTGTGTTTTTAGAATTTCATTGTTTATCCAATTATCAGGATGCTAGGTATCAATGTCACTAGGTTATCTCCTAGAGTCCTCAGGCTTTTAAGACCACTGCAGTATGTGGATAAGTGGGATGGAAATCACAATTGGGGTGATTTCTACTTGGGAGATAATTCCACAATTATCAGAGTTTATGGCTGTCCCCAACCCCCACATTTATTACCAAAGTATGTGTCTCCGAGGTTGGCTTGTTTGGAATTTGTTTGGCAGCTTATGTGTACAGATAAAGAGCTCCTGGCCCCTCACAGAAAGGGTACATTCACACCTAGGCAATTCAAGGTAGGTGATTTCTTGATAGGAAAGAGGGCTTTTCCTCAAATCAGTGCATGGCTACAACAATTCAAAATGGTTACTGGTGCTTGTAGGCACATAGATCCTGAGGATTTCATCAAGACTGCCAGGATGACTTACATCCCAAACATTGGTGTGATCAAAGAGCATGAAGGTTTGGATGAAGAAGATGTGATCAGAAACATCTTAGATGAAGATGAAGTTAAAAGGAGATGGTACAGATTCTTTGATTTAGTCGATTTGTCCAACCAGTTGAAAGCATCTCAGATTCCTTTTGAGGGTTTTTTCCCTGATCTTCCTTATTTGAAGAGGATTGATGGGGTGATTGAAAAGTATGACACCTTGGCAAATCAATTGGAAGGCTTGATTGATCAGAATGAGCCAGAGAAGAAGAAGAAGAAAGATTATTCATCTTCTGATGAGGAAGAATTCACTGATGAGTCACAAGAAGAAGATAGTCCTCCACAGGTTGAGAGACCACCAGTTGTTGATCTTACTCAAGATCAACCAGAAATGCAGGATATCTCAGAGCCACTATTGAAGAGATAGAGGCTTGAGGAAGGTGAACCTTCAAGGCATGTGAGGCAAAGAAGGGAAATTGACAGAGCATCTGCTCTTGTACCAGGTGATAGGCCATATCATCATCAATTGAGGAAAGCAATAAGAGTAGGCAAGAAGATTGCCATTGAGCAAGAAGACAGAGAAAAATCCTTTTGGTTAGAGAAGGATATCAGAGAGGTCTATCAAGAGGAATTCTTAAGTGATGATCAGTTCATTAAGACTGATGAGTTCAAGAGTTTTCTCAGTTGGAACAAGCAGCAAGAAGTGAAGAAAGCTCTGCCTGAAGGTATGGAGCCAAGTGAAGAAACTTTGAGAGCTCTTGCTTCATATGATCCTAGCCTTGATCCCATCACAGTGGACGAAGCCAGAGATTTGGTTAAATCAAGTGGAATGTTGTTAACCCCAGGATGGGATCTGACTTCTGCATTCCTCATTGATCAACTGAGAAAGCAACCAGAGGGTAGCCTCTCATATGAAGTTCACATTGGTGACATGATTAGAGGAAGTGGCTATGACCCTAAGTCCCAGGCTATTGCAATGTGGTCCATGGCTCCCAAAACTCAGAAGCCATCTCTATTGAGTATAGAGGATAAGATGGAGGGGAATAAGATTATATGGACTGTACAAAATACAACAGACCTTGAGGTCTCCAAGGCAGTAACTCATTGGGCTAATCTGAATGAAGCCAAGACAGCTCAGCTGTCAGAAAGATATGCTAAATTGTTTGAGAGTTCAAGCATGGTAGCCAAGGATAGAGATCTGAAAATGATGAGGATCAAACAGTTGGAAGATGAGCTGGTAGAAATAAATGTCAAACTTGAGGAAGCCTCAAAAATAATTCCTCCTCCTCCTTTGCAAGTTGAGGTACCTGTTCAGGTAAATTTGGAGGCAATTGAGGGACCTGCTGAAGACTTGGAAAAGGTGAAATTGGATGCATCCCTGGACACTATAGCCAAAATAGTGCAGTACAGGCAGGACAAAATAAAGGACAGGATGGATGCAGTTCATAAATCAGTCAGCCTGTTACATCAGACCAATCAAAAGGTGAATGACTATTTGGCCACCTTGGAACCACTCTATAGTATTTGGTCTGGGAGGAATTTATTGTTTGATAAGCTTGACAGTTTACAAGAACATAGGCCTGATATCCCAAACGTAGTAACTGAAGTGTTTGAAAGGATTGGCTTAATAAGTGCAGCATCAAAGTTTTTTAAAGGAAAATCAAACCAAATAAAGGCTAAGTTAGCCATGTTTGATAAAGATTACAACAAGTATCTGCCCCCGGTATATGATGACAATGGAAATGTGGTTAAGCTGGAAGATTGGAAGCTGTCAATGGGTCAGTTGGTCATCAATCAAGATGCCTTCCTAAAAGATAATAAGGCTTTGGATGTAGAAGGAACTAACAATATAATTGATAGTTTATTCAAAGTTGAAAGTGATTGTATCAAGTTTATATCAGAAGTTAAAAATGTAACTGATTCTACATGGGAACGGCAAGTCAACTTGTTACAGGAGCTGCAGAGCTACAATTGGCCATCTGATGATGATGTGGCAGCTTGGGAAAAGCTAATCACAAAGAAGAAGAAGAAACTGGTCATCCAGCTGACGGAGGAGGAAGAAGAATAGATCGCACTTGGCACCTGATCCAGAATTTGAGGGAGAGCGTGTTCAAACAGAGAATGATGTTAGTTATCTTGTAATGGTGGTCATCATTCATATGAAAAACTTGGTAACTGCTCTGAAAATATCTACAAACAAAGGTGCCAGCTGCGGAAGTGGTTCAGAACTGAAAATACGCCTTGCTGTCTTTATTAAATATCTTTCTGTTTGTATTTTCTTTTGTTTTCTAGCGCAATTTTCTATCAGCCATCCGAAGCTTGTTGCATCCTTCCGAGGATTCCAGGATGGTTGATTAGTATAAATAGTCTGTTCCTATTGTTGATCGAGGTTGGAAAATATTTTGTAAAGGAGAGGTCTGAAATATAGAACCTAATTTTCTGTGAAATCAAGGAAAATTGTACGAATGCATTTTATCAATTAATACAAATACACTGGAGTTCTGTTACTACAACTTGATTGTCTTTACATGTGGAATGTTTTAGTTTCTTTATGCATTTAAATTGTAAGACAGTTTAAATACATCTTTCACAAGGTGAATGTAGGGGTTGAGCTTAAGTATCTTTCAAGGAAAGAGTAAAATCTTAGGGGAGGTCTTTGGGAATTGAATATCTATATGTGGATTTGATGACAGGTTTAGGAATGGAAACAATGATATGTTAGGCATGTTATTGGAGTTTCATTGTATTCACTTTAATAGATATATGTGAAGGTAGAGTTCGACTCTGATGCCCAGCGGATAAGGGACTGGTTTTAGATCCACTTACATTCATTTACTATCCAAATATATAATTGATTGACATTTTACTTTATACGCATAATTTCCAGACTTGAGTCATATTATGACAAGTTCATAAATACGTATTTCAGTGCTTTGTAGAAGCATTAAACGAGGTTAACCCTTCCCTGAGTTTAACTCTAAAAGGAAGAAGGATGAATATCCTTAAGCCATTGTATCGTGTTGCTATTTTTATAGTCTATATCATGATGCTGTGTATCAGGATGATTTGGGCTATACTCAGAGTTTTAGCAACTTATTGATTTGGATTTTGAAGGCAGTAACAGAGCAGTGAAGGAGCTAGTTCTCAATTCAGAGCTCAGCTAAACATTGAATTGATAGAGGTACACCCACCTGGGTATGTATTACTCGAAGTGAAGAAGGTTTTAACCTTAATACCTTAGTAGTTTATAACTTGCTAGGTTACAGCCATTGGGATTATTTGAGTATTTGATTAATCTGCAGGTTCAAACACTAACAGAGTTTTCATACAATAATTCAATGAATAGGAGTATTGGAAAGACACCATTTGAGATTGTGAATGTCACACAACTGAGAGCAATATCTAATTTGAGAGAAATTGCTAATGAGAATAAGAAAAGTGTTGAAGGAGTAAAGTTTGTTGAGTACATGAAAACATTACATGAAGATGTGAAGCTGAAGCTGGAAGACAGTAATCATAAATACAAAGACAGAGTAGATAAATCAAGGAGACATAAAACTTTTGATGTTGGTGATGAAGTGATGGTTCATTTGAAGAAAGGTCAATTTCCTTCTGGAACATATGGGAAGCTGAAGGTGAAGAAGTTTGGACCTTGCAAGATTCTAAAGAAATCTGACAATGGAAATGCATATGAAATTGAGTTACCTGATGACATGGACATATCACCTATTTTCAACATTGCTTATTTGTATGAGTATCATGAAACTGATGAAGAAGTGACAATATCAAAATAATATCCTAAGAAGTAGAATGATGAAGTTGAATAGATTTTGAAGGAAAGAGTTGGCAAAAGTACAAGAGGAAAACAATATATGGAATATTTGGTTAAGTGGAAGAATAGACTGATGGAAGATAGTTCATGGATTTCATTAGATGATTTAGATGTAGCTCAGACTAGGCATACCAAATGATTTGGAGAATCATTTCAAAATAACCCCTGGTGTTTGATGCAGGAGCATCTCTGGTCCTTGGCAATCCTATGTCACCAAAAATAATTGGGAATTTTTCTATGTTGCTCAGTTTCTTTTTTGACCAAGTTGGTCGGTAGTTGGTTGGTTTCCTTTGGTTACCAAGTGTGGTCAGTTCCTTCGTAGGTTATCGGTTATTTCACTAGCACTCAACATTGCCTATCTACTACTTGGTTATTGTGCTTACTGATAGGTTTAGTTTTGTTTCCTATTGTGGCCGACTTGTGTATTTATATTGGATCATAGATTTAATGTATGAATCCATCATTGGGAATCATGTGGTCCCAAATATGACTGTTCCTTCCATTGATTGTGGATTTGAAGGCCAACTCAGCTTGGTAGCTTCTTGTATAAATGTAGATGTTTGGTTGTAGTTTAGGAGGCAATTTTGAGCTAGAAGATAATAGACATTAGATTGGAGATTTGTGATAGATCCTCGCATGTTTGAGGACTTCTGTAATTCATTTTAATATCATGCCATAACTAGGAAGACCTTACAGCCCAACATGTATGATTAAATTGATGATAATATATGAAATTTTATGCATTCTCTCTCTCACTGTTGTGTTTTCTGGCTTCTACATGTGTTGAGCATGTTAGGAATAGTCCTAAGAGATAACTAAGAGGGTGGGTGGGTGTGGGGGGTGAATCAGCTATCTACAAGATTCAATTCTTATCCAATTAAGTATACTTAAACATAAATCATAAACACAATGAAAGAACACAAGAACACAACACCAATATTTTGGTTACGGGGAAACCCAAATAGGTAAAAACCCTGGTGGGACTTGATACCCACTAATATTTTGTACTAGTGTATGATGATCCTTGTTAGAAGATCCTTAACCTTGTTAGGACTTTCTTTACAATATATTTAGTACAATAGACCTGGTCAAGATTCAGACCCTGTTAGGAGTCTTTTACAAATGTCCCTGTTAGGGGAGAGGACACACTGTCTGAGAGCTCACTCCTCAAAGGGGCCCAAGGCTACAACCTTCTGAATAAAAGATACAAACTGTATCTGGATCTTGGTGAATTGTACTTTGACCTACTCTATAGATTAGTTCCAATGAATAGCACAAGTACTTTACTTGGTCAAATAGACCTTCTTTTGATGGCACAAAACTTTGCACACTCTGCTCTGCTCTGCTTAATCAACCATGAACCACACTCTAGTAATCACAAATGACTTCCTATAAATATCTTTCCTCTAAATGATAAAATCAAGTCAACCTATTAGAACCACCTTGAAATCATATTAGAGAAACCATAACAAACTCCAATAAACATTATGTTGGCTCTACTATGTATGCAACACATACTGGGACCTGTCTAACAAGCTAATTGTAGATGCATGCTACACACTGTCAGCTCTACCAAAACAACTAGATCTTTCTCTCTAAGCTGAATTAACTCATGCTCTCTTAACCAAACATCAATAACTCTCGTCTAAGCTTAAAACCAAGGGTGCATACCCACAGGATAGGTGCAACTATAGAACCAATAAAATCTTTGTCGCCTCTTCTGAACAAACACAAGAAACTACTGCTGGCAAATAGCGACTGCATAAATTCACTTCTACTCATCAACAGACTATGCATCTATGACTAAAAAATATCTAACTTGTGTTCAACATATATCCAAGCATGCAAGGCTCCATGACAACTATATGAACAAACATACACAGAACACTTCCTGTTACTCTGTCAGGAACACTGCTGACACAAGCTGCTATATAACTGTCTGTACTAATAGTTAACCTATATGCCCATGATATCATGTTGATATCATGTCCATGCTTCATTTACTAAAATCTTACTACATAAGACTTCCATGCATGCTACTTTCCATATGTTTTTATCAATGACAAACATATAGTCAGTACTGGCCTACTGGCAAATCTCCAACAATCTCCCCCTTTGGCATTGATGGTAGCATGTGGAATGAAAAGCCACCACCAACCTAAATGAACATTTCTTTTATAACATTCTCCATTTCCTCAACAAAACTCTCCCAAAGATGAATCCTCCATCTACTACAATATTTTCTAATATTCTCCATTTTCTCAACTGAACTGTTGTCAAAACTGAATGTTGCTCCTCCTTAGTATATTACTCCTCTTTTTTTCTTTTTTACTTCTATTTTTCATGACTCTATATATTACTCCCCCTTTGACATCAATGGAAAAGGGTGCCATTCATTTTAAGCACTGGTACTACTCTTGAGGTAGAGTAGTTAACCTTACATTAGTCTCAAAGGACTCTCCATTCCTTCTTTCTTCTAAATAGAATCAGGGAAGGGAATGACTCCCAACTTCTCCCTGAGATACTCAAAAGTATCCTTAGGCAAGGGCTTTGTGAATATATCTACCAACTAATCTTTAGTACTCACATAGTCCAACTTGACTTCTTTCTCTGAAACTTTCTCTCTTAGGAAGTGATACATGATCTCAATGTGCTTTGTCTTTGCATGCATCATACGGTTCTTTGACATATTGATAGTGCTAGTGTTATCAAAGTGAATAAAAATAGGATAATCAATCTGAATTCTAAAATCCTTTATCATCTACTTGATCCAAACAATTGTAGAATAATTCAAGGCTGCTGCAACATACTCCACTTCTTTTGTTGACTAAGAAATACAATTTTGTTTCTTGCTTGTCCAAGTGACAAGTGTATCACCAAGAAACATTGCTCCACCTAAAGTACTCTTTCTATCATCAACACATCCTACCCAATCTGCATCAGTGTACACATGATGCTCAATATTTTCTAAATTAGGATACCATAGACCATAATCTATAGTGCCCTGCATGTATCTGGATATTCTCTTTACCACCATGAGGTGACTTTGTTTACGTTCTGCTGCAAATCTTCCAACTATGCCAATTGCATTGGAAATATCAGGTCTAGTCTAAGTAAGATATATAAGTTTACCAATCATAGACTTATATAATATTATATCTACTACTGGTGATTCATCTTCTTTTGTAATCTTGTATCCAATGATCATAGGGATTCCTATTGGTTTGCAATCATCCATCTTGAATTTCTTCAATATCTCTTTCACATATTTTGATTGATTAATAAAAATTCCTTTTTTTGTCTGCTGCACATTTAGTCACAAAAAGTATTTAATAGGACCAATCATACTCATCTCAAATTCATTTTGCATTTCTTTGGGAAATTTTACACTAAGTTTATCATTACCTCCAAAGATAATGTCATCAACAAATATAGCTACAAGTAGTAGACCTTCAGATGTCTCGCTAATGAATAGATTACAATCTGTTTCTCCTTTCTTGAATCCAATCTTTGTTAGATATCCATCTAGTCTCTCATACCATGCTTTAGGGGATTTCTTAAGTCCATAGAGGGCATTCTTCAATTTGCATACCATATCTGGTCTGTCTGATAAGGTGAATCCTTCTATCTTATCAATGTATACTTCTTTCAAATCTCTATTTAGGAATGCTAACTTGACATCCATTTGATAAACTTTGAAGTTTTTGACTATAGCATAAGCTAGAAACAACTTAAAAGCTTCTAATCTACTCACAGGTGCAAATGTGTCTGAATAATCAATGCCTTCTCTTTGTGCATACCCTTGACATACTAACCTTCCTTTGTTTCTTACTACTATACCATCTTCATTCATCTTGTTTCCAAATATCCATTTTGTTCCAATAACATTCTTATCACTAGGTCTTGGGACTAGTTCCCAAGTGTCATTCTTAACAATATGATCAAGTTCTTCTTTCATAACATCATGCCAATCTAAATCATTACAATTATCTTCAACACTTAAAGGTTCAATCTGAGATCATAAACATACCGCTTCACTGCTAGCTGAGTTCTTTGCTTGTGACCTTGTTAATACTTTGCTTCTCTAATCTCCAATGATGTCTATCTTGGAATGATTTCTTGATGTAAACTTTGGAACTTTAGGTGATGCTAACTTATTAGCCTTAGGAGTTTCTTCTTCACTTATCTCAGGGTCATTGAATAACACATCAATACTGTCAAACATTTCTTCAATAACTATCTCACTAGTGGAGGGTATGGGTTCCTCTTCAATCATGGGTGAGTAATCATGATATCTTTCTTGAATCATAAAATTTTCATCAATCTTTACATGAGCACTTTCAATGATCTTTTTCAATGTTAAATTTAAACATCTATAAGCTTTAATTTTAGTAGAGTAACCAAGAAAAATAACTTCATCACTTCTTGCATCAAACTTGCCTACTGCTTCATCCCTTTTGATGTATCACTTGCTTCCAAAGGTTCTGAAGTATTTTACTATGGGAACATTACCAAACCATAGCTCATATGGTGTTTTGTCACTGCCAGGCCTTAATTTAATTCTATTGATGGTATAGACTATTGTATTGACCCCATCTCTCCAATAGGTGTGTGTAACTTTTCCTTCTATCATAATGGTGTGTGTTGTATCAAGGATGATCCTATTCCTTCTCTCTACTATTCTATTCTACTGAGGTGTTCTAGGTGCACACAATTGTCTCTTTATGCCATGTTCTTCATAGTATTCATATAATCTGTCAGAGGTGAATTCTCCTCCTCTATCAGATCTCAAATATTTTATCTTTAGTCTAGATTCATTCTCAACCTTTTATTTGAATATTTTGAACTTCTCAAATGCTTCTAACTTATCTTTCAAGAATGCAACCCACATCATTCTAGTATAATCATCAACAAACAAAATAAAATACCTTTCACCATAGTATGATCTTGTTTGAGTTGGACCACATAGGTTTGTATGAATCAGATCCAACTTGTTCTCTGCATATAGTATCAACTGGCTTTTCTATGCTAGGTGGATCTCTTACTTCCTTTAAATTTCTTATCTTTACTATGTTATCAAAATTGATATGACATAGTCTTTTATGCCACAACCAACTATCATCAACCTTAGCAAAATAACAACTTGCTTCTGAATTGAGTTGAAAAACATTACCTCTTATCTTTGAGCTCGATGTAATCATAACACCATCTTTGTTGTTAATGATGCTTTTTTCATCTTTGAACTCTAGCTGATAGCCTTTTCTAAGTAACTTTCCAACACTGAGAAGGTTATTTTTCAAACCATCAACATAAAGAACATCATCAGTACTATTCTTTCCATCCAAGGTGATGGCTCATCTACCAACTATTGGTTTAGGAGTATTGTCTCCAAATTTGACCATACCGCCATTGTATTTGTCCAAATGAACAAACCTACCTTTATCACCTATCATGTGATGTGAACAACCACTGTCTATGATCCAGTATATTCTTATGTTAGCTTGTGAAATCAATGCAAGCTCTTGATTCTCTTTCTTATCTTCATGAGTGTCTTATTATTCATTTTGTCTATGATGGCAATGAATCCAATTTGTTCTTCACTAGATTCTTCATCTAAAAGTCCATCTCCAGCATAGTAGCATTCCTTAGAATACTTAGGCTTGTAATCCTTTTTGAACTTTCTAGCTCTAGTAGGACACTTAGATGCAAAGTGACCGATCTTATTACATGAAAAGAACTTAAATAGTAATTGACCTTCATATTTTCCTTTTCCTTTCCTTTCTCTTTTGGAAATCATAGCAATGAAATCATCTAGTGTTTTCTCTTCATCATCATCATCAAAATTACTAGAAGTGTTTGTAGATTTGTTACCATGAACTATTGCTTTGAAGGTTGTTTCACTCTTTGGTTCTATCTTCAATCTTGAGATCTCAAAAGCTAAGATTTTTCTGATCAAAGTCTCTCTCTTGAAATTAAATGTAAGTTTCATGGTCTCATCAAGGATGTTGATCTTTCTTTGATATTAAGGAGTGAGAGTAGTCATCAACTTGTCCATAATGTCCTCTGAAATCTCTCCACCATTGTTTCTGATTCCAGCAACTACTTCATTTATCCTTTGATTATAAGCTCTGATGTTTTCTTCAGGCAACATCTCTAATGCATTGTATCTTTTCTTCCATGTCTTTCTACATGCATCCTTTTCGTGTTTGTCTCCTTCAAATATGTCTTCTAGGTACTTCCATATTTTGTGGGTTGTATCCACCTTTTTTATTTCTAAAAATTCACCATCAGATAGGGTGCTGATAAGGGCTTCTTTACCAATAGAATTCTGATGAAATAATTCATTTTTCCTATTAGTACCATCTTCCTATGCAAGGTCTTCTAGGGTAGGTATCTTGGTTTCTTTGATAGTTACATCAAAAACTTCAAAACCAATGCACTACAAATGTGTCACCATCTTGTTCTTCCAATCAAGATAATTCTCTCCATCAAACTTAGGACGTTATTTCCTAAAGTATGCCATATGATCAACCTCAAGTTGTTAAACTTTATCTCTAAGGAACTTAGCTTTGATACCAATTTTTAAGAATAGTCCCAAGAGATAACTGAGAGGGGGGGTGAATCAGTTATCTACAAGATTCAATTCTTATCCAATTAAGTATACTAAAAAATAAAACATAAATGCAATGAAAGAACACAAGAAAACAACACCAATATTTTGGTTATGGGGAAACCCAAATAGGTAAAAACCCCGATGGGACTTGATACCCACTAATATTTTGTACTAGTGTATAATGATCCTTGTTAGAAGATCCTTAACCTAGTTAGGAGTTTCTTTGAAATATATTTAGTATAGTAGACCTGGTCAAGGGTTGGAACCTATTAAGAGTCCTTTAGTATTGTCCCTATTAGGGGAGAGGACACATTGTTCGAGAGCTCACTACTCAAAGGGGAAAAGGCTACAACCTTCTAAATAATAGATACACACTATATCTAGATCTTGGAAAACTACACTTTGACCTACTATCTAGATCAGTTCCAATGAATAGCACAAGTACTTTACTTGGTCACATAGACCTTCTTTTGATGGCTCAACACTTCACACACTTTTCTCTGCTCTACTTAATCAACCATGAACCACAATCTAGTAATCACAAATGACTGCCTATAAATATCTTTCCTCTAAATGATAAAATCAAGTCAGCCTATTAGAACCACCTTGAAATCATATTAGAGAAACCATAAGAAAACTCCAATAAACATTACGTTGGCTCTACTATGCACGCAACACATTCTGGGACCTATCTAACAAGATAACTGTAGATGCATGCTACACACTGTCGACTCTACCAAAACAACTAGATCTTTCTCTCTAAGCTGAATTAACTCATGCACTCTTAACCAAACATCAATAACTCTCCTCTAAGTTTAAATCCAAGGGCACATACCCATAGGATAGGTGCAACTATAGAACCAATAAAATCTCTGTCGGATCTTCTAAACAAACACATGAAATTGTTGCTGGCGAATAGCAACTACATAACTTCACTTCTACTCATCAAAATACTATGTGTCCATGACTAAAACATAACTAACATGTCTTCAACATATATCCAAGTGCACAAGTCTCCATGACAACTATACGGACAACCATACACAAAATACTGCATGTTAATCTGTCAGGAGCACTACTGACACAAGCTACTATATAACTATCTGTAGTAATAGTTAACCTCTGCACCCATGATATCATGTCCATGCTTCATATACTGAAATATTACTACATAATACTTCCACGCATGCTACTTTCCATATGTTGTCATCAATGACAAACATACAGTTAGTACTGGCCTGCTAGCAAATCTCCAATAGAGTAGGATTGGATCATTAGGGTGTGCCATCCTTTGGCCCCTCTTTCTCCCTGTCTTGCATGAAATATTATAATAAATAATTGTGAAGTGTGTGGTCCTAGATGGCTAGCTTAGATTTGAGATTTAATACATGTAGAGTGAATCCTAAAGTGATTGAAGAAATAGTTTATGTGATCTCCACAAGCTAGTTGGATTAATTATTGAATGTTATAAAGACATAATGCTACTTTCTTTCTTCTTAAAAGATTTTCAATGAGTGGTGATAAGAAGTAGAGAATTTTCAAAGAGTGGATAAGAAGAACATATTTCAGAGAAGAGGATAAGAAAAAGAAGCAAAATGAGTCAATGAGAATCTAGAAAAGCCTCGTCCAGTGGAGGGTTAAAAGATTCAGGAGAAGAACTTAAGTCAAAACACAATTTCTTAGCATAATTCATCACATTGCTCCCTGGGTCAACTCAAAACAAAAATATTAATGATGAGGTTTTTTCTGACTACTTAACAAATAGTAGAGACTCAATTACTCCTACTTGTTTAGGATATCATCTATTCAATTAATTTTATAGAAACAAAGTTAAGAGAATCCCGCTCTGTAATACTTGGAAGTTAGGATTGGGAAAGCTAATTGTCTTAGATATATTTTTGGATGTTTATTTGTTGATAGAGTTATCTAGGAAGTATGACCTAGTTTCTTACACTATCAAAAAGAGTGATTATTTTTCCCTAGTGACCCTAGATAGAGGTTCCTTTATGAATTCCTTTGGCACTTAATTTTATTCATCTATAGAGATTGACTTGGGAAAGAAGAAGGAAAAATACAAGAAGCAAGTCAATGTGGTGAAAACCCTAATCCCCAATTTCATGCCAAAAATGAGGAAATATATAACCCCTCTACCTAGCCACATGAATGGACCTTATGAGTTTAAGGACATGTATTTCTACATGAGATATTTGGCATATGGGTTGTGCAAGGTATTATGAATAATTGTAAATGTTGAGATAATATATGTTGACCTACTAATGGTTACCCTTGATATCTAGAACTCCCATATGAATACTGATTATGACTAAATTCCGTATGTGATTTTATGGATGCATGGGGGTATAATGAGTATAAAAGAGAACAAGAAGCCCCATTTTATGAATTATTCCATGTTGATGAATTTTATCTTGTTCTATAATGTTGATAGTTTTGATGTAAAAATGTGGAGACCCGAGACAATCACAAATGATCAACCAAATCTTGTGTAGATGTGGATTAGGGTCTGGAATTATACTTCAAATGATAATGAATTCTGTGGTTTTCAAAATTGGATTGTTAACCCTATTCTTAATTTTCTTGGGGTTAATATTACTAGGTTGTCTATCAAGGTGCTAAGGCTTTTAAGGCCTTGTGATTATTTATATAACTAAACTCAAGACTAGAATTGGGGTGACTTTAATTTGGGGTAGACATTCACTTTGATTAGAGTATATGGGTTCCCTTAGCCTCCATATGTGCTACCAAAATTTGTTCCCCCAAGGGTTTCTGTAATGGAATTTATTTGGAAGTTGGTTTGGACTGATAAAGAGCATCTGGCTCCCAATAGAAAAGGGACATTTACACCCATGCAATTAAAAATCAATGATTTTGTTATTGGGAAAAGGGCTTTGCCTAAGATTAATAAATGTTTAAGTTAGTACAAGATGGGTACTGCTGAGTAAAAATATGTGGACCCAGAGGAATTTATTAAGAATGCAAAGAAATTTTTGATTCCCAGTATTGGCACCATCCATGAGCATGATGGGCATGATGAAGAGGATATCACTAAAAATGGACTGGATGAGGATGAAATTGAACAAAGAATTGGGAAGTTATGGCACTTAATGAATTTTGAAATACAACTAAAGAAGGAAGGGACTACATTTGGAGGATTCTTCCCTAACCTTCCTTACATGTCTAAAATTAACAAAATGATTCACATGTATGACACATTATATAATCAACTTGAATGGTACTAAAAGGAAAATATGGAAGTACCAAGAGAGTACTCATCCTCTGAATATGAGGAGGATAGTGAGGGATCATACAGGAAGAATTTCCTTCCTCGAGTGACTGATCCACTTGGTTTTGATGAAGGACCAAATGTGCTTGACATAGAGGTAACTAGTGAGCCTCTGAGAAAGACACAAAAAATAGATGAGGGAGAGTCCTCTAAGAAGATGGGGCCTAAAAATAAAATGGATAGGGTGGTTGCATTAGTTCTTGGTGATAGTCCTTACCATCACCAATTAAGAAAAAAAATCAAAGAGGGTAAGAGGATGGAGACCCAAGAAGAGGTTGAATTACCCCTCCAAATGTGCAGAGATGTGAGGGATCTTTATCAAGAGGAGCTTATGAGTGATGAGGACTTCATCAAAAGGGATGAGTTCAAGAATTTTCTCATTTGGAGAAAGAAGCAAGAAATAGGTAGTCAATTTCAAGTCACTAATGGAATTGATCCATGCAATGAGGCTCTACAATCCCTTACATATTATTATCCTAGCTCATAAAGTATTATAGTGGAAGAGGCTAGACAATTGGTAAAATATAGTGGGATGTTGCTTGTCCCGGGGTGGGATTTGGCCTCAAAATTTATCATTGATCATATAAGGAGGAAACCTGAGGGTCAATTATCTTTCGAGACTTAGATAGGGGATATGATCAGAGGTTGTAGTTATGACCCAAGATCTCAAACTCTCACCATGTGTTCCTTAGCTCCAAGGACACAAAAGTATTCCCTAGTAAGTGTGGTAGAGAAGATGGAAGGGGATAAAATAATCTAGACAGTGCAAAATAAAATATAGACTTAGAAGTTTCTAAGGTTGTTACACATTTTTCCCATTTAAATGAGGCCAAGAAAACACAATTTTAAAATAGGTATGGGAGGATTTTTTATAAAACAATTGCTTTGGAAAAGGATGGGGAGAAGGGCTAGATGAAAATTAAAGTATTGGAGGATGAGTTGGAGGACTTAAAGATCAAATTGGAAGAGGAATCCAAGGTTGTTCCCCCTAATATTTAATAAGTTGAAGTTGTTGTGCCTCATGTCATATAAGATCCCATTGAGTCATTAGAGAAGTCTAACCAAAAAAAAGAGGAGGTTTCTCTCATTGACTTGATAAATATTGTGCAACACAAAATTGAGGTAATAATTGGCAAGTTAGATACAGTACATGAATCATATAATATGTTGCACAAGATTGAGAGTAATTTCAAGGATGCAATGGAAACTCTAGATCCATTACTCAACTTTTGGTCATGCAGGGGCCCCTTGTTTGAAAAATTAGAAATGTTATAGCCTCATAGGTCAGACATTCCTGAGTCAGTTAGTCAGGTTCAAAAAATGATTGAATAGATTGATACATCCCTATCTTTATCTAAGGGAAATAAAAATTATGTATAATCAAAATTAGATATATTTGGACCTAACTTCAACAAATACATGTCTCCCATACATGATGAGAATAATCAAGTAAAAGTTATTGTGGAGTGTAAAAATTATTTGGGTGCATTGCCGATAGAGTGGGAATCTTTCCTAAATAAGGATAAGACCTTGAATATGGACAAGTTTAATAGTATCCTTGATGATATGTTTAAGGTTGAAATAGACTATTCTAAGTTTGTTGCAGATACAAGGGCCATAACTGATTCCAAGTGGGATAGGAAAATAAAGTAGTTATAGAGTATAAAAAAATTTGAGTGGCCATCAGAGGAGGTTGCACAATGGAAAAAAAAGCACAAATCCCAAAAATAAGAAGCATGCAACAACAAAATTGGAGGCAATGGAGGAGGATTAAAATGACACTTGGCACCTGATAAATGAGCATGGGGAGGGTAATTATCTTAAAATAATATTGTATGTTAGCTAGATAAGTGGTCACTACTTTCATAAACACTTTCAAAAGTTACCTTGAGCATTTGGGAACAAAGGTGTTAGCTGTTAAAGTTTCAGAATGATTACAAAGAGCTACTCAATTTTTATTCTCCACTGGGGGAAATGATTGTAACTATTTTTGTATTCTACCATCTTTTGTCTTCCTAGCCATTTGAAACTCATTGCATCCAATTTCTCCTAGGATTCCATGATGGCGAGTGAATATTATAAATAAAAAGTCTTTTTTAATGTATATGGATGGTGAATTTACAACTACAAATAGGGTTTTCTAGATTTAGAGTCTTATTTTGGAATTTTTGTCATTTTGAATGTATTGAAATAGAGAGATTTTAATAAGAATGCATTGGAATTCCTTTACACATTTATGATGTCTTCGTGTGTTAATTATGAGTTCTTATGTGTTGAATTTGCAAGACATTTTTAATATATCATTTACAAGGTAAATTGTGAGATTGTTCTTAAGTTTCTTTCAAGGGAAGGATAATTCTTAAGGTTGGTTTCAGGGGATTCATAGTTTATATGATAATTTGATGTCTGAGTGTTAAAATGAGAAGAATGATTTGTAAGGCATTTCATTTGGGTTTTGGGTGTGTTTAATTTAATTTATTTTTTATGAATGTATGTTCATTTGACTCTTTGCCTTGGAACTTGGAATTGGTTTATACTTGATAGGCAGTAATCCTCATCAATCCTTAAATGATAAATAATATTTTAGTTTATGTTTGAAGAGAATAGATGTTTATTATTTGTGTGAAGAATACAAATAAATGTTGTTGATTCCTTGAAGAAGTGATTCCATAAGGTACACATGCCTAAGCCTGAAGCTTGAAGTGAAGAAGGATGGATATTCTTATTGCATTAGTGTCTATTATTGTCAGATGCATCTTTGGGTTCATAGAGTTATGCATTATATTTGTAATCAATATCTTCAATATTTGTCACATACATCTGCATTAAAATACACTAACAAATTGGCGAATATGTTGGGGACTAAGAATGTTTAGCAATACGCTTGTTAAAATTCACATTTAATTGTTTATGGTTTCATTTTTTACCAATTTTTGAAATTTTCCCCATACATTTTGTGGGTGGAAACTCTGAGTTCTATGTACATTCCAATTTTTGGTATAGCATATTGAAATTGTGCAAGTATTTTATCAGATTTACAATGAATTGACAAAGAAATATCACATATTATTATAGGGATCATCCTAAAAGTAATATAGGAGATGATATTCATACACCTGTTAGAATACAATGGTCCATGAGAGGTATGTCCAACCCAAATTCCCCCAAAACCTACACAAAAAGTGTTTTGACCCCTATCCTTAAGAAGGCCTCCTCCTCCTCTGAGAGTCCTAAGCCTCTTAGGTCAGCTGACCCTAATATAGATAACATGTCTTTTGATCCCTCCCAAGATGAAGAGCTTACTAATGTGGGGTACTTCCCTAGACAAGAAAGTCTAGACCAACAAGGAGAAATATCTACTTCTAAAACTACATCTTATGATTCTAATAAACTACATGCTATCTTTAAGAAGGAAGGACCATGCTAAGTTTTTGGAAATAGACAATAGAGTAAAGAAGTGTGAGAAGGATATTTATATTTTTTAATGGAAAGACAATAACCCTTGAGGAAAATGAAGAACAATGAACTTAAGGATAAAATTTTCAATCAAGAGTTCAAGGGTTTGGATAGGGACATGTTTAGTGATATCAGAGTTGTGAGGCAAAATGTTAACAATAATGAATCAAATTCTAAGAAAAAATGACTTTGAAGGAGAAGGCCCTATTCTAAAGTAGTTGCATCTATCAAAGATTAAGAGAAATGATGAGCTCAAAAATAATAACAAGGATGCATCTTACAAGGATAAGCAAAAAGTGGGTGGAGTGAGTATAAATGAACCCAAGAAGGGTAAATTTACCCCTGATGGTATGTCTCAAGTTAACATAGAATTGGATAAGGCTATAAAAGCCAAGGAAGATTTGGTTGTTCAATTAGAATAAATGGAGTTAGAAGTTGTTGTAGATGAGATGAAAATAAAAATTGTTTTCTTACATGCTACTATAAATACTACCACCATTAGCTCAATCTCGGTTACTACTGGGATAGTGCCACAAAATTCACCAGGTAGTTCAAAGCCTAATTGTCAACCTTTTGGTTCTAAGAAAGGTGTCCCTCAACCCACCCAAAATCAGAATTCTAGACCTCCACTAGTTTTTGGTACCATGGGAAATATGTTGAATCAAAGTGTTTTGGTTGGAGATAGTGCAACTCAAAACACAAATAATTTTTAGAGAAGACATGTTCACCTAGATAGATATCATCCATTGTTCTTTGGTGGTATTCCTAGAGAGCCAAATGTTATCCCAAATGAGGTAAGAGACCAAATCACTAAATTTATAGGAAATAATGTTGTTACTTGTGAAGAACACCTTAAATATTTCACAGATAAAATAAATGATTATGAGATTGAGAATGAAGATGTTTTTATGAAATTGTTTGTTTAATCATTGGTGGAAGATGCAAGAAATTGGTAAAGGAGATTACCTAAGAATAGTATTGCATCATGGGAGGAATTTGTGAAAAGTTTCAAGGAGAAATATGGAGAGCATGTCAATTATATCTATATTCTCAATCAGTTTAACAATATCAAAAACTTCCCAATGAGATTATGTTTGAATTTAATTAAAGGTTTCAAAAGAAAATGTATAAACTATTCCAAGTCTTAAGATTAGATGATGAAGTACGTCTTACTACATATTTTAATGTTGTGGATGGAAAAATGTCTTATCTCTTGAGAGGTAAAATCCCACACACTTTAGGAGATGCTTTCAAATGTGAAATTAACATGGAAATTAATAGGAAAACATCTAGTCAAATGTATAAGAGAGAAGAAGGAAGGCTATGGAAAGAAACCAAAGGATAGGCTAGTAAGCCAAGTAGAGAATATGATAAGGTTGATAAGTTGGTAAATGTTTTCAAAGATATCTTAGGCAAGATTGAAAATGGTGAGAGAGGTTTTGAGGAGAATAGACTACAATATCAGAGGTAGGAGAGATTCCATAGGTTACGTGATCATCCGTATAAGAAAAATTAGAAGGATGGGAAGCTTGTCTTTGATCCTCATGAAGATCAAAGTGGAAAAGATACAAGAGACCCTTTGAAAAAGAATTCAACACACAATGTAGAAAATACTTGATGGTATGTGGCTTGCAATATGCCTCATTCACCCTATCAATGTGTTGTGGCCCAAGCTTTGGAAGAAGAAGTGGGTGATGTAAATGCGGGAGATGGTGAAGGATATAAAAAGTCCATAGTTAATATGTTCACAACTGTGAGAGAAAAATAACCTTCATCTTCAGATGATGAAGAAACATTTATTGATGTAGATTATAGAGGAAAATATTTTTTGACATTTGAACAATAAGTGTTCACTAATTTTGATCAAGAGGAAGAGTCTAAAAGAAATATTCACAAGTTAGTAAGAGTGGTCAAGTTAGAGTAGGGTGATTCTCATTGGAGGAAGCCAAGTGAGGAAAAAATTAGAAATCTCACCTTTTCTGCCATTAATCAAGATAGATCTTCATATAACCTAAGGAATATAAGAGTGGACCTTTATCAAAGACTACAGAGATCAATATTTGTGAAAGAAGATCCCCAAAGTAAGGCTTCCCCAAAGGTGAATAAAACCAAAGGTAAGGATGGGGATGATAGAAAACAAGAGACAATTCTTGTTCAAGAAATCAAAAGGAATGAAGAAGTTACAATAGATAAGAAAAAATAAATTCAATAAGGGTATGGACTTGTCTCATCTTCTTTATGAACTCCCAAAGTTTGATATGAGACATTATTTATCTAAAATCAAGGTCTCAATCCCATTATTAGAAATGGTGAAAATAAAGAAAAATGAGGATGCAACCTTAACCTTAATAAATGAACAAGGAGATGCTCATGTTATGCCTAAAAAGAAGAAACTGATGAAAGACCCAAAGAAAAGAAAGGAATATTATACTATATGTGTTGGGAATCTAGTTACTCAAGAACCATTTTTAATTGATCAATTTATGTTACTCTTATAGTAAATAACTTCTTGTTAAAAAATTACATGATAGATTATGGTGTTGCAACTACTATAATGGCATATCATGTTATGAAATAGTTGGGACTTCAATTTGACAATTCCAATGGAAGATTATATGCAATGGATAATAGGGTGGTTCCTATGGTGGGAACCTAGACAAGAATTGATGTAAAGACTTTTGCATTTATTGAAGTGATAGAAATACTCCAAGGTGTGCTTGCACAAACTCTCTATAGGACTTTACTTTTCCTAATATTCCAAGATCCTAAGCACACTTCTAGGACCCTAATAGTATTTTCTCTCTTGGCCTAAGACTAATCCAAACCAAATCTATGAGTTGATCTTCTTGTGCTTCACCTTGGGGGATTACTATCATTAAGGGTGCTTCAACTCTTCACTCCTTCATGGACGACTCCAATTGTAAATTCATCATAAAAGCCACATAGGTGTTGCAAGGGGTAAATTCTTCATTGGAATATATTTTTTAATCCCTAATTATCCCATTTGAATAGGGTTTCAAGACTTCTCTCATCGGGCTCAAGATTCACTATGCTCTTGGCCTAATAAGCCTAATTGGTCTAGTAGCCCTAGACAGGGTGTTTTTCCCAATTCTTCCTAAAAACTTCCAAATGACTCCAAAAAATAACTTCACATTCGGATACCCTTTTGGGAAACCTTAAAAATTTTGGTGGTCTTAGGGTTCTAGTGTCGCCTTACAGTAGATTCCTAGATTATAGGGCTAATAGGGCTAAAAGGCATATAATAGTGCATTCCACTAATTTCTACCTAGAAATCTTCTAAATGGATTGGCCAATGCCTAATCTTAGTACCAGGTATCAATAGGACTATTATCTCTTTGAAACCATTCTTGGTTCAAGCTTTCATTCTTTCCCCTGCAAATGCACATGAAATCTTCACTGTCATGCACCTAGCTGGGTGCACTAGGGTGTGATGCTAAAAATAGATATCTTTTTCTTTTGTCCTCCTACCTACATATTTACAATGTAAAATGGCTCCGCTAACATATTCGTCCAAACTCTAGTGATTTTCATAGTTAGATTCTATGGGGTAACCATTCTTCCCAAAACCACTCTGTCAACACCAGCAACTATACAACTTGCAAAACAATTTAAAATACTAACCTAATGAACTCAAAAGAAGTTCTCTACTTAATGAAAATTTCTTAAAAATATATCTACTATACAAATACAACACTATAACTATCTATTTAACTCATTTACCAACTCAAATACACCAAGATAGTGGATTGTACATGTAACTAGTAAAATAGAGTTCTTTTTATTCACAAACTTTGTTACATTACTCCTTCACTCCTTGCCTCAAGAAATGGGATCCTAAACTATCTAAATATTCCTTCTCCATTTTTTTAGGCCACTACCATTAGATTCCTTAAATTCAAAAGGAATCAAATGTTGTCGATGTTGCATGCAACATTTGCAAAGATGTAGATGTTGTCATGACAACATTATGACAACTTTTCCATCATTGCTCCAAACTAACTTTAATGACCAATAACTCCTATTAAATGATGTATAAACATCATTTAATCCTTTTTAGGAACTTTTCCAATCTTACCTAAGTCTAGAAGTCTTTTTGACCCAGTTACACCCATTTTCCAATATTAGGCCTAATCTAGCACTATCCACTAGAAAAGCATGAAACATCTAGGTTGGATTGAGCCTAATCTAATCCACATAGGAAAATACTTGCAAGAACTTATAAGTTCAAATTAAAAGATAATGACTTGGCTAGGGTCATTACAAGCCAAAACACTAAACTACCTTTAGAGTTAGCCTAGGTGCTCTTGTACCATCCTCCCCAAATGAAAAGACTTCAATCCATCCTTGGATTAAGTAAGTTGGAATCCACTCCCAACTTATAAAACTCAGATTCCTTGATCTAGGTGGCCTCTTCCTAACCTTGTACATGCCATTTTATCAAGTGATCATAATAATTTCTTTGTTTGGTTTTCTTGTAGGCCCTGAAATGAAGTATCTTCTTTGCCTTCTTAGGTGTTATAGGTGACAAATTCAGGTCTTATACTACCTTCATGACCTCAGTAAGGCTCTGGTCTACATCTAAATTAAGACCTTTATAAAGTAAAAGTTCTACAACATTAAAGATTGGAGACAAACCATTATCTTCTGAGAGCTCAACTTTGTATAGTGCACAGTCCCAATCTTCTCATTTGCAATTTATGTGGGACTCCTTTCTATAGCCTTACTTTGCTAAGATGAACCATAACTAGGTCTCCTACCTAAAATTGAATATCCTTTTTCCTTTCATCCACCTTTTTCTTGATCTTTGCTATGTTCTCTTGGAGATTCTTCCTCACTATTTCATGCACCTCTTTCATGGAGTGTGCAAAGTATTCATCATAACCACTACCCTTGGATCCATCCTTGAGTTCTCTAAGCTAAAATATGCCTCTTGGGTGTAGGCCATAAACTATCTCAAAAGGACTCTTACTAGTAGTCATATTCACTATATCATTATATGCATACTCTTCATGTCCTAGGAGTTGATCCCAAGCTTGACCATACTCCTTTGTAAGAAATCTTAGTAATTTTCGTAGGCTTCTATTGACCACCTCCATTTGGCCATCTATCTGAGGGTGGTATGCAGACCCAAAAGATAGATTTGTTCCTAGCTTATGTCATCGTGTCTTCCAAAAGTGGTGCATAAACTAAGTATCCCTATTAGAGACTATACTTAGTGGTAATCCATGTATCCTCACTACTTCCTTGAAGAAAAAATGTAACATGTGACTAGCATTATGCACTATTTTTGATGTGACAAAATGTGCCATTTTACTAAGTCTATCTTCAATGACATAGATACTATCCATTCCCTATTTTGTCTTTGGAAATCCCACAACAAAATCCATGATCAAGCATTCCCATGGTTTTCTAGGAATGGGAAAAGGTTGGTAAAGGTCGGCATTAGAAGATGCACCCTTTTCTTTCTAACACACCACACAACTCTCTACATACTTCCTAATGTCCAAATTCATTTTAGGCCAAAAGTAGAACCTCTGCACTAACTCTTGGGTCTTATTGGCACAAAAATTTCCACTAAGTGCACCATTGTGCTTCTCTTGAATCAAATTTTCTCTAATAGACCCTCTAGGAACACATAGTTGAATTTCATTAAACAATAGATCACTTTGTATAGTATATTCAGAGAATTCACTGTGAAAATGGTTGTTATGTTCTTGGCATACCTTATAAATCTTTGTAAAGTCTTCATCTTCTGCATATAGGCCTTTGAAACTATCAATACCCAATCTCTGCAGGTGTATCTCTTATGAAATCATGGATATTCTACTTAAGGCATTTTATACCTTATTCTATAGTCCCTTTTTATGCTTAATGTTGAAAGTGTAGGATTACAAATACTCTACCCACTTCATATTCTTATGACTAAGTTTGTCCTGTGAATTAAAGAAACTTATAGCTTGGTTATCAAAAAAGACCACAAAATCCTTTAGAAGAAAGTAGTGCCTCCATTTCCTTAGTGCTTGGACTAGAGCATAAATTTGTAGGTCATAAGAATAGTACTTATTCTTAGCATCACTAATCTTTTCACTGTGGAAATCCACTAGTCTTCCCTCTTGGCTCAAGGTAGCACCAATAGCTACAATGCTAGCATCATAGTCAACTGTGAACAATTTTTCAAAACTTGGCAAAGTTATGATTGGTTAAGTGGCAATCTTCTTCTTCAACAACTCAAATCCATGGTTAGCTTTCTCATTCCAAAAAAAATTAGTTTTCATCCCTCCTTTTATGGTATCAAGCATAGGAGAACAAATAGCACTAAATTGGTTAATAAATTTTGTATAATATTGAGCTAAACCATGGAATCTTCTCACCTCTGTTGTTATCTTAGGAGTGGGATAATTGAGGATGGATTCAAATTTTCTAGGATCAATCTTTAGATTTCCTTGGAAGAATAAAAACCCAAGATATACTAGCTCCTACCTCATGAATTCACATTTCTCCAAATTTATCATCAATTTCTCCTCATGTAGCTTCTTTAAAACAATATGCAAATGTTTCAGATGTTCATATTTGGTCTTGCTATAAATTAGTATATCATCAAGATACACTATCACAAATTTTCCAATGTAGTCTTTAAGGACTTCATTCATGAGTCTCATGAATGTTGAGGGAGCATTGGATAGCCCAAATGGCATTACAAGCCATTCATACAAACCCTCTATGGTTTTGAAGGTTTTCTTCCATTCAACTCCTTCATGGATTCTAATTTTGTGGTAAATACTATTTAGGTCAATATTAGTAAAGTATTTGGCTTCTCCTAGGTAGTCCATTAGGTCTTCTATCCTAGGGATAGGGAACCTATACCATATGGTTATCCTATCTATTTCTCTTGTGTAAGTACATAGCCTCCAATTTCCTCCCTTTTTAGGTGCTAAGATAGTGGGGACAACACAAGGAGTAATACTTTTCCTAATGAGACCTTGGCTTAGGAGTCCTTGAATTTTCTTAGCAATTTACTCATTTTGTTAAGGGGTCATCTTATAGGCTGCAATTCTAGGAAGGGTGGCTCCTGAGATGAAGTCAATTTGGTTACTTAAATATCTCTTAGGGGGTAGGGTTGATGGTTTTCCATCACTTACAATGCCCTCATATTTCAGTAACATCTCTTTCCCTTCTTTTGGCAATTATGGCTTCTTGAATGTCTTATGAGTACCTTCTTCCTTTGGCTTCAACAAAAATGAAAAGCCTACTCCCTCTCCTTCCTTTAAGGTCTCTATGAATTCCTTCTCACTAACCATTAGAACATTTCATCCTGATGATCTGATTTCTCCATCAGGACAGTGACCATATTTTGAAAGTCACATTGTCCTTTTTAAAGAATAAAAAATATTTTCTCACTCATGCATGGCCTATCTCTCAAATTGTCATGGCTCCCCAAGGAGTAGGTGACATGCATCCATAGGTAGGATGTCACAAAATACCTTATCTTTGTAGCTTTCAATTGAAAATTCCACCCATGCTTGTTCATTGACAAGGACATGTTGTCCTTTATTCAACAAAGTGACATTGTATGGGTTGCTATTGGGTATTCTTTTCATCTTCATCTTGTTGACTACATCTTCTAACACTATATTGTTAGTGGACCTTCAGTCTTGTATCATCTTGAAATGGAAGCACTTCCATTTGGATAAGTTTAGCACCCTCTTTCAGTACATTTATCATGATAAACCTACATTTAGGATGCATTTGTATGTCCTGGGTGAAATTAGGGTTTGGATCCTGAGGATTCTCCTTAATTTCCCTCTTCTATGGCTCTAATTTATAGGTAGGATATAGAAATGGGTCCTCCTAGCCTTCATCACATCAATCACCAAATCCTATGTCTATCATAGACATTCCATTCTTATCCAACTTCTTTTCTAAGTTTCTGGGCATCCTCGGGGCCTTTAAACTTCATCCAGGCAAAAGTCAAGGTTTCTAGTTAAGGTCGAGCTCGAACTTGATGAGGTTAGGGTCGACCTCAACCTTGACTAGGTTAGGGTCGACCTCAATCTTGACCTCTTCCCACCAAGATTTCAAATTTTCAATTGTCGGTAATTTAGCTTTCAGGATTATTAATTTCCCACCTCTGGGTCAACTGTTTTAGGCTCTAAAATGATAAATCCTTTAATTACATTTAATTTAGGTCCATTCTCTAAAGTTTAGGACCTAATTGGGATTTAAGTCTCTAAGGTGGCCCTTCTAGAGGAGTGTGACCTAATTCACTATAAAAGGAGGCCTTCCTCTCTCATTTGGATCATCAAGTTTTGCAATCAAGCACATCTCATCTCAAGCCTTCTTCTCTCAAGCTCTCAAGGAGACATCAAGTATTGGCAAGCAAGCATTTCAAGTCTTCAAGCATCTTCAAGCATTCATATTTGGATCAAGAGAGAATTATTCTTCTTTGATCCACGATTCAAACATGGAGTAACAACCACAGATTGTGAGAATGGTAGAAGTACTTTAGCCTTGGGGGCTTGGTATGATTTTCTATCACATTCAAATCTATCCATTGTTATTTCATACATATTCATGCTAGGATTTTAATCTAGAGGATTAGATCTTAGCTTTACACTTTCAATATACACACAGAAATACTATTTCAATTGGCTATTCGTGGAGGTGGGAATCACCAAAATGAGGGTTTGACTAAGGCAAAACCCTATATAGCCACCCCAAAAACCCCTTTTTCAGATATCTACAAGTGCTACTTTGGGAATCAGAGGATAGATTAGAGTACCCTTTTCGCTGAACTTTCAGGATCTGTGAATAGAATCAAAATTAGACTTTGGAATAAAAATGTGGTCTTCGACCTTATAAAAGGTCAAAGTCGACCTATGTGAATCTGGAGAAAAGATTTCTGGGTTTTTTCCACCTCGACATTTCTAGTCCAAAAGAGGTGACAAATTTTTTTGAAACTTCATACAGACTATACAAAATAGGTATTTATGAACTAATGTCATGATGAGGTATGTACCTTGATCTGATTAATTTCCAAGCATCTTTAGATCTATTTATGCTATTACAACTTCTAAATATCCTTTCTAAATGAATATGTGATGAATTTTATGTGTGTTACTATGCTTCCATTTTCGCCTTATTCATTTTGGTGAACCCGACATGCTTACTCTCTTTCTTTAGTGGTGTTAGATTTAAATCTTGTAGATTTCTTTCTTGCATTTATATACAAAAAACTTTCAAAATTCCTTTAAAAAAATACAAAAATATTTCTATTTTTCATGCTTTTAGTACATTCTTTGTATTCAACATGTATGATTCTTGTTTTGAGTATTTTGAGGATGCTTTTATTATACAAGAGGATAGAATCACTAATGAGGAACATGGTAGTGAGGATGAAAATGGTTCGAATATGGTCTCCATGGATCCTATTCCTATTTCACTCTCCTCCACAACCTCTCCAATTGAACTTTACCATAGGGTGTCTACATGGTTACCTTCATGTCCCACTATTTGCAACATTGATAAACCAAAAATGATATTTCCTAAACCTTTGATAACAGTTAAGGGTAAACCTAGAGATCCCTTGGATTTCTTTGATAACATTGATTCCATTTCACATGCTTATCACACACGGAATAACCCTCAACCTACTGTTCCAATTTCTTTACCTCCTTCTCAACCTATGCTTCCCCAAGCACCTAGGTATCCTTCTACCTTTAAGGAGAGTACAACTTAGTTGATCAATTACGTGCTACTCCTACCAAAATATCTCTATGGTAATTACTTCAAACATCCCCAACATATTATGAGGCTTTGAAAAAGGATTTATCTACTCTTCCTACTATGCCTCCTAATCAAGAAAACATTCATTCAATTTTGGATTGTATGCATGCTATGCCTTTTGTACCTCCTATTATGTTTTCTGATGATGATTTACCTTCATTAGAGGTGCAGAATCAATATGATGGTCTTATGGTAGTTGTCTCTATTAATAAGAGCATCATTTGAAGAACCTTAATTGATAATGGATCTAGACTTAATGTTTGTAGCATGGACATGCTCAAAGCAATTAAGGCTGATTTATCTACCATTCAACCTGATAACATTCCTATATGTGGATTTGATAATATTGAAAAAAAAACTTTGGGTATTATTACCTTACCTTTTAAGGTGGGTCTAGTTATCCTACATACTCCTATTCATGTTGTGCCTAGACCACTTAACTATACTTTTCTTTTAGGAAGTCCATGGTTACATACTATGCATGCAGTTCCTTATACTATTCATCGCAAGGTTTGATTCATCTATAACAATCTAATGTATACATTACATGTGGATGATGCTTTGAATCCTTGCTTAAATGTAGAATATGCCAAAAACTTTGAACCTATTCAACCTAGTAAAGAGATTTAAAAACAATCACCAATACAACAATCTGAGATAAAACAACCTGAAATTCAACAACAAGAAGATCCACCTTCTTCCTCTTCCTTGACTAAAGATGATTGGGGAACATTGGATTTTAATCACACATTTATTGGTGAATATAAGGTCTCTGATTTAGACTTTATGAAGCAACAGAATGAATTTGAGAAAAAGGTTTTTATTTCTTCTCCATTATCTGAAGAATTAAAAAGTAATTTTGTTTCCGCTTCGATTAATGAAACACTTGACACTATAAAGCCTGATTGTTATGATATTGTGACAGACGCCACTCCTTGGACTTCTTTTGATATGACTAATTGATATGGTCTTGGTTATCATTTGGTTAAGAAATCAGGATTCAATGGGAAGGATGTGGTAAATATGAAAAAGGTATACAAGTACCCTTGGATAATGAAATCTATGACCATACCTATCGATTAGGATTTAATCCTTACCAACAACCCTCCACTTTTCCTCTTAATGTTAATCATATTTGCAGTGGACAGTTGATGTTCATTAACCCATTGCTTATTGATCTTAATCAACAACCCTCTTTGGATATCTTCCCTAAAGAAGAGGATTTAATGGAATATTTAGGGGTTTACGAGGACTTACTTAAGTTTCATCATAAGAAAGGAAAGCCTTATTGTTTAAAAATTGATGCTTATTTTGGAGAACATGAAGCACAAGATATTGCTCCTTTACCGATGGATTCTTCAATAAGAAATGATTTATTAATCACTGAAATTGTTGATATTCAAATGGATGAAACTAATTCTAAAAGGGTGATAAAACTTGGGAAATGTTTGACTCATTGTGAACATGATCAGTTGGCTTCCCTTTTGTTGGAATTCAAGGATATCTTTGCTTGGACATATTCCGATATGCTAGGTATCAATTCTAAGATTGTTACTCATAACATTATTTTAAAGCCTAATATGAAACCCTGTAAAACAAAAAATTCAAAAGATGAATCCACGAATTGCTTTGTTAGTCAAAGGTGAAATTGAAAAATTATTGAATTCTAGATTTATCTATTCTATCAATTACTCAGATTGGATTTCAAATATTGTGCATGTATCAAAAGGAGACAATAAGATAAGGATGTGTACTAATTTTAGAGATTTAAATAAGGCATCTTTGAAAGATGATTTCCTGTTACCTAATATCGATATGATTGTGGATTCTACAGCAGGCCATGCTCTATTATCCTTTATGGATGGCTTTTCAGGATATAATCAAATTTTCATCCCTCCTGATGATCAATTTGAAACTGCATTTATAACACCTTAGGGAACCTTTTGTTGGGTCATGATGCCCTTTGGATTAAAAAATGTAGGTGCAACTTATCAATGGGCAATGACTTTGATTTTTCATGATTACATCCATAAGATTCTTGAAGATTATGTGGATGCTATCTTGGCAAAATCTATAAAATGAGAAGACCATGTTACTACTTTACAACAAATATTTGAAAGGATTAGAAAATACAATATGAGATTGAATCCAAAGAAATGTGTTTTTGGAGTCGATTCTGGTAAATTATTAGGATTTATAATTTCTAAGCGAGGCATTGAAGTAGATATTGAAAAGATTGACGCTATTGTTAAGATGCCTCCTCCTAAAATTATTTCTCAATTATGAAGTTTGCAAGGAAAGATACAAGCTATCCATCACTTTGTTTCTAACTTGGCAGACCGAACAATCCCTTTTACTTCCTTGCTTAGAAAGGATGCCACTTTCTCCTGGAATGAGGACTGTAAAGAGACTTTTGAGAAATTTAAGGAGTATCTTGCAAATCCTCCTATCTTGCAGCCTACTAAGTTTGATAAACCATTTCAATTATACACTTCAGCAACCCCACAAGCTATGAGTGCATTATTAGCTCAAATTGATGACAATGGTAATGAAAGACCTGTATATTACATCAGTTGAACTTTATTGGATTATGAAACAAGATACACACCTCTAGAAAGACAATGTTTAGCGGTGGCTTATGCATGTCAAAAACTTAGGCATTATGTCATAAATGCTAAAGTTAATGTGATTGTCAAATTTGATCCCTTAAAACATCTTTTCTCACAAACTGATCTCTCACACTGCTTGGCAAAATGGGTAATGTTACTTACTGGATTTGATCTTAATTTTATTCCTCATAAATCAATTAAGGGACAAGCATTGATAGATCATTTAGCTGAAGCTCCTTGTTCTCACTCTGTTGAAGGTTCTACTCCTATCGAATTTCCTGATGACAATATTTTAGCTATTCAACAAGATGATATTTGGGAATTATATTTTGATGGGTCGAAGTGTAAGATAGGATCTAGTGTGGGTATCATCTTGATTCCCCCTACAAAGAAACCCATCCCTTTATCATATAAATTGACCTTTCCTTGTAATAATAACATTGTGGAATATGAAGCTCTTATAGTTGGCCTATGAGTAGCTTCATCTCTCAATATCAAACATTTACATATATATGGAGATTCACAATTGATAGTTGAACAAATTAAAGGTGGATATCAGACTAAAAACAATAGAATGACATAGTATAGATATTTAGCTCTTGATGTCCTTTCACAATTTTCCTCTTACACAATCCAGACCTTACCAAGGAAAGATAATCAGCACGCAGATGCTATGGCAAGTGTGGCATCCTTGGTTTGTCTCGAGAACAATGCTGAAAATTTCCAATTTACAATACAAACTCTTAAAAGTCCTACAATTTTTGATAGGATTACCTCTGACTGTTTCACCTTGCATTTGGATGAATGGTATTCACACATTTTTCATTTTTTGAATGATGGTACTTTTCCTAAATCAGCAACAAGGAACATGTGTAATCACATTAGAAAACTTGCAGTGTGCTATATCATTTTAGGAGATGCGCTATACAAACACTCTTATGAAGGTCTATTATTACAGTGTCTCAATACAACTGAGATTCCTATAGCTTTAGTAGAAGCTCATTCTGGTTCTTGTGGGGGACATTTTGGTTGCAAATCTTTAGTTAATAAGTTACTTCGAATGGGGTATTATTGGAAAACTATGGCACAAGATTCTTTCATGTTTGTTAAAAAATGCCCTTAATGTCAACAACATAGTAATTTGATTCATGCTCTTTCTCATGAGCTTTGTAATCAAATTTCTCCATGGCCTTTTAGTATTTGAGGTT
This sequence comes from Chamaecyparis obtusa, assembly GCA_027943335.1. NCBI lineage: Eukaryota > Viridiplantae > Streptophyta > Pinopsida > Cupressales > Cupressaceae > Chamaecyparis > Chamaecyparis obtusa. The sequence continues at coordinate 631,690 of BSBK01004288.1, read as the reverse complement.
TTGATCTTATTGGAAAAATCTCACCAACTTCTTCTCAAGGGCATACTTACATTCTCACTGCTACAAATTATTTCATGAAATGGGTTGAAGCTGTCCCTCTTTGTTCTTCAATGGTAGATGTTATTTGTGACTTCATCCTTAATAATATTATAGCAAGATTTGTTATTCCCTCGACAATAGTTTCAGATAATGGAACATCTTTTAAAAATAAAGAAGTTGCAAAATTCTTGGAGAAATATAGGATTCAACATAGATTTTCAACTCCTTATTTTCCTCAATCTAATGGACAAGCTGAAGCATCGAATAAAATTATTGAACAAATTTTGTGAAAAATAGTTAGTAAGCATGCCAAAGACTGGCATACTCAACTGACTTACACTTTATGGGCTTATAGGACTAGTGTTCATACTACTATAGGTACTTCTCCTTATAATCTTGTTTATGGTACTAATGCTATTATGCCTTTGGAATTGGAAATACCATCCTAACGTGTTTCATTTCATGGGATAATTGACAAAGATACTTTTTGTGAACAATGTTTACAAGAATTGGAAATGTTGGATGAACAATGAATACATGCATTAGACCATATAAAAGCTTATCATAAATCTCTCCAAAAATAATACAATCATAAGGTAATTGAACGAACATTTACAGTTGGTGATTTAGTTCTTTATGAGAATCAACAAAATGTGAATGCTTTACTGGTTGGAAAAGGAAAATTTAGCACTAATTGGCTTGGACCTTTTTTGTTATTGAGAACTTTGGTTTGGGTGCTTACAAACTTGCTGATATGGATGGTGTTTCTTTTAAGGAACCCATTAATATTATGCATCTTAAATGTTATTACCCTTAATCTCATTTGTTCCATGTCCATTTATGTGTTCTTTATAATGATTTCTTTTATATATTGAATATGTTTATGCACTTTCTTTATTTCTTTCTTTCTATTAAGTTTTATATTGATGAAAACATAGTAATCAAGTATAGAAATAATCAGTAAAGAAAGTTTTTCATTTATCAACAATACATAGTTTTTCAATGTTCTGATGCATATGAGGCCAATTGCCCTATCTATCACTACACCTATCACCATGTTTCTCTGATGGTCAATGACTCCTATATATCTCTACTCTATGATAGGAAGATGAAGATTTGTGTGTCCATGTATGGCTCCTAGATATGCTCATGCCCTGAACATATTCTCAAAGACACTATACCTCTACCATTAGCTTCTCCTCCCTCTCTCTGCACATCCTCAACTCATGTTGGATGCATACAAAGATATCAGCATGTCTACCTAGATCTCTATGCCTAATGGAGGACTCTCGCTTATCATCTGGAAGTTGGTAGGAAATAATGTTATCCTTGAGAAACTCGGATACTAAACCCCTCCATTCTGCAACACTAGCTGTAGAGGAAACCTACTTTTATCATGCTAATATCATATTTATTTTCATCAAATCATATTTTTAATCAAAAAATTCATAGTCCATACCTGGGTCTCCCTCTTGGACATAACTAAAGTGTCTAGATGGTGGGGGCATGGAGTCACTACTCTCTCCACACTCGCTATGTCTAGGCCACGGTGGTGGTGTCTTTGTGTGGGGCCGTGGGGGCCATCATGATCTTAGTGGTGATGCAGGAGTGATAGGTATATCTACACCAGTATCATCAGCTGGGGGCATGTCCTTGGTTCTATCATATACTCTCTCTTCCTCCTCCATCAGTTCCCCCTTAGAGATGTGTTCCTCCTCATTTCTGATATCCTCATCTTCCCCACTGTCTGCACTATCTTGGTGTGTCCTCTGTCTAAAGTTTGGATCACTTGTAGGATAATCCTTAGGGAAGAAAGGGTAGGTCCCCTCTAAGCTCCATTACCGGATGTAATCTCAGCTAACACCTGAATAGGATACATCTAATGGTACCTCAATATCCTCTATCTCCTCTACATCACTATCCTCTATGTCTACCGCTGAAGGTCAACGTATGGCACCAGATCTCTGATGGTATCTTGTCAAATGCACATAGCAATGTACTCCCTTAGGGACTTCCTATAGCAGGTTGAACTATCTCATCACTTGATCATAATAATATGGCATCACTATATGGCTCTGGTGACCCTCTAGCAGATTATGTTGCTGAGAGTGTCTCATCTGGAATCAGGTGTCTAGCCACTCTATCATTTGGTAGTAGGGTCACCATATCACATTAGTACTGGCAATATGGTCAAGATGTACTCTCTAGTAGAGCATATCTCCAAGTTTCCAGACATCTCTCATGGGATATGCAAAGGCTCTTGTCGTACTCACATCTACCATCACTAGCACTCCTGGTGGACGTGTACATGTGAAGTGCTCAAAAATCCAAATCTGTAGAATGGTGCATGTTGATAAACTCTCTTGCTGATACCTCACTAGTTGACTCAACTCATGGTATAGCTGACAAAGCATGCTCCAACCCCATGAGAACACAGTCCTCTCTCTCTCCATCCTCTATATCAAATGAGTCATAGGTGAACAAAATATAGTACCCTTTGAGTTGGATAACACAACCAAGGATACTATACATAGCATCACCTTCTATACTAAGGGAGTATGGCCTGATAGTATGGATGATAGTGAGATGTGATCTGAATGAGTCCACATCACTGGATTCCCACCTATATAGTACTTTGTATCTACATGAATCTCCTCCCAAACTCTATGTGTCTTGGGTCTGATAGTCTCTCCTCAGACTGGAAGCCTCATAATCTTGAATACATCCTCTAATGTCACTGTAATCTCACCGGTAGGAAGATGGAAGGAGCATGTATCCTCATCCCATCTCTCTATCAGTGCAGATAACATCTCCCGATGTAGCTTGATCTATGGAAGGACTGATACCCAATATAGTCCTACATACCTCAGTAGTTGTAAACCCTCATCATCCAAATTGGACAGTCTCTCCTTGACCTACACTAGTAGTTCCCCAAAGGGATGCTCTCAAAAGAAGATGAGGTCCTACCATCACAAACCAGCATCATATCAATCATCTACATCATCAAATCTAACAGTACAACTAATCTAGGTTAAAGTTGACCTTAGTTAGGTCAAGGTCAACCTTACTGCATCAAGGTCAACTTTTCTAGGTCAAGGTCAACCTAAATGGGTCGAGGTCAACCTAATTAGGTCAAAGTCAACCTCAAGGGGTAAAAATTGACCTTTCTCAACAAAAACATGAATTTGGAAAGAATCTCACCTCAAGGAGTGCTCGTCCAGTAGCTAGATGGTGTCTCATAGTCTCCAGGTGTGTCACTCATAGTTCCTCTCTTCTCGGCATCTTGCTTCTAATTTTGAATTTGTAAATGGTAAGAATGAGTAAGTGTTACCTTTTTCATCTCTTTTATAGGTTTAAAATTAGGGTTAGGTTAAGAATTTCCTTTTATGCATTTCGATAGACATTCATTCTTTTCATCATAACTTGAGTTAGATAACTATGTTTTCCATGTCGTCAGTGGCGTTGGAATCATGATTTAGATATCTAACTCCTTGGACTAGTTTAGGAAGGGTAGGAATCCTTGTGATAGGTTTAGGAACAAACTTTTCAACACTCTACATATTCAGTATCTAGAGTTTTCTTATCACCCTATTTCACCCTTCCAAAAGAGAAAGCTAAAATAGGGGGGGCATAAGGGGCTCTATATACTTCTCAAATTATCATATAGTAAGCTCTAGGTGATTATATATTTTCATTTCAAGTTCTAATGGTTTTCTACAGGATCTTTACATCAAGCACTTGGCTATATCCTTTTTATTTACTATGATATTTTCTTACTTTAGCTTGCATATTCACGTAGTGTCATATCTAAGCTAAAGTGGTGGCTAAATGTATCATCCTAAAATGGAAGCACTTCCATTTAGATAAGTTTAGCATCCTCTTTCAATACATTTATCATGATAAACCTGCATTTAAGATGCATTTGTATGTCCTGGGTGAAATTAGGGTTAGGATCTTGAGGATTATCCTTAATTCCCCTCTTCTATGGATCTAATTTCTAGGTAGGATACAAAAATGGGTCCTCCTATCCTCCATCACATCAATCATAGGATCTTATGTCTATCATAGACATTCCATTCTTCTCCAGCTTCATTTCTAAGTTTTTGGGCATCCTCGGGGCCTTTAAACTTCATCCAGGCAAAAGTCAAGGTTTTTGGTTAAGGTCAACCTTGAACCTGACTAGGTTAGGGTTGACCTCAACCCTGACTAGGTCAAGGTTGACCTCAACCTTTACCTCTTCCCCCAAGGATTTCAAATTTTCAATTGCCAGTAATTTAGCTTTTGGGATTATTAATTTCCCGCCTCTGGGTCAGCTATTTCAAGCTCTGAAATGGTAAATCCTTTAATTACATTTAGTTTAGGTCCATTCTCTAAAGGTTAGGACCTAATTGGGATTTAATTCTCAAAGGTGGCCCTTATAGAGGAGTGTGACCTAATTCACTATAAAAGGAGGCCTTCCTCTCTCATTTGGATCATCAAGTTTTGCAATCAAGCACATCTCATCTCAAGCCTTCTTCTCTCAAGCTCTCAAGGAGACATCAAGTATTGGCAAGAAAGCATTTCAAGTCTTCAAGCATCTTCAAGCATTCATATTTGGAGCAAGAGAGAATTATTCTTCTTTGATCCACTCTTCAAACATGGAGTAACAACCACAGATTGTGAGAATGGTAGAAGTACTTTAGCCTTGGGGACTTGGTATGATTTTCTATCACATTCAAATCTATGCATTGTTGTTTCATACATATTCATGCTAGGGTTTTAATCTAGAGGATTAGATCTTATCTTTACACTTTCAATATATAAACACACATACTATTTCAATTGGCTATTCATGGAGGTGGGAATCACCAAAATGGGGGTTTGACTAAGGCAAAACCCTATATAGCCACCCCCAAAACCCCTTTTTCAGATATCTACAGGTGCTTCTTTTGGAATCAGAGGACAAATTGGAGTACCCTTTTCACTAAACTTTCAGGATCTTCAAATAGAATCAGAATTAGATTTCAGAATAAAAATGTGGTCTTTGACCTTTTAAAAGTTCAAAATCGACCTATGTGAATCTGGAGAAAAGATTTCTGGGTTTTTTCCACCTTGACATTTCCAATCTAGAACAAATGATGGAATTTTTTGAAACTTCATACAGACTTAGAAAATAGGTATTTCTAAACTAATGTTATGATGAGATATGTACCTTGATCTAATTTATTTCCAAGCATTTTCAGATCTATTTATGCTATTACAACTTCTAAACATCCTTTCTAAATGAATAGGTGATGAATGTTATGTGTGTTATTATGCTTCCATTTTCACCTTATTCAAGTCTATAATGACTCTACAAATTTTCCCCATTATCTTGAACTTCACTCTAAATAGTGACCTTCTCTGACATGGTTTTTCCTTGACTGACTCCTTTATCAATTTCCTTCTCATCATTGGATTCTCACCTTCTTCTGACTCTAGGGGTACCTAAGGGTTCTTATTTCCACCACTAGGATCCTCTTGAACATAGTTTACCCTCTTGTCACCTCCATGAGAAGTAGAACCTTTCTCTAGACATCAATATGGAGGGTGTCCCATTTGATAACAATGGTAACACTTCATAGTGGAAAAGTAAGAACCTCTACCTTGACTACTAGTTCTTCCTCTCCAATTTCCAATGGAGTTTCCTCTTCTTGAACTCCACTCTTTCTTCTCAGTAAGTTTTGTCTCTCCTTGAGACTTGGTCTTTGAACTTCTTCCATCATATCCACCTCTCTATCCTCTATTGCCTCTTCCTTTTCCTCTACCTTTGGTAGTACTATAGTCTTTCTTCTTTCTTAACTTCTCCTCTATCTTTACTACTATCTAGTGGCATCTGTGAAGAATGTCAGGGGTTAATAGGCTCATCTCATCTTGTATAGTCCACTTGAGACCATTAAGGTATCTAGCTACCTTTATCTTCTCATCCTCTACAACTCTTGACCTCATGAATAGCCTTTGAAATTATTCAGTATAGGAGTTCACATCTAAGTCCTTTTGCCTCAAACTTTGTCTTCTCTTATAAAACTAGATTTCATAATCCTCATGCACATAGGCATCTTTGATTTTTCCTCCCATATCCTTCCATGTAGAAATGCATTTCTTACCCTCCTCTCTCTCATATTGGATTAATTTCCACCAAGTGAGTGTAGGACCTTTCATTCTAGCCTTAGCAACTTTGACTTTTTGGACTTCTATTATACCATCACATTCAAAATGGTTTTCAAGTCCTTCAATCCAGTCTAGGATTATCTCTGGTTCCATCTTTCGATTAAATATTGTAATTCCTTCTAATGCCTTTCCACTTAAGGCCTTGAATGCCTTCAAGAAGGGTTCTTCAGCTAGGATTGGGTCTATTTCAAGGACCTCATCCTCTAAAAGTATCTCTTTTTGTTTTTCATCTATCTTTTCTTTAACTTCTTCGGCCTTCTCATCTACTTCATCCACTTTTTGTTCTAGTTGAGCCAATCTATCTCTAAGCAACATATTTTCTTCTTCTTTCTCTTCCACTTTTTTATACAACTCAATGTTGGTCACCATTGTAGTGTCTCCTACTGACTTCTCTAGTTGGAACATTCACTAGAAGCCTAATCTAAAATGCTCTAGTACTAATCTGATAGAAACACTCCAAGGTGTGCTTACACAAACTCCCTATAGGACTTTAATTGTCCTCATCTTACAAGATCCTAAGCACACTTATAGGACCCTAATATTATTTTTTCTCTTGGAAAAATAATACTCCAACCTAACTCTATGAGTTGATATTCTTGTGCTTCACCTTGGGGGATTACTATCATTAAGGGTGCTTTAACTCTTCACTCCTCCTCAGATGACTCCAAGTGTAAATTCATCATAAACTCCACAAAATTGTTGCAAGGGGTGTAGTCTTCATTAAAACATCTTTTTGAATCCCTAATGATTTCATTTGAGCATGGTTTCAATAATTCTCTCATCAGGTTCAAGATTCACTATGCTCTTGGCCTAATAGGCCTAATTCGTCTAGTAGCTCTAGACAGGGTGTTTTTCCCAATTCTTCCTAAAAAATTCCAAATGACTACAAAAAATAAGTTCACATTTGGATACCCTTTTGGGAAACCTTAAATATTTTTGTGGTCTTAGGGTTCTAGGGTTTCTATATAGTAGATTCCTAGATTATAGGGCAAATAGGGCTAAAAGGCCTAAAATAGTGTAGTCTACTAATATTGTACCTAGAAATCTATCTAAATGGATTGGCCAATACCTAATCTCATTACCAAGTATCAATAGGACTATTATCTCTCTAAAACCATGCTTGGTTCAAGCTTTCATTATTTCCCCTGCAAATGCACATGAAATCTTTACTGTCATGCACCTAGTCAGGTACACTAGTCTCACCTATGGTGTGATGCTAAAAATAGCTATCTTGTTCTTGTGGCCTCCCACCTACATATTTTAAATGTAAAAAGGCTCCCTTAACATATTCATCCAAACCCTAGTGATTTCCATGGTTGGATTCTATGGGGGAGCCATTCTTCCCAAAACCACTCTATCAACACTAGCAACTATACAACTTGCAAAACAATTTATAAGACTAACCTAATGAACTCAAAACAAGTTCTCTACTAAATGAAAAGTTTTTGAAACTATCTCTACTGCATGAATGAAAAATTGGAACTATCTATTTAACTCATCTACCAACTCAAATACACCATGATAGTCGACTATGCATATAACCAGTAAAACAAAGTTCTTCTTTCCATTCACAAACTTTGTTACATTACTCCTTCACTACTTCCCTCGGGAAATGGGATCCTCAAAAATCTAAATATTACTTCTCTATGTTTTTAGGCCACTATTATTAATATCATTCCTTAACTTTGAAAGGAATCAAATGGTGTCGATGTTGCATGCAACATTTGCAAAGATGTAAATTTTGTCATTACAACATTATGGAAACTTTTCCATCATTGCTCCAAAATAACTTTTATGACCACTAACTCCTATAAAATGATGCATAAACATCATTTAAGCCTTTTTAGTCACTTTTAGGAACTTTTCCAATATTACCTAAGTCTATAAAACTTTTTGACCCATTTACACCAATTTTCCCATCTTAGGCCTAATCTAGCACTATCCACTAGAAAAGCATTAAACATCTAGGTTGGATTGAGCCTAGTCTAATCCACCTAGGAACACACTTTCAAGACCTTCTAAGGTCAAATTAAAAACTACTAAGTTGGCTAGGGTTAGTACAAGCCCAAACTATAGACTATCTTAGGAGTTAGCCTAGGTGCTCCCGCATTATGAAGCCACATATAAAATGGATGTGGTTGTTGTTGATGCCAAGCCTCATTATTGTATGTTGTTATCTAAACAGTGGGAAGCAATAGTGGGTGGAAAATTAAAATTAGAATTTTCATATGCTACAATACCTGTGAATGGTACTAAGGTAAAGTTGTATAGAGAACCTCATTCTTCTATCATGGTTAAAATGGTATCACTTCAGGACTTGGATTGTTGTGTAGATGTTGACATGCAGAACTTTGTTGTTGAAGAAGTCAAGCCACAACTAAGAAAGACTAATGTAATAATTTATGAATTATTTTTGCAGCAAGATGGGTTATGGAAGATGTACTTTGATGGAGGATTCTCTAAGGAAGGATCAAGAGCTAGTGTCTTTCTTATGTCCCCATCAGGTATTACCTTTAAGTACTCTTTTTTATTAAGTTTTCAATGCACCAACAATACTACTGAGTATGAAACATTGATATTGGGAATGGATGTTTCCATAAAAAATGGTATTAAATGCTTAAAATTTCATGATGATTATTAATTAATCATAGCTCATATTAGATCTAAATATGCTAACAAGGATGATAGATTAAAATTGTATAGGTATGTTGTTTCATATAGAATAGAGTTGTTTTATGCCTTCAATATTCAGTGGGTAGGAAGGTCAAACAACATCATGAAAGATTTCCTTGCAAATGTTGCATTGAAAAATGATGATATTACCCTTTTTGGTATATCTATGTTGGAAGTCAAGAGGAAGCCTACAATGCCTGATAATATTCACAATTGGCAAGTTTTTAAGGATGATAATGATATCCTCAGATTTATCCAAGGCATAGATCAGTATGATGGCCAATAGATTGACTGTAACTCTTCAAGAGAAGTTTTTGATGGTAAAGAGTGCATTTTTAGGAATGAAATTGTTCAATTACCTTCTAATCATATTCCTAAAGGATTAGTTGAGCTAGAAGGCATGTTTAGTATCAATGATAATTACATGTCTCAGAAGTCAAATGCTAAGCTAGAAGACTTAGAGTAAATAAATTTAGGATCAAAGACATCCCTCAGTAGGTTTATATTGGAAAGAATCTAATAAAATTTCTCAAAAAATATAAGCATGTCTTTGCTTGGTCCTATGATGATCTCAAAGCCTATAGGGAAGACTTATTCCAACATGAGATCCCATTCAAGGAATATACAATATCATTTAGGAAAAAACATAGGCCTATCAATCCATTATTAGCTACCAAGATGCAAATGTAATTGATAAAATTGAGGGATGTAGGCATAATTAAACCCATAAGACATTCATCCTCGGTTTCAAATTTGGTCCCAGTCAGGAAGAAAAATGGGGACATAAGACTATGTGACTTATTATCAATGATGGATGGGTTCTGCAGATATAACCAAGTGTTAGTCAAGGAATATAAACAGTTTAAAATACAATTTACTACCCCATGGGGCACCTATGTGTATGTTTGTATGCCTTTTATCTTAACAAATGTTAGATCTACATTTCAAAGGAAAATGGATGTGGCTTTTAAGGACCTCATAAATATTCTCATGATAGTTTACTAAAATGATTTGACTGCCTATTCAAAGAAAGATGAAGACCATTGCATTCATTTGGAAAAGGTCCTGGTTAAAGCATTGGAATATGGCATATCACTAAATCCTAAAAAATTCCAATTTTATATTACAAAGGGAAATCCCTTAGGGAATCTAGTGTCTAAGGAGGGAGTAAGGATAGATCCAGAAAGAGTTCAAGCTATTCAAAAGATCCTTGCTCCTAAAAACCTTAAGGGTGTCCATTCATTAATTGGAAAAATTAAATTTTTTAGAAGATTTATAGCTAACTTTGCAGAGATGATCAAACCAATAGTCAAGTTGTTAAAAAGAGATGTAAAGTTTGATTGGAATCAGGAGGCACATAAATATTTTGAGAGAATTAAATAAGAAATTCAAGAGGCTCGTGTTCTAATTTCTCTTGATTATACAAAACCTTTCTCTCTATTTTCATTTGCATATTTTAACACCATTGCAATAGTCTTGTTGCAGAAAGATGAGGAAGGGTTTGAGCACCCCATAGATTTGTTTAGGAAGTCATTGCATTCATCTAAATTAAATTATAAGCTATTAGAAAAGTGGGCCTATGCATTGGTAAAAGAAGTCAAGGAATTCATACCTTATCTGGTATGTGCTAAGGTCAATGCATATGTTCCTCATGCTGCAGTAAAAGACATTTTGGTTCAAATTGAAGTGACAGGGAAGATATGTAAGTGGATTAAAATAATTCAAGAGTTTGACATGGAACTTCACATTACTAAGTTGGGAAGGGGTTTGGGATAGCGAAATTGACGGTAGAAGAAAATCTAGACTTATTTGAGGTGAATAATGTCATGACACCATGAAGGAATGGTTACAAGCATTGAAATACAACCATGGTATGCCAATATAGTGCATTTTCTTAAAAACATAAGCTGCCTAGAAGGCCTAAGTGATAATGAGAAGAGGAGTGTAAGATTGCAAGCTCAGAGGTGTGTGCTGCTACAGGGTGACTTGTATTGGAAAAAAAAAGATGGAGTATTTCTCTTATGTTTAGACAAAGGGAAATATGAAAGGGTTGTTAGAATGTAAAGTCCACCAAGATAAATGAGGGGGGCAGGTGAATCAATTATCAGATAAAAATTTTATTATCCTTAATATATTTTAATCATGTAAGAAATGTAATCAACAACTATAGAAAGATATACATGCACAATAATACAATGACACAAGATATGTTGACTAGGGAACCTCTTGATCAAAGAGTAAACCCCGGTGGGAATGATGCCCACAAAAGATGCACTAATATGAAAGTTCCTTATGAGAGGATGGAGTCTATTAGGAGTCTTATGAAATATGTTCAGTACATATCAGTCCCTACTAGGAGACTTTGAATCCCTACTAAAATATTCTAACTCTGTTAGGAGTTATGAAAGACAAAAGGACTCACTGCCCAAACAGCTTCAGGGTAAGATCACTAAACTCACTATACAACTGATCTTTGTATTACTCAATAGAATAATACCAAAATATTACTAATCTCAACAATTCAATACTCCTTCTTTGACTATTCCAAACCACACCAACTACTTCTTCAAATCTCAATACCAGATCTCTATACTTCACATATCCTCTTCCAACAAGTATTGCACAATTTCGCAATTTACTTTCACAACTTCACTCTTACATTCACACTTTCTTCATTCTCTTTCAAATTAAAACAAGGAAATCATTCCTTCCTCTATACCACACTCAAGTAATTAAAATTGAGTTGGCATACAAATTACAAAATGAAATTTTCCACACGTTACATAAAAATTACACAAAACTGTTATCTTCCAATTAAGATAATTCTTCACTCATGTGACCTTATATCTTGTGCTCACATCCACATCACTAACATCATGTCTTCAACTACCTCATAACTATGCATGATCATATTCCATCTTGATTAGGAGATATCATCTGATTTCCACAAACCGCTACTCAGGAACACTGCCTGAATACTGCTTCCACTGATTTCCTCATAACTATCATAAATAAATAAATTTCTATCTAAACTCTTAACCAAAATCTTATAGAACATCATAGAGTAAGTCCTCAACTCCACATAGCTTCATGTTAAATATTCCATGTGCGCTAACTCAAAACTTGTCTACTTCTCTGCTAATCTCCAATAGATCACTATACTAACATCAATGACAATCAAAGTCATGAATGCAACATCTACTATAGAATGGCTATGAATACTCCACCATAGGATATATCAGCATTCATTCCTAAAAAGGGTTTTAAAAGAAATGCATTCTAGACTATGTGGAGGACACTATTTAGCCAGAGTAATAGCTCATAAAATTTTGAGGACTGGTTATTATTGTCCCTATCTATTTAAGGACACCTACTCTTTTGTAAGAAGATGTGAAGAATGCCACCAATTCTCTAGTAAGTTAAAGGTTTCAAGTGCACTTCTAATGAACCCTATAGTTGTCAAAGCACATTTTTCTATGTGGGGAATAGACTTCATTGGGGCATTTCAAAAAAAAATACAGTGGGGGACATAGCTGGATATTAGTTGCTACCAACTACTTTACCAAATGGATCAAGGAAATTCCAACTAAAAAGGCCACAAGAATAGTGGTAATTGAATTTTTGATGAACAATGTAGTTACTAGGTTTGGTGTTCTTATCAAACTAGTAATGGATAATGCCATGTTCTTTAGATTAGAGGATTTTGTTAATTTCTACTCTGAAATGGATATTATTGTGTCATACTCATCCCCATATCACCCACAGGAAAATGGAAAAGAAGAATCCAACAATAAAAGTATTTTGTAGATTCTTAAGAAAACCCTAGAAAATAACAAGAGGGATTGGCATGCAAAGTTGAAGCTTTCATTGTGGGCAGACACAATTACGGTGAAAAGGGATACATAAAAGTCCCCATTTGAACTAGTGGATGGTATCCATTCTAGAATGTCTATGAACAATATGTTGCCATTCTATAAGTTTATCCAAGAAGAAGGATTAGAATCCTCTGACACTATGCAAGATAGAATGGTCCAATTAGTGGAATTGGATGAAGTAAGATGAGAAAGCCAAAAGGAGAATGTTAAATTATAGCATAAAATGAAGTACCTCTTTGAAAAAAGAGAAAGCATTAGAAATTTCCAACTTGGTGACTTGGTTCTTCAATGGAATGTTACAACCAAAGATAAGGGAAAGCATAAGAAATTTGAATCCCTATGGTTGGGTCCATATTTTATTCATTAGATTCATGGAAAATATTCCTATTTTCTAAAAAATATGGATGATGAAGAATAGGAATTCCTAGTGCATGGACAATTTCTGAAGTATTTCTTTAATTGAACCCAACTATTCCATGCACAATAGTTTTGTAATATATGTACAAGTGTGTTTTCTTAATGGTGTGTGTTTATTTTCTATAGTAGGTTAGTGTGGTTGTGGTCTTCCTCCTAAACATCCTGGATCCTTTCTATGAATTTGCATTCAAGTGTCCTCAAATAGAGCCATTTTTAGGTCATATTTTAGGTTTTCTAAGAAGTTTCAAAGTTGATTCTTGATGTCAAATAAATTGTGCCTCTTCTTCTAATAGTTTCAATGTTCCTCAAAAATTTTAAGAAAACTTGTGTCTCTAAGAAAATTTTGCTTTGAAAATGTCTGAAACCCTAAACCCTAGGTCTTGTTTGTGTTTGGTAGGGCTTGTATCATTGAAATTTTCTAGTTCATGCCTTGATTCTTATCATTTGACATTACCTTTTCATGTCACTTAAGTTCCTCTTTTCTGCACGTGGTTGTTATTTATGCAAGAGAAACTCGGGTCCTTGGCAATCCTATGTCACCAAAAACATGTTTGTGTTTTCCTGTGTTGCTCGGTTCCTTCTTTGACCAATTTAATTCAGTGTTGCTTAGTTTTCTTTGTTTATCAGGGTTGGTCAGTTATCTCTTTGGTGCTTCATGAATTTCCCTAGCGCTCGATGATGCTTGTTTGGCACTCGGTTATCCTTTCTTACCGAGTTGTTTGTTTTAGTTTTTCTGTTGAGGATGACTCTTTCAATTAATTATGATCATGGATTTAATGTTGGTATCTATCATTTGGAAGCATGTGGACCTAAATCTAGTCCTTCCTGTTGGAGTAATTTTAGGGTTTTTCTAAAAAATCTCATTTCTAGTCTTGCTAGCTTCCAAATCCTATCTATGTATCAACCTTTTCATGAGTCTACAAAAAATTGTCCATTTAAAATTTGGAAGCCGAGTTCACCAGATGATAAAATGTCCACATATCCTTTCCCTAAGTCTTTTTTCCATCAGTAGGGTTTTTATTTTTGAGAATTCCCTAAGTGTTCCCTAGATCTTTATGTTTCCATGTTACTTTTTAAGGCACTTAAGGGGTTGCATATGCACATGGTCATTTATCTTACCTAATGTTCACTGAATCTCACAATATATTTGTTAAGTCTTCAAACATTCAACAAACAAGTGAAAAAGCCCTGGATTTTGTTCTGTGTCATTCAATTGCTTAATCTCCAATTTAAATTGGTGGTTAGTGATCGATCTAGTAATCCGGTGACAATGCAATCTCTAATTTGCGTGATGCTTTGTGATTTCCTCTAAACATCTAGCAACCCAATGCAATGGTTTTCTCACATTAGGTGAATGTAATGGTGAATTTGTAAAGCATATAGAGATTCAGTGAGATCCATACATAAAGATATTGATCAACAGTTAGTATCATATCTCTATTTTAACTTTGTGGTGAATAATGGATTCAATGATCACACAAACAAGGTGTTCGCTCAATCTCCAAGACTCAATGGTTAAGTACAAAATGTTAATAAATTCAGTGATGGAGCATGAATTATTCTTCAGTCACTTATTCTCTAGATACTAAGTTAATAGTCAAGACAAGGTACTTAGTGATTCGGTGATCATAGTATTCTCTTAATCTTATAAAGATGGAGCTTAGAGACTTTTTATCCAGTGATCTAGCAACAAAGGAAAAGATGATAAAATAGTGGTTCAACCATTCAGTGATTAAGAGGCTAAAGGCTATCACTGAGTCTCGACATAAATTGGTTGAGTCTTAAAGCATCCAGTGATTCAGTGAAAGATGTGGATAGTAGTGAAGATCAATAGTCAGTGTGCAATCTCAAGATAGAATGGAGTTTAAGGATTCTATCTAGTGATTCAGAGATTGTGGTATTCATTGAGTCTTGTAACATAACCAATGTTAATAAAATATTTAGAGATCATGAGAACACAATTTTCGCTAGATCTCAAGGTTAAATTTGAGTTAAGATAATTATTCAGAGATTACGTGAATAACTTTCAGTCACTGGATCTCACAATATAACTAAAGTTAAAGAAAGATCTGGAGATCACACTAAGTCTTTTAGTCACTCATTCTCTAGATAAATGATGAGTTAAAAGAAGGATTACAAGATCACGTGAATCCTTCAGTTGCTTATTCTTGGAAGGTAACCACAGTTGGTATGAAACATCTAGAGATTCAAAGAATGCTTTTAGTCACTGAATCTCGTAATGGAACTAAAGTTAAGAAGGTAATTTGGAGATTGCGAGAGTACACTCTGTCACTGAATCTCTAAGAGAGACTAAGGTTAAGTTAAATTTTATGGGATTTAGAGAAAGTTTTCAGTCATTGGATCACGGAATCAACTAAAGTTAAAGTTAAAGATTTAAAATATTGTACAAGAATCATGGATGCAAATTAGATCTGAGAGTGGTCACTAGATATCCCAATAGAACCATGGGTCAAGAAGATGTTAGGAGATCACGTGACTCTTTTCATCTCTTGATCTCCAAATTAACTCATAGTTAAGAAAATCATTTTGAGATTGAGATAACACTTTTAGTTGCTTGATCTCCAAAAGGCCTGGATTAAGTTCTCATTTACGAAAAAGGGAAAAGAGTTGTTATTATGTGGAAAAGTACTCTACCAGGATGGATAAAGTAACAAAGCCAATTGGATTATAATTGAGGGTTTTTGACAGTACTCGAGGGTTTTTGAAAGGTCACACAATAATCATTCCTTTTGCTTCTTTGCATTTTTTGAAATGCAAACTATCACATCTCAATTATGGCTAGGTTTTTTTTCCAATTTTGGTGTTACATAGAGTTGAATGCTGAGATGGCTTAGAGAATATTTGTAGTGATTTTGTTAATTCCAATGCATCAAATGATCAACATTATAATAGATAGGACATCCATGTATTTACAGTTAATAGTTTTTCAAGATATTAATTGAGAATTTTGAGTAGTTGCAGAGTGTAAGTTGTAGAGCTGAGTGTTCATAGAAGAATTGTAGAGATGAGCTATCCAGAATCAAGTTGACCCTCTTCCAACGGGGAAGAAAAAGAACAGGGAGATGAACATAAAGGCAAACCAAATTTTTCTAATGAATTACTCTGATTATTGCTAGGATCAAATCATAACAAGAATGAAAATGATGAAGCCTTCATTGATGACATGGAAAACTGTATACATCCTGATACCCTTTCTTGCTTTGGTTTTATGATTTTCAATTATTTCTATATGAATCATGATAGGACAATCCCAATTTGCAATGCATGGGTTGTAGGCACGGCCAAGTTGATATTCCCAAATGTCTTTTTAGATGTTGACCTCATGTTTGAATTGGCCAGAAATTATGATCTCATATCAAAAACCATTAGGGAAGGTGACAAATATCCCTTAGTTAGTGTTGATAGGGGATCCTTTATAAAATCTTTTGACCTATACTCTTCATCATCTACAGAGATTGATTTGAAGAAAGAGAAGGAAAAATATGCAAGCCAATTAGGGCTTGTAAGGAGCCAGATGGCTAGACACTTCCCTAGAACTAGTAAACATGTAGCCCCATCTCCCACCACATATGAATGCTCCATATGAGTATAAAGCCCTAAATTTCTATATGAAGTATCTGGCATATGGGTTGTGTTATGTCTTATGGGTAGATGGAGATGTTGAGAGGTTTCCAGCTAGTTTACTAATGATAATTATGGATATTCAAAATTCACATGCCAACACAAACTATGATAACATTCAATATGTAATTGACAGGATACATGATTATTTTTTATGTGTCAAGGAAAAGAAGAATCCCATCAAATTCTTTCATTATTGTTTTTTAATGCACTTAATTTTGTATTTCAATATTGACAACTTCAATGTGAAAAAGCTGAGACCAAGAAAAATATTTGAGGGAAATCCAAACCCTGTGCAATTCTTGTTAAAGGTATGGAATTATACTTCCAATAAAAACAACTTTTGTGCTTTTCAGAATTGGGTTGTTCACCCACTTTCAGACCTGATGGGAACAAACATTGTGAGACTCCCAGTTGTGGTGCTCAAACTCCTAAGGCCTAAACAATTTATCAACACATGGGATAAAGGCCATAATTGGGGAGATTTTAATGTACACTAGTACATTTGACATCATTTTCTACAAAAATTATTAACCATTAATGAAAATGGTTTAGGTTGGTCGGGGTATAGAAGGAAAAACTTGTTTTTTTTAAAAACCATGCCCGTGTTGGTTGAAATTTCCACCAATATCATGTCGCTCAAAATTTTGACCAACACGAGCATATTACTTAAAAAAAAACATTGCAATTCTCATTTTCATTTTTATGGTTGCAATGCGTGAATTAGGATTTTCATTTCTAAGCTAAGGAGTGGAGCTTATTCCAAGTCATGAAGAGCCCTACACCCAAGGTTAATAGCACATTTCATCATTTATCTTCTATGGAGTTTGAGGTATCTTCCGTGTTTTCTATATTTCATTACATACTGGATTATCATTTTCTTGTCATCTCTATTAGTAATATGCTAGTAGGCGATTGAATCAATGAGTATTCTTAGTGGTGACTACGGTTTGACTAGGGTTTGTAAATGTTATGACCAAGAATTATGAAGGCTGTGACTAGGGTTTAGGATGCAGCATGACATTGTGCATCTGGTATAACCAATGCATTTGTAGATTTAAGGCATTTGTAGATTTAAGGGACGCACGTAAGATAATTTTTGGCATGCTTAAACACAAACACACATATCATTGTTTAGGATACATCATGACATTGTACATCTGGTATAACCAATGCATTTGCATATTTAAGGCATTTTCAAATTTAAGGGATGCATGTAAGATAATTTTTGGCATGCTTAAACACAAACACACATATCATGTTTCACCTACTAGGTCACAAGAGCATATACAAGATTCTTGATAAAATAGATAGCCAATGCATCCTATTGAAAGGAGAGAAAATAAAAAATAATAAAATAGAAATCAACAACAACATGGGAACCATAAAAATGATCAAGTTCCATAAAACTATTGCCAGTAGCAGTTCAGTACTCAGTAGTGAAATCAATGGTTTGGCAATGTGCCAAACCCTAGACATCAAGTTTGAATATGAGCTCAAAGGTTTGTTTATTTCAAATTTCAAACACCTTGTAGGAGAAAAAATATATAGACATGAATTGGATTTCTTTGGAATTTCTAATTACCTAAATACAATCCCCGGTGAAATAAAAGGAATGATTCATATGTTTCAAGGTAATAATGTAGTAATTGGGGAAGAACATCTAAGTTATTTCATCAATACTACACATAAATTTGAGACAGACAATGAGGATGCCATGATAAAATTGTTTGTGAATTCATTAAAAGAAACTGCTAAAGAATGGTACAAAAATATCCTAGATAGTAGTACTATTTATTCATATTCATATTTCTTCATATTTCTTCTAAATAGTGTGATGACTGTCCCAACTAGAGAATCACAACTTTATATTATAGGTTCTTCATGGCACCTTTCAAGTTGTCCAATTATGGAAACTGGCTTGCCTAGGGCAGCTATATCTAGTGAGATTTTCATATCATATTTCTCTCAGTAAGAATAGTTGTGGCATAGGATCCTTCAATTATTTGTGGACCCTTGTGGACCAACATGAGTGAGGCATTCTCCAATATTAGACCAATTGTTCTTTTTCCCCTTGATGGAGGTCGAGTCAATCTTCTTTGTCACAAATGAGCATTCCTCTAATACTAACATTCCTTTCACTTCTCACTTCTCCCAACTCTAAGTGAAATCTAAATGTTTTATTGGCAATATTAAAGTCAAATAATTTCCCATTCTTTTTTAATTTCTCAGGTTCCTATATAATATACTGACACCTTGTTTCCGAGAGTGGCCTTTTGGCTTTCTATTATCTGGGATACCAAAGTTCTTGCTACCGTATTTTAGGAACATCATTGATGAGACATTCATTTCAAAACCCACTCATAAATTTTAATTTTTAAAGGTAAGAATTTAGGAACGTAGAATTGTGTGAAATTTAATGTTGATTTGAGGCATATATTATTAATTTTTTTGGTAAGTTAGTTCAAACATTAGGTTTTTGGTATTATACATGATGAAAAATGTGTGACTGTAAATACACACACATAGGCATTGACATTTCAACAACTAGCAATATGGAGAGTTAATTTTAACATGATAAAGAGACTTCATGACACATAATATTATAAATACCTATTATAAAGGTAGCTTAGTAGCATTTATAAATAGCTATTATAAAGGTAGCTTCATAGTGTTATATTGAAACTAACAAACATGTGACCATTCACTCTAGTGGAGATAATTGAGAACGTAAGACTATTATTCATATTTTTCTTATAGAGAATCATAGGTGTGCATGTATAGTTTTTTTAGACAATAAAAATTGACATTCAAATAAAAAGATATATTGATAGCAATGTAAGTGTTTATTGTTATACATATTCAAACATATACTCAGACATTTATATATGATAACAATAGCTTATTCTTTTCTGTTAAATTGGTCTGAGTGTGTGTAGGGTGGGAAAATGTTTTTCTTCTTAGACAAATATTCATTTTTTAGCTTTATGAAGCTAACTTCTTTGCTGAACCAAGTTTAGGATTTCCTACTTAAATGAAAATATTTGTTTGAAATCATTTTGTTATTTGAACATGTGATGAGTACTTGGCAAGCTGATTTTTGACTTACACTTGGATTTGGTTAAAAGAATTAGCTAGTAACTTGGCATTTAAAAAAAATACTGAATTAAGAATTTGATTTAAATCTATTTCCTCTTTTTTTTCCATTGTATTCTTTATTTAAAGTGCTCAATATGTTTGACTAAGTTCCATATGTCCTATTATAGTTGTATTGGGACAATCATCACACTATTCCCCTAAGCACACTATGGCTTTTCCTTCTAATCCACAAGAAACTCTAACATCATTCTAAACTCTTCTATACTCTACCCATATCCATTCCAATCCATTGATCCAATCCATTCATACTTCTACACAAACAAATTAACTCACCAAAATATTGTCATTCTAGGACAGTCATACCATGTCCATAAAATTGTACCAATAGTTGAAATATAAGGAATGATTCATATGTTTCAAGGTAGTAATGTAGTAATTGGGGAAGAACATCTAAGTTATTTCATCAATACTATACATGAATATGAGACAGACAATGAGGATGCCATGATAAAATTGTTTGTGAATTCCTTAAAAGAAAGTGCCAAAGAATGGTACAAAAATATCCTAGACAATAGTACTATTTCTTCATATTCATATTTCTTCATATTTCTTCTAAATAGTGTGATGACTGTCCCAACTAGAGAATCACAACTTTATATTATAGGTTCTTCATGACACCTTTCAACTTGTCCAATTATGCAAACTGGCTTGCCTGGGGCAACTATATCTAATTGTGAGATTTTCATATTTGATCTCTTAACATATTTACTAGAAGCCCTCACATTTCTCTCAGTAAGAATAGTTGTGGCATAGGATACTTCAACTGTTTGTGGACCCTTTGTCTATCTAGGAGATTTTTGTACCTTGAAACATATGAATCATTCCTGTTTGTGCATCCTCATTATCTATCTCATATTCATGTGTAGTTGATTTAAACAATAGATTCATCACTACAATGAGAAAGTTACCACCAAACGTCAAACATAAGGTGCATTTGATTGAAAGATTGGTCATTTTTTACAAGACAAAGGGTCCACAAACAGTTGAAGGATCCTATGCCACAACTATTCATCTTACTCAGAGAAATATGAGGGATTCTCTAGTTGGGACAGTCATCACACTATTCCCCTAAGCACTATGGATTTGCCTTCTCATCCACAAGAAACTCTAACATCATTCTAAACTCTTCTATACTCTACCCATATCCATTCCAATCCATTGATCCAATCCATTCATACTTCCACACAAACATATTAACGCACCAAAATGCTGTCATTCTGGGACAGTCATACCATGTCCATAAAACTATACCAATATTTGAAATAAAAGGAATGATTCATATGTTTCAAGGTAATAATGGAGTAATTGGGGAAAAACATCTAATTTATTTCATCAATACTACACATGAATATGAGATAGACAATGAGGATGCCATGATAAAATTGTTTGTGAATTCCTTAAAAGAATTTGCCAAAGAATGGTACAAAAATATCCTAGACAATAGTACTATTTCTTGGGAGGAGTTTACGAGTGTTTTTAGATTACAATATGGGGATCCAATCGATATCAAATTTTCTATACATGAACTTACCACTATCAAAAAGGGCATCTATGAGACAATAGTTGATTTAAACAATAGATTCGTCACTACAATGAGAAAGTTACCACAACACGTCAAACATAAGGTGCATTTGATTGAAAGCTTGGTCATTGTTTACAAGATAAAAGGTCCACAAAGAGTTGAAGGATCCTATCCCACAACTATTCTTACTGAGAGAAATATGAGGGCTTCTCGCAAATATCTTAAGAGATCAGATATGAAAATCTCACAACTAGATAGATTACTAATATTGGAAGTACTATGGACTTGTAGAGGCAATTTAACAGTTCAGGAAACTAAGAAATGAGTTGTCATTATGGTAAGCCACAAGAATGGTCTTGTGAGTATTATTGGAGGTGCTTAACTTTGGAAAGTTACCATGTTAATGTCATTAAAAAAATACAAAAAATTAAGGCCTACGAGATTTTATGATAAAGTTCTATTTGCAATAGGGTGCTCAAGTTAACAATGAAATAAAAAAATCCATGCTTGTATTTGTGTGTGTGAAAATTCTACCTGATCTGTAGACACAACACTTTAGTAAAACATTAGAGGTTAGCTATAATCAAAATCATGCAAAATTGAAATCTAATTTAACCAAGCGATTTACTACCTTCTAGTAGGTGCGAGATTAATGTTCTCAGATTGTAATCGAGATCAGTGACCTAGACGACACCTAAATGAAGGATTTGAATGCAAAAGATGGATATGAAATTGAATGCAATTAATCTATATTTTTGATATTTTCTATGCAATAAGAATGATAAATTGATGTGCTATGGATGCTAAATGATCTAACAATGAAGATTCTAACAATGATATGAAAATTATGAAATTCTATGCTAAGATATAAAAGCTATGCAATTGAAATTGATCTCACAACGCTTTGAATTCGCAAGTTGATTCCTCAGCCTCCAATTCTCCAGCGTGATTGTGCAAAATATGTGGATGCTATGGATGCAAATTTGAGAGATTTTTGAGATGAATTATGAAGAGTTGAGCCTTGTTTTTATAGAAATCCAAGGCTTTGGAGGTGCATGAAAAAAAGCCATAAATCACTCAAATAACTCAGGTTGATTTTTGAGTTATTTTTAAATAAAGGATAATTAACTCACAAAAACATGCAAAAGCTAATCTTTAACTCAAAATAGAGTTTAGCTTTATTTGATAATTGATAGTTGTCTGCTTTTATGATTGTGCATGTTTTATTTATGAATTAATTTAATAATAAAGTGATTTATTTCCAACTTAACTTCTTTTAAAAATAAAACAATTGATTTATGGGTTAATCAATTATTTAATCAAACTTTTATTAAAAACTATATTTTTAAATAATGACAACTTGCTTTAATTAATTAAATAAGAATTTAATCAATTATTCATAGGATATTGGATTTATTATCAAAATTAAATAATACAATTAATAATAGATAGAATTAAATTTAATTAAACAATTAAGTGGCAAATATTAAATTTAATTAATTAAATATGAAAATATTCAATTAATCAAACTTTAGGATAAATGTGATTTATTGCCAAATAATTATAAAATTAAATTTAATTAAGATAATTAAGAATATTGCTAGGAATATTCCCCGATGCAGAATTTAAGATAATCAATTATGATTCGATGATGTTTAGATGTGCCTTAGGTTAGGACTTTGATGTCGATTTTGTATGATTTGATGATGTAGGAGATTAATGAACTTATAGCCCATTTTTGGGGTATTACATTTTGCCCCTCTTTGAATTACTGTGCGAAGCACAGTGGTTCAAAGATAGTCTGTGTTTGATAGAGATATGAAACTGATGTTTGAAATTGATAATTGATATGAGACAGAAGCTGATTGATATTGATTTGATATGGAGATAGTAGGTCTTGAATGACCAAAGATAATGTTCACTATAACAGAAAATGAACCTATGATTGTGAAAAAGTGTCAAAATGCTTGATTCCAAACCTTAGGATTGCAAAGAAGTGAGTGACCCATTCTAGACTTGATTGTCTTAGCAGAACTAGCAGGTATCACATCCAAACCCTTCAATTGCGGAAGAACCAAGGAAAGAACACTATGATCTGATGGTTGCAAAAATTGATACAGTTTACAAGATTAGGAGAATACCAGATTGATATGGATTGATGAATCTGATATGCCCCAAGTGATGATAGATTTGCCCCAAGTGATGAGGTCTTTTTTTTTTATGAATCAGTAACTAGACGTGATTGTTTGTCTTGATTACTGATGAAAGATATTGATATATTTGATTGACAGACTTTGAATGATGTGCAATACCATGCCCCCTTCGGGATTAAAATTGAAATCTGACAAGAAAAGTCAGCGTGATATGGTTATAATCATGTTAATTGATTTGAGAAGTGGTTAAACACGTCTAGGAATGCATTCTACATCATTTGGAGGTCTTGGAGACCGAATTTGACTAGGTTTGACCATGAGTTGACCATAGTTGACCAAGTTGAAATTTTGATAGTTTGATGTTTAGATAATCAATTAAGTTGAATATTGGATTTCTGTGATGATTGAAGGTTGAATATGCAAGTAGTTAATAATATGAATGATCTCAGATTTGAATTTTGATCCTAAAAAAGGATTCTACTTGCTATTTCATTGGAGGAACCTTCGTGTGAGATTCCGTCCTTGTTAGACTTGAAGATGCGATTTGAAGAATCATTTAAGCATTGAAGTTCATTTAATCATTGTGAGATCATGCAAACATGCAAAATGCAATGAGACATGCAAAATGAAATGCAACCTAAGACCTAGGACCTAGTCACTGATCATGTGTCAATTTGTTATCATCATTGAACTTTTAGGTAACCGAATAAATCAATACAATGCCCACTAGCTATGAAACCATAGACATATGAATATCGATTTGTATGCGCAAGAATTAATACAACACCCACTAGTTATACAACCATGGACATATGAATATTGATTTGTTTTCAGAATGTTGGATCAGATATAAGCACCAAGGCACAAACGCTAGGATGACCTGAATATCATGTCCATTTTGATGTAGCAATTTGTACAAGCATCAAAACATAAATGCCGTGATAACCTAAGTACACCTTGCATTGCAAACAGTTCAAATAGTCAAGAGATCATTCTAAATCCAATGTGAATTACCCGTAGTGACCCTTTATCGTTCACATCCTTAGGCAAGATTGCGTTCCACATTAGGAGAAAGAATTTACTTCAAAAAGATAATAGTTAGATCAAACGTCCTTGAATTTTTTGGGTATCAATGGTCGAGGTATGCATGGCCATCCAATTCAAGATAGAGGCTCTTATAGTCAGACACCATTTCAATGCAAAATTTCCAAAGACGTTAGATTTTCACATACAAGCAGAAGACAAAGAAAAGATTATGCCCCTAGTCATCACTCTCTAAATCCTATAAAGGACATCATCGAAGAGCTCGAAGGGACACAATATGCAAAAATTTCAATGTGAATCAGCAAGCATATAAGGAGATAAAAGCATGTAAAAAGCATAGATTGTTTTTAGTTGAGTTTGATGTTGATTACGTTGTTGATGCAAAATCCTTTCTGGAGATGAGACAGACAGACAGACTCAACTTGAAGCTTCAAAGGACTCTGACTAGATAGGATACGTCTAAGATACATTGGAGGCCATAGGATATGACATTGATTGCCCCCAAGTTTGAACATTGATAGGATACAGATGCGCAAGCTGATTGGTGTACAAACTGACTTATTGAAAACTGGAAATGCAAAAATAAACCGGGAGATATGTACAAACTAAAGCAAGACTGAAAGTTGGGAAAGACCAAGATTGTGCTGATAGATGAAGCATTTTGAACAAGTGGTGCCCATTTGCTAGGTTTTCACCATCTTGGCAGAGATTCTATTTTTGCTACCAAGGCACCTGTTTCCAGGTTTTCACCAAGGCACTTTTTCTTTTTTTTCATTTTTTGTATTTTTCATTTTTTCAATTTTTTTGTACTTTTGATATTTTTTTATTTTTTTGTGAATCATCAAGGTTCCTATTGCTAGGTTTTCACCAAGATGTTCATTTTTTAGGACTTTTTCTGATTTTTAAGATTTTTTCAAGATATTTTACCATAGATTGAATGCTTAAAGCATAAAATTTCTTTAGATGGAGAAGGTTGATTGGTTCTCAGAGCTATTCTCCTTCAGTCGTTGAGAGTTGATAGGCACTAGAGCCAAAAGTAGCAGTGATTACAAAGGGACCCAGCCAGTTGGGTTCAAACTTCCCCTTGCATTCTTGATGGGATTGATTTTTAGGATTTTCTCTCAAGACTAGATCACCAACCTAAAATTTTTTGTGTCTGACTGTCTTGTTGTAGCCTCTAGATATTCTCTTCTAATATACTCTAAGATGATCATACGCTACTTGTCTGCGCTCATCTAGTAGTTCCAATTCTTGTAACCTAGACACTCTATAGTCATCATCAGTTACGAGACCATACATTCTAATTCTTAGTGATGGGATTTTGACCTCAATAGGTAGTACTGCTTCAGACCCATAAACTAAAGCAAAAGGTGTAGCCCCTGTAGGCATTCTGATACTAGTCCTGTAGGCCCATTCTGATACTTGTTCTGATATTGGTTTTGATACTGGTTCTGATACTGATTCTGGTACTAATTCTGATAATTATTCTGATACAAGTTCTGATACTGATTCTGATACTGATTCTGATAATTGTTCTGATACTGGTTCTAATATTGATTCTGATACTGATTCTGATAATTGTTCTAATACTGGTTTTGATGCTTGTTTTGATACTGGTTGTGATAAGTGTTTTGATATTGGTTGTGATACTTGTTCTAATAATTGTTCTGATAATTGTTCTGATACTGGTTCTGATACTTGTTCTAATAATTATTCTGATACTAGTTCTAATACTTGTTCTGATAATTATTCTGATACTTGGTATAGTTGATAGCATCTTTTTCCATTTGCAAACTCCCAAGCAAGATCATATCATGCAGTCCCAATGTCTAGCAAGGTGGAGAACAAAAGGGATTAGCAAGCTAGTGGAAGAGATGGAAGACAAGAGAATGAAGGAGAATGAAGGGAAGAAATCCTCAAGGGAAAACTCCTCAAGAATACTCAAGCTAGGGAAAAATTATCATGTAAAGCATATTTGGATAAGTAGGGAAAGGCTAGTATAGGATAATTCACAAAAGCATAGTGCTTCCAAAGGAGTAGACATGTCAAGAGGCTTCATAGCACTGTGTTTTACTCTTTCTTTCTTTTTTTATTACATCAAGACCAAAGGGGAAAAGGATAGTGATAGGCAAAAATGAATGGAGGAAGATGGATATGAAGGCTAAACATGGAAAGAATGAAAGCAAGATCACCGTAAGATAGCTCACAAAATAGTCAAATGTTCGTGTATAGATCAACATTGTCAAGATCAAAGAGAGAAGATGGAATGGATGAAATATGTAGAAGAACTACACATAATGCCTAATTGCCAGGTTTTCATCATGGTACTTATCCAAGGTGCCACAAGGGAGTGGTTTTCACCATAGGATGAATTTATTTCTGATGAAGGGTGCTCCCCTTAATACCACAAACACATAACAAAAATAGAGAAACAACAATAATATGCAAGAACAAAAAATTGGCTTCTTATTATCTCCACAAATGTGGAATTATAAACTTTTAGAATTACAATATGCAAAGCCACATGGGCATTCCCTTACAATATTCTATAGGAAAAAGCCTTGAACTATTACCCAGATCTACTACCAAGAACTATTCTGAACTACCTAAGACAATAATACAACCTTCCTTATATAGGCAATTTTCCACCGCCTGGGAAGGTTCCAGAATTTTAGCTAATAAGGCTGACCAAACTTAGAATTATTTTATTTTACATTTTATTACATTATAGTTGGCTCAAAATAACCTTTGAAACCCGAACAGAAATTTTGAAGAAAATTATTTTCTGCCATTTCGGGTGGCCCAACTTTCGAAGACCATAAGTCATCACCAGTTGACCCGATTGGCTATTATAACCCCATTTTAGAAATGCCACGAAGCGCTCTACAGGCTTGACCCATGCAAGTGCTCATCACCCAAATTTTTGACCTCATCCGGGGCCTCTAAAGCCTTCAAAACTGAGTCCAAAATTTTTGTACCCTGCTGCCAATACCGAAAATCTTCAATATCTTCCAACATACACTTGATCTGGAAATGAAACTTTACTGGTAGACTTATATGACCAAAATGAACCTCCAAGAAAGAAATTAGATCATTCTAAGTACAGACAAAAATTACCAAAAATAGTAACTTTCCATAAATAGCAGCTTTGCATAGGATAGCCCTTATTAATTCAAAAATAGAAATATTTTTGGGTGATGCAAGATTGCTCTTACACCCAGGATGCTCCTGCATCAGAAACCCAGGGTAATTTGAGAAGTGACCTTGTCATGACTCAGGTGTGCAGAGGAAATCCAAGACGGCTAACCTCCTCCTTTGTCAGCCATGATGAATCTTCAACAGGTCATCCTTTCCACTTGACCAGATATTCTTCATATGTCCTATTCCTTATGCTTCTGCCAACATGACTGTCCAGTATATCTTTGATCTCCTTAGTGTCTGAACTAGTTGCTGGAATACTCCACTGTGCTGCTGCAACCTCATCTTCAACACCTCCTTCGTGATACTCTGTCAAATCTAAAATGTTAAACACTAGTGAAATATTCAGCTCACTAGGCAATTCTACTTCATATGCATTTCCTGAATCATGCTTCTTCAATATCTTACATGGTCCAAACTTCTTCATTTTCAGCTTGTTATATGTACCAACCGAAAACTGCTCCTTCTGCAAATGAACCATGACTTCATCACCAACCTGAAATTATTTATATCTCTTTTTCTCATCTGCCTTAGCCTTATACTGTGTGTTCATCTTGGTAATATGCTTCCTCACCTCCCCATGGATGTTCTTCAAATGTTCTGCAAAATCCTCAGCCTTAGCACTACTTATTTCTCCTTTATCTATCTTTCTCAACTCAGATGCATTTCTTGGACTACTTCCATATATAATCTGGAATGGTGATTTACCAGTGCTCCTATTGACAGAATTATTGTATGCAAATTTTGCCTATGGTAAAATCAAATCCCATCCTGTTGGCTTATCCCCAACCAAACATCTCAGTAGATTTTCCAAACTCCTATTCACCACCTCCGTCTGTCCATCAGTCTATGGATGATGTGATGAACTGAACTTCAAATCTATCTTCAACTTGTTCCACAATGTTCGCCAGAAATATCCAACAAACTTAGTGTCCCGATCTGAAACTATGGTCTTTGGCAAACCATGAAGTCTCACTACTTCTCTAAAAAATAATTCTGCTACATGAACAACATCATTAGTCTTCTTGCAGGGAATGAAATGTGCCATCTTCAAAAATTTCTCAACTACTACAAAAATTGAATCATGTCCCCGCTGTGTCCTCGGTAAACCAAGAACAAAGTCCATACTGATATCCTCCCAAGGCTTCTCTGGTATAGGCAATGGCTGGTACGACCTTGTATTCTGCTTCACTCCTTTCACCATTTGACATACTCTGCAACTTTGTACAAAATTCTTCACATCTTGCTGCAACTGTGGCCAATAATAATTCTCACTAACCAAACCAAGGGTTTTATCACGATCAAAATGTCTAGCCAATCCTCCGCTATGCTTCTCCTTGATGAGATTCTCCCTCATAGAGCTTCATGAAATGCACAACTAACTCCCTCTTAATAGCATATCATCCTAGATGATGAAATCCAACCATTTCATCATGTCTAGAGTAACAGGTTCTGTACAAGCTTTCCAAGCTTCACCAAAATCAGGATCCTCTGGATACAAATTCTTGAGTTCCTTGAACCCAACCACTTCAATCTACATCTCTACAATAATAGTTGCCTTCTACTAAGAGCATCTGCAACCCTATTAGACTTTCCACTCCTGTGTTTCAAAACAAATGTATAACTCTACAAAAACTCAACCCATTTCAAATGCCTCTGATTCAACTTTCCTTGACTATTCAAATATTGCAAAGCTTGATGATCAGTATACAAAACAAACTCTTTAGGAAGTAGATAATGTCTCCACTTCTTTAATGCCTAAACTATAGCATAAAATTCCTGATCATAAACAGAATATTTCCTCTTGGCATCATTTAACTTCTCACTGAAATAAGCAACAGGTTTACCTTCTTGGCTCATAACAGCTCCTATTGCAGTACCACTAGCATCACAATCTACTTGAAACACCTTATTAAAATCTGGAAGTGCTAAAATAGGTTGTTCTGTAACTTTTTGTTTCAACAATTGAAAACTTTTTTCTGCCCCATTAGTCCACTTAAACTCTTTTCTATCTCCTCTCATTGTTTCAGTCAAGGGACCACAAATACTGCTAAAATTTTTGATAAACTTTCTATAAAAGCTAGCCAAACCATGAAAATATCTTACCTCAGTAGCACTCGTTGGAGTAGGCCATTCAAGGATAGCCTACACCTTCTCTGGGTCCATTTTTAGACCTTCTGCTGAAACTAAAAATCCCAAATACACTAACTCTTTCTTCATAAAACTGTACTTCTTCAAATTAATCAACAATTTCTCATCTCTCAACTTCTCAAACACCATACGAATATGCATCATATGTTCCTCCAATGTCTTGCTAAAAATCAAAATATCATCTAGGTAAACAATGACAAACTTACCCAGAAATTCTTTCAGAACCTTGTTCATGAGCCGCATGAAAGTGCTCGGTGCATTGGTTAGCCCAAAAGGCATGACTAACCACTCATACAGTCCTTCCTTTGTCTTGAAGGTAGTCTTCCATTCATCTCCTTCTCTGATCCGAATCTGGTGATATCCACTCTTTAGATCTATCTTTGAGAAATACATAGCTCCACTCAAATAGTCCATAATATCATCCATTCGTGGCAATGGAAACCTATACTTGATTGTGATCTTGTCTATTTCTCTAGAATCTGTACACATCCTCCACTCTCTATTCTTCTTTGGTGCTAATACTGCTGGTACAGCATAGGGACAAAGACTCTCACAGATCAATCCTTTCTGTAACAGTTCATGTACTTGTCTGTTCAACTCCTCACTTTCTGCAGGTGTCATTCTGTGTGCTGCCTTATTCAGCAAACTCACTCCTGGGATCAAGTCCATCTGATGACTAATCTTTCTGACTAGTGGTAATCCATCAGACATGTTATCAGATACAATATCTTGAAACTCATTCAACAAGTCTGCAACTTCTACAGGAACATCTTCTACTTCCTCTTTACCAGCTTTTGGAATTAAAGCAAAACATACATGCTCATGCCTCATACCATCTAAGAAATTTCTTCCATCAACAAAAGTTATCTTTGCATTACCACATACATTTTCTTCTGTCTCCTTCAATGGTTTTAGCTTATGTTGCGCTCCATCCTTTGTCAGGGAATAGGTATTCGCTCGACCATCATGTATAGCACATCTGTCAAACTGCTATGGTCTACCCAACAACATATGACATGCATCCATAGATATGATATCACAGAATACCTCATCTTGGTATCCGCCAATCTTGAACTTCACCAGGCATTGTTCATTGACCATGACCTTGTGGTCATCCTGTACCTAGGCAATCTGATATGGATGTGGGTGTTTCTGTCTCTTGAGCTTCAACTTTGTCACCATCTCTTCTGACACCAAATTGTTAGTGCTTCCACTATCAATGATCACATCACAACATTTACCTTCACACTTGCACCTGGTGTGAAATAGGCTCCTCCTTTGCTCAGGTTCATTCTCACCACTCAACAGGACTCTTCTATTAATCAATATTTCTCCTCTTTCAGCATCTTCAAAATTTGATGATCTAGCATCTTCATCTACATGTGCAACTCTGGCAAGGCCTTCAATTATCCTATTTTTTCTACCTTGGTGCTGAGGACATTCAAATGCCCTATGACCTTCTTCTCCATAGTGAAAACATGTTCCGCGGAAGCCTCCTCTTCCTGAACCTTGTCCTCTTCCTCTTCCCCTCTGATCTCTATTATTCTAATCTTGGAAATGATTAGAATGGTTTCCTCTCTAATTCTGGCTGCTACTGGCCTCATCCTTCTTTTTCAGATCTTCATTTCAGCCACCATATGACTTTCGACCAGATCTTCCACCATGACCTCCTCCATTTTGTCTACTTTCAAACTTCTTGTTCAGCTTTTCCTCTACTTTTAGGGAAAACTGGTATGCCTCCTCAATATTGTTCATTCAAACTAGATTCAACTCCTCCTGAATGCTTGGCCTTAACCCATTAAGGTATCGGGAAACTTTCTCCTTATCAGCTTCTGCATGGCCTATTCTAATGAGGAGTTGATAGAACTCTTCTGTATACTCCTGAACAGATCTTCCTGCTTGCTTCAAACTCTACATTTTCTTCAGTAGGTCAAGCTCATAATCAACAGGAATGAACCATCATTTCAATTTATCCACCATCCGATCCCATCTCGTGATTTTCTCCTTTCCCCTTCTATTTTGCTCCAACTAAATTTTTTGCCACCAGATCTTCGCATGACCTTTCAGTCTAGCCTTCACAAATTTGACCCTATCAGGATCCTCAACATCTTCATACTCAAAATATTCTTCACATTCATTGATCCAGTTGATCAATTCTTCAAGGTTAAGATTTCCAAAAAATGTAGGAACCTCAATCTTAGGTCTTTTCCCAATCTTAGAAATGGCCCGAAAAAGTCTTTCTTCCTCCTGGTTCACAATTTTGACTTCTCCTTCTCGATATTCTTCTTTAGCATCATCCTCACTTTCATCTCTGACATTAAGATTCATTCCTCTATGAATCTCTTCTTGCAATGCTCGCACTTGTCTCTGCAGCTCTCTAACCTCAGGTGTTACAACACCAGCTCTTCCGCTACGTTCCCTTCATGGAGGTATTTTTGTAATGCGTGCTGAAACCCTAGCCACGGTCCTGGTGCAAACTGCCTCATAGTCAATGATCTGTTTACACACTCAAGAACTCCTGCTCTAATACCACTTGATGAAGGGTGCTCCCCTTAATACCACAAACACATAATAGAAATAGAGAAACAACAACAATATGCAAGAACAGAAAATTGGCTTCTTATTATCTCCACAAATGTGGAATTACAAACTTTCAGAATTACAATATGCAAAGCCACATGGGCATTCCCTTACAATATTCTATAGGACAAAGCCTCGAACTATTACCCAGATCTACTACCCAGATCTACTACCCAGAACTATTCTGAACTGCCTAAGACAATAATACAACCTTCCTTATATAGGCAATTTTCCACTGCCTGGGAAGGTTCCAGAATTTTAGCCAATAAGGCCGACCAAACTTAGAATTATTTTATTTTACATTTTATTACATCATAGTCGGCTCAAGATAACCTTTGAAACCCGAATAAAAATTTTGAAGAAAATTATTTTCTGCCATTTCGGGTGGCCCAACTTTCGAAGACCATAAGTCATCACCAGTTGACCCGATCGGCTATTATAACCCCATTTTAGAAATGCCACGAAGTGCTCTACAGGCCTAACTTGTGCAAGCGCCCATCACCCAAATTTTTGACCTCATCCGGGGCCTCTAAAGCCTTCAAAACTGAGTCCAAAGTTTCTGTACCCTGCTACCAATACCAAAAATCTTCAATATCTTCCAAAATACACTTGATCTAGAAATGAAACTTTACTGGCAGACTTATATGACCAAAATGAACCTCCAAGAAAGAAATTAGATCATTCTGAGCATAGACAAAAATTACCAAAAATAGTAACTTTCCATAAATAGCAGCTCTACACAGGATAGCCCTTATTGAATTCAAAAATAGAAATATTTTTGGGTGATGCAAGATTGGTCTTACACCTAGGATGCTCCTGCATCAATTTCTCTTTAATTTTGCTACCAAGGTGCCTGTTTCCAGGTTTTCACCAAGGCACATTTTTAATTTATTTTATTTTTCATTTCTTTTTTTTAGAAGAAGGCAAGCTTTTTAGATAATGCTCCTTGAAAGGATAAACCATGATATGCCAAGGATTCAAAATGATATGCTCAAAGATGTTGATAGGGAAAGGAACATGGAAGAGAAAAATGGAGGATAGGGTTTTATGTAAAGCGAGTGAGGTTGGAAGATAGGAGGAATAGGTAAATGAGAAAAAATGATAGAAGGTAGAAGGATAATGCATGGAAGGATTGTGAAAGGGTAGATGGAAAGGAAGGCAAGCTCAAAATCAACACATACCTTGAAGGGTGGTGAGAGGATGGAACAATCATGAATGAAGGAATACGTGAAGGAATATGGCAAATGGATAGCAGAAGTTGTGGTTTAGGCGCATGGAATGGAAGAATATTTTTGGAGGGAGATGAAGTGGAAGTCTTTGGAAGCTTGAATGTCAACTTCACTTTTTGCTCAACACCAGACTCTTTCAAGAGAGATTTTGGAATCCATATAGCCATAGGCTTTTTATTTCCTTTTGGTAATTTGGAGAGAATATCTTCAATTATGGATTTTGAAACCCATACTTGTCTTGTAGTTTTTTTCTTAGATATCTCTTTGGACCTTATGCTTCCATGTCTATTAGAGGAGACATGGTGATCTTCTTTTTTTGATGGATTCTTGTATTGGTTCTTTTTCTTGAATTGAACATTCAAGTTACGTCCAAAAGACTTGAGACTTGTGGAAGAAGAAGGAGGATATGACTGGTTTAGATGGGTGGGTGGATGAAAAGGATTCAAGGGTATGCATCTATGTTGATCTTGAGGAAAGATGGGAGATGGAGGTATGTAAGGACCCAAGATGGATGGAAAATTAGGAGAGTTAGGAGGGGAAAGTGAAGGGACATAAGGACCCAAGATGGAAGGAAGGTGTGAAGATCTTTGTAGTGGTGGAAGAGGTCCAAGGATGGAAGTGGAAGATGCAAAAGGATAATCAATAAGTTCATCAACATCTATATGACAACCAAGGATATCAGCATCTTTAGAGTGAGCATTAGGATCTTCAATAGAATCATGGACATCTTGAATATGAGCACCTTCTTTGATAGGATTTTTCAAAGCTTGCAAAGACTTAGGAAGAGTAGAAAGTGGAAGTGAACATGGAGTGGTAGAATAAGAAGATGGAAGACTTTGATCTTGACAAGGATCTTTGGATAGCACCAGCACATAATTTGTCTCTTGATTTTCAATAGGCTTAACATTGGAAGTAACAACACTATTTTTATCAACCTTAATGGAAGTATCATCTTTGGAAAGCGCAAGCATAGTAAGGTTATTTTGATTGTCAATAAGCTCAATAGTGTAAGTAGTAGCTTGATCTTGCTTAGGTGAAGACTTAAGACATGGTGGAATGCATGAAAAAGGGGGTACAGGATCAAAAGAACCTAAGGTGGATAAGAGACATCGTGAAAAGGAGTGGATGACATGGAGGGTTCTTGATCTTGATCTTTCTTTATGTTCTTTTCTTCATCATTTTTAGAGTCCTCTTGACATGGAGCCACTTCTAAGGACAAGGAAGCATGTTGGGATTGTATGGATGACTTTGGCAGAGATGGTGGAGGACTGGCTGAAGTAGGGATTATAGCATATAAAGGCTTAGGCTCTTTAGGTTTATCATTATTGAAAGTCTTTACAGCCAAGTGAAGGTTAGCTTGAGTTTCTTTAAGAGGTAGCCCTGGAGGATAACTATAGGGAACCGCATGAAAAGTATCAAGGCTTGTGTTGGATGAAGGTTCTTTGAAAGATTTGAAAGACTCAGAAGCTTTAAGAAATGTACGAGTATTGGAGGAAGTAGAGGATGGAAGGGAACCATCACCAGACAAAGGTTCATCATTAACATGATCTTGCTTGAGAGTGTAATCTTTATTTTCAGCTGGAGAGTTCTTAGAGGAGAGATCCTTATAGTATTGACATTTCAAGCTAGCACAATGTATTTTATAGTCCTCAGTAGTAGTAGATGGATCATAATCAAGGTATTGTCCACAAAAGCCATCAAAGTCTCTTTCAAAATCAGAATCATATGGATCACCATCATGATCTATCCAATGTGATGGCCCATTTGTAGTAAGCAGGAATGAACAATGAGGAGGACTCTTAGGAACAAAGGTGTCATAGGTATCATTACATTGTCTATCATCATAGTCATCATAGTCTCCAAAGCTAGATGTGTCACTCTCCATGGAAGAGGTATCATATTGCTCAAATTTTTTTCGGGGGCATGGTGACATGTACAAGTCTTTATCAAATGGAAAAGAGTATAGAGGTTCCTTTTCTTTCTCAAGTTTGTCAAGCTGGACTTGCATAGCTTGCAGCTGCTTCATCATAGCGGTGATCAAAATTTCTTCCTCATGTGTACTGATTCTTTGAGACATGTGTACTAATTTTCAATAGCTACTAATTTGTTCTTAACATAATGATATTTTTGACAAATTCTGGAACTAGGCTAGAAACATTGGATAACTTGCAATTTGACAATTTCTGACAACTCTCTCAAATTTTTCCAAACAACACTCTACAGACTCGTACGACACTGGGTAGTCTATGAAATGATAGTTGCTAAACTCGTATGATAGTTGGGTAGCAATGAAATGACAATTGAAAAAACTCATACGATAGTTGCTAACAGGGTTTTGACTTTCTTGAATTTGCTAGTTTGAAAACTCGTATGACACTAGGTTCTCAATCGTATGACAGATGGGTAATATTGAAATGACACTTGACAAAACTCGTATGACTTTTAACTTCTTGAAATGACTTTTGACTCTAGAAAGATTTTATGTCAATTTTTGCAAAATTTAAGGTCTTCAATTTTGGATTGTTTACAAATTGTACTGTCCATATTTTGAAGGTTATACCAGATTTGATCATTTTTAATAGCCAAGTAGATAAACAAGCACGCAGAACAACAAGTAAGTGATTCCAAGCACGTCTGAAAACAATGAACAAGGGAAAAAGCAACCTTGCACATGAACAATCAAGTGACCAAATTGTGCTAATCCCTGAGAGTACTAATTGTGTATGTTCTGAAAAGTTTTGCAATAACACACATATACCTGAAAGTGAAAAATTGGCCTCTCTAGGGTTTTTAGTAATGGTTTGACTCTGCAACTTTTATGATTCAAAGGGGTGAACTCCAATCCCGGTGCACCATAGTTTTGAAACAGTCTGAGAACTTAATCTTCAAGAGCTGCTAGGGAGATCTGACAACCCAACAATGAACCATACCCGTGGAGATTTCTTCCACAAGGACATTTATATAGCGGCTGTCACTACCATGGCGAAAATGGCTATTACCGCTTGAGGTTCTGTCAACATAGTTTTCCCTGTGAAGGGATTGTCCACTATGGTTAACCCTCTCTAAAGATGACTCACATATTTATACCACAAGGGGACTTGGCTCCAGATTCATGTTTTGACACCTCTTCACTTTTAACCCAAACAAAGCAAGAAAATGAATCTGACACACTAAGACAAAGTTTTGTTCCATCAAGGTCTGTGATATCAACTCCATGTGATCTATCAACCTCTCTGAGGAGAGAATATATCAATCAACAAGAGAAGATGCACTAACCAATTTTGATTCACCAAAGCTTGTGATATCAACCCTATGTGATCTATCAACCTCTCCGGAGAGAGAATGTGTCAATCAATAAGAGAAGACGCACTAACCAAGTTGAATGTGAAATGCACTAAGTATCCTCCCTACCTACAAGGATTCTGTCATCAAAAAAGATTTCTCTAGGAATCCAATCTCTCAAGAATCACGAATAGTGTTCATAAGGCCTAATTACTATGTGAGCACAGATATATTCCCGAAAGCAAATCTACCAAAAGTACCCAAAAAGTAGAAAGAGGAACACTTAACGCTTAAAGTGAATATGAGATGATTCCACAAGGTGGAACACTTAACACCTCACACAAGCTGAAAATGAGTCCCCAACTTAGAAAACAAGTGAGTTCCTAAAAGCACAAAAGGGTTGCCAAGTGGAACACTTAACGCTTCTGTCCTGTTGACCCCTTCCCTTTATGGCGCTGAGATTGCAACCACGGGGCAGAAATGAGGGGCCGGTGGATTAGTGAGTCCAATAACCCAAGATAGCAATCAAGATCAATCACACATATTCTAAGACTACTTAATGAATCCTCAAGGGATCACAACCTAGTATCAAATTATGCAAGTGTGTAGAAATAGATCAAAAGCATGAAAAGATGCACACAAGCTTGACACATAAGAGATTTATTTTAAGTCCCAAATCAAAATGTTATTAGATGAAGGACAATATCTGGGATCCTTGCAACGCGCTTAGTAGATTTTACCTAATTTTTAGCAATTTTTGTTGAGCTTTACTATGCAAGCAAGCTACGAACTCTCCAACAAGCCAACAAGCAAACCGGATATGCAAGGTATATTCAACTTATGAAAACCCTAGGGTTAGATCTAAAAATCAATTGTTAGGAGAAATAATAACAAAAAATTAATCCAAATGCCAACTCATATCATGCATTGAATCATATGAAAAATAAGTGCATACCCATCACAAAATTTTAATTTTTTTGCACTGCATTTGACCTAGTCAACAAGATCTAATTTTTTTGATATGATTTTGGCCACAAAAATAGAAATTCAAAATAGAGACCCCTACCAAAAATAGAGAGCTTTCCAAAAATGCAAAAATTTTAGAAAAATCTCTTCGTTTGTGCCCTAGAGACCCATTTTATCAAAATAGACCAGTTTTTGCAAATTGACTATTTGAGCTATTAAATTGCATCCAAATTTAAAACACAAATAATAGACCCCCTGTATAATTTGAAGAGCTTTCCAAAAATGTAAAAATTTCTAAAAAATATTCTAATTTGCACCAAAAATTAATTTTTTATGAAAAATAAAACAAAAATTATTAAAAATTCAAAATATTTTAGAAAATTCTAAATTTTTTATCAAACCTTCCCTGATATGTCACCAATCTACAAAAACAATTTTAGACCAAAAATCTAAGCCGTTTGGGAGATAAAATTAAATCTTTGAAACTTTGGGGTTTTAGCTCCCCAAAAAAATTAAAACCAACATGCAAAGGTGGGTTGGCCCCACGGTGGGCGCCAGAAATGTGTGTGTAAAAATTGTACCTAATCTATAGACACAACACTTTAGTAAAACATTAGAGGTTAGCTATAATCAAAATCGTGCAAAATTGAAATCTAATTTAACCAAACGATTTACTACCTTCTAGTAGGTGCGAGATTAATGTTCTCAAATTGTAATCAAGATCAGTGACCTAGACGACACCTAAATGAAGGATTTGAATGCAAAAGATGGATATGAAATTGAATGCAATTAATCTATATTTTTTATATTTCCTATGCAATAAGAATGATAAACTGATGTGCTATGGATGCTAAATGATCTAACAATGAAGATTCTAACAATGATATGAAAATTATGAAATTCTATGCTAAGATATAAAAGCTATGCAATTGAAATTGATCTCACAACGCTTTGAATTCACAATTTGATTCCTCGGCCTCCAATTCTCCAGCATGATTGTGCAAAATATGTGGATGTTGTGGATGCAAATTTGAGAGATTTTTGAGATGAATTATGAAGAGTTGAGCCTTGTTTTTATAGAAATCCAAGGCTTTGGAGGTGCATGAAAAAAAGTCATAAATCACTCAAATAACTCAGGTTGATTTTTGAGTTATTTTTAAATAAAGGATAATTAACTCACAAAAACATACAAAAGCTAAGCTTTAACTCAAAATAGAGTTTAGCTTTAATGGATAATTGATAGTTGTCTGCTTTTATGATTGTGCATGTTTTATTTATGAATTAATTTAATAATAAAGTGATTTATTTCCAACTTAACTTCTTTTAAAAAAAAAATAATTGATTTATGGGTTAATCAATTATTTAATCAAACTTTTATTAAAAACTATATTTTTAAATAATGACAACTTGCTTTAATTAATTAAATAAGAATTTAATCAATTATTCATAGGATATTGGATTTATTGTCAAAATTAAATAATACAATTAATAATAGATAGAATTAAATTTAATTAAACAATTAAGTGGCAAATATTAAATTTAATTAATTAAATATGAAAATATTCAATTAATCAAACTTTAGGATAAATGTGATTTATTGCCAAATAATTATAAAATTAAATTTAATTAAGATAATTAAGAATATTGCTAGGAATATTCCCCGATGCAGAATTTAAGATAATCAATTATGATTCGATGATGTTTAGATGTGCCTTAGGTTAGGACTTTGATGTCAATTTTGTATGATTTGATGATGTAGGAGATTAATGAACTTATAGCCCATTTTTGGGGTATTACAGTATTCATATGATTAGGAGAGGTTTCTTTGTTTTTTCATTACTTAAGAGCAGCCTATATATGAAGGTAAGGAGTCTTACAATGTTATTCAGTTTCCCTAGTTATTTACCTGATTTTATTTATTTAAATCTACTCTTTACAACTATTTTTCTATCTATACACCCTCTATTGCTATTGTAATGGCAAAGCATCAAAACCATCCATTTCTAAACTTTGATTTTGTATGATAAATGTCCCTTTGTGTTGAGAAAATTATAGTTGAGAAAATGGTTGTTCAGTAATGATTTATATTTGCAGGTTGCAAACAAATCATCCTTCTTCCACCAACGAGTCATTCCATTCAAGAAGACCATGTCTGATGATATCAACGCACAAAAAAATAGGGAGACAATTGCTAGACTGTGGTCTAACTTAAAAATAAAAGGTGATGAAAAATGTTATTGTCCTTGCAAAATTTGTAAGGGCTTAAAGACTCGAAGATATCTAATCAAAATAGCTAAGGAACATTATAGGCAACATTGTCACATTGAAGGGGGAAACAAATTTCATCCATTGGTATGTATTTTAATAATTTATAAAATACATAAGACATGATTTGATGAGGACATCATGGTCATGGTTAATATAAGGTCATCATTTTCATATAGGTCAATGTCCCTGAGTTGCATGTTATATTAGAAGTGAAATGTTGGTGCTAAGACAATTACTTTGTGACCATAATAATCCTACATATGTTTTTTTTCACAATAGATAAAGTTTTCTATTCAATTCCAAGAGAAACTCACAATTTCAATTGTGACCACACTAGCCTGATCGCAACAAACTTGTTAGAAACATCAAAAGAAAACATGTTAGCAATTCCATCATTTTTCTGTTGTTTGGAATATACCCTTACCGTCTTGCACTTGTGCAATGATAGGACACCAATGTTGCTAATTAAGGTTGGTGGGATGATTACACTTATCCTAAAAAAGGACTGTCAAATCATTATGCTTTCAAATCAATTACCTATTGACATATCCCTTGTGAGGGAGAGAAGCCAAACACATAAAGAACATGCACATAAACATGGCAACTGAAAAACTTAAATGGAATACACCAAGAAGTACCAAATGATAAATGCTCAATTGTTGTAATGGCAAAGCAATATTAGAATCGTCCATTTATAGTCCTAATGATTTTGGAAATTGTTGACAAAGACTGTTACTTTTTTTTATTATAGTATAAATGATTTTTCATATTTCTTGTCTTTTGTCCCTTTTTGATTTCCTATGTCTATGCTTCGTGACAAGATTTTTTCACCTTCTTTTGATGGTATATTTCATTCACTCTATGTGGAATACTATTTTGTTCAGTATTTTATTTCAGCTTCATATTTCTTTCATTTTTCATATACACATAGACTACACATGCTGATAAAAAAATGAGCTATTTGATTTAGGTTTACTTTTCATTATTGTAAATGGTTAATATTTCTGATGGTACTCCTTGGTGTATTTGGACTGTAAAAATAATCATATAAAAATAATAAATGTAGTAACGATGGTGCGGTGCATTATTGATATAGGTTCGATGACTCTTGTCAATGTGCCAAACTATCAATGTGGTGGTGGGAAGTGTGTGTTGAAGACTTCACGGACATTGAACAACCCTAGATGACAATTTTGGTGCTGCCCTAATCAAAAAAGGTTGCTAATGTGTATATATTTAAAGTTTCTAATGTAAATACTATTCATTATAATATAAGAACTAATGTAGACTGGGTATCACAGGGAAATAATGGCTGCAGATACTTTAGTTGGGTCGATGACAACTCATCTACATCTATCCACCCATCTCCACTTATCCGCGATGAAGGATTGGAGTGCAAAACGTGTCAGGCTAGGGAAAATTCTGAAATTATATTTTTACAATGCCTTCTCTGTATTGTAATCACATATCTAATTTGTTGTGACCATATGCAGAGATGAACTCTAAATTAGTTAGTTTAGTATTTTCATATTGTAACTAATATTTTAATATTGATATGACATAACTTCTCTTTTCCTCAAGTGCGCATATATATGGTTTACATCTTTTTTTAGAATAATTCTTCATGTTTATGGCTCAGGTGAGCCCCAATCTGCTATCAATCACATGATTTAACACTGATTTAGGCTGGAGGTAAACTACATGTGTCATGTAAACAACATGGTTGAATGCAATCTCTTTTGCATGTTTTCAAGAGCTTTCCCACCAATACAAGTGTAAATAACACATTGAACGTAATCTATAGACGCTGCGTGGTATGAAGTCTCACTGAAGTTTGAGCACAGCGTGGTATGAAGTCTTGCTGAAGAAGAGTACTGCAGAGTGTAGGCCTACCGTACCAAGGAAGTTTGACAAGACAAAGGAATATGGCTTAAATAGAATGGGAAGACTATCTTTCTAGCCTGGGCTTGGATCCTTAGACAATTAGCTTGATAATAAATGAAGCAAATGAGAGCTGAGCAATTAGCTTCCCAAGAAAAATCTTGTAAATGAACTATGTGTACCCCAATTCTTGTGCCTTCTGTGCATACCTAAATGATATATTTGAAACAACAAGGGTAAATTTAGCCTTACCCTTGTTGTTTCAAATATATCATTTGGGTACGCATAGAGGGCACATTAATTAGGGTACATATAGTTCATTTATGGGCTTTTTCTTAGATAGCTAATTGCTCATCTATCATCTACATTATTTATAAGCTAATTGCCAAAGGATCTAGGCTCAGGCTAGAAAGATGTCTTCCCAAACACATAAAAAACATCCACATAAACATGACAATTGAGAAACATAAATGTATATTTCACAATAGCTAAGAAACATAATTGTAGGCATCATGGTCACAATTTTTTGGAGACAACATAATTGAGTTGTATACCCAGACGATGGAGAGCAATTTCTGCTCCTCCGATTCCAAGTTGACATTGCGGGATCCAAAGACCATAAATAAGGAATAAATTGAGAGAGTGGAGGAGGGCCATAATTACCAAAATAATATAGGACAAACCTCAAGTTAAATGGGGCAACTGCAAACATTTTAATAGAATTCTATTAAAATGTTTGCAGTTGCCTCATTTAACTTGAGGTTTTTCTTGTATTATATTTGTCATTATGGCCCTCCACCGCTCTCTCAATTTATTCCTTATCAATGGTCTTGGGATCCCGCATTGTCAACTTGGAACCGGAGGAGTAGAAGTTGATCTTCATCATCTGGGTATACCACTCAATTATGTTGTCTCCAAACAAATGTGATCATGATGCCTACAATTATATTTCTTAGGTGTTGTGTCCCAGCACCCCTTATGACCCTTTACGACCATTTACAACCTCTAAGAAAACATCTTAGAGGTCTTAAAATGTCATAAAGGGTCATAAGAGGCTCCTAGGAGGGGCTAGATGAGCTTCCACCTTCATGTGGCTAGCCCTATTAAGTAGAGAATGTTAATTAAACTATTCTTGAAACATAATTGTAGGCATCATGGTCACATCGGGGATGAAACTATTCCAAGTTGACACTGTGGAATGGAGAACAACTTGGAATCAAAGGTGTAGAAGTTTCTCTCCATTTTCTGGGTATACCACTCAATTACATTGTCTCCAAAAAAATGTGACCATGCTACCTACAATTATGTTTCTCAGATAATGTTAAACTATTCT
Source organism: Chamaecyparis obtusa (assembly GCA_027943335.1). Taxonomy (NCBI): domain Eukaryota; kingdom Viridiplantae; phylum Streptophyta; class Pinopsida; order Cupressales; family Cupressaceae; genus Chamaecyparis; species Chamaecyparis obtusa. The sequence goes on along the minus strand of BSBK01004288.1, from coordinate 588,089 downwards.
TGAAACAAAGAGAAGCTCAAAGAGAAGCTAGCAACAACCAACAGAATGAGTGTGGACACCTGAAGATAAGTATCAAATAGGGGAAAAGCACCTGCAATAACAGAGGCAATAGCTGTAGATACATATGAGGATATCATAGAAATCCCTAATTTAGTGTTTTAGAGAACAAATGATGGACTCTAAATTAGGCATTTCTATGATATCGTCATCTAAATCTATTATTTACATTGGAATGCAGCCTGCAGATATTGATACTGCACCAGCTGAGCATGATGGAGGCATCGATTCTAATGTGAATTGTAGTACTCAAGGTATACATTTTCTATTCAATTTTTGATTAATGAATATTTAATACAAGAAAACATATTCAATTGTTTAAGGTGTATTAGTTGTGATGATGAGATGTGTTGGATACAATTGTCTGAAGGACATTGTTGGATTAGATATGTGTTGTCTTTGATGTCACACAAATGTCATATCAATTATCATTCTCAGTATCTACCGAGTTCAGTCGGTCAGCTAAGCGGTTCTCAGTGTCTACTGAGCTCATTCGGTCAGCTAGGCGGTTTTTATTGTCTACCAAGATCTCTTGGGTGTCTAAAGGAAACATGATAGGGTAACAGTGTTAACCGAGCCTCCTCGGTTATTGAAGGAAAAGTAGTGGTTACCAAGCTCTCTCAGTCTCCGAAGGATGTTTCAGAATTCGCTATGGTTATCAAGTTCACTCGGTCACCGAAGGAAATCTTTTCAGGATTAATGTTTACCGAGCATGGTTGGCCTTTCAAAGGATTTTGTTATTATAGTTTGTTTATCTAAGCCGACTGTTATAATAATTATTTGTGCCAACTTGACAATCTAAATGTTAATTAGAATGGCATATATATAGAAGTTCAAGTGGTGAATAGAACATATACCACATGCAGAAATCATTTTGAAGAAAGGTATGTGTGAATTTTGAAGGATGGTTAGATATCCTTGAGGAGCAGCAAAGATTTATTTGATCAATAAGGATCTAGTGAAGCAAAACAAAGATCTATATTCAACAATTTAGTTGCAGGTCATTTCATTGTTACTCTCTTACAATTGTAGCAGTGATATCAAAATCTCTTAACTGAGTTGGTTTAACAACCATTTTGTAAATCCTCTAACAAGGTGACAGTTCTATTGAATTGTTTCAAGACCTCTTACAAGGCCACTCCTAGCAGGGTGATTAAATCCTCTAACAAGGTCACACCTAACAATGTGTTTTGTAACCTTTTACTGGGTTGGTTTCTAACCGGTCATCACTTCAGAAGAGTGAAAAATAGTAACTAGTTACATTGGTGGTTTTTCCCATATTGGGTTTCGACGGTAAATCTAGTGTCTCTTGTGTTCATGTTATTTTCTTTATTCATGTAAGTTAATCAGTGATGAATGCTTAAGAACAGTTTAATTATTACACACTTCAAAGATCAAGTTTCAACATTTCTCTATATATTTACCTAGTGGCACAGTAAATAATTTGTTAAGACATTTAAGGGATCAGTGGTAATATTTTTGTGGTTAACTGATTCACCCCCCCTCTCAGTTACTGCATCTATATTTCCAACAATTGGTATCAGAGCTTTTGGTACTTGCAGGAAGGGTTTCAAGGACCTAAGCTAAAGATCAAGATGTCTTACAAAAGAGAAATTCCAAGGCTTAACAGAAATAACTTTTCAGTATGGCAAGGTCTCATGAGACTACATCTGGCTTCCATTGGTGATTCAGGATGAAAATATATTGATCAAGAATATACAATTCCTACTGGCACATTAACTGTTGAAGACATTGCAGAGAAGAAGAACCATAACACTATGATGATAGACATTGCATCAGCTCTTAGCTATGAATAATTTGATGAAATCAAAGACTGCACAACTACTCATGAAATGTGGAACAAGCTGAAGAAAATCTATGGTGGTGATGACAATGTGAAGAGAGCCAAAGCAGAGAGCCTAAGAGGACAGTTTGATCAGATGAAAATGAGAGAAGAAGAAAACATTGCAAAATATGTTGAAAGGATCAAGACAAGTGTTAGTGCAATCAAAGCTTCTGGAGGAAAAATTGATGATGAAACTGTTATAAGTAAGGTTCTTAGAACATTACTTCCTATTTATGCAATAAGAGTTTCTGCTATTCAAGAAAGAAGATGTGAAGAAAATCACAATATAACTTTGGATGCCTTAGTTGGAAGATTGACAACCTTTGAATTGGATAACTATGACAACTATGTTCCAACTTCTAAAAATATTGAATCATCTTTTGAGGCCAAACTTTCACTCAAGAAAGGGAAGAAAATCCAATCAGAAAGTGAAGAAGAATCAGAGGAAAGTTTTGATAGCAACCTTGAAGTTATTGAAGCATTACTTGCAAAGAAGTATTCAAGAGGCAGAGGAAAATACAAAGGTAAAACTCCCTTAATCTATTTTTCATGTGAAGAAATTGGTCATATTGCAGCTAGGTGTCCAAACCAGAAAGGCAAAGATGAAAAGAAAAATTAAAATTACAATGGCAAGAAGAATTTCAAATCATTCAAGGATAAAGGTAAGAAAACATGTTTTTTCGCTAAAGATTCAGATGATAGTGAAGAAGAAATTGTTTTCATTACTGTAAAAGATGAATCTAATAATGATGAAGATGAGATGGCACTTATCTCTCATATAAGAAAAAATAATGATACATGGATTATAGACAATGGATGTTCACATCATATGACTGGTGATAGGACTAAGTTTGAACACTTTGAAAACTTTGATGGTGGTAATGTAAGGTTTGGAAACAATGAACCTTGTTGTATAAAAGGAAAGGGATGAATTTCATTAACCAAAGAACTTATATGTGATAATGCATATTGGGTTGAAGGACTAAAGCATAATCTTCTAAGTGTAGCACAACTAATTAGCATTGGATTCAAAGTTGAATTCATGAATGGCAAAGCAAGACTACTGGCTGACAAAGGAAAACTGATAGGATCAGGCAAACAAACCAAAGGTAACCTATTTTACCTTGATCTTGGTGATTACTCATGTTTTATTGCTCAAATTGAAGAAAGTTGGTTATGGCACAAAAGGTTATGTCATGTAAATTTTGACAACATGATGAAAATAAGAAAATTCAAGAAAGTAAGAGGTATTCCTACTTTGAAGAAACCTGATGTTGGTCTATGCAAGAATTGTCAAATTGGTAAAATGGGAAAGTCTAGTTTTAAAAGTAAAAACTATCAGTCTGAAGAAATTTTGGAAATTGTGCATACTGATTTATGTGGACCTATTGGAATTGAGAGCTATACTAGAGAAAAATTTTATATTCTCTTTGTTGATGATTACTCTAGAATGATGACTATTATGTATTTAAGAGAAAAATCAGAAGCATTTGAGAAGTTCAAATGGTATTTAACCAGAGTAGAAAAGGAAATAGGAAAAAGAATAAAATGCTTGAGATCAGACAAAGGTGGTGAGTTCATCTCCCATGAATTCAATAATTTTTGCATTGAAAGAGGAATCAAAAGACAGGTATCGGCCCCAAGAACTCCTGAGCAGAATGGAATAGCTGAAAGAAGGAACATATCTATCATGGACTGTGCAAGGACTCTAATGATTGAAAAGAACATTGCTATGAAATACTGGAAGGAAGCTATCAGCACTGTAGTTCATACCTTGAACTGAGTACAGCTGAGAAAAGATACATTCAAGACTCCGTATGAGCTATGGTATGGCTACAAACCGAATGTAAGTTATCTAAAAGTATTTGGTAGTAAATGTTATATCTTAAAAGAATCTAGAAAAGGAAAATTTGATGTAAAAAGTGATGAAGGAGTATTTTTGGGATATGATTGCAAAAGCAAGGCATATAGATGTCTAAATTTGTCTACTCACAAAATCATAGAAAGTGCACATGTGAGAATTGATGAGTTTGCAGAAAAGACTGAAGAAGAAAGCAAAAAGGAACCAGAGGATAACAAAAAATTTATTTACATCGAACCTGATACATTGCCAGACACATCTGTCAATAAGAAAACTACATCTACTGAGCCCAGTATAGTAACTGAGTCACAAGAAGTTCAAACTAAGTCACAAAGTACCGAGTCTCAATCTGAAGCTACCGAGCAAGTATCTACCGAGCCCAAGCAACTTGAACCTGAAGATGAAGAAGATGACAATGTAACTCATTCAGGAAGTAAGGAACCTATATTGGCCAAGTACATCAGAAAGCATCATAAACTAGATCAAATTATTGGAAACAAATCAGATGGTACTATGACAAGGAGTAAACTAAAAGGTACATGTTTATTTGCTGATTTTGAACCTAAAAATGTCAAAGATGCATTGGAAAATGAAAGTTGGATTGAGGCTATGAATGAAGAAATAGAGAAAATAAAGAAAAATAAGACATGGACTCTTGTACCTAGGCCTAAAGATAAAAATGTAATTGGGACAAAATGGGTATTCAAAAATAAGTTGAATGAAGATGGTAAAGTATCAAGAAACAAACAAGATTGGTATGTAAATGATATTCTCAAGAAGAAGGAATAGATTATGGAGAGACTTTTGCTCCTGTTGCAAGATTAGAAGGTGTGAGGACTTTACTTGCATATGCAGCACATAAAGGATTTAAGGTATATCGGATGGATATAAAATCTGCATTTCTCAATGGTATTCTTGAGGAAGAAATCTACATTGAGCAACCTGAAGGTTTTATTGATCCAGACAAAAGGGATATGGTCTGCAAATTACACAAAGCATTGTATGGTCTGAAACAAGCTCCTAGAGCATGGTATGAAAGATTACATAACTATCTTACTCAGATTGATTTCAAAAGAGCTAATGACAACAGTAATTTATACATCAAAGAAAGATCAGATAACAAAATTGTTTTGGCATAAATATTTGTGGATGATATTGTGTTTACAGGAAATGATGATTAGTGCAAATAATATTCAAAGCATATGAACAAAGAATTTGAAATGTCTATGTTTGGTCAGATAAATTTTTTTGTTGGACTTCAGATTCAGCAGAACAAAAATGGTATCTACATTACTCAGTCTAAATATATCAGGGAAATACTTAAGAAATTTGGTATGGAAGATTCAAAACTAGTTGGTACACCCATGTGTACTGGACTCAAGCTTACCAAAGATGATGATTCAAAAGAAGTAGATCAGGCCTTATACAAATCAATGATTGGAAAATTACAGTATGTAGTACACATAAGGCCTGATATTGCCTTAGCAGTTGGTATAGTGGCAAGATTCTCAGCTAAACCCAGAGAAAATCACATGATGGCAATCAAAAGAATCTTGAGGTATTTAAGGGGAACTAAAGATTATGGCTTGTGGTATAAATTTGGAGGCAATCTAGATTTAAAAATGTTTACTAATGCTGATTGGGTAGGAAACATTGATGACAAAAAAAGTACAAGTGGTGGAGCATTCTTTCTTGGCAAAAGGTTAGTATCTTGGACTAGTAGAAAGCAAAACTGCACATCCCAATCCACAGCAGAAGCATAATATGTTGCTGCAGTAGTAAACTGCTCTAATATTGTATGGTTTAAATAGCTTTTGGAAGGCATGAAGGTTGAAATCAAAGAACCAGTTGTTATGTTTTGTGATAATACAAGTGCAATAAATATTTCAAAGAATCCAGTAATGCATTCCAAAACCAAGCACATTGCAATAAAATATCACTTTGTCAGAGAATTTGTGCAGGACAAGGAAATCAGATTGGAATATATTCATACAAAAGAACAAATTGTAGATATCTTCACCAAGCTACTACCTAAGGATGCATTCTTGTATCTAAGAGGCAAGTTAGGGGTCACTCCCCTGTCTGAGGTTCACTAAATAAAGTTTTAGTGATACATCAACCAGAACATGTTGAAGATCAATCAGTTGATGTAGCATAGTTAGGGAATCATTTCATATGAATCAATACATAAGGTACATTGATATTTACCGAAACTGTGTAAGTTATCTTTGGCATGTGTTGTCAAAGAGGGAGAGTTTGCTATCATTTCAAGAAATTTCTAAGAAGAATAATTTGAGAAGTTAAGAGGGAGAGTTCTTAGTCAAAAAGAAGTTTGAAGATGATAAGAATCAGAATGAAGCTAAGGATATGTTTCTTACTCTAGGTTTCTCTGTGAAATTTCATTGTGCTATGACATGTTGTGTTGCCATCAATGCCAAAGAGGGAGATTGTTGGATACAATTGTCTGAAGGACATTGTTAGATTAGCTATGTGTTTTCTTTGATGTCACACAAATGTCATATCAATTATCATTCTTAGTGTTTACTAAGTTCAGTCGGTTAGCTAAGCGGTTCTCAGTGTCTATCAAGCTCAGTCGGTCAGCTAGGCAGTTTTTATTATCTACCGAGATCTCTCGGGTGTCTAAAGGAAACATGACAGGGTAATAGTTTTAACCGAGCCTCCTTAGTTATCGAAGGAATAGTAGTGGTTACCAAGCTCTCTCGGTCTCCGAAGGATGTTGTAGAATTCATTGTGGTTACCGAGTTCACTCGGTCACCGAAGGAAATCTTTTCAGGATTAATGTTTACCAAGCATGGTCGGCCTTTCAAAGGATTTTGTTATTATAGTTTGTTTATCTAAGCCAACTGTTATAATAATTATTTGTGCCAACTTGACAATCTAAATGTTAATTAGAATGGCATATATATAGAAGGTCAAGTGGTGAATAGAACATATACAGCATGCAGAAATCATTTTGAAGAAAGGTATGTGCAAATTTTGAAGGATGGTTAGATATCCTTGAGGAGCAGCAAAGATTTATTTGATCAGTAAGGATCTAGTGAAGCAGAATAGAGATCTATATTCAACAATTCAGTTGCAGGTCATTTTATTGTTACTCTCTTACAATTGTAGCAGTGATATCATAATCTCTTAACCGAGTTGGTTTAACAACCATTTTATAAATCCTCTAACAAGGTGACAGTTCTATTGAATTGTTTCAAGACCTCTTACAAGGCCACTCCTAGCAGGGTGATTAAATCCTCTAACAAGGTCACACCTAACAGTGTGTTTTGTAACCTTTTACCGGGTTGGCTTCTAACCAGGCATCACTTCATAAGAGTGAAAAATAGTAACTAGTTACATTGGTGGTTTTTCCCATATTGGGTTTCCACAGTAAATCTGGTGTCTCTTGTGTTCATGTTATTTTCTTTATTCATGTAAGTTAATCAATGATGAATGCTTAAGAATAGTTTTATTATTACACACTTCAAAGATCAAGTTTTAGCATTTCTCTGTATATTTACCGAGTGGCATAGTAAATAATTTGTTAAGATATTTAAGGGATCAGTGGTAATATTTTTGTGGTTAACTGATTCACTCCCCCTCTTAATTACTGCATCTATATTTCTAATAGAGATGCACCATTTAGATGTTAACTGTGATAGTCTCTTGGTTTCAGGCAATGCAGAAGGAGAAGCCTAGTTCAATATGCAATCTCGCAGAATATGCATGGATATCAGGTGGAGTTGAAAAACACAATAGGGTTTCATTTTCTATAGAGGTCTTTAATTGCATATTTTAAGTTATAGACCATCGTGAAAATGTAAACGTGTTGTGTTTTTTGAACTCCACCTGCTATCTGTGCATATTCTGCTTGTGTTCCATGCACATTCTCGATTCAGAGTGGGAAAAATCTTATTTTCAATGCAAGGGAGAGAAGCCAAACACAAAGAACATGCAAATAAACATGACAGCTACAAAACATACATGTAGGTATCACAACAGCTAAGAAACATAAATGTTGGCATCATGGTCACAATTGTTTGGGGACACAACATAATTGAATGCTATACCCAGAAAATGCAACACAACCACTACTCCTACAATTCTAAGTTGACACTGTGGATCAAAAAACCATATATAGATTCCTTATCTTTGGTTTTTGGATCCCGTAGTGTCAACTTAGAACTATAGGAGTAGTGGTTGTGATGCATTTTCTAGGTATACCACTCAATTATGTTGCATTTCCAAAACATTATGACCATGATGCCTACATTTATGTTTCTCAGTTGTTTTGTCCTAGGACCCCTTATGACCCTTTACGACCTCTAAGAATACATCTTAGAGGTCTTAAAATGTCGTAAAGGGTCATAAGAGGCTCCTAGGAGGGGCCAAATGAGCTTCCACCTTCACGTGGTTGGCCCTATTAATTAGAGAATGTTAATTAAACTATTCTTGAAACATAATTGTAGGCATCATGATCACATTTTTTTGGAAACAACATAATTGAGTTGTATACCTACATGGAGAGCGATTTCTGCACCTTTGATTCCAAGTTGACACTGCGGGATGGATAACAACTTGGATCTGGAGGTGCAAAAGTTTCTCTCCATCGTCTGGGTATACCACTCAATTACATTGTCTCCAAAAAAATGTGACCATGATGCCTACAATTATGTTTCTCAGAGAATGTTAAACTATTCTTGAAACAAAGAGAAGCTCAAAGAGAAGCTGATAACAACCAATAGAACAAGTGTGGACACTTGAAGATAAATATCAAATAGGGGAAAAGCACCTGCAACAATAGAGGCAATAGCTATAGATACAAATGAGGATATCATAGAAATCCCTAATTTAGTGTTTCAGAGAACAAACGATGGACTGTGAATTAGGCATTTCTACAATATCATCATCTAAATCTATTATTTACATTGGAATGCAGCCTGTGGATATTGATACTACAGCGGCCAAGCATGATGGAGGCATCGATTCTAATGTGAATTGTAGTACTCAAGGTATACATTTTCTATTCAAATTTTGATTAATGAATATTTAATACAAGAAAACATATTCAATTGTTTAAGGTGGATTAGTTGTGATGATGAGATGCACCATTTAGATGTTAATTGTGACAGTGTCTTGGTTTCAGGAAATGCAGAAAGAGAAGCCTAGTTCAATATGCAATCTCAATTCATAAACATAGGATATCAGGTGGAGTTGAAAACCACAATAGGGTTTCATTTTTGATAGAGGTCTTTAATTGTGTATTTTAAGCTATAGACCATCGTGAAAATGTAAATGTGTTGTGTTTTTTCAACTCCACCTACTATCCGTGCATATTCTACTTGTGTTGCATGCACATTCTCAATTCAGAGTGGGAAAAATCTTATTTTTGATGCGAGGGAGAGAAGCCAAACACAAAGAACATGCAAATAAACATGACAGCTACAAAACATAAATGTAGGCATCATGGTCCCAATTGTTTGGAGACACAACATAATTGAATGCTATACCCAGAAAATACAACACAACCACTACTCCTGCAGTTCTAAGTTGACATTGTGGAGCCAAAAACCATATATAGATTCCTTATCTTTCATTTTTCGATCCCGCAGTGTCAACTTAGAACTACAGTAGTGGTTGTGTTGCATCATCTGGGTATACCACTCAATTATGATGTGTTTCTGAAACATTGTGTCCATGATGCCTACATTTATGTTTCTTAGCTGTTGTGTCCTAGGACCCCTTATGACCCTTTACGACCATTTACAACCTCTAAGAATACATTTTAGAGGTCTTAAAATGTTGTAAAGGGTCATAAGAGGCTCCTAGGAGGGGCCAGATGAGCTTCCACCTTCACGTGGTTGGCCCTGTTAAGTAGAGAATGTTAAACTATTATTGAAACAAAGAGAAGCTCAATAATTTATATCTGAATACCAATTTTGTTCTTATCAAACCATCAAAACATTTAAATAGTCTTTTAAATTGCTATTAAAAATAAAATATTTAATCAACATTTACTTACAGATTTGTGTGCTTGTCTGAGTTTGATATGTAGATATGCATAATAAACTCAGACAAGCACACAAATCTATAGGTAAATGAAGCTTTCTTAGTCAGTTTGATTTTTCTTGAGGCTGTGAATATACAGTACAATGAAAATGCTTTGTTCAATCTAATTGTGCTAAATAGAAGAAAATAGCTAAATCAAAGCTTCATAGATTCATATATGCATACTCATTATAGACAAGCAATATATTCAACTAAAGTAGGAATATATTGAAAATGGTGTCACATATTTTTTTAAACAAAAGTTAGTATTGGTCAAAATTTCATCCTTTACATAGTACTAAATTCGACCAGGACGCTATACACTCGACGGTCCATTCGATTAATTTGGGTGGATAATTTGATGACCGAATGGACTAAATTCAACCAGGATGCTATACATTCGATGAATTGGGGTGGATATTTCGACGAGAAAATTGTCTCAATTTTGACCATCACACCAATTGATCGACATCTTATTCTTCCAGTTCCAAGGGATTGTTGCAATCGATAATTCAACCACTTATGGGGTCAAAATTTTGACTATTATTTACCATGTAGAAAATTTGACGAAAAAAGATTGACGACAGTTTTAGTCACCTAATCGACCAATAGTTGTAGAAAATTCAACTAATTCTCATCAAAATTTAAGGTAAAATTTACTAGTGTTAGGAGCATCTCGAGTCCTTGCAAATCTTGTGTTACCAAAAATATGTTTGAAGTTTTATGTGTTTCTTGGTTCCTTCTTTGAACGAGTTGGTTCGGTGTTGCTCAGTTTCCTTTGTTCACCAGTGTTGGTAGGTTATTTCCCTAGCACTTGGTAATGCTTATCTGGCACTCGGTTAACCTTGCTTACTGAGTTGTTTATTTTGGATTTCTGTTGAGGCTAACTCTTTCATTTATATTTGGTCCTAAATTTAATGATGGTATCTATCATTAGGAAGTGTGTGGACCTAGATCTGGTCGTTCCTTCCATTGATGGTGGATATGAAGGCTGACTTGTTTCGGTAGCCTCTTGTATAAATGTAGTTGTTTGGTTAGAGTTTAGGGAGGTAGTTTGAGGAGTTAGAAGATAGAAGCTAGAATATTAGAGATTGTGGATAGAACCTCTCATGTTGGAGGACTTATGTACTTGATTGTAATATCTTTCCTAAACTAGAAAGGCCTTAAAGCCCGACATGTGTGAATCAATTGAAGATAATATATGAAAGTTTCTACATTCTCTCTCTCTCTCACTTTTGTGTGTTGTTTCTTCTGCATGTAATATCTACAAGGTGGATCTGGTTAGCATGTGCCTCTAGCCCCTCTCACCATCTACCCTTGTGTTAGGTGATATCAGAGTGAGGTGAGATCTGGATCTAGGTTTGCAAATCTAGGTCTGAGGATTCCTTCTTGTCAAACCCTAGTTGAATTATTGTGGGGTAGAAGATTGTGATCTAACCTGTAATTGTAGAGGGTTTCAAGATGGCTTGTGGGAGGTGAGATACAGATCCAAGATTGGCAGACATGTTGAGACAGCTTGCTAGATTAGAAGCTATTAAAATAACCTAGAGAAGAGGAATACATCTTGAAGATGTTAGTGATGATTAAATTGAGGAAGAACAAGGTGATGTAGAACCTACACTGGTGATGGATCAAGGTGAGGAAATATCGTTGAAGGCTTTGAAAAATATTAAGTCTACAACACACTTTAATCCTCCTCAGTATAGTGGAAAATTGGATTTTGGTGAATTGGTGGATTGGATCACTAAGATGGAAAAGTACTTTGAATATGAAAATGTACCTAAGAAAAAGAAGGTGAAAATTGTAAGCAAAAATTTGAAGATTCATGCATCCTTATGGTGGGAACCTCTGCACTTGGAAAGAAAGAGGAAAGGCAAAGACAAAACCAAGGTATAGAATAAAATGGTGAATAAATTGAAAGGAAAGTTCTTACACTGTGATTATCAGATTAACCTAGTTAGGCGAATGCAAAGTTTGAGGTAGAAAGATAGCTTGGTAAAATAATATGCTGAGGAGATATATAGATTAGCTATCAGATAAGGACATGTTGAAGATGATGTGGAAATAATTTCTAGATACCTGAATGGTCTGAGAGCTTCCATCCAAGAAGAAATCAGTTTGGTCAAATTAGAGAACATTGAAGAGGCTTATCAATTTACATTGAAAGTTGAGGAGAAATTGAACAAGAGACATGAGAAAAGGAAAAGAGGTAGGGATGGTAGATTCCCTAGAGGAAGAGGTACATCTCATGGTGAAAACAATAGATCTGAACCTAAAAAGAAAAATCTAGATAAAGGCAAGACCGAGTGGAAAGGTGAAATTTCATCTAGAGGCAGAGGTAGTAACTACCGAGGTGGTTATAATAGAGGTGGTTTCCAAAGAACTTTTTAGAATTATGGAGAAGAAGGACATAGATCATTTGAGTGTACACATGCAAGTAAGAAGGTCGATAATAGTAGAAAGGATTTGGTGCAAGAAGATTCATTGAATGAACCTAAGAAGGAAAATAACTTGATGGTAAGGAGAGCACTTTGGAGTGAAAGTAATAAGGAAGATATGGTAAGGAAAAGTTTGTTCAAGACAAGATGTAGAGTTTATGACAAAGTTTGGAAGGTAATCATTGACAATGGTGGCTCAAAGAATCTAGCATTTGAGGAAATAGTCACAAAGTTGTAGTTGAAAAGTTTGGAAAATCTGAAGCCCTATCAGATTTGATAGATCAAAGATGAGCATACACTCTTGGTAAATGAACAATGTTATGTGAATTTGAAAATTGAAAAGTACTATGATAAGGTGTTGTGTGATATCATGCCTATGGATTGTTGTCATATTTTGTTGGGTAGACCTTGGCAATATGATAGACATGATATATATGATGGAAGATTGCATAAATATTCTATTTGTACATCTATAAAAGTTTTCTTGATGGAAGGAAGAAATTTTGTTAAGGATTTGAAGAAGAACGATGAGTGTTTTGTTGTGATCCCTAACAAACTAAGGAAGAAAACAAAGGATAGTGTTCCTGAGGAGATGGATAAGTTACTCACCAAGTACACTAAAATTAGTTCTGATAATGTACCTGATGGTTCTCCACTGAAGAGAAGCATTGATAATTGCATGGATCTAATCCCTAGAGCTAGTTTACTGAATAAGGAACCACATTAGTTGACAACTACCAAGAATCAAGAATTGAACCGACAAACTCATGAATTATTGCAAAAAGGTTTTCTCAGAGAAAGTTTGAGTCCATGTGCAGTACCTATTGTATTGGCACTAGAGAAGAATGGATAATGGTGAATGTGTACTGATTCTAGAGAAATCAACAAGATAATAGTGAAATATAAGTTTCCTATACCGAGAATTGATGACATAATGGACAGTTTGACTGAAGCAAAGTATTTTACATAAATTGATTTGAAAAGTGGGTATCATCATATTATAATTAGAGAAGGTGATGAGTGGAAGACTGGTTTCAAGACAAAAAGAAGGTTTGTATGAGTGCTTGGATATTCCTTTTGGTTTAACTAATGCACTGAGTAATTTTATGAGGTTGATGAATGAAGTTTTGAAGAAATTTTTCAGTACATTTATGATTGTATATCTTGATGATATTTTGATATTCAATAAGACTAGAGAAGAACATTTGTTGCATGTTAAACAAGTATTATAGAGGTTGAAAGAAGAAAATTTTCTCATAAATTTGAAAAGGTGTTCATTCATGAAAGAGGAGATTATTTATTTGAGATTTGTGATTTTAGGTGATAGTTTGAAAATGGATCCTAAAAAGGTTGAAGCTATTTCAAATTGGCCTACACCTGAGAATGCTAGTCAGGTCAGATAATTTCAAGGTTTGGAAAGTTTTTACCAAAAGTTCATTAATAATTTTGGTTCAATTTTTAATGATATGATTGAGACTATGAGAGGACTTAAAAGAGATTTCAAGTGGACACATGGAGCTGATAAAGGTTTTGAGACTCTGAAGCAGAAAGTTGCTAAATTTCCTATTTTGGCATTGCCTAATTTTAATAAGGTATTTCAAGTGGAATGTGATGCAAGTGGAAGTGCAATAGGAGTTGTATTGAGTCAAGAGGGTAAACTTGTTGCCTTTTTTAGTGAAAAGTTGAATGATGCAAAAAGGAAATATTTTGTGTATGATCAAGAATTATATGCTATTGTTCAAGAACTGAAGAAATGGAGACATTATTTGATACCGAGTGAATTTTTGTTGTATACCAATCATAAGGCTTTATAGTATTTGGGTAGTCAGAATAAATTGAATCAGAGACATATGAAATGGGTTAAGTATTTGCAGAGTTATACATTTGTAATAAAGCATAAGAGTGGTGTCACTAAAAGATTTGTTGATGCCTTAAGTAACAAGAGATATTTGATGGCCAAGATGGAAATTAAAGTTGTTGGCTTTGGTGACATGAGAGATTCTTATGAATTGGATCCTGATTTTTCTAAGCCATGGAGAAAACACAGAGAACCTATTCAAGATCAACCAAGTACTAAATGGGATGAATATTTCATTCAAGAAGGTATGTTGTTTAAGGGTATTTAGTTGTGTATACCAAGAGGAGTAATGAGAACTAATTTTATAAAGGAGAAACATAGTATTGGTTTGACTAGACATTTTGGTGTTGATAAAACATTGAATTTACTTAAGGAGAAATACTTTTGGCCACATTTGTATAAAGATGTTCAAAAATTTGTGAAAAGTTGTGGAATTTGTCAAGTTGCAAAAGGAGTAAGCCAAAATACTAGATTGTATAAACCAACTTCTGTTCCTGAGAAACCATGGATTGATATCAATGTGGATTTTGTTCTTGGCTTGTTGAAGATAGTGAGAGGTAATGATTCCATATTTTTTGTTGTGGATAGATTTTCTAAAATCACACATTTTATACCTTGTAGAAAGACATAAGATGCAGTAAATATAGAAGATATTTTCTTTACGTAAATTGTAAGATTGCATGGATTACCAAGGAGTATTATCTCTAACCAGGACAGTAAATTTGTTGGCTACTTTTGCAAGACTCTTTGGAGAAATTTTGGCATCGAGTTGAAATATAGTTCTACATTTCACCCACAAACTGATGGATAGACAAAAATTGTGAATAGAAGTTTGGGAAATATTTTGAGATGTTTAGTTGGAGACACACTGAGCAATTGGGATTCTATGTTGGCACAAGTAGAGTTTACATATAATAAGTTAGTGAATAGGAGTACTGGAAAAACACCTTTTGAGATTGTAAATAGAATACAACCGAGAGGTATATCTGATTTGAGGGATATTGTTGATAAAAGAAAGAGAAGTGCTGAAGGAGTAAAGTTTACTGATTACATGAAGACATTGCATGAAGATGTGAAACATAAGTTGGAAGTAAGTAATCAGAAATACAAAGAGAGAGTTGATAGATCAAGAAGACATAAGATTTTTCTAGTCAGTGATGAAGTAATGGTTCATTTGAAGAAAGGCTGATTTCCTATTGGAACATATGGAAAGTTGAAAATGAAGAAGTTTAGCCCTTGCAGGATACTGAAGAAATTTAATAGTGGAAATGCATATGAGATTGAGTTACCTGATGCCATGGATATATCACCTATATTCAATATTATTAATTTGTATGAGTATCATGAACTTGATGAAGACATGACAATATGAATGGATTATCCTAAGAAGTAGACCAAAGAAGTTGAAAAGATTTTGGAGAAAAGAATTGGCAGAAGTACAAGAGGAAAACAATATATGGAATATCTGGTAAAGTGGAAGAATAGACTGATTGAAGAAAGTTCTTGTATTTTACAATCTGAGTTGGATGTAGCTCAGATCATACCTACTTCATGATTCAGAGAATCATTTTCAAATAACCCCAGGTGTTTGATGCAGGAGAATCTTAGGTCCTTGGCAATCCTATGTCACCAAAAATATGTTTGAATTTTTCTATGTTTCCTGATTCCTTCTTTGACTAAGTTGTTTTAGTGTTTCTTGGTTTCCTTTATTCACTGGTGTTGCTTGGTTATCTCTCTGGCACTTGGTAATCCTTGGCTGGTGCTCGATTACCATTTCTTAGCGAGTTTTTTATTTTGGATTTTTGTTGAGGCTGACTCTTGCATTTATATTTGTTCATGGATTTAATGATGGTATCTATCATTAGGAAGTGTGTGGACCTAGATCTATTTATTCCTTCCATTGATAGTGGATATGAAGGCCAACTTGTTTCAGTAGCCTCTTGTATATATGTAGTTGTTTGGTTAGAGTTTAGGGAGGCAATTTCAAGAGTTAGAAGATAGAAGCTAGAAGATTAGAGATTGAGGATAGAACCTCACATGTTGCAGGCCTTTTGTACTTGATTGTAATATCTGGCCTAAATTGGGAAGGCCTTACAACTCGGCATGTGTAAATCAATTGAAGATAATATATGAAAGTTTCTACATTCTCTCTCATTTTTATTTTTCTTCTTTGTGTGATCTCTGCAAGGTGGATTTGGTTAGGGTGTGACTTTGACCCCTCTCCCCATCTACCCTTGTGTCAGATTTTTATCTAGGTCATAATTTTACACTGATTAGGGTCTATGGTTGCCTACAACCCCCTCATATGTTACCAGAGTATGTACCACCAAGGGTAGCCTAGTTGGAGTTTTTTGTGGCAATTGATGTGGACTGACAAGGAGCACTTGGCACCACATAGAAAATGAGCTTTTAATTCTTGACAGTTTAAACTAGGAATCTTTTTGATTGGAAAAGGAGCACTTCCACAAGTTAGCTTATCATCAAATCATTACAAAATGGCCTCTACTACATACATATATGTAGACTTAGAGGATCTCATCAGAAGTGCTAGAATGCTACTCATCCCAAATATTCATACAATAAAAGGCCATGAGGGATGTGATGAATAGGATGTGATTAGAAACACAATGGATGAGGATGAGATAGGAAGAAGACTTACCGAATTCTATGACTTATTGAATTTGGAATCTCAGCTCAAAAATGCCAAGATTGATTTTGGAGGATTCTTCACAGACCTCCCCTACTTAGCCAAAATTAACAGAATGATAGAGATGCATGACACTCTATCTAGCCAACTAGAGGGTTAGCTTAAAGAAAAGCTAGAAGTAAAAAGGGATTATTCTCCTTCTCACTATGAAGAATACATTGATGAATCTCGGGAAGGAAATAGTCCACCCCAAGTCAATGAGCCCCCTATCATTGATGTAATTCAAGATGCACCTGAGACAGGAATGTATATGAACCACCTCAAAAGAGGAAAAAACTTGAGGAATGAGAGCCCCCTAAAAGGAAGAGACAAAGGAAAGAAATAGATAGAATTAAAGCCTTTTTGCCTAGTGATAGATCATATCATCAGCATTTGAGGAAGAATATCAGAGAGGGAAAGAAGGTATCCACACAAGAAGAAGTGGAGTTACCCCTATTTCTTAGTCAAGATGAAAGGGAAATGTACTTGGAATAATTTCTCAATGATGATAAATTCATCAAGAGTGAAGAATTCAAGAATTTCCTTATATGGAGGAAGCAAAAAGAGATTGCAAAAATAGTACCTAAAGGTAGTACTCCAGATGATGAGGCACTAAAGGCCTTAGCAAAATATGATCCAGAATCTGAGACAATTACTGTGGAAGAAGCTAGGGAAATGGTTAAGTCTAGCAGGATGCTCCTAGTACTCAGTTGGGACCTTACATCATCTTTTATCATAGGTCAAATCAGAATGAAACCTAAGGGTAATCCATCTTATGAGGCCCAAATTGGAGATATGATAAGAGGAAGTGGATATGATCCTAAGTACCAAACCTTAGTAATGTGGTCCCTTGCACCAAGAACCCAAAAGCCATCCTTACTTAGCATAGAGGATAAAATGCAAGGGGACAAGATCATATAAACTATTCAAAACACTATTGATCTAGAAGTATCTAAGATAGTGACTCACTTTGCACATTTGAATTAAGCTAAAAGAGCTCAATTGTCAAATATATATGCAAAACTATTTGAAAGTACAGTAACCATAGGAAAGGAAAGGGATCAAGGACTAATGAAAATCAAAGTCCTAGAAAATGAGTTGGAAGAATTAAAGGTAAAAATTGAAGAGACTTCTAAAGCATCTCCTCCTCCATCCCCACAGATTAAAGATCTAGTTCAATTAGTGGAAGAAATTCCTATTGAATTGGTAGAAAAATAAGAAAAGGACAAGCTGGGTGTATCTCTCAAGGAACTCAATGATGTATTAAAAGATAGGCATCAGGAAATTAAAGGAAAATTGGACTTAGTCCATAAATCATACTCTATGTTGCAGAAGACAAATGACAGGATCAAAGATGCGATGGCTACTCTAGAGCCACTTTTCAAGATCTGGTTTGGAAGAGGGATTTTGTTTGAGAATCTTGAAGAAGTGCAACCTCATAGGACATATATTCCACAATTAGTTATTGAGGTAGGAGAAAAGATAGAGAAAATTTCCACAACTTGGGGGATTTTTCAAGGGCAAGGAGAATCAGGTGAGAGCCAAAATGGGTATGTTTGGTCTAGATTTTAGTAAATACCTCCCTCCAATTTGCAAAGATGATGGTAACATCATGAAAGTTGAGGAGTGGAAATAAAATATGAGTCACTTGGTTATTAGGTAGGAGGCATTTTTAAATAATGATGGATCCTTAGATATTGCTAGGGTCAACAACATTTTGGATGATATGTTTAAAACAAAAAATGAATGTACCAAATTTTTTGTTGACACAAAGGCCATCACTAACTCAAGATGGGATAAGTAGGTCAAGTAGTTACAAAGCCTAAAAATGTACACCTAGCCATTAGAAGAAGAAGTTTTTGCATGGGACAAGAGTACTAAACCAAAGAAGAAGATCCCATCAATAATTGAAGTTGAAGAAATAGAAGAAGAGTGAGTTCAAGCATTGTACCTGATCTATGAGCATAGTGAGAGTAACTTCTATATAGGGGATGATGTAGGTTATCTGAATGATGGTCATCATTCATGAAAAAACTATTTGCAATTACTCTGAATACCAATAGACAAAGGTTCGGCTTAAGGAGAATTCACAATGAGAAGAAACAACTTCTAGTGCCATTTCCTTCAATTTCTATTTCAATTTAAATATTTTTTGTATTCTAGTGAAATTCACTATCTAGGCCATCTGAAGCTTGTTGCATACTTATTTTAAGGATTCCAAGATGGAAAGTATATATAAGAGGTCCCCTTTTTTGTAAAGGTTGGTGAATTACTCAGTGTAATAGGATTTTTTGCATTTAGTGTCTTGATTCTAAGGAATCTTAGCTTTTGAATGTACTGATATAGGAAATTTATCAATGAAAATACACTGAAGTTCCTTTGTATATGTCTTGTTGTCTTCATATATGAATTTGATTTCTTTATGTATTTAATATGTAAGGTAGTTTTAGATACATCATTCTACAAGGTATATAGTTGGGTTAAATCTTAAGTTCATTTCAAGGAAAGGGTAAATCTTCAGTGAGGTCTCATAGATTTCAATAGCTATGCATGGATTTGATGATATAACGTATACATGGGAGGGTAATTTGTAAGGCATTTTATCTGGGGTTTGGGGTTATTTGAATTGAAAATTTTTCTATAGATATATATTTGTTGACTCTAATGCCCTAGGATTTAGCACTAGTCATTACTTAGGATACACTGTTTCACCATCAATCAAAATGAATAATTGATGCAGAAGAATCTCGGGTCCTTGGCAATCTTGTGTCACCAAAAAAATATTTGAGTTTGTTTGTGTTGTTTGGTTTTTGCTTTCACCAAGTTGGTTTGGTGTTTCTCATTTTCCTTTGTTTGATGGTATTGGTTGGTTATCTCTCTAGTGCTCGGTGAATTTCCCTGGCGCTCAATGATGCTTGTTTAGCACTTGGTTTCCTTGCTTACCGAGCTTTTTGTTTTGGATTTCTTTTGAGGCCGACTTGTGCATTTAATTTGGGTCATAGATTTAATGTTGGTATCCATCATTGGGAAGCATGTGGACCTAGATCTCATCATCCCTTTTGTTGATTATGGATCTTAAGGCCGACTTGATTCAGCAGCCTCTTGTATAAATGTAGTTGTTTGGTTAGAGTTTGAGGAGTCATTTTTTGAGGAAGTTTTAGATAGAAGATAGAAGATAGAAGATTAGGATTACCTACAGATCCTTGCATGTTTGAGGAATTTTGTACTTGATTATAATATCTGGCCAAAACTGGGAAGGCCTTACAACCCGACATGTATGAATCCATTTGAAGATAATATATGGAAATTCTGCATTCTTTGTCTCACTTTTGTATGTTTTTGCTTCTGCGTGTTGTTGAGCAAGGTGGATCAGGTTAGGGTGTGTCATTTTTGGCCCTTCCTACCTACTCTTGCATCAAGTGGTATTAGAGCAAGGTGAGATCTAGATCTAGGTTTGTGAATCTAGATTTGAAGGTTCCTCCTTGTGAAACCCTAGTTGAATTGTTTTGGGGTAGAAGATTGCAATCTGACTTGCAATTATAAAGGGTTTTCAAGATGGTTTGTGGAGGGGAGATGCGGATCCAAGATTGGAAGACATGTTGAGACAACTTGCTACAAGATTAGAAGCTATTGAAACAGCCCAAAGAAGAGGAAGACATCTTGAAGATGTTAGTGATGATGAAATTGAGTTAGAACAAGGTGATGTAGAACGTGCACCTATTATTTATTATGGTGAAGAAATATTCTTGAAGGATTTAACAAGTCTAAAGTCTACACTACACTTTAATCCTCTTGAGTATGGTGGGAAATTGAATTTTGATGAATTGGTGGATTGGATCATAGAGATGGAAAAGTATTTTGAGTATGAAAATGTACGTGAGGAAAAGAAGGTGAAAATTGAAAGCACAAAATTGAAAAGTCATGCATTCTTGTGGTGGGAACATCTGCAGCTGGATAGAAAGAGGAAAGGCAAAGACATAATCAAGGTATGGAGTAAAATGGTGATTAAATTGAAAGGAAAGTTCTTACCTTGTGATTATTAGATTAACCTAGTTAGGTGAATGCAAAGTTTAAGGTAGAAAGATAGCTTGGTAAAGTATTATAATGAGGAATTCTATAGATTAGATATCAGATCTAGATGTGATGAAGATGATGTGGAAATAATTGCTATATACTTGAATGGTTTGAGAGTTTCTATCCAAGAAGAAATCGGTTTGGTCAAATCAAAGAACATTGAAGAGGCTTATCAATTAGCATTGAAAGCTAAGGAGAAATTGAATAAGAGGCATGAGAAAAGACAAAGAGGTAGAGGTGGTAGATTCCCTAGAAGAAGAGGTAGATCCCATGGTGAAAATAATAGATCTGAACCAAAAAATACAACTCTAGATAAAGGCAAGACCAAGTGGAAAAGTGAAAGTTCATCTAGAGGCATAGGTAGTAACTACCGGAGTGGTTATAACAAAGGTGGTTTCCAAGGAACTTGTTACAATTGTGGAGAAGAAGGATATAGATCATTTGAGTGTACACATGCAAGTAAGAAGGCTGGTAATAGTCAAAATGCTTTGGTACAAGAAGAGTCACCTTATGAACCTAAGAAGGAAAATAATTTGATGGTAAGGAGAGCACTTTGGAATGAAGGTAAAAAGGAAGATGCAATAAGGAAAATTTTGTTCAAGACCAGATGTAGAGTTTTTGACAAAGTTTGAAAGGTAATAATTGACAGTATTAGCTTAGAGAATCTAGCATCCGAAGAGACGGTCACAAAGTTATAGTTGAAAAGTTTGGAACATCTGAAGCCCTATCATATTTCATGGATCAAAGATGAGCATACACTCTTGGTAAGTGAACAATGTTATGTAAATTTGAAAATTGGAAAGTACTATGATAAGGTGTTATATGATATCATGCCTATGGATTGTTGTCATATTTTGTTGGGTAGACCTTGGCAATATGATAGACATGCTATATATGATGGGAGATTGCATAAGTATACCATTTGGGCTGATGGGAAAAGACAAATCTTGTTAACTTTGATGGAAGAACCTATTAGTAATGTTTTCACATCTGTGAAATTTTTCTTGATGGAAGGAAGAAAATTTGTGAAGGATTTAAAGAGAAATGATGTATGTTTTGCTGTGATTCCTAAAAAATTGAGTAGGGAAATAGAGGATAAAGTCCATAAGGAGATTTATAGGTTACTCACCGAGTACAGTGAA
Source organism: Chamaecyparis obtusa (assembly GCA_027943335.1). Taxonomy (NCBI): domain Eukaryota; kingdom Viridiplantae; phylum Streptophyta; class Pinopsida; order Cupressales; family Cupressaceae; genus Chamaecyparis; species Chamaecyparis obtusa. Next base: position 566,076 of record BSBK01004288.1, on the reverse strand, counting down.
ATTAGATCTGATAATGTCCCTGATGGTTTTCCCTCAAAGATAAGCATTGATCATTGCATGGATCTTATCCCTAGAGCTAGTTTACCAAATAAGGCACCTCATCGGTTGACACCTAGTGAGAATCAGGAATTGAATTGACAGATTCAAAAATTATTACAAAAAGGTTTGATTAGATAAATTTTGAGTCCTTGTGTAGTACCTATGGTATTATCACCTAAGAAGAATGGAGAATGGTGAATGTGTACTAATTCCAGAGCAATCAACAAGATAATAGTGAACTATAGGTTTCCTATAGTGAGGATGGATGATATAATGGATAGTTTGACTGGAGAAAAGTATTTTACCAAGATTGATTTGAAAAGTGGGTATCATCAGATTAGAATTAGCAAAGGTGATGAATGGAAGACTAATTTCAAGACAAAAGAAGGTTTGTAGGAGTGGTTGGTTATGCCTTTTGGTTTAACTGATGCATCGAGTACATTTATGAGGTTGATGAATGAAGTTTTCAAGAAATTCTTGGGTAAGTTTGCGATTGTATATCTTGATGATATTCTTATATTTAGTAAGACCAGAGAAAAACATTTGTTGCATGTTAGACAATTTTTGCAGAGATTGAGAGAAGAAAAGTTGTTGATAAATCTGAGAAAATGTTCATTCATGAAAGAGGAGATTTTTTATTTGGGATTTTTTACTTCACTTGATGGTTTGAAAATGTATCCTGAAAGGGTTGAAGCTATTCTGAATTATCCTACACCTGAGAGTAATAGTGAGGTATGATCATTTCATGGTTTGGAAAGTTTTTAATGAAATTTCATTAGGAATTTTAGTTCAATTTGTAATGCTATAACTGAGACTATAAGAGGAGACAAAAGAGAATTCAAGTGGACACATGGAGCTAATAAAATTTTTGAGACTCGGAAGTAGAACTTTGTTAAATTTCCTATTTTGGCATTACCTAATTTTAGTAATGTATTTCAAGTGGAATGTGATGCAAGTAGAAGTGCAATTGGAGTTGTGTTGAGTCAAGAAGGTAAACCTATTGCTTTCTTTAGTGAAAAGTTGAATTATGCAAAAAGGAAATATTCTATGTATGATCAAGAATTCTATGCTATTGTTCATGCACTGAAGAAATGGAGACATTATTTGATACCGAGTGAATTTGTGTTGTATACCAATCATAAAGATTTACAGTATTTGGGTAGTTAGAATATGTTGAATTAGAGACATCTGAATTGGGTTGAGTATTTGCAAAGCTATACATTTGTGATAAATCATAAGAGTGGATTCAGTAACTGAGTTGTTGATGCATTGAGTAGAAGGAGATCTTTGATGATCGAGATGAAAATTGGAATTCTAGGATTTGATGACATGAGAAATTCTTATGAATTTGATCCTAATTTCTATGAGCCATGGAGAAAGTGTAGAGCACCTATTCAAGATCAATAGAATACTAAATGAGATGAATATTTTATGCAAGCAGGTATGTTGTTTAAAGGTATTCAGTTGTGCATACCAAGAGGAGCAATGAGAACTAATTTGATAAAAGAGAAATATAGTAGTGGTTTAGCTGGACATTTTGGTGTTGATAAGACATTGAATTTTCTTAAGGAGAAATAATTTTGGCCACATTTATATAAAGATTTTTATAAATATGTGAAAATTTGTGGAGTTTGTCAAGTTGCAAAATGAGTTAGCAAGAATACTGGATTGTATACACTGATTGCTATACCTGAGAAACCTTGGAGTGACATTAGTATGGATTTTGTTCTTGGCTAACCAAAGATAGTAAGAGGTAATGATTATTTATTTGTGGTTGTGTATAGATTTTCTAAAATGGCTCATTTTTTACGTTGTAGAAAGACATCAGATGCAATGCATGTAGTAGATATTTTATTTAAGGAAATTGTTAGATTGCATGGATTACCGAGGAGTATCATCTCTGATCAAGACAGTAAATTTGTTGGATACTTTTGGAACTCTTTGGAGAAAGTTGGATACTTGGTTGAAATATAGTTCTACATTTCACCCACAGACTGATGGAAAGCCAAAAGTTGTGAATAGAAGTTTGGGAAATCTTTTGAGATGTTTAGTTGGAGACACACTGAGTAATTGGGATTCTATGTTGGAACAAGAAGAGTTTTCATATAATAATTCAGTGAATAGGAGTACTAGAAAAATACCTTTTGAGATTGTAAATGGCATACAACCAAGAGGTCTATCAGATTTGAGAGACATTGTTGATGAAAGAAAAAGAAGTACTGAAGGAGAAAATTTGCTGAGTACATGAACACATTGCATGAAGATGTGAAGCTCAAACTAGAGAAGAGTAATTAGAAATAGAAAGATAGAGCTGATAGATGAAGAAGACATAAGACTTTTGATGTTGGTGATGAAGTGATGGTTCATTTGAAGAAAGAAAGATTTCCTATTGGAACATATGGGAAGCTGAAGATGAAGAAGTTTGATTGTTGCATGATTTTGAGAAAATTTGATAGTGGAAATGCATATGAAGTTGAGTTACCTAATGACATGGATATATCACCTATATTTAAAATTTATGATTTGTATGAGTTTCATGAACTTGAAGAAGACATGATAGTACTGATGGATTATCCTAAGAAGCAGAATGAAGAAGTTGAGCATATTTTGGAGTGAATAATTGGAAAAAGTACAAGAGGAAAACAATATATGGAATATCTGGTAAAGTGCAAGAATAGACTGATTGAGGATAGTTCATGGATTTCATAGTTTGAGTTGAATGTAGCTTGGATCATACCTATTTCATTATTTGGAGAATCATGTCAAATAACCCCACGTGTCTAATGTAGGAGCATCTCGGGTCCTTGGCAATCCTATGTCACCAAAAACATATTTGAGTTTGTTTGTGTTGCTTGATTCCTTCTTTAACCGAGTTGGTTTGTTGTTGCTCGGTTTTCTTTGTTCACCGGTGTTGGTCAGTTATCTCTCTGGCACTTGGTGAATTTCCCTGGTGCTCAGTGATGCTAGTATGGCACTCAGTTTCCTTGCTTACCAAGTTGTTTGTTTTGGATTTCTTTTGTGGCGGACTTGTATATTTAATTTGGGTCATAGATTTAATGTTGGTATCCATCATTGGGAAGTGTGTGGACCTAGATCTAGTCATCCCTTCCATTGATTGTAGATCTGAAGGCTGAATTGATTTGATAGCCTCTTGTATAAATGTAATTGTTTGGTTAGAGTTTGAGGAGTCATTTTTTGAGGAAGTTTGAGATATAGGGTATTTTCATAGATATAGGGTATTTTCCTACGAGTGAAAATCTAGACTAGATTGAAGAGACTTCTGCTAATAAAAATACTTCATGTGATTCTAAGAAGTTACAGGATTAAGTCATAGCTTTGAGAAAAAAGGAGCAAGAACAATTGATAGAAATTTTTAAAAGGAGAAAAGAGCCGGAACAACAAAATTATGAGTTTCTCAAGGAAAGACATGAGCTCATAAGAAAGAAAAAGAAGAATGAACTTGAGGCTGAGTTTCTGAATCAAGGATTTAAGGGTTTAGACTATGAGCTATTTAGCGATATGGAAGCTCTAAGAAAAAATGCTAATATCAATGAGCCTAATCCTAATAAGGATGAATTTGAGGGCAAAGGCCCGATTTTAAGGTAGTTGCATCCATCAAAGATCAAAAGAAATGAGGATCTCAAAAATAATGTAAAGGATGCAGCTGACAAAGGAAAGCAGAAAATGATTGGGATCAGCATAAATGAATCCAAGAAGAATAGTATTTTCCCTTGCGTTATGCCTCATAAAAACTTAGAATTAGAAAAGGCTAGAAAGGCCAAAGAAGATCTGGCTATCCAATTAGAAGAATTAGAGTTAGAAGCTGCTGCAAATGAGATCAAAAGAAAGATTTCATTCTTACATGCTAATATGAATATTGTTGCTAGTAGCTCAATCCCTCTTACTGGTGGGATAGTACCACAGAGCCTACAATGTAGTACAAAGCCAAGTGTCCAAGTTCCAGGCCCCAATCAAATCATCCAAGGACTAGTTCAAAATATAAACCCATCATCCCCTTTGGCTAGTGTTCCCATGGGTAACATGTCATGTCAAAATGTTGGACGGATGGGAGCACAAGTTCTACCAAAATTTCAAAGGAGACCAGTTCACCTGGACAAATACTCACCATTTTTATTTGATGGTATCCCTGATCAATTGAATGCTATCCCTAATGAGGTAAGAGACAAGATCCCTAAATTCACTAGAAATAATGTAGTTACATGTGAAGAAAATCTTAAATATTTTACATATAAGATACATGACTATGAAATTAAGAATGAAGATGTGATAATGAAACTCTTTGTTTAGTCATTAATAGAAGATGCTAGAGATTGGTATCTAGGTTTTCCTCAAAATAGTATTACTTCATGGGAAGAATTTGCAAAAGTTTTTAAAGAGAAGTATGTCGAACATGTAAATTCTAGTTACATTCTTAATGAGTTCAATAACATTAAGAAGAATTTAAATGAGAGCATGTCAAAATTCAATGATAGATTTCAAAAAGCTATGTGGGTAAAAGTACACAGTTGTGTCACACTTTTATAAAGGAAAAGGTCAACAACACACAATTTTTTTAACTTTAACGACATAAAAATGGCATTTATGTTTAAAATTTGGAGATGATGTAAACTAATGAAATGTGTAAAAGTGGATGAAGTTTATGCCTGTAATTTTTTTAATTTTTTTAGCAAGAATTTACATAGTTTTTTAAATTTTTTAAGTCCATTTTTTACTTGCTGAAAAATGCTAAAAAATGAGGGTCTTGTTCGCAACAAAAAAGTATATGCAAATAATCTTTTTTTCCTTTGATTTTAAAATATGTCATAGATAAAATGTATAGCTAGTGCAGAAAAGAAGAAAAATTAGTTTTCAATGTATATTTTCTCTAATATAACTACTCAAAGTCGAACATACCTGAAATCCATAGTTTTCATCTCGGGCCAAATTTCCCCTATCAAATCTACACCATTTAGAAAATAAATTACACACTCTTGAAGATAACTCTCTCCCCTAGTGTTAAATATAAATTTTTAATTTTTTTGATAAGCTTTACTATTTTTTTCTATTTTTGAAGCATCTTGTTCTCAAATGTTAAAATACCTACTTGCAGTATTTTGAAATTATAATATATTAGATCTAATTAAAATACTATAAAAATTATATGATGATAATCTTGACTCTGTGCTCTAAAAAAGGGTATTTTTATATTTATAAAAAAATATCATTAAAAAGAGTAAGAGTTATTGAAACATCGCTTTTCTGAAATAATTTTATTTCTTTAGTAATTGTTATAAAACATGCATTTAATAGATATTTCCAATTGGAAAAGGTGAATAACTTATCTAAGTTAGCTAGAATGAATCTAGCTAGACCATATGTTTGACAAAAAATAATTTTAGTTAGAAATACTCAAATTCAGCTATGCTGATAAGTTGTCCTGAAACGTGACACAACTTTGTACTTTTACCCATGTACAAACTATTTAAATTTTTGAGACTAGATGATGAGGTTTGTTTGACCACATACTTCAATGCTTTAGAGGGAAAAATGTCTTACCTTTTGGGAGACAAAAGCTTACATACTTTGAGAGATGATTTCAAGATAGCCATAACTATTGAGAGTAATAGAAAGGCTTCTGGTCAAATGTACAAATGGGATGAAGGGAGGTTGTGGGAAGAAACAAGACCATATGCTATGAAACCTACCAAAGAAGATGACAAGGTTGAAAAATTGGAAAATATTGTCAAAGATCTTTCTACTAGATTTGATAAGGGTAGGAAAGGTTTTCAATATAATAGATCACCATATCAAAGGCATGAAAGATTTCCTAGGCTACATGATCAGCCATACAAAAGAAGTTGGAAGGATGGGAAACCTATTTTTGACACCCAAGAGCTAAAAAAGGGAAGGGATACTCCTAATCCTTTGAAGAAAGATACTACACATAATTTAGAAAGTATTCCATGGTGTGTGGCCTATAACATGCCTCTCTCACCTTACCAATGTGTTGTAGCCCAAGCTCTAGGAGATGAACCAGAAGATTCACTTGCAGGAGACCACAAAGGATCTGAAAAGTCTGTAGTAAATATGTTTATCACCGAAAAGGTGGAGGAACTTTCCTCTTCAGAAGATGAAGAGATATTAGTTGATGTTGATCATAAGAGGAGAATTCTCCTACTTTATGAGCAACAAATATTTTCTAATTTTGATCCTGAGGAGCCTAATGATGACACTTGTTAAACTGATATAATTAGACTAGAAATGGATGGTAATTACAGGAGAAAGCCCAGTAAAGAAGAAATTAGGACTCTCACTGTGGCTGCAATTTCTCAAGCTAGATCCTCATATAACTTGAGAAATAGAAAAGTTGATGCTGATCAAGGAGTACCAAGGTCAATATTTCTTAATGATTATTCTCAGAATAAGGTTTCTCCTAAACCAAATTCTTTCCCAAGAAGAAGTAATAGCAACAAAGAGGAACCTGTCATGGTTCAAAGTACTAAGAAGAATACAAAAATTACCATTGAAAAGAGAAACACAAATATTGGTGGAAGAAAAGACTTATCTAACCTTTCTACTAAGCCCCCAACTTTTGACATGAGACATGCTTTGTCTCAAATGAAGGTATCAATCCCTTTATTGGAAAATCTTGAAAATAAAAGAGCATAAGGCAGTAGCTTTGGATTTGATAAATGAACAAGGATACATTCCTATTATGTTAGAAAATCCATAGCCAGTAGGAGGACCTATGATAGCAAAAGAGATCTCCAACTTTTGTGTTGGAAATATTATGACCCAAGAGCCATCTTCCATTGACCCTTTTTATGTCACTGTGATTGTAAATAACTTATTGCTAAAAAATTGTATGATAGACTCTAGTGTTGCAACTATTTTGATGCCTTACCATGTTATGAAGGAGCTAGGGCTTTAGGTTGATACATCTAATGGAAAATGTTATGCCATGGATAACAGAGTAGTTCCTTTTGTAGGAACTTTAGTTGGAATAGAGGTGAAAATTGCTGCTTTTCCTGAGGCTACTTACAAAATGGATGTGGTTGTAGTTGATACCAAACCTCATTATGGTATGCCACTATCAAGACAATGGGAAGCAACAGTGGGAGGAAACTTGCAACTAGACCTGTCATATGCCACTATACCTATAAATGGTACTGAGGTAAAATTGTATAGAAAGCTTCGCTCCTCAGTCATGATTGAAATGGTAGCACATGAGGATCTAAATTACTATGTTGACATTGACATGGAAAACTTCATGGTTGAGGAAATCGTGCCACAACTTAAAAATACTGATCTAGTTATTGATGAGCTACTATTACAGCAAGATGGATTATGGAAATTATACTTTGATGGAGGATGCTCTAAGGAAGGCTCAGGAGCTGGTGTATTGTTTATATCCCCATTAGGTATTACTTTCAAATAATCTTTCCTGTTGACCTTCCAATGCACTAATAACAATGCAGAATATGAGGCTATGATATTGGGATTATATATTGCCATGAAACATGGTATAAAATGTTTGAAAGTTTATGGAGATTCCCAATTAATCATTTCCCAGATTAGATCACAGTATGTTGCCAAAGATGATAGGCTTAAATTATATAAATATGTTGTTTGGGATAGAAAAGAATTTTTTGATGCTTTCAATATTCTCTAGATAGAAAGATAAAAAAATATCATGGAAGACTTCCTTGCAAATGTTTCATTAAAAAATAATGATGTAACCCTTACTAGTGTATCAAAATTAGAAATAAAAAGTAGACCTGATGTTCCTGACAATGTTTGTAATTAGCAAGTCTTTGAGGATGACAATGATATACTAAAGTTCATTTAGGGTTTGGATCAATATGATGGACAAAAGATTGATTTTAATACCCATCAAGAAATAGTTGATGGAAATGAATGTGTCTTAGGGAATGAAATTGTTCAACTAGCTTCTAACCATATTACTAAGGGGCTAGTTGAATTAGAAGGAATGTTCAAGATAAATGACAATCATATGTCCCAAAAATCCAATGCTCAGGTGGATGATCTAGAATTAATAAACCTAAGGTTAGAAATATCCCCTTAACTAGTGTATATTGGAAAAATACTCAGTAGGGAGATAAGAATTAATTTTATAAGGTTGTTGAAAAGGTATAAACATGTTTTTTCCTAGACATATGATGATCTCAAAGCCAATAGGGAAAATCTGTTTGAGCATGAAATCCTTCTAAAAGAAGACGCCAAACCTTTCAAACAAAAGAAAAGGCCCATTAATCCCCTGTTAGTTGTGTGTGTGAATTTTGTAACTAGCTACGGACACAACACTGTAGTAAAACATTAGAGGTTAGCAGAAATCAAAATCTAACAAATAAATGAAACTAAGCTAACTAGGGGATTTACTACCTTCTAGTAGGTGTGAGTATGATGTTCTCAGATTGAAATCAAGATCAGTGACAATGAAACACCTAAATGAAGGATTTAATGCTAAAGAGTGAAAGACTATATGAATGCAGATTAATCTATATTTTTTGTATTTTGTATGCAATTAGGATGGAAAACTATATGAATCTAAGATAGAATTGATTGAAAATGATATGCATATTTAATCTAAGAATGATATGAATTGATATGAAAATCTATGCAAAAACTATGAATTACTGTGAATTGATCTCACAAAGTCGCATGTTGCAAAAGCTTGATTCTTTGTACGTAATTTCACTAGAGTAATTGTGAAAATTTGAGAGATATGCAATTGAAAGCTTGAGGGATATGAGAGATTGAAAGCTTGAGAGATCTATTATGAAGAGCTGAGCCTTGTTTTCATAGAAATCTAGGGCATGAGGATGCATTGAAAACAACCATAAATCACTCTTGATAAACTTAGGTTGATTTTTGAGTTATCAAGAAATTAAGAATAAATAAACTCATAAAATCATGAAAAAGCAATTTTTATCTCAAAATAGAGCTTTAGTTCACTTTTTCAACTCACAATCACGTGTTGAGTTTAGAAAGTTAACAATTGAAATTAGTAGTTGTTTTAAAATTCAGTGTTTTTCTGATTGTTCATGATTTAATATGAATTAATTTAATAAATAAAGTGATTTATTTTCAACTTAATTGATTTTGAATTAAAACAATTGATTTATGGGTTAATCAATTATTAAATCAAACTTTATTCCTATTAAATCATTAAATTTGACAAGTTTGATTTTAAATCAATTAAATAAATATCCAATTGATTTTTTGTAGGAATTTTGATTTATTGTTAAATAAAAATAATATTAATTAGGAATAAATGCAATTAAATATAATTAAATAATTAAGTGGCAGTATTAATCTAATTAATTAAATATTCATCATATTCAATTAATCAAATTTAGGATAAATGAGATTTATCGCCAAATAATATTCAATTAAAGATAATTATGATAAATTAGGAATATTTAGGAAATATTCCCTGATGCAGAATTAGGATAAAATTAATTAGGGTTTTGATAAATTGATGTGCAGATGTGCCTTAGGTTAGGACTTTGATGTCAATTTTATTCAAATTGTTGATATAGGAGGTTAATGAACCTATAGCCCATTTTTGGGGTATTACATTTTGCCCCTCTTTGAATTACTATGTGAAGCATAGTGGTTCAAAGAATAGTTTGTGTTTGATGTACAGAACTGATTTGAAAGATGAACTGATTCCAAGATAGAAACCAATTGAAATATTTGAAGTTGTTAGGTCTTGATCGACCAAAGATAATGTTAACTATAGAAACGATGAATCGATGATTACGAAAAAGTGCCAAAACACCTGATTCTGAACCTTATGATTGTGAAGAAGTGAGTGACCGATTCTAGACCTGATTTTCCCAAGAGAATCATATTGGTATCACATCCTGAATCTATTAGTTACAAAGAAAAAAGGAAATACCACTAATGAACCATTGGTTACAAGATAGATTTAGGATACCAGATTGATATGGATCTTGACGAATCTAATATGCCCCAAGAGATGATAGATTTTACCCAAGCGATGAGGACTTTCGATGAATTAGTAACTAGATGTGGTTGTTGTCTTGATTACTGAGGAAATATTTGATTTTTAGATTTAGATTTACAAACTTTGAATGATGTGCGATACCATGCCCCCTTTGGGATTAAAATTGAAATCTGACAAGAAAAGTCAGTGTTGAATGGTTTAGAAGCATGTTAATCAATTTGAGAAGTGGTTGTGCATGTTCGAGAATGCGTTCTGCATCGTTTGGAGGTCTTAGAGACCAAGTTTGACTAGATTTGACCATGAGTTGACCATGGGTGACCAAGTTGAAATTTTGTTAGTTTGATGTAAGATAATCAATTAAGTTGGATTCTAGATTTCTATGATGATTGAAGGTAAATTATGCAAGTATTTAATAATATAAACGATCTCAGATTTTGATTTTGATCTCAAAAATGAGTTTGACTTGCTATTTCATTGGAGGGACCTTCATACAATGCTCAGTCCTTGTGTCATTTTTAGCATTTTTGTTTTTGAAGAATCGTTTAAGTGTTCAAGCAATTTGTGAGACCATGTAAACATGCAAAATGAGATGCAAACCTAAGACCTAGGACCTAGTCACTAATCATGCGTCGATTTGTTGGCATCATTGAACTTTTTAGGTAACCAAATAAATCAATACAATACCCACTAGTTGTGAAACTATAGACATATGAATATTGATTTGTATGCACAAGAATAAATACAATCCCACTGTCTAGACAACCATGGACATATGAATATTGATTTTATTTTCGGAATGTCGGATTAGATATAAGCACCAAGGCATAAATGCCAGGATGACCTGAATATCATATCCATTTTGATATAGCAATTTGTATAAGCATCAAAACATAAACATTGTGATGATCAGAATATGCCTTGCATTACAAACACATCAAGCAATCAAGAGATCCTTCTAAATACAGTGTGAATTACCCGTAGTGACCCTTTATCATTCACATCCTTAGGTAAGATCCTGTTTCATAGTAGGAGTAAGAACTTTCTCAAAAAGACAATAGTTAGGTCAAACTTCCTTGAATTTTCTAGGTATCAATGGTCAAGGTACGCATGGCCATCCAATACGAGATAGAGGCTCTTAGAGACGGACACCATTTCAATCTAGAATTGCCAAATTTGTTAGATGTTCACATACAAGTAGAAAAAAATAAAAGATTATGCCCCTAGTCATCACTCTCTAAATCCTGTATATGACATCATTGAAGAGCTCGAAAGGACACAATATGAAAAAATCTCAATGTGAATCAGTAAGCATACAAGGAGATAAAAGCATGTAAAAGCATAGATTGTTTTCATTTGTGGTAATGTTTGATTGTTTGTGTTTGATTGAAAAATCCTTTCTAGTAGGAGATTGACTGACTGACTCGGATGTAGTTTCAAAGGACTCTGACTAAATATGACTCATCTAAGATACTGAGGACTGTAGGATATTACTTTTATTTCCCCCAAGTGTTAGGCATTGATAGGATACAAATGGTTGAGCCGATTGGTGCACAAATCGACTTATTGAAAAAAGGAATGCATGAACAAACTGGGAGGTATGTACAAACTAAAGCAAGACTGAAAGCTGGGAAAGACCAAGATTGCGCAGATAGATGGAGCATTTTGAACAAGTGGTGCCCATTTGCTAGGTTTTCACCATCTTGGCAAAGATTCTATTTTTGCTACCAAGGTGCCTGTTTCTAGGTTTTCACCAAGGCACATTTTTTTTATTTTTATTTTTTGAATCTTTTGATTTTTTTGAATTTTTTTGTGATACATCAAGGCACTTATTGCTAGGTTTTCACCAAGATGTTCATTTTTTTAGGATATTTTGAATATTGAATGCCTTAGGCATAGAATTTCTTCAAATGGAGAATGTTGATTGGTTCTCAGAGCTGTTCTCCTTCATTTGTTGAGAGTTGATAGGATCTAGAGCCAAAGGTAGCAGTGATAACAAAGGGACCCAGCCAGTTGGGTTCAAACTTCCCCTTGCATTCTCTATGTGATTGATTTTTAGGATTCTCTCTCAAGACTAGATCGCCAACCTAAAATTCTCTGTGTCTGACTTTCTTGTTGTAGCCTCTAGACAATATTTTCTAATATACTCTAAGATGATCATACATTGCTTGTTTGTGCTCATCTAGTAGTTCAAGTTCTTGCAACCTAGATACTCTATATTCATCATCAGTTACCAGACCATGCATTCTAATTCATAGTGATGGGATTTTAACCTCAATAGACAATACCGCTTCAAACCCATAAACTAAAGCGAATGGTGTAGCCCCATTGGGTGTTCTGATACTTATTCTGTAAGTCAAAAGAGCTAGATTGATCATGAGATGCTAGTCTCTTCCTATTTTATTAACTATATGGTGCAATATTTTCAATAGAGTCTTTTTAGAAGCCTTTTCTTGTCCATTCCCTTGAGGATAGTAGATTGATGACCAATGTTGTTTAATCTTCAATTTTGCACATAGATCATCTAAGTCTCTATTCTTGAATTGTCCACCATTATATGTGATAATAGAATATGGAATACCATACTGACATATGATTTGTTCAAGATGAACATAGAGATTTACTTGCCAGTCGCCTAAGTCAAAGTGACTACTTCTACCCATTTTTTGAAATAATCTATAGCTTTGATTATATGGGTATGTCCATTAGAAGAATGAGGATGTATGGGATCAAATGACCATTGGTGAAAAGGCCATCATGTAGTAAAGGGAATTAGATCTCTCCCTAGTGCATGAATTAAGTTTCCATGTACTTGGCACTTTTGACAGTTCTTAGCAAACTCGATTGCATCTTTTTCCATTTCAGACCAATAGTACCTAGCCCTAATAAGTTTTCAAGCTAGTGTTAAACCATTGGAATGTGATCCATAAATACCATTGTGGACTTCCTCTAATGCATGTTTAGACTCTTCCCATTCTAAACATCTAAGTATTGTACCATCTAGACCTCATTTTTATAGATTGTGACCAATGATGACATACTAGGATGCATTGCAAATAAGGTATCATTTTTCATGGTGGTTAAAGGTATCAGGAATGATTTGATCTTGGAGATAAGAGAAAATGTTTTTGTATTGAGATGAATCATGACCAACAATAGTGTAGATCATGAAAGTTTCAGGGGAATCACATGCAGGATAAGATAGTACTTCCACTAGGAACTCATAGTGTAGCTCATGTTTGGGATGCTGTAATAAAGGAGAGAGCATTGCCATTGCATCGGAAGCCTTGTTCTCAGCTCTAGGAATTTTCTCAAATGTGATAGATATGAAATACTTCTTTAGATCATTTTCCATTCTCTTCTATGGGATTATCTTTCCATCTTTCATTTGATACACATCATTGACTTGGTGTATTACAAGTTGTGAGTCTCCATGAATGTGTAACTTTGTCACTCTCCACTCAATTGCTATTTTCATATCATTAAGAAGGGATTCATATTCAACAATATTGTTAGTGCAAGGAAACTTTATTCTGAATGCTTTATGGATTAAGTATCCTTGAGGTGTGATAAACAATATGCCTGCTTGAGATCCATTCTATCTATAGGAGCCATCAAAGAATAACTTCCATGATCTAGAAGACAAGTTAATGATAGAGGAATCTAGGAATTCCATTTGCATTGGAGTATCATCAAACAATGGTGCATCAACCAATTAATCTACAATTACCTTTCCTTTGATGGATTTTCTTTTAACATATTCAATGTCAAATTCACTTAATAACATCACCCATTTAGCTAATCTATCTGTGAGGGCAGCTTTGCTCAATAAGTATTTCAATGGATGTATCTTAGCTACCAATTGTGTGGTGTGAGAAAACATGTAATGTCTCAGTTTTTGTGATGTAAAGATCACAACTAGACAAGCTTTCTCAATCATTGAATAGTTCTTCTCATATGCTACTAATGTTCGACTGATATAGTATATAGCCCTTTCCTTCTTTTTCTCATCATGTTGTGCTAGCAATACCCCTAGTGATGTATCTGTTGTGGAGACATATAAGATCAATGGCTTCCCTTGAATATGAGGCATCAAAATAGGAGGATTTGATAGATATTTCTTGATATGATTAAAGTTCTTTTCACATTCCTCATTCCATGCAAAGGTCATACCTTTATGTAATGTCTTTGTGAAAGGTTGTGATATGTCTACTAGCTAAGATATGAAGTGTATAATAGATTGTACTCTCCATTGTAATGTTCTCATTTGACTAATATTCTTGGGAGGTTTCATATCTATGATAGCTTTTACTTTAGCAGGATCAACCTCAATGCCTTTCTTTGAAACAATGTATCCTAAGAGCTTTCCAAAAGTTACACCAAAAGCACACTTCTTAGGGTTCAGTCTAAGACTAAATTTTTCCATTCTGTCTAGTATCTTGCTCAAATCATTTAGATGTTCATATCTTATCATAGATTTTGCTAAAGTATCATCAACATAATCCTCCATATTTTGATGCATCATGTCATGAAAGATAGATGTCATAGCTCTCTGATATGTAGCACCAACATTATTAAGCCCAAATGGCATTACATTCCAATAGAAGGTACTCCACGCACATGTGAAAGTAGTTTTCTCTTGATCCTCTGGAGCAATTTTTATTTGATTATATCTAAAAAAGCCATCTATTAAAGAATAAATCTCAAAGCCCATTGTCATCTCCACTATCATATCAATGTTAGGTAGTGGAAAATCATCCCTAGGGCAGCTTTATTCACATCTCTAAAATCTGTGCACACTCTGATTGATTTATTTGGTTTAGAAATAGGTACAATATTAGAGATCCATTCAGCATAATCAATAACACAAATGAATCCAGCTTTTAGTAGCTTCTCTAATTCAACTTTTACCAAGAGTGCAACATGTGGATGCATCTTTCTCAATTTCTGCTTAATAGGTTTGACTTTTGGAGCTATAGATAAATGGTGCATTATAAGATTAGGATCCAACCATGGCATATCTGAATATTTCCATGCAAAGTTGATCTTTCTCTTTGTTAGGAATGTAGTAAAATTTTACCTTTCTTCTTCTGATAAGGATTGTGCTACATGGATCAACTATGGTTTGTCTGCTATTCCCAAGTTGATGGATTGAGTGGACTCAATTAGAACTGGAGATCTATCATGTGAATGACTTGAAAGGACATCAAATATCTCATCCTTAGGCACCTTAGAGAGGTTTTCACCTTTAGATACGTCTTTTATTTTTACTTTTGTAGGTTCTGAGACTGCCACAGAGTTATTTTCACCCTCAAAACTCCTTTTCATTTTATTTTTATTCTTATTCTTTTGACTAAGATACTTGATGTCCATCTCCATCATGCTAACACTGGGTTCATTAATGGAAGTCATCATAAGCTCAACTGCATTGAGGTAGCAAGCAAGGGCATAGTCATTTGGAAAAGTATAGATACCTTGGCTTTGATTTGTGGAGGTTTGTTTGAGAAGTTCAAGATGTTGGATAGTCAAAGTGGAAAAGGATTTAGAGATAGTGTTTACGGATATGGATCTATCATCATTGGTCCTAACCCAAATCTTGAGTTCAAAGGTGATATTACAACTTAAGATGTTCAATTCGTGAATAGGCTCAATGTCATTTTGGGATTCCTCTTCATCCATCGGTGAATCGGATTCATTAAGTTCATTATTTCATTCTAGACTTACGTTGGGTCTAGGTGCATATTAGTGAATAACGTCAACATGTTATTCTATAATAAGCTCATCTTCTTCTGGAATGACTCCTCATTCATAGTCATTTGATTCCTCATCTATGCCTCTAGGAAAATTAAGGACATGAGTAAAGTCAGGATGAATACCCCAAGAAGGGTTACCCTAAGATTTTGATTTGAATTCATACTCATGAGAATTTTTTTCATAATAACTACCACCTTCTTCTTTGTCTATTTCATTGCCTTCTAGATCAGCTGGTTCTTGTGGTGCAACTATCTCTTGTTCTATAGTAGGTTCTTCTATTTGTACTTCATTAATTATTTTTACAGGATCATCTTCAACTTCAAGGAGGTCTTTTATTTCTTTAGGAAATGTTCATAAGGAATGAGCTCATTAGTGGTGTCTGAATCATCATTGTCAGATTGTTCAGTTGTTACTTTAGCTGATTTGTTGTGGATGGCTCAATCTATTCTAAGACATATGGAGAGTTCTTGCTAAGACAAAAAGGCTTCTTATATCCTAGTCCTATTGCATTCTTGTTGGTTCAACCATGATGGTCAAGAGGTGATAGAAGACCTTTACCTTGTAGTCCTAGAGGTCCTTTTCCTATATATCCCATTTTTGTGATCAATTTGTCCCCTGGTCCATATGACTTCTGAGGAATTTTGCTTGAAGTAGAGTCACATTTTTGGATTGATTGAGAATGAGGCTCATCCTTTTATAACCATGAAATCACAACTTCATCTTCCTCAAACTCTTGTTTAGATACTTTCTCTGTGACAAAACTTCCATTGAATATAACTTGGGATTCTTTAGCTGTAGATTTCACTCTGTCAGATGGTTGTCCATAAGATTTTGGGGACAAAGGGAGAGATGTGAGAGATAAAATAGGTTCCATTGTGTATTTTCCCATACCATTGTCTTTAATTTGGACCTCTTTAGCAATGTCTTCCATCTTGGATGTAGATGCCATGTCTATTTGCTTAATGGAAGATTCTTTTTTATTAGGAACAAGTTTATCAACACCTTCTTTCAATGTATTGCAAGTTGTATATAGATCAATTGGAATCATCACCTCTACTCCTTCATAAGGAAATTTCACACATTGATGGTATGTGGAAGGAATAGATTTCATTTCATGTATCCAGGGTCTCCCTACAAGAATATTGTAAGCCAAAGGTAGATCAAGAACTTCACATATAATGTCTCTGATAAAGGTCCTATTTGGATAGGTAAGACAATAGTTCCTTTGGAAGATCTTTCTTTCTCATCGTATGCCTTGATAGTTATCTTCTACTTAGGATCAATGGAAGCTTCTGATAACCCCAATTGTGTAATTATGTTGTAAGAACAAATATTGAGACCAGAGCCTCTGTATATGATAAAATATGGATGGGGTCCTAGAACAATGGTTTGCACATAAAAGAGACCCCAAAACCAATATTTTATACTTACTTGAGACTGTATTGATATGGAAAGTAGATGTAAATGACTATTGTTGAAATTACGAGATAAAGGTACTTACCTCCAAAAAAGAACCTGCTGAAAACCCTATCAAACAGTCTCAAATTTTTTTTATTTTCATCATCCTAAATTGAAACTATGAGATCTAAAAAACCCATAAATATTTTCCAATTTTGAGGGAGGTCATCTTTGACCCTCATAAAAGGTCAAAGACTACATTCTTTATTTGAAGGTTGATTTTGACTTTGTTCACAGATCATGGAAGTTCACCAAAAAGGGTATCCAAATCTGCTCTCAAATCCGCAATTCTACACCTATAACTGCAAGAAAAATGGTTTTGTTTTTTTTTTGTTTTTTTTTTTTTTTGGGGGGGGGGGGGGGGGGGGGTTTGCCTTGGTCAAACCCTGGTTTGGAATCAACCTTAATATTGAAATTGAAATGGAGAATGCTAGCAAGTATTAGAAGTAGATCTAAGAATGAAGCTATGACATTTAATAGATATGCAATTATATTTGAAATATAATCAAGTATGTTAATATGAAAGCTTGGACATAAATGTAAATCTAAACCTCCATGTTTGTATGCTTGGAATCCACTTTGAGGGAAGGATGAATGGATCTTGAAGATGAATTGAAGGATCTTGAAGGAAGATCACACCATCATGATGGCTAGATCTAGGGTTTGAATGATGAATCTTGAATGCTTGAACCAAATCCTTTCAATGGATTGAATGCTTGAATCCTTGATGTTCAATGGAGAACTTGGATGGAGAAGAGAACTTGAATTCTTGGATGAATTCTTGAACTTGATCACCTTGAGAGCTTGAGAGCAACAAAGATATGAATGATGGATGTGAAAATGAGAGAGGAGGACCTCCTTTTATAGTGAACTAGGGCACAATCCTCTAGAGGGGCCACCTTGGAGAATTAAATCCCAATTAGGTCCTAACCTTTAGAAAATATACCTATATTAAATACAATTAGAGGATTTACCATTTTGAAACTTGAAATAGCAAACCTAGAGATGGGAAAATAAATATCCCCGAAACCCGATACCCGAAAATCAAGGATTTTGGAGATTTTGAAAGAGGGGGAAAAATCAAGGTTGGGACTAACCTAGTCAGGTTTGAGCTTGATCCTAACCTAGTCAAGTTCAAGCTCAATCTTGACCTAGTCAGGATCAACCTCAAATTTGACCCTGGGCCCAAATCCAGTCAGAATCAAGATAGGAAGTCTTGGGGATGCCCGAAGACCTAGAGATGATATCAGAATGGGACCGAATGCTAGGGATAGGCAAAAAATCCTATGATGACTATGATGAAGACTAGGAGGAGCTATTTATAAATCCTACCAAGAAAATAGAGCCATGGAAGAGGGAAATTAAGGAGAATCCTCAGGATCCTAACCCTAATTTCACCTAGAACGAAGTAGAAAAGAAGTGGAAAGTGGGGAGAAAGCCAAATCAAAGAAAAGATCAATTCAAGGCATCCAATATGACCCCAAACCACTTACTTGGATGGATAAACACTCTTAACATGGAAATTCTTCCATTTTAAGATGATATAGCCTCTATCTATCAACACACGTTTGACATGATGGTTTTGGATCAAGACTTCAATGTGCAAGGGTTGGTTATGCAGATGAATCAAGGAGTTATCATCTTCCTCTGAAAATGAGATATACTGGGGAGACATCAGATGACCAACCATAGTCTAGAATCTATCTAAATCAAGGTTGTTAGGAACATTATATCTGAGCAGAGGTTTGTCTAGAATGGCTCTATGAGCTGGAGATATCTGAGAAACTCAAACATGGAGATTTTTGCATTGGTATGTTGGAGTTGTTGGACAATACTATATGATGTAGGCCTTGTGTCTTTAGGATTCAAATATTTAGAGATAGCCTTCCATTTAGAAGCAGATGAAAGATTGAAATGCATCTTAGGGACAATTGATGAATCCAAGATTTGTCCTTGCAGATGTGCTTGAGCTTGTGATCAAGTAACTACATTTGTTGAATTATTATCTCTATCTCTTCACACAATATTGATGACATTGCAATGCTTGGATAGGCATGGTTCAACCATATTTATAACGACATTATTTCCAGAGTAGGTGTAATTGACTTTAGCACCCATGTTAAGCTGAGAAGATGAATCTCCTTGATTATGTTTTGGAAAAGGTTTTGTGAATGTTGTATGATCATTATTGCTTTTATGATTGTCAATTACGATTTATCCATTATCAATTTTATCTTGTATGATGTGTTTCAAGCTAATGCAGTTATTAGTTTTATGACCCTTATTGTGATGGAAGTCACAGAAATCACTCTCTCCACTATTTAGGTTTAGGTTCACGATCAAAGACTTTTATCTTAGGCAAGTAAATGATGTTTTTAGTCAATAGAGTTTCCATGGAAGATTCCAAGGACTCTCCAAGAGGAGTGAATTTGCGGTGAGGATCTGTAGCCCAAAGTTTGTAAGTAGATGGTTTCTTGTTGGATTCTGATATTTTAGCTTCAGAAGCTTTCATGGCCTGGGTATTAACAATGAGATTCAAAGTGGGTGCCTTACATGGGGCATGGATATTATCAACAATGTCATAAGTGACAATGCCTTTATTCTTGTTCTAGTTTTTGCCTTTGTCTTTAAAATTAGATCCAGATTCATACTTGTCCTTTTGAAGTAATATGTCTCATTTTTGCACAAGTACGTTCTCAATTTTAATTGCATTTTCTACCATTTTATCAAAGGATGTATGATTTTGCATTTGCAAATGGTAGTTGAGTTTTGGAACAAGATTGTTGATGAAGATTTCTAGCTTCTCAATTTTTGGAATGGGTCTAGCATATAGATAAATTTTCTTCCTCCATCTTTTGAGAAAAATCAGGAATGGTTCTCCTGAGTTCTATTTCAAATTGCAAATATCAAGCATAGTGACTGGATGTTGAATGTTGTAGGAGTATTGTTGATAGAATAGTTTGGTTAACTCCTGGAAAGTTTTGATAGTAGGAGATATTTTTGAGAACCAATGAATAGCCGACCCTCTCAAGGATTGAGGGAAAAGATGCATTAGGTAGGTTGGTTCATGCATGAACTCCATAGATTGATTAAAAAATTCTCTGACATGATCTTGAGGATTAGATTTTCCATCATACTTATCATATTTAGGCATTTCCACTCTTTTAGGGAATGTAAGCATGTACAAGTCTCTATCAAATGGAAAAGGGCATAGAGCTTCCATGGAGAACTCTTTAGGTTCCTTTTCTTTTTCAAGTTTATTAAGTTTGACTTGCATGGAATGCATCTGTTTCATCATATCAATGATTGGAGTTTCTTCCTCATGCATAATGATATCTTCCACATTAAATTTGGGAGGAAGTTTAGCCCCTTGATGAGATAACTCTAGGAAGTATGTTTCTTTATCTTCTTTCAAGAAATGCCTCATCATTTTCTTGAAGTCATCATCATTTTGATATCAAGCAATTTCAGAAGGTGTGGGTTCTAGATTTGCACCATGTTGAGAGTGATGTCCTTGAGACCCGTGGTGTGTCCCTCCTTGAGACATGTTAGGAGTTTTAGGACTTCCTGGGATAGATTGATGTAGAGTTTGTTGATTGCCTCCTTGGATTAATGGAGGAGGAGGTATGTAACCAATTTTTAATCATAGATTGCCAAGATTGTCATCTTTCTAAAGACCTGAATTGTAGATTTGTTCAAAGGTTGGACCCACGTGAGTAGAAAAAGGTAAGGTATGAGGTGTTTCTCCCAATTTCTTATGTGAGGAAGCTCTAGTTTCCACCATTAACCTTGGGTGAAGCAAAAGAGCAAAATGAAGACAACTGAAGAATGACTTGATTCAAGAAGATTGAATGACTCAACTTTGTCAAGATTGGATTGATTGAGACTAGATCATATGTAAATAAAGGATACTGTGCCCTAGTATTATGGGTAGACACCCAAAAGATGGTAGACACGAGCTCACAACACTTAGTCATTTTTGTATGAAGATTGTATTTGAAGATAAAAATAATTTTGACAAGGTTTTGACACAAAATGAAAAATATTCAAATCGATAAATCAAAAGGCTAAATCAGACTCAAGAGACCAATTTAGGCAAATGATTGAATTCTTTCTATTTTCTGCTATGTTCCTGACACAATGATATTTTGACAGAATTTGGGAGTAGGCTGTAAAAACTAGATTTCTGAAAGATTTGGAAGGTTTA
The DNA here is from genome assembly GCA_027943335.1 of Chamaecyparis obtusa. NCBI lineage: Eukaryota > Viridiplantae > Streptophyta > Pinopsida > Cupressales > Cupressaceae > Chamaecyparis > Chamaecyparis obtusa. The sequence goes on along the minus strand of BSBK01004288.1, from coordinate 544,627 downwards.
TGACAACTTTGACTTTAGCTTTGATACGAGTTTTGAAATTTCAAGATGAGTATTGACACTAGAAAGGATTTTTTTCTTCAAATTTGCAATTTTTTTAGTTTTTCAATATTAGATTGTTTGCAAATTTTTCTATCCAGGTTTGAAGATCTGTGTGATAGTTCATCTCAAGTAACCAAGTAGATATCAAGCACATAAAAAAACAAGAAAGGAAAGCAAGCAATCATTTGAAAACAATGAACAAGGGAAAAAGCAATCTTGCGCATGAACAAGCAATAGTGACTTAATGTGGTAATCCCTAGAAATGCTACTTGTGTATGTTCTCAAAAGTTTTTCAATAATGCACATAGTCCTAGAAAATGAAAAATTTGGTCTTGCTATGGTTTCTAGTAATGGTATGACTCTGTAACTTTTGTGATCTCAAGAGGGTGAACTCCAATCTAGGTGCACCGGGGTTTTGACATAGTCAGATAATTTAATCAATCAAGAGCTACTAGGGAGATCTAACAGCCCAACAAGAGACCACACATGTGAAGATTTCCTCCACAAGGACATTTATATAGCTATTTTTGCTACCATGGTGAAAATGGCTATTACCGCTTGAGGTTCCATCCATGTGGTTGACCCAATAAAGGGAATGTCCACTACGGTTAACCCTCTCTAAAGGTGACTCAAAAAAGATACCACATGGGGACTAGATCGGATTCAAGGATCTGGGTTTCTGATACTATCCAAAAAGGAAGTAGAGCATAATCCCCTAGCCTCTTCACTTCAACAAAACAAAGAAGATAGATTAATCTTACATGCTAAGACTGAAATTATCTCACAAAGATTTGTGTGTTGACAACTATGGTCTATTGATCACTCCGGAGAGGGAACATGTCAATCAATAGCTGAGGACCAAACCAAGTGGAACGTGAAATAATCACAGTAGCCTCTCTACCTACAAGGGGATCCTTCATCAAGAAGAGCTTCCCATGTAAACAAGAAAATGAATCCCACTCTCTCAAGATCATCCACAAATACTGTTCATAGGGCCTATTTACAATGTGTAACAGATATGCAAAAATAAAATCTATGTTCATTTTATAGCCCAAAACTGAAGTCTGATTTATGAAAGCTGGAAAGGCACACAATCTTGACACATGAGATGTTTTTTTTATGTCCAAATTGAAATGTTTTCAGATGTAGTAGAATACTTTAATTCCCTCGTGACATGCTTAGTATATTTTAATTGATTTTTAGCTCTGTTGACCAATCCTGCGCAAGCAAGCCACGAACTCTCCGACAAGAAAATAAGCAAACAAGTTATGCAAGATATATTCAACTTATAAAAACCCTAGGGTTAGATCTGAAAACCAATTGTTAGGAGCAATAATAACCAGCAAATAATCCAAATGACAACTCATATCATGCATTGAATCATATGAAAAATAAGTGCATACCCATCACAAAATTTTAATTTTTTTTGTATTTGACCTAGTCAACAAGATCTAATTTTTTTGATATGATTTTGGCCACAAAAATAAAAATACAAAAAAGAGACCCCTACTAGAAAACAAAGATATTTCCAAAAATGTAAAAATTTCACAAAAATCTCTTCATTTGTGCCCTAGAGACCCACTTAACCAAAATAGACCATTTTTTGTAAATCAACTATTTGAGCTATTATATTGCATCCAAATTTAATACAAAAAGAATGGACCCCTTGTATAATTTAAAGAGCTTTCCAAAAATGTAAAAATTTCCAAAAAATATGCTTATTTGTGCCAAAAATGACTTTTTTATGAAAAATAAAGAAAAACTTATTAAAAATTCAAAACATCTCAGAAAATTTTAAATTTTTTATTGAAGCTTCCCTGATATGCCTCCAACCTGCAAAAACAATTTCAAAAAAAAATCCAAGCCATTTGGGAGATAAAATTAAATCTTTGAAAATTTAGGGTTTTAGCCTCCAACTAAATCTGCACAAGGGGGTTAGCTCCAAAAAAAGAACCAAAACTAGCATGTAAAGGTGGGTTGCCCCATGGTAGGTGCTAGAGATGTGTGTGTGAATTTTGTACCTAGCTGTGGACAACACTTCAGTAAAACATTAGAGGTTAGCAACAATCAAAATCTGACAAATAAATGAAACTAAGCTAACCAGGTGATTTACTGCCTTCTAGTAGGTGCAAGTATGATGTTCTCAGATTGAAATCAAGATTAGTGACAATGCAACACCTAAATGAAGGATTTAATGCTAAAGAATGAAAGACTATATGAATGCAGATTAATCTATATTTTTGGTATTTTGTATTCAATTAGGATGAAAAACTGTATGAATCTAAGCTAGAATTGATTGAAAATGATATACAGATTTAATCTAAGAATGATATGAATTGATATGAAAATCTATGCAAAAACTATGAATTACTATGAATTGATCTCACAAAGTCATCTATTGCAAAAGGTTGATTCTTTGTATGTAATTTTACCAAAGTAATTGTGCAAATTTGGGAGATATGCGATTAAAAGCTTGAAGGATATGAGAGATTAAAAGCTTGAGAGATCTATTATGAAGAGCTGAGCCTTGCTTTTATAGAAATCCAGGGCTTGAGGATGCATTGAAAAAATCCATAAATCACTCTTGATAAACTCAGGTTGATTTTTGAGTTATCAAGAAATTAAGAATAAATAAACTCATAAAATCATGCAAAAGCAGTTTTTATCTCAAATTAGAGCTTTAGTTCACTTTTTCAACTCAGAATCACATGTTGAGTTTAGAAAGTTAACAATTGAAATTAGCAGTTGTTTTAAAGTTGACTATTTTTCTGATTGTGCATGATTTAATATGAATTAATTTAATAAATAAAGTGATTTATTTTCAACTTAACTATTTTTGAATTAAAACAATTGATTTATGAGTTAACCAATTATTAAATCAAACTTTATTTGAATTAAATCATTAAATTTGACAAGTTTGATTTTAAATCAATTAATTAAATGTCCAATTGATTATTTGTAGGAATTTTGATTTATTGTTAAATAAAAATAATATTAATTAGGAATAAATGTAATTAAATCTAATTAAATAATTAAGTGGCAGTATTAATCTAATTAATTAAATATTCATCATATTCAATTAATCAAATTTAGGATAAATGAGATTTATCACCAAATAATATTCAAGTAAAGATAATTATGATAAATTAGGAATATTTAGGAAATATTCCCCGATGTAGAATTAGGATAAAATCAATTAGGGTTTTGATAAATTGATGTGCAGATGTGTCTTAGGTTAGGACTTTGATGTCAATTTCATTTGAATTGTTGATATAGGAGGTTAATGAAACTATAGCCCATTTTTTGGGGTATTACATTAGCTATCAAAATGCAAACAGAGCTGACCAAATTAAGGGATGTAGGTATTATTGAGCCTATAAGACATTCATCTTGGGTTTCAAACCTAGTGCCAGTCAGAAAGTAGAATGGTGACATAAGGTTGTGTGTAGATTTCAGGAACCTGAATGTTGCTTCATTAAAAGACAACTATGGATTGCCAAATATGGAGGCTATGCTTCATAAAGTGATGTCTTGTGACTTATTATCCATGATGGATGGTTTCTTAGGATATAACAAGGTGCTGGTCAAAGAATCATAACAATCTAAGACATCATTTACTACTCCTTGGGGAGCCTATGTATATGCCTAAATGCCTTCTAGTTTAAAAAATGTTGGAGCAACTTTTCAAAGGGCAATGGATGTAGAATTTAAAGACCTTATTGTTTTTCTCATGGTGGTATATCAAGATGACTTGAATGCCTATTCTAAAAAGGTTGATGATATTGCAATAACTTAGAGAAATTCTTGATCAAAGCTTTGGAGTTTGGCATATCTTTAAATCCTAAGAAATGTCATTTTTTTTGTCATTGAAGTAAATCTATTAGAGCATATAGTGTCCAAAGAAGGAGTAAGGATTGATCCTAAAAGAGTTGAAGCCATTAAGAATGTTCATGCTCCTAAAAACCTCAAAGGTGTGCAGTATTTCCTTGGACAAATTAATTTTGTCAGAAGATTCATTGCCAAGTTTGCAGAGTTAGTCAAGCCTATTGTCAAGATGCTAAAAAAGGATGTGAAGTTTGATTAGAATCAAGAAGAAAAATAGGATTTTGACAAAATAAAGAAAAAAATCCAAGAAGCACCAGTGTTAATATCCCCTGATTACTCCAAGCCTTTTCTCTGTTCTCCTTTGCATCTTTTCACACCATTGCAGCAGTATTGTTACAAAAGGATGGGGAAGGATTTGAGCATCCCATTTATTTCTTTAGAAAATCATTACAGTCAGTTGAGTTGAACTAGGAGCTATTGGAAAAGTAAGTCTATGCTTTGGTAAAATAATTCAAGTCATTCAAACCTTATCTAGTTTGTGCTAAGGTAAATGCATATGTTCTTCATGCTGCAGTAAAAGATATACTAGTCCAAAGTGAGGTCACAAGTAAAAGGTGCAAGTGGATTACCAGAATCCAAGAATTTGACTTATAACTTTACATTACTAAACTTTTTAGAGGTTTGGGACTTGCAAAGCTAATGACATAAGAAAATATGGACCTAATTCAAGTGAATAATGTTGACATGAATGAAGGAACTGTCACTAGCATCGAAATGCAACCTTGGTATACTAATTTTGTGTTTTTTCTTAAACATGCTAGTTGACCAAAAGGTTTAAATGACAATCAAAGGAGAAGCCTTAAGTTGTAGGCTCAAAGGTATATATTGTTGTAAGGTGACTTCTATTGGAAGGATAATGATGGGATCTTGCTCTTATGTTTGGACAAAGGGAAATCTAAGAAAATTCTACATGAAATGCACTTTGGACTATGTGGAGGACATCATTCTACTAGGGAAATTGCTCACAAAATCTTGAGGGCTGGTTATTATTGGCATGTATTATTCAAGGATATTGTAACGCCCCACCAGGGAACCCAGGGGAGATTAACCTATAACTTGCTACTAAGTTTGGTGCACATTTTTTTTCTAAAGTTAACATACAAGATACACAACAGTGCAAAAGTAATTACCATTAACTCACATTAAACCAACATCCAAAACAATCTACAAATCCCAAGGGTTCCATGACGTAGAATTACTTAAGAATAAATAAAACAACTAAAGAAAGATGACAAAAGATTCCATATCATAAATGATACAATTACAAATTACATCAATAATTACCAACCTCATGGACATCCATGATAACTAACAAACTGACATCCACTGCACATGTCGGAGGGTATGTATAATAAATCTAACATAAAAGTACAATGTCAATATTAGGTATCACATGAGATACTCTAATATAGGATTACATAAAGGAATATATGATAAGAACCATCAATGAAGAAACATAAAGGCATCCAACTACAGAAGTACCAATAGCATCGACACCAGGACATCGAATCTCAAATGGTAAAGAATCACTACCACCTGTCCATGTAGAACCACAAAGGCCTACCCCACCATGTTGAGGAGATAACCACAAACCCCAATCGGATGAACAAAACCAAACAAGGATAAAACCACCAAGCAAGGAATCCTGAAAGCTCTCTACTCAAGGTACACAACAATAAAGTGAAAGGTGAGAAACACTAATCCAGAGGCATAAACAAAAAACTTAGGAGATGACTTAGGCTACATGCTATGGGAGTGTCATGACATGTCTATCTACTTGAGTTACCCTAGACTGGTCATAATGGACCCCAGACTCTCAAGCATTGAGTTACCCTGGAACTGACCACTCTGGGCCCCAGATCCTCAATATGATCCATGTGGAATTAGAATACTCTCTCATAGATATGAGGAATTCTAATCATAACCATACTCTAAATTATCTTTTTAAATGATCTATAAAGTTTTAATTACTAAGTTATCACTTAATTACATAACCTACAATAGGTTTCCCAGGTGCTGACCACTTTGGGTCCTGGCCCCTATTGCAAGCCACTCCTCTAAGATGCACCTACTCAACCTCCCCTAGGCTCATAATCTCACAAACATCCAACAGGTATACAACCAGATAATCCTAGATACAGTTTCACACATAGAAACCGAAATGATTATGAAGATACCAATAGATTATAACCAACAATAGCCCATAAGGTCGAAACATAGATGATAATCAAACTAAGCACACATATAAAACATGTTGCTAAAAGAAAATGTAACTGACAAAAATCCCTACCTCTATTTCCCCTAGGTCATTCTAATACCCGAAACCACATATGCATAAGAAAACGGTTCAGGAACGAAGTGTACATCATTCACATCCTAGTAAGCCTGAAATTGGTCTATAAGTATTTAATTTCCATATACATCAAAATTGAGTCCAAAAGTAAGAACACATAAATCCGCTAAGATAAACATAACATAAACATTATAACAATGTCATAAATAAAGATTACTCCTTATATACGACCCATGAATCCAATAAAGCAAAAACATCCAATTTCAGTACAAAACTATACACTTGTGAAAAATTCATGTAGTCAATAAGAATATAAGTCAACCTATTCAACTAGATTTGGTCCTACATCCAAATTAAATATGAATACGTATTGTATAAAAAGTATAACAACATGTTATAGTTTATTCAACTCTATCTTAAATTGATATCATCAAATTATCTATTTTCATATACTATTAAAATAATTTTAATAGATACTAACATATAAATAATTTGATCGCTATAAAAAAAAGGTTAATTAATAAATGTTTATTCTAACCAAGAAATTAATTCATAAATCAATGTCTAATAAAAATGTCCCAACTAAAAACTAAGCTAGTTTGATTTACAAATAATCTTTAAATAAACTAATTTTCAAATTAAATAAAATTAAGCTAATACCACAATTAAATTAAACTAGTGACAAAATAAAATATAATTTAAACTAAAGACAAATTAATAAATATTAATTAAATTTATAAAATAATTTGTAAATTAAAAACCAAATAACAAACTTTGGGGGGAACCCTGCGGCCCCACACCCCAATCTCCCTCGTGCCCCGTGCACCCTTTCCTACCTTTTCTGATCTGCGGTTGGTAGTTAGTACTGCCTACGGTAGTACTCATTGCCTTCGGCAGTGTAGTACTACCATAGCAGTACTACCTGCTATGCATGCAGAGGGGGAGGGGGGGGGGGGGGTTGGGGACAGTGGTCTCCACCCCTTCATATATTTTAAACAATTTTTTTTTATATAAATTTCGATAAAAATAATCTCTTTCCAAAACAATCTTTTTTTTCAAACTTTATTTTAATAATATTTTTTTTTAAAGAAAAAATAATAGAACAATATATATATATATATATATATATATATATACATATATATCTGTATGTATATATGTATATATGTTATTATATATATATATATGTATATATATGTCTATATATATCTCTCTCTCTATATATACATACATACATATATATATATATATATATATATATATATATATATATATATATATATATATATATATATATATATATATATATATATATATATATATATATATATATATATATATATATATATATATATATATATATATATATATATATATATATATCTATGTGTATATATATATATATGTGTGTATATACATATATGTATACATATCTATGTGTATATATATGTGTGCATGTATATACATACATATATATGTATATATATGTATATATATATATATATATATATATATATATATATATATATATATGTATATGTATATATATATGTATATATGTATGTATATGTATATGTATATATATATGTATATGTATATGTATATGTATATGTATATGTATATGTATATGTATATGTATATGTATATGTATATGTATATATATGTTATTTTAATAGAATATATAGATACATAAATTTTGACAGAAAATATATAAATTTTCAACAGAGAATATATATATACAAAAATTCTCTTTTTTTTTACAATCCCAAAATTCAGATTCCTTTGTACTTAAGAATCTATTCCTTTCTCACATAATTTAAATGTATTCAAATAATTTACAAGATTCATGTAAATTTTACGGAATATATATATTTTAATAGAGATAGTATTTTAACCAGAATTGATTATTTTTGTACTAAGATTGGGATTTAATCCTAAATTGATTTCTCTTAATATGGGATTAATTTTTCTTCCAACACAATAGTTTAACTATATAACAGGATTGATTATTTTCATTTTTGAGGTAAACTATGAACAACCTATTGCCAAAATTTTGCCAGCATAACGGTAAGATGCCAAATAGTAATAAAATAAATGAAACAACTATACCAGGGTTTCTGAATACCTAGATCTAATATAAATATAGAACTACCAAAATAGGAAGCACAAAATTCTATACAAACACAGAAAGACAAATAATTGTAAAAATAGATCCAACAGGCAAATCCAAAGCCTACCTTAGATCCAATGCCAGAAACGGAATAAAAATGGAAACCCCTATAGATATAAGAATAGAATTCTCTCCAAAATCAAATCCAACCTACAGATCTGAAAGCTATGTTGCACACAGGTGCCCGATCCAGATGCACAAAGAAACTCAAATCAACAAGGAGCCATAACAATCCACAAATCTCCCAAAATACCAAGCACACAAGCTCTCCTCAAAAATCCTCTCCAAAACGTGTCTCTCCTCAAAAATGAATGCAATAATATCCTAATAGGAATTCAATTCCCAAATTCATGCAATTCCTAAAGACAACTCAAAAGCTAACTCAGAGTTCAACTCCAAATCGGAAAAGACTCATAAGACAACTCCTGATCCAACTCTAATTCCAAAATTGAAAGTAAATACAATTAATTAATTAAAATATCTTTTAAATGCACAACCCAACTTTGACTTTTGAAAACTAGTTATCTTTTTGAAAACAAACTCATTTTCAATTTTGCACATGTTATAATTTAAATTCATTATTAAATAAATTAAATACTTAATGCATCATAAATTCATGCAATTAATTATTTAATCATTTAATAAAATATGCAAGCATAATTCAAGACATTTTTCAATTAAGCACATGTTAATAACTAAACCCATATTGAATAAATTAAATATTTAATACATCCTAGAACATGCATTTAAATATTCAATTATTTAATTATACACTCAAACATAATTAATCCTAATTTCAATTAAATAATCAATTAATTCCAATTAATCAAATAATTGACTTTAGATAATTTTCCAAATTAAACATAGGAACATAATTAAATCATTAAATTCAACTATAATCCTAACATTGATAATTATATAAAATCACCCACATAATCATAAATCAACTGAATCAAGCATAGTAAAATAAAGCACAATAAATTGAGCAACCTGAAACCATTCACACTCTCAAGAACAAGATCCATGAATTCATGTCAACCAGGTGAATTCGGGTAGGGTAGTAAGACTGACACTTGTCCAATCCTAGGACACTTAGGCTTAGGTGAGGGTTTTGGGTCTGTGTATTATCTCCCCTCTTTACCATTGAGATGAATGTTTGTGGGTACGCTCACTCCAGCCAATTCAGGGAAGACAATGCCCTGTACGTATAAACCTATCATCACAAGACAAAGCATGTACATGCAATATATAACGAACAATGATAGGGTGCGGTTGGACATGTGGATCTCGACTAAGCGAGTAACTACGCCTCTGTCCTCTACCACATAAACATGTCAAATAGATACAAACACATGATAACCATACACATGCAAGTATGGGGTAAGTACATCAGAATCAATATAAAACATGTAATCTAATATCATGAAACATCATCATCTAATCTATGCATACACATGATAAGCATATGATAAGTCAATAATCCATAATCATCATTAATGAAACAATAATCGATCACATGAAAAGTGACCTAAAATAATTCGGTCATACTACTGAAACATAAAGAAATCTAAGAGAATTCTACGGGTGGGTACTATAGATACTCATTCATTTTTCAAGAAGTGTGAATGATGCCAGAGGTTCTCAAATAAGATAAAGTTTTCTGAAGCATTGATGTTAAACCATATGGTTGCAGAGGATCCTTTTTCTATGTGGGGTATTGACTTTATTAAGGAATTTATTGAAAATTCCAGTGGAGGACATAGTTGGATACTTGTGGCTACTGATTACTTCGCTAATTGGATTGAAGAAATCCCAACAAAGAAAGGTACAAGTATAGTGGTGACTAAATTCTTGATGGATAATATAATAAGAATGTTTGGTGTTCCTATCAAACTAGTAATGGAAAATGCCATGTGTTTTAGATCACAAGAATTCACTGATTTCTTCTCAGAGAGGGGCATAATTGTGTCATATTCATCCCCATATCACCCACAAGCTAATAGACAAGAAGAATCAAGAAATAAGAGAATTCTAGAAATTTTGAAGAAAACTTTGGAAAAGAATAAAAGGACCTGGCATGCAAAATTTAAATTGGCATTATAAGCAGATAGAATTACATAAAAAAGAGCTACAGGTAAGTCTCCCTTTGAGCTGGTTTATGGTGTAAAATATAGGCTACCTGTGAATAATTTTCTAGCTATTTAAAAATTTATGCAAGATGAAGAATTAGAAATATGTGATCCTTTGCAAAATAGAATGATCCAGCTAGTTGAAAAGGATGAAATAAGAAGAGAAGGTCAAAGAGAAAATATAAGACTACAACAAAAGATGAAGTGTCTTTTTGACAAGAAAGCTACTTCCAGGAAATTCTAGCCTCAAGATCTATTCCTTCAATGGAATGCAAGGAATGAAGATAACGATAAGCACACAAAATTTTAATCCTCATGGTTGGTCCCTTATGTTATCCATCAAGTTCATGGGAAAGATTCATACTATTTGAGAAATATGGATGGTGAAGAGCAGGAATTGCCAGTGCATGGAAAATTTCTAAAAATTTTCTTCAATTGAAATAAAATATGTTCTATGCATAGTAGCTTTGTAGTGTATAGGTGTGTTTTTTTTTAGTTGTGTGTTTATTTCTTGTAGTAGGTTAGTGCTTTTTTTGGTCTTCCACCTAGAGATTCTAGTTTCTTGTTATGAACTTGCATTCAAGCATCATCAGATAGAGCCACTGTTGGAGTAATTTTAGGGTTTTTCTAAAAAATATCATTTCTAGTCTTCCTAGCTTCCAAATCCTATCTATGTATCAATATTTTCATGAGTCTGCAAGAAATTCTCCATTTAAATTTTGAATGCTAAGTTCACCAGATGCAAAAAAATCCACATATCCTTTCCCTAAGTCTTTTTGCCCTTAGTAGGGTTTTTATTTTTGAAAATTCCCTAAGTGTGCCCTAGATCTTTATGTTTCCATCTTACTTTTTGAGGTAGTTAAGGGGTCGCATATGCACATGGTCATTTATTTTACCTACTGTTCACTGAATCTCATAATATATTTTTTAAGTCTTCAAACATTCAACAAACAAGTGACAAAGTTCTAGTTTTTTTTTCTATGTCATTCAATCGCTTAATCTCTAGTTTAAGTTGGTGGTTAGTGAATCGATATGGTGATCTGATGACAATGCAATCTCCAATTCACGTGATTCTCGGCTCTTTCCTCTAAACATCTGGTGACCCAATGCAATGGTTTTCTCCCATTCATTGAATCTAATGGTGAAGTTGTAAAGCATCCATCGATTCAGTGAGAGCCATAGATAAAGATCTTGATCAACAATTAGTATTATATCTTAGTTTTAACTATGCGGTGAATAATGGATTCAGCGATCAAGAGAAGAAGGTTTTCGCTCAATCTCCAAGAGTCAATGGTTAAGTACAAAATGTTAAGAGATTTAGTTATTAAGGATGAATTATTCTTGAGTCGCTTAATCTCCAGATATTGAGATAATAGTCAAGACAAGGTATTCAACAATTTGACGAACACAATGTTTTCTTAGTCTCATAAAGATGGAACTTAGAGACTTTTTATCTAGCGATCCTGAAACAAAGGAAAAGATAATGAAATAATGGTTCAACCATTCAAAAATTAAGTGACTAAAGGCTATCGGTGAGTCTCAAGATAAATTAGTTGATTCTTAATGCATCCAGCAATTCAGAAAAAGCTGTGGATAGTAGTGAAGATCAACGGTCAATGTGTAATATTGAGATAGAACTGAGGTTAAGGATTCTATCTAGCAATTTAGAGATTATGGTAATCGATGACTCTCCTAACATAACCAAGGTCAATAAAATATTTAGAGATAACAAGAACACAGTTGTCACTAGATCTCAAGGTTAAATTTGAGTTAAGATAATTATTCAAAGATTGCGTGAATAACTTTCAGTCACTAGATCTTGCAATATAACTAAATTTAAAGAAAGATCTAGAGATCATGTGAACTCTTTCAGTCGCTAATTCTCTAGATAAATGATGAGTTAAAAGAAGGATTATGAGATCATGTGAATCCTTCAGTCACTTGTTCTTGGAAGGTAACTACAGTTGGTATGAAACATCTATAGATTTAGAGAATGCTTTCAGTCACTAAATCTCGTATTGTAACTAAAGTTAAGATGTTAATGTGGAGATTGTGAGAGTACACTCAATTACCGAATCTCTTAGAAAAACTAAGGTTAAGTTAAAGTTTGTGAGATTTAAAGAAATCTCCTAGTCGTTGGATCATGGAATGAACTAAAGTTAAAGTTAGAGGTTTAAAAGATTGTACGAGGACTGTGGATGCAAATTAGATCTGATGGTGGTCACCAGATCTCGCAATAAAACCATGGGTCAAGAAGATGTTACGAGATCACGTGAATATTTCAATCTATTGATCTCCAAATTAATTCATAGTTAAGAAAATAATTTCGAGATTGAGAGAACACTTTCAGTCGCTTGATCTCCAAAAGGCCTGGGTTAGGTTCTCATTTATGAAAAAGGGAAAATAGTTGTTATTACATGGAAAAGTACCCTACCAGAATGGATAAAGTAAGTAATCCAATCAAATTATAATTGAGGGTTTTTGTCAGTACTCGAGGGTTTTGAAAAGTTAAAATAGTAATCATTCCTTTTGCTTCTTTCCATTTTTTGAAATACAAACTATCACATCTTAATTATGGCTAGCTATTTTTCAATTTTGGTGTTACGTAGAGTTGAATGTTGAGATGACTCAGAGAATATTTATAATGATTTTGTTAATTCTAATGCATTAAATGATCAACATTATAATAGATAGGACATCCATGCATTTACACTTAATAGTTTTTCAAGAGATCAATTGAGAATTCTAAGTAGTTGCAGAGTGTAAGTTACAGAGCCAAGTGTTCATAGAAGAACTGCAGAGATGAACCAGCTAGAATCAAGACAACCCTCTTCCAATGAGGAAGCAAAATAATAGGGAGATGAATAGAAAGACAAGCCAAATTTTTATGATGAATTCTTCAAATTATTGCCAAGATCAAATCAAAACAAGAAGGAAAATGATGAAGCCTTCATTGATGACATGGTAAACTGTAGGGATCTTGATACCCCTTCTTGCTCTAGTTTTATGCTTTTCACTTATTTATATATGAATCATGATAGGCTCACTGCAATTTGTATTGTATGGGTTCTTGGCATGGCCAAGTTGATAGTCCTTGCTATCTTTGTAGATGTTAATGTCATTTTTTAATTGGCCAGAAATTATGATCCCATATTGAAAAACATTAGGAAATGTGACAAATCTCCCTTAATTACTCTTGATAGGGGATCCTTTATGAAAGCTTTTGACCTATACTCTTCATCATATACATAGATTGATTTGAGGCCACTTCTAAAGACAAGGAAGCATGTTGGAATTGTATGGAAGACTTTGGAATAGATGGTGAAGGATTAGCTGAAGTAGGCATTATAGCGCATAAAGGTTTAGGCTCTTTAGGTTTAACATTATTGAAGGTATTTGCAGCCAAGTGAAGGTTAGCTTGAGTATCTCTAAGAGGTATCCCTCGAGGATAACTATAGGAAACCGCATGAAAAGCATTAGGATCTTTTTTGGATGAAGAATTTTTGAAAGATTTGGAAGACTCAGAAGCTTTAGGAAATTTGTGGGTATTGGAGGAAGTAGGGGATAGAAGGGAACCATCACAAGACAAAGGCCCATCATTAACATGATCTTGCTTGAGATTATAATCTTTATTTTCATCATGAGAGTTCTTAGAGGATACATTCTTATGATATTTATGTTTATAATCAGTGCGTTGAGATTTCTCTTCTTCAAATGAAGTAGATGTATCATCTAGGTATTGTTCACAGAAATCATCAAAGTCTCTTTCAAAATCAGAGTCATATGGATCACCATCACAATCTATCCAATGTGATGACCCTTTTCTAGTAAGCACGAGCACATGACGAGGAGGACTCTTACGAATAGGGGTTTCAGAGGTATCATTACATTGTCCATCATCATAGTCATCGTAGTCATTATAGTCATCAAAGATGGGTGTGTCACTCTTCATGGAAGAGGTATCACAAGGGCTATCATATTGCTCATCATGGTATGTCTTGAGACAAGGAGTAAGACTCTTGGGAGAAGTAGAAGAGGAACAAGATCATGAAGAAGAGGAAGGTGAAGACCTAGTGGAAGAAGAAGACTTAGATAATGAGGAATTTGAATAATGTTTAGAAGAGTCATGATAAGATTTGGAAGATAAGGAATGCAAATAATATTTAGAAGAATCATGATAAGACTTAGAAGATTTAGGAGATGATGAACGTGAATAATGTTTAGAAGAGTCATTATAAGATTTGGAAGATTTAGAAGATGAAATATTTTTGGAAGAAGGAGGTTGTGATAGGATCATGTTGATAATTCTAGCAAAGGAACTTGATTTAATTAATTTTTCCTTTATTTTTCCCATAAATTTTTCACCCATAAGAGTTTTTGAGGAATAATGCTCTTCAAATTGAGCAAGGAGATCAAGATCATCCATTTTTAAAAGAGGTTCCATAGCAAGATATTTGTAATTCATGGTTTTGGAAGAAGAAGAATCAAGCATGGAAGCGATAGAAGAGATGAAATAGAAGAAAATAGACTAGATAGTAAGAGGAAAAGAATTAGGAAGATGAGAAGAATATCCCATGTGAAGAGAAGACTTTAGAAAAAAACATGGGAAGGGAAGAAGAAAGAAGAAGACCAAGAGTCATCTTGTGTAATTGATACCATTAACATTTGTTTGGATGTTGAGCAACATGACAACACCTAGGATCTGACCTGGACTGACCAAGGAAGACTGAGAATAGAAGACGCTTGGTCATAAGATGACCTCACAAAATGTGAACACCAAACTAGGATAATCAAAGTTCTCTAATGTCCAAACAGAGATGGTAAGATAGAAATTGCAAAAGGTGTTACCAACACTATCAAAGAGGTGCTTCAAATCAAAGGGTGACTACCCTTGCACTTTTGAATCAGGAGGTTGGACTAGGCCAAAATATAATTGAAATTGAATTTGATGGAAATGGTTTGGACAAAAAAAGTACTAAAATTCTCCAAGAATGTGGCTAACAATTCTAGAGATAAACTTTCTCACCAAGAATAGTCTTTTAACTTGAAAATTATTCCCAAGGTGACTTTGTAAACCAAATGATGCTATCCCTAGAGGGAAAAACCTAGAAATTTAGAGTCAAGACAAGCTTCTAATGATAGGGTAGAAAATCAAGCAAGCTGTAAAACGGTTGGTGCTTCAACTCAGGAACTTAGTTTTTGTGTTTGTTTTAAAAGATCAAATACATCAATAGATTTTTATCATTGATCAGGCACATAAGATAGAAACCAAGGAATTCAAGCAATCAGTTGTCTTCAAACAATGAGCAAGGGGCAAAGCAACCTTGCACATGAACAAGAAGAGTGACTTAGTATGCTACTCCTTAAAGATGCTACTTGTGTATGTTCTGGAGAATGTTTTATCAGGCACTTAGAACACAACAACATCCTAGTAAGTTGTCTACAAGGATATACATGGCTTTTCTAAAGGGCATCCTCGATATATGCAAGGTACGTGAGGCACAAATCCGTAGATGAGAAGAATCCAAAATCACACAGTCGGGGGGAGACGGTAACCCAAATCTCCTCCAATTCTCAAAGGTATAAAGTTCTTTGAGGCTTAGCCAAGAGTGAAATCTAACTCATTCCCAAGAGAGGTGTCTTTGGATTCACCTCTAGATATTTATACTCCACTAGAACATGGGAGTTAAGGTCATCCCTTGAGGTGATGAAATCCCCAAGCGGGCCTTCTAAAAAATGAAAAGTAAGTAATTCTCTATCAAAAAGTATTGAAAAGCACTAAAGGTGGAGCACTAAACGCTTAAAGAAAATATGAGGTGAGTCCACAAGGTGGAACACTTAACACCCCACATAAGCTACAAATGAGTCCACAACCTAGAAAATAAGTGAGTTCCAAAAAGCACAAAAGGGTTGCCTAGTGGAACAAATAACGCTTCTTTCCTATAGACCCCTCCCCTTTAATGTGGCGCTGAGATTGCAACCATAGGGCAGAAATGAGGGGCCAGAGGATTAGCATGTCCAATAACCCAAGATAGAAATCTAGATCAATCAGAAGTAATCTAAGACTGCTAATCAATACTACTCATAAGTGCAAGAGGGTTTGAATCATGGAATATTTAACTTTCCAAGTAAACATTTAGTGAGTCCACAAAGTGGTGCATTTAACTCTTCATGTAAACTAGGAATGAATCCATGCCCTAGATTACTCAATGAGATATTTTGATATTTGAAACCAAGAATTACTTAATTTTTAAACACAAGCATGCACTTAAACACAAACTTGTATAAAAGAAAATCTATGTTCATTCATTTCCCATTAAGAGCATCAAAAATGTGTTCTATGAAAGCATGTAACACTCAAGCCAAACACATGAGAGATTGATTTTATGCCCAAACCAAGTGTTATAGAGATTTTAAGAACTCACCTTAGGTCTAAAGATCTGTACTCCAGCATTTAGCACACATCCGAAAAAAAAACCCTAAGATGGTTAGATATGAAAATCAATTGTTAGGAGTTTGATTTAACATTGTTGTCTTCAAGACAGTCTTTAAAGATTGATTTATTTCACCTATAAAATCACAATATTAAAATTTTTGGAAACAATGAAGTTTTTAGCCAACATCAAGAACTACCATTTCCAAAAATTATAAGGTCTTATGATTCCATTTGGTTCCTCAACCAATAACCTTTTCAGACTGCAATTTTTCTGTCATAAATTAGATTTAAAACACCAAACCCAGTCTAGAGAATCACATATCTTTCTCAAAAGGAAACCAAATGAAACCAAACCAATTTCAAAACAACTATTATTAAATCTAGTTTTGAAATATGTAATCCATTTATTTTTTCCATTCATAAATTATTTTCTAAGAGAAAATCATTGCCTACAACTCCAATGCAGATTGTTAAAAACTAGTTTTCACTCAAATGCCCATAACTTTCACAAATCTGAATAAAAATGACTCAAATAAAAAGGAAATGAAATATAACTCATGTATATTTTCAATGAATATTATTATAGGTCTTGATTCTTCATACTCTGTCCGTACTAGATGTTTCAATATGACTATATTCAAAGAATCTCAAATCTGCAAATACCCACTTTCACCAAAATGATCATAACTTATTCATTTCTTCATAAAAATGAACCAAAAAAAATGAATGAAAAATATGATTCATCATTATATCCATCCATTACTATATTATAGGGTTTCCAGTCTGTACATGGCCCTACATGGCCTGGAACCAACATTAAAATTGAAAAACCAATCAAGAATGAGGCTAGAAATTAATCTTTTATGCCCCATGGTGGGTGCCAAAAATGTGTGATGGTTTTGTGTCACACTTCTGTGAATCATTACATTCAAGAACACTTAAGAATGAGGTCTCAAATAGCGATTCAAAACTCTCTATTCATGGATTGCAGGGGTGTGTATATGAGGCCCTCAGATTGACCTAGTTATGCCCATGCAAGTACACCAAGAAACAAGAGATTCAAAGATGAATAGCAAGCATGCTAATCTCCATGATCATCAAGTTATTGCATGCAAATGAAACTAGTCTAAATGATAACAATGCAAGAAATAAACTATTCTATTGAAATGAATGCTTATACAATGTTAATCTATGAAAGGAAACATGAATTTAAACTATTATGTGAATGCAATATTAATCTAAACTATGGATTGCCATAAGGCATGAGAGAAGAAGACAAGAAGAAAGAAGTCTCAAATATCCAAGCTCCAAATGTGCTCAACAAGCTTCTTCCAAGATTGCTCTCCAAACCTCCAGTATAACAATAACATGAAAATTCTCAGATCTGAAATGAGAAGGAGAGGGCTCCTTATATAGGAAAATGTGGAAGAGAATGCATCCTCAAGAGCAATGTGGGATAAATCCAAAAAGAGGAAATAAAGCTCATTTTTTAGAAAGTGTGGAGAGAAAAGGGATTTTATTTATTTTTAATTATTTGTTTCCCTTTTTTCATCACAAAGAGCTTTAAGAAGATTTTTTATTTATTTAAAAGAATGATTCTCTATTAATTAAATAAGATAACATTATTTAATTAAAAGAGAGATATCATAAGATAAAATCATTTAATTAAAAAAGGTTTTAATTAAATAAATTTATTTCATTTTAAAAGATATTTCTTTCAATTAAATAAAGTTATTTCATTTATTTAAGAGGGAATATTTCTTTCAATTAAATAAAATTATTGAAAGAATCAGGAAAAGGATTTTTGTTTTGTTTTTATTTGATTTATTTCCTTTTCCATCACAGATTTTGCTTCAAGTGGGGATTTTATTTATTTAAAAGAGGAATTATCTTTTGAATAAATAAGATAAGTTTATTTAATAAAAAGAGGAATATTTAATTAAATAAGATAAAATCATTCAATTAAAAAGGGTTTTAATTAAATAAGATTAGTTTATTTAAGATATTTCTTTTAATTAAATAAGCCTATTTTATTTATTTAAAAGAGAATATTTTTTTTAATTAAATAAAATTATTGATGAAATGATCAAACCTTAGAAATATTTGAATTATTGATTTAATTGCAATTTGATCAAGGAATTGATTTGAAAATTGCAAAGCATTGATTCAGGAAATTGATATTTGACAAATTGAATAAATGGGGCCCAAAGTCTAGGTGACCATTTTAGGGTGCATACAGTAAGGAGCCAAATGGCTAGACACTTCCCTAGAACTGGTAAACATGTAACCCCTCTCCTACCACATATGAATGCTACATATAAGTATAAAGCCATAAATTTATATATCAAGTATCTGGCATATGGGTTGTGTCAAGTTATGGATGTAGATGGAGATACTGAGAGGTTGCTCACTAATTTACTAATGATAATTTTGGATATTTGGAATTCAAATGGCAACACAGTGTTGGAGATTTTTTAGCAAGCCAGAGTGTTGACTGTATGTTTTTGATTGATGAAAACATATGGTAAGAAGCATGCATGGAAGCTGAATGGAGATAGATGTTAGTATAGGCTTCCTAGATATGTTATTAGCATGATATCATAGACATAGAGGTTGATTCATAGTGAAGACGGTAATACAACAGTCTTTATCAGTAAGTGTTCCTGACAGGTCCTAGGAATATTTTTGTATGTGATTTAAATATGGTTGTAATGGAGCCTTGCACATTTAGATTTATGTTGCAAACATATGTATGATACTATGTTCATGGAAGTAGAGTCAGATATGTAGTATGGGTTGAGTTATGAAGTCTCTAGTTGGCAGTCACAGTTTCTTGAGTTTATCTGGTAGAGCTGACATTTATTTTATTGTTGTAGTAGTTGCGCCTATTAGTTTGATAAATGTGCTTCGATTCATGTTTGGATAAGAGTTAAGAATGATTGGTTAAGAGTGCATGATGCAACTCAACATGAGAAGAAAGTATTAGTTAATTTTGTGGAGCCGACAGTGTGGAGCAACACATCTACTCATATTGAGTTTGGATGTCCTAATTTGTGTTGCATGCTTAGTAGAGCCAATTGAGATATTATTGGAGAGTTGGATTATTTATCTAATACAATTTCAAGATGGTTCTAATAGGTCAACCATATTATATCATTTAGAGGAAAGATATTTATAGGTAGTCATTTGTGATTGCTAAGCATGGTAGAGAGTTGAAAGATAAGAGCAGAGTAGAAGGTCTATGTGAAAAAGTAGAGAGTATATTATATTCATTGGAACTGATCAAGACATCAGGTCTACATGCAGGTCACCAAGATCCAGATATAGTTTGTATTTGTTAAAAAGAAGGATGCAGCCTTCACCCCTTTGAGTAGTGTGCTCCCAAATAGTGTGTCCTCACCCCTAATAGGGTTAATTGTAAAAAACTCCTAAAAGGGTCCAAACCTTGACTAGATCACTGTACTTAATGCATTAGACATATCAATTCCTAATAGGGTTGTAAGATCTTCTAACTAGGATCATAATACTCTAGTGCAATTTATAGTGGGTGCTAATTCACATCAGAGTTTTTACCTATTTGGGTTTCCCCATAACCAAAATTATGGAGTTGTGTTATGTGTTCTCATATTATGTTTATTCTTAATGTTATTTTGTACTTAATTGAAAAAGAATTAAATATTATAGATAATTGATTCACCCCCCCTCTCCGTTATCTCTTGGGACTATTCCTAACAATTGGTATCAGAGCCAAGTGCCTCAGAAAGAAAGTTTAATAGTTGAGGTTGATCAGATGGCATTTTTTAGAAAGGAAAGTCCTATGTTTGAGGGAGAGAACTATCTAGATTGGAAGAACAAAATGATGACACATTTGAAGTGCATTGCCTTTGAGATTTTTGAAGTAGCTACCAAAGAAATTCAGATTCCCTCTCTAGCAGATCTTGAAAAAGATGATGCAACCTTGAAGAAAAATGAGATGTTCACTTCAAATTCTATTGCCAAAGAAGCCCTTATGACTACCCTATTTGACAGTGAGTTTTCAGAGATCAAGAAAATGGACAAAGCCTATAAGATATGGAAATATGTAGAAGACATGTTTGAAGGAGATATTCAAGCCAAGAATGGGTGTAGAAAGACATGGAAGAAAAGATACAATACATTAGAGATGCTACATGATGAGAATGTCAGACTCTACAATCAAAGGATTAATGAAGCAGTTGCAGGAATCATAAACAATGGTGGACAAATTTTGGAAGAAAACATAATGGATAAATTAATGACTACCTTGACACGAGAATATGAAAACAAGATATGCATCCTAGATGAAACTATGCATTCCAAAAAATACTTTAAAAGAGAGACCTTAATCAAAAAGCTTTCAGCCTTTGAGATATCAAGATTGAAGACAAAGCCTAAAAGTGAAACAACATTCAAAGCTTCAGTTCATGGTAAGAAATCTTTGAATACCTCTATTAATTTTGATGATGATGATGAAGAGAAAGAACTAGATGATTTCATTGCTTTGATTGCTAAGAAAGAAAGGAAATAAAAAGGGAAATATGAAGGTCAGTTACCATTCAAATTCTTTTCATGTAACAAGATTGGCCACTTTTCATCTAAGTGTCCTACAAGAGTAAAGAAGTTCAAAACTATCTAAAAACCTAAGTATACAAAAGAATGTTACTATGCTAGTGATGGAGTATCAGATGAAGAATCAATAAAGGATGAAATTGGATTCATTCCGCTTGAAGAAATGGAAAAAATATTTGATGAAATGGACCTTGAAGATGAAAATAAAGTACAAGAGTTAGCACTGATTTCACAAGCTGACATTACGACAGATTGGATCATTGACAATGGTTTATAACATCACATGATAGGGGACAAGGATATATTTGTACATATAGATAGATACAAAGGCAAAATGGTTAGAATTGGAGACAAAATCCTAAACCTATCATAGGTAGAGGTGCTATCACCTTGGATGGAAAGAAAAACACTAATGATGTTCTTTATGTTGATGCATTGCAGCATAATTTACAAAGTGTTGAAGATTTTCCAGCAAGCCAGTATTGACTATATTTTTGTCATTGATGACAACATATGGAAAGTAGCATGTGTGGAAGTCTTATGGAGTAATCTTTTAGTATATGTAGAATGGACATGATATCAAAATGATATCATGGGCGCAGAGGTTAATTGTTAGTATAGACAGTTATATAATAGTTGGTGTCAACAATGTTCTTGACAGAGTAACAATCAGTGTTTTGTGTAGGGTTGTTTGTAAAGTTATCACAAAGCCTTTCCAGCTTGGATATATGTTGAAGACATCTTAGTGATGTTTTAGTTATGGATGCATAGTTTGATGATGAACGCAAGTGAAGTTATGCAGTTGCTATTCACCAGTCGTAGTTTCCTGTGTTTTCTCAGAAGAGCTGAAAGAGATTTTATTGGCTCTTGACTTGTGCCTATCTTGAGGGTATTCACCCTTTGGTTTAAGCTTTGAGAAGTGTTATTGATGTTTGGTTAAGAGCACATGCGTTAATTCATCTTACAGAGAAAGTTCCAGTTGTTTTGGTAGAGCTGACAGTGTGTAGCGTACGTCTACAATTATTTTATTAGGCAGGCCCTAGAATGAGTTGCATGAATAATAGAGCCAAAAGAATGTTTTTTGAATTTTATTATAGTTTCTCTAATATGATTTCAATGTTGTTCTAAGAGGCCAACTTTATTATATCATTTGGAGGAAATATATTTATAGGTAGTCATTTGTGATTTCTTGAGTGTGGTTCATGGTTGATTAAGAAGAGTAGAGTAGACTATGTGAAGTGTTGAGACATCAGAAGAAGGTCTATGTGACTAAGTAAAGTACTTGTGCTATTCATTAGAACTAATCCAGATAGTAGGTCAAAGCACAGTTCACCAAGATCTAGATATAGTGTATATATGTTATTCAGAAGGTCATAGCCTTCACCCATTTGAGCAACGAGCTCTTGGATAGTGCATCCTCTCCCATAACAGGGACAATTGTAAAAGACTCCTAATAGGTTCTGACCCTTGACCAAGTCTACTATACTTAATATATTGTAAAGCTACTCCTAACAGGGTAAAGGATCTTCTAACAAGGATCATTATACACTAGTACAAAATATTAGTGGGTATCAAGTCCCATCGAAGTTTTTACCTATTTGGATTTCCCCGTAACCAAAATATTGGTGCTGTGTTCATGTGTTATTTTATTGTATTTATGATTATGTTTAAGTATACTTAATTGGATAAAGAATTGAATCTTGTAGATAACTGAGTCACCCCCCCCTCTTAGTTATCTCTTGGGACTATTCCTAACAATTGGTATCAAAGCCAAGTGCCTCATAGAGGAAGTTTAACATCTTGAGGTTGATTAGATGGTGTAATTTAGGAAAGAAAGTCCTAAGTTTGATGGAGAGAATTATCTTGATTAGAAGAACAAGATGGTAACCCATTTGCAATGCACTACTTTTGAAGTTTTTAATGTAACCATAAAAGAAGCCAAGATTCATACCTTAGAAGACCTTGGAAAAGATGATGCTACTGACACACAAAAGGAATTGTTTCATCATAATTCTATTCGTAAAGAAGCCCTTATCAGCACCCTAATTGATGGTGATTTTTTAGAAGTAAAAAAGGTAGATACAACCCATAAGATATGGAAGCACCTAGAAGACACATTTGAACGGGACAAAAAAGAAAAGGATGTGCATAGAAGGACATGGAAGAAAAGTTACAATGCATTAGAGATGCTTCCTGAAGAAAACATCAAAGCTTAAAATCAGAGGATTAATGAAGTAGTTGTTGGAATCAGGAACAATGGTGGAGATATATTGGAAGAGGACATCATGGATAAGTTGATGACAACTCTTACTTTTAAATATGAAAGCAAGATCAATGTCCTTGATGAGACCATGAAACTTATATCAAATTTCAAGAGAGAGACCTTGATTAGCAAGATCTCAACTTTTGAGATTTCAAGATTGAAGGAAGAACCAAAGAGTGAGACAACTTTCAAAGCAACAGTTCATGGTAAGAAATCTGCAAACACTTTTGGTAATTTTGATGATGATGATGAATATAAAACACTAGATGATTTCATTTCTATGATTTCCAAAAGAGAAAAGAAAGGAAAAGGAAAATATGAAGGTTAATTACCATTTAAGTTCTTTTCATGTAATAAGATTGGTCACTTTGCATCTAAGTGTCTCACTAGAGCTAGAAAGTTCAAAAAGGATTACAAGCCTAAGTATTTTAAGGAATGATACTATGCTAGACATGGAGTGTTAGATGAAGAATCTAGTGAAGAAGAAATTGGATTCATTGCCATTGTAGATAAAATGAAAAACAAGACAGTACATGTAGACAAGAAAGAGAATCAGGAGCTAGCATTGATTTCACAAGCTGACATAAGGACAAACTAGATTATAGACAGTGGTTGTTCACATTACATGATAGGTGATAAAGGAAGGTTTGTTCATTTGGACAAATATAATGAAGGTATGGTTAGATTTGGAGACAACACTCCTAAACCTATATTTGGTAGAGGAGCCATCACTTTGGATGGAAAGAACAGTACTGATGATGTTCTTTATGTTGATGGTTTGAAACATAACCTTCTCAGTGTTGGACAGTTACTTGGAAAAGGCTATTAGTTGGAGTTCAAAGATGACAAATTCATCATTGACAACAAGGATGGTGTTATGATTGCATCAGACACAAAGACAAGAGGTAATGTTTTTCAACTAAATTTAGAAGCAAGTTGTTTTGTTGCTAAAGTTGATGATAGTTGGTTATGGCATAAAAGGCTATGTCATATCAATTTTGATAACATAGTAAAGATAAGTAATGTCAAGGAAGTAAGAGATATACCCAGAATAGAAAAGCTAGTTGATACTATATGTAGGGAATGTGTGATGCGGAAGCATGTGAGAAACCCATTCAGGAGTGAGCAGAATTCCGCAAAGAACAAGTTGGATCTGATTCATACAGACCTATGTAGTCCAAATCAAACAAGATCATACTATGGTGAAAGGTATTTAATTTTGTTTGTTGATGATTATACTAGGATGATGTGGGTTGCATTCTTAAAAGATAAGTCAGAAGCTTTTGAGAAGTTCAAAATATTCAAAGCTAAGGTTGAGAATGAATTTGGACTAAAGATAAAATGTTTGAGGTCGGATAGAGGAGGAGAATTCACCTCTGATAGATTCTATGAGTACTACAAAGAACATGGCATAAAAGGATAGTTAAGTGCACCTAGAACCCCTCAGCAGAATGGAATTGTAGAAAGAAGGAATAGGATCATCCTTGATATAGTGCACACCATTATGATAGAAGGAAAAGTTGCACGCACCTATTGGAGAGATGTGGTCAATACAATAGTCTATACCATCAATAGAATTCAATTAAGGCCCAGCACTGACAAAAAACCTTATGAGCTATGGTTTGGTAATGTTCCCACAGTAAAATACTCTAGAATCTTTGGAAGCAAGTGCTACATGAAGAGGGATGAAGTAGTAGGAAAGTTTGATGCAAGAAGTGATGAAGGTATTTTTCTTGGTTACTCTACTAAAAGTAAAGCTTATAGATGTTTCAATTTAAGATTGAAAAAGATCATTGAAAGTTCTCATGTAAAGATTGATGAAAATTTTTTGATTCAAGAAAGATATCATGATTACTCACCCATGATTGAAGAAGAACCTAGACCCTCTACTAGTGAGATAGTTATTGAAGAAATGTTTGATAGTATTGATGTGTTATTCAATTACCCTAATACAAGTGAAGAAAATACTCATAAGGCTAATGAATCAGCATCACCTAAAGTTCCAAAATTTACATCAAGAAATCATTCCAAGGTAGACATCATTGGAGATCAAAGCAGAAAAGTCTTAACAAGATCACAAACAAAGAACTCAGCTAGCAGTGAAGAAGTATGTTTAATATCTCAGATTGAACCTTTAAGTGTTGAAGATGCATGTAATAATTCAGATTGGCATGATTCTATGAAAGAGGAACTTGATCAGATTGTTAATAATGATACTTGGGAATTGGTCCCAAGACCTAGTGATAAAAATGTAATTGGAACAAAGTGGATATTTAGAAACAAGATGAATGAAGATGGTACAGTAGTAAAAAAACAAAGAAAGATTAGTATGTAAAGGATATGTGCAAAGAGAAGGCATTGATTATTCAGACACATTTGCACTTGTGAGTAGATTAGAAGCTATCAAGCTATTTTTAGCTTATGCTATAGTTAAAAACTTCAAATTTTATCAGATGGATGTCAAATAAGCATTCTTAAATGGAGACTTGAAAGAAGAAGTATACATTGAGAAGCCAGAAGGATTCACTTTATTAGACATACCTAATATGGTATGTAGATCGAAGAAAGCCCTCTATGGACTTAAGCAATCCCCTAGAGCATGGTATGAGAGACTAGATGGATACTTAACAAAGATTGGATTCAAGAAAGGAGCAGTATATTGTAATCTATTTATAAAAGAGACATCTAAAGCTTTACTACTTGTAGCTATATTTTTTAATGACACTATCTTTGGAGGTAATGACAAACTAAGTGCTGAATTTTCCAAAGAAATGCATAATGAGTTTGAGATGAGTATGATTGGTCATATCAAGTACTTTTTGAGACTAAATGTGTAGTAGACAGAAAAAGGAATTTTTATTAATCAATCAATGTATGTGAAAGAGATACTAAAGAAATTCAAGATGGATGATTGCAAGCCAGTAGGAACTCCTATGATCACTGGATGCAAGCTTACAAAAGAAGATGACTCACCGGCAGTAGATATAATATTGTATATGTTAGAAAGTAAAGTTCACCAAGATAACTGAGAGGGAGGGGGGGTGAATCAGTTATCAGATAATTATAAATTTTAACATCTCCAACATCATTTAACCATGTAAGAAATGAAATTACTAACCATACAAAGATATTCATACACAATGACATAATAACAAAAGATATGTTGACTAGGGAACCTCTTGATCAAAGAGTAAACCCCGGTGGGAATGATGCCTACAAAAGATGCACTAATATGAATATTCCTTGTGAAAGGATGGACTCTGTTAGGAGTCATATGAAATACATTCAGTACATATAAATCCCTATTAGGAGATTTTGAATCCCTGTTAAAATATTCTAACCTTGTTAGGAGTTATGGAAGATGGAAGGACCCACTGCCCAAACAGCTTCAGGGTAAGATCACTGAACACACTGTCCAAATGACCTTAATATTATTCAGAAAAATAATATGAAATATGTTACCTTCTTACTATTCCAAACCACACTCACTGCTACACCAGATCTCAATTCTAGATCTATGTACTTCGCATGTCTTCCTTCACAATTTCACTTTCACAACTTCATTAGCTATTTTCTTCACTTCATGCTTATATTTTCACTCAACCATAGCATGCTCACACTTCTTTCACATTAATAGACCTCTTATAAAATAAATAAAAACATTCCTTCCTTTATACCACACTCAAATAATTACAAATGAGTCGGCACACAAATACAAAATAAAAGTTTCCACACGCTACATTAGAATTACACAAAACTATCAGCTTCCAAATATAATAAATCTTCACTCGTATGACCTCAAAGTTTGTGATGTGAAGCATGTCACCATAAATGTGTCTCAAACTTCCCTTTAACTACACAAAACCAGATTCCATCTCGATTAGGAGATATCATCCGATTTCCACAAACCGCTACTTAGGAACACTGCCTGAATACTACTTCCACCAAAATGCTCGTAAATTTTATGAATAAATGAATTTCTATCTACGCTCTTAACCATAGAAAAATAACATATCAAATAATATAACCTCAACATCGTAGAGCTCTATCTACAATATCTCACGTGTGCTAATCAAAACATTGTCTACTTCTCTGCTAGTCTCTAGAAGATCACTGTGTTGACATCAATGATAATTATAGTCATGAATGAAACAACAACTACTAGAGAATGACTTCTAGCATTAGGCATTCATTCCTAACAATCTCCCCCATTGGCATTGATGGAAACATAGATGAAAAACATCCAATGTTCCAAAAATCCAATACTGCAACACTGCTACTCTGACAAACATTTCAAATCTTTCTTTGTTATCCTATTCAGTTCTCTCCAATAGATGGTACAAGTGGTTTTTCATGTACACTTCTCACCCATTAGCATCAATGATAGAAATTTCATCACTGTGTCAATGACAACTTAGTATCAATAGACACTATTTAGAAAAATACATTCACAAGATTCCTCATGACTCAACTTAGATACACATACTCCCTCATAGAGGAAGTACCAATATCCAATCCAGAAGAAAGATAGGGCTCATATACCACTGGATGGATCCAACCAACTGCATCATTATTCAAAATTAGGCTGGGGCATAACCCCAAGCATACCTCTCAAATACTCAAATGTATCCTTAGGCAAAGGCTTTGTAAATATGTCTGCTATCTATTCCTTTGTGCTTATGTACTCCAGTCTGACTTCTTTTTCAGCAACTTTCTCTCTTACAACATGATACTTGATCTCTATATGCTTAGTTTTAGAATGCAATACAGGATTCTTAGACATACTAACTGTGCTGGTGTTGTCACAATGTATGACAATAGGTTAAACAAATTTAATTCCAATATCCTTCAGAATCTGCTTCATCCAAATTATCTGGTTACAATTTTTCACTGCTACTACATATTCTACTTTTGTTGTACTCTGTGAAATAAAATTCTTCTTCTTACTCAACTAGGAAACCAATCTTCCTCCAAGAAAAAAAGCTCCACCACTGGTGCTTTTCTTATCATCAACACTACCTTTGCAATCATCATCTGTATATGCACATAGGGTGAAATCATCAAATTTTTCATACCACAATCCATAGTCCATTGTGCCTCTTAAATATCTCAATATCCTCTTTACTGCTGCATTATGTGACTCTCTAAGTTCAGCTTGAAATCTTGCTACCATGCCAAATGAATGTTGTATATCTGGTCTAGTGTGTGTTAAGTACTGCAATCCTCCAATCATGGATCTATATTTTTTTTTCTCAACTACTAGTGTTTCTTTTTTGCTTGATAGTTTTTGTCCTACAACCATAGGTGTTCCAACTAGTTTACAGTTCTCCATTCCAAATCTTTTCAGAAAATCATTAAGTACTTTGTCTGGCTAACAAAGATACCATCATTGTTCTGTGTTATCAATAATCCAAAAAAGTATTTCATCTCACCAATCATGCTCATTTCAAATTTTTTCTTCATTTCATCAGCAAATTTGTCACTAGCCTCATCTTCTCCTCCAAAGATAATGTCATCAACAAAAATAACTATAATCAACAAACCATTTTCAATTTCTTTTGTATATAGATTTCTATTAGTTGTTCCTTTACTAAATCCCAATTTCAACAAATACTTATCTAGTCTAGCATATCAAGTTCTAGGTGCTTGCTTTAGTCCATATAATGCTTTTTTCAGTTTACATACCATATCTCCTTCTTGAGTCAAAGGAAAACCTTCAGGCTACTCAATGTAGACTTCTTCCAATTCTCCATTCAAAAATGTTGACTTCACATCCATCTGATACACTTTGAATTTATTAAAAGATGCATAGGTCAAGAACATTCTTACTACTTCAATTATTGCCATAGGTGCAAAGGTTTCTTCATAGTCAATTCCTTCTTGCTACGAGTATCCTTTACAAACTAATCTTGCTTTGTTTCTTACTACTTCTCCTTGTTCATTCATCTTGTTTCTAAATACCCATTTAGTTCCAATCACATTCTTATCTTTAGGTCTAGGGACCAATTCCCATGTCTTGTTATTTTCAATTTGATCTAGTTCTTCTCTCATAGCATTAATCCAATGTTCATCTTCACAAGCTTCACTAGTAGATTTAGGATCAATTTGAGAAATTAAACATAAATGTACCTTATTTTGAGTCAGAACTCCTCTGTCCAAACTTCCAATAACTTGTTCGATAGGATGATGTCTAGATAGATACCTATTTGATGTCATAGTCATAGATCTTGCTTCAACTGTAGATTCTTCTTTAGATTCTTCTCTGGTTTCTTCTTTGGTTTCTTCTACAGTATGATTCTCATTCAACAATTCACTGTCAGTCTCATAGAATAATTTAGTAGTTTCAATGTTAGGTTGAGGATTAGCTTCTTCATCGGTTTCATAATCAAGCATTCTTTCCTAAATTTTAAACTTCTCATAAACTTTAACATTTGCGCTTTCAACAATAGTTTTAGTTCTCTTATTGTAACATCTATATGCTTTTCTCTTCAAAGAATATCCAAGAAAAATACCTTCATCACTTCTAGGATCAAACTTTCCAATATCATCATCTCTCTTTATATAACATTTGCTTCCAAAAATTCTAAAATACTTAACTGAGGGTGCATGTCCAAACCATAATTCATAAGGTGTCTTGTTTGTGTCTACTCTGATTTGTACTTTGTTCATTGTATATACTATTGTATTCACTACTTCTCTCTAGAATGTCTTCGCCAAATCATTCTCAAATAACATAGCTCTTGCTGGTTCAGTCACTAACCTATTTCTTCTTTCTACAATACCATTTTGTTCAGGTGTTCTATGGGCTGAAAACTATCTCTTAATACCATTCACTTCACAAAAAGTATTAAACTCTCTAGAAGTAAATTCTCCACCTCTATCAGATCTCAAACATTTAATCTTCATTCCAAATTCATTCTCAACTTTATTCTTAATGATCTTAAACTTATCAAATGCTTCATATTTTTCTTTCGAAAATGCAATCCACATCATTCTTGTAAAATCATCAACAAGAATCATAAAATACCTTTCTCCATAGAATCCTCTAGTCCTGGTAGGACCCCTCAAGTCTGTATGAACAATCTCCAACTTCTCTGCCAATGTGAACTTCTTACTAGGAAATGAACTTCTCTTTTGCTTAGCCATCACACATTCTTTGGAAATCATGTTAGTAGGCTTCATAATTTTAGGCAAATCCCTTACTATAAGTGTAGTACTCACTTTCACAATGTTATCAAAGTTTATATGAAAAAACCTTCTATGCCGTAACCAACTGTCATCAATTTTAGTAATCAAGTGAAATACATTACCTCTGGTTCTATATCCAGTTCCAATTAGATTTCCATCTTTATCCTTTATCACACAAGTTTTATCAGTAAACCAAACTTGATATCCCTTATCCACTAACTGTCCAACACTCAAAAGATTATGTTTCAATCCATCAACAAAGTAAACATCATCAGTATTAGTCTTTCCATCAAGAGTAATAGATCCTATACCTTTAATCAAACAAGGTGCATTGTTACCAACTCTAACAATTCCTCCATCATAGTTGTTAAACTTTATGAACTTTTTCATCTCACCAGTCATATGATGTGAACAACCACTATCTATAATCCAATCAAATTTCTTTTCAACTTGGGAAACTAATGCATTTTCTTCTTTAACATCAGATTCAAAATTTTCTTCTTTAATTTCTACAAATCCTATTTCATCATTATTCTCAGTATCACTTTCACTCAAAGTTCTTTCTATACTAGCTTCAAGATCTTCATCATTTGCATAATAACATTCCTTATATCTTCTAGGCTTGAAATTATTTATGTACTTCTTAACTCTCTTAGGACACTTAGATGCAAAATGACCATATTCTTGACAAGTCCAACATTTAAAAATTTTCTTACCATCTGGTTCTCTTTTCACAAGCAAGGCAATACCTTCTTCAATCTTCTTATCTTCTTCATTTCTAGATCTGCTACTACTGGCATAATCTACACTCAGACTGGTACTTCTTGACAAAGTAGGATGAATATTAAGAGCACTGAATGTTGTCTCCATTCTAGGTAAGTCTCCTGATACCCTCAGGTTCATTTCTGTTGCTTCCAATCTTCCAAGAAGAGTCTCTCTTGTAAATTTTGTAGTACAAGGTATAACTTGTTCAATCATCTATATTGTCTTCTTAGATATAGGAGTCAATGTCCTCAGAATTTTCCATATCACTTCATTCTCTATCTTTTTTCCTCCACAAGCTTTTATTCCTGCAACAATTTTTGACATTCTACCAATATAGCTTCTAACAGATTCATCTTCCATCATTCTAATATCTTCAAATGCACATATCAAATTATGTAATATAGCTCTTTTTGCATGTTCATCACCTTCAAAAGTAGAGTGTAAAGCTTTCCAAATTTCATTAGATTTTTTAAAACATTTTACCTGACTCTATTCATTTTCTAGAAGTGCTGTCAAGAGTGCTTCTCTTGCAAGTATGTTACACATGAATAGATCTACCTCATCTTTAGAACTTGTTTCAAGACTATCTTCTTCAATTATAGTTCTTTCATTTTTTGTAATCAACTAATAGTCTAGTCCTAAACACAATAGATGTGTCTTCATCTTTTCCTTCCAGCTATCAAAATTTACTCCAAACTTAGGGCTTTCTTTCCTGAAATTCACCATGGATCTCCTTAAGCTATTAAACTTTCCTTTCAAGGACCTGTTGCTCTTATACCAATTGTTAGAAAGTAAAGTCCACCAAGATAACTAAGAGCAGGGGGGGGTGAATCAGTTATGAGATAATTATAATTTTTAACATCTTCAACAACATTTAACCATGTAATCAATGAAATTACTAACCATACAAAGATATTCATACACAATGACACAATAACACAAGATATGTTGACTAGGGAACCTCTTGATCAAAGAGTAAGCCCCAGTGGGAATGATGCCCACAAAAGATGCACTAATATGAATATTCATTTTGAAAGGATGGACTCTGTTAGGAGTCTTATGAAATACATTTAGTACATATAAATCCCTGCTAGGAGATTTTGAATCCCTGTTAAAAGATTCTAACCCTGTTAGGAGTTAAGGAAGACAGAAGGACCCACTGCCCAAATAGCTTCAGGGTAAGATCACTGAACACACTGTCCAAATGACCTTAATATTATTCAGTAGAATAATATGAAATATGTTACCTTCTTACTATTCCAAACCACACTCACTGCTACACTAGATCTCAATTCTAGATCTTTGAACTTTGCATGTCTTCCTTCACAATTTCACTTTCACAACTTCATTAGCTCTTTTCTTCACTTCATGCTTATATTCCCATTCAACCATACCATGCTCACACTTCTTTCACATTTCTACACCTCTTATACAATAAAGAAAAATATTCCTTCCTTTATATCACACTCAAATAATTACAAATGAGTCGGCACACAAATACAAAATAAAAGTTTCTACACACTACATCAGAATTACACAAAACTGTCAACTTCCAAATATAATAACTCTTCACTTGTGTGACCTCAAATTTTGTGCTATGAACCACATCACCATCAATGTGTCTCAAACTTCCTTTCAGCTATGCAAAACTAGATTCCATCCCGATTAGGAAATATCATCCGATTTCCACAAACCACTACTCAAGAACACTACTTGAATACTGCTTCCACCAAAATGCTCATAACTTTTATGAATAAATGAATTTCTATCTGTGCTCTTAACCATAGAAAAATAACATATCAAAGAATATAACTTCAACATCACATAGCTCTATCTACAATATCTCACGTCCACTAATCAAAACACTATCTTCTTGTCTGATAGTCTCCAGAAGATCACTGTGTTGACATCAATGACAATCATAGTCATGAATGCAATAAAAACTACTACATAATGACTTCCAACATCAATAATTCATTCCTAATAGTATAATTATATGATTGGTAAACTCATATTTCTTACTTAGACTAGACCTGATATTTCCAATGCTGTTGGCATAGTTGGAAGATTTGCAGTAGAGCCTAAACAAAGTCACCTCATTGTAGTAAAAATAATATTCATATATTTATAGGGAACTATAGATTATGGTCTATGGTATCCTAATTCAAAAAATGTTGAGCTTCATGTATACACTAATGTAGATTGGGCAAGATGTGTTGATGACAGAAATAGTACTTCAGGTGGAGTAGTGTTTCTTGGTGATAGACTTGTCACTTGGACAAGCAAGAAAAAAAATTTTATTTCTCAGTCAATAGCAAAAGCAGAGTATGTTGCAGCAGCCTTGAATTGTTCTACAATTGTTTGGATCAAATAGATGATAAAGGATTTTGGAATTCAGATTGATTATGCTATTGTTATTCACTGTGATAACACTAGAACTATCAATATGTCAAAGAACCATGTGATGCATGCAAAAAAAAAGCACATTGAGATCAAGTATCACTTCTTAAGAGAGAAAGTGGTAGAAAAAGAAGTCAAGTTGGACTATGTGAGTACTAAATAATACTTGGTAGATATATTCACAAAGCCCTTGCCTAAGGATACTTTTGTGTATCTCAGGGAGAAGTTGGGAGTCATTCCCTTCCCTCTTTCCACTTAGAAGAAGGAAGGAAAGGCATCAGTCCTCTGGGACTGGTGGAAGGTTGACTACTCTACCTCAAGAGTAGTGCCATTGCTTAAAATTAATGGCACCCTTTTCCATTGATGTCAAAGGGGGAGTAATTTATAGAGTCATGAAAAATAGGAGTTATATAATAAGGGGGAAAGACATTTAGTTATGATAGTAGTTCAGTTGAGGAAATGGAGAATATTAGTAGATATTGTAGTAGATGGAGGATTCATCTTTGGGGGAGTTTTGAAGAGGAAATGGAGAATGTTATAAAAGAAATGTTCATTTTTGTTGGTGGTAGTTTTTCATTCCACATGTTGTCGTCAATGCCAAAGGGGGAGATTGTTAGAGATTTTCCAGCAGGCCGGTATTGACTGTATCTTTGCCATTGATGAAAACATATGGAAAGTAGCATGCGTGGAAGTTTTATGTAGTAAGATTTTAGTATATGCAGCATGGAAATGATATCAACGTGATATCATGGTTGCAGAGGTTAACTGTTAGTACAGACAGTTATATAACAATTGGTGTTAGCAGTGTTCCTGACATAGTAACAGTCAATGTTCTATGCATGGTTGTCCATACAGTTATCATGGAGCATTGCGAGCTTGGATATATGTTGAAGACATGTTAGTGATGTTTTATTTATGGACACATAGTTTGATGATGAAGGAAAGTGAAGTTATGCATTCGCTATTCGCCAGTAGCATTTTCCTATGTTTGTTTAGAAGAGCTGACAAATATTTTATTGGTTCTTGAGTTGTGCCTATCTTGAGGGTATGCACCCTTGGATTTAAGCTTGGAGAAGTGTTATTGATGTTTGGTTAAGATTCCATGAGTTAATTCATCTTACAGAGAAAGTTCCAGTTGTTTTGTTAGAGGTGACAGTGTGTAGCGTGCGTCTACAATTATTTTATTAGACAAGTCCCAGAATGAGTTGCATGTATAATAGAAAAGACATAATGTTTGTTGAAGTTAATTATGGGTTCTCTAATATGATTTCAAGGTGGTTCTAATAGGCTAACTTGATTATATCATTTGGAGGAAAGATATTTATAGGAATTCATTTGTGATTGCTTGAGTGTGGTTCATAGTTGATTAAGTAGAGCAGAGTAGATTGTGTGAAGTGTTGAGCCATCAGAAGAAGGTCTATGTGACCAAGTAAAGTGCTTGTCCTATTCATTGGAACTGATCCAAATAGAAGGTCAAATCCCAGTTCATCAAGATCTAGATATAGTGTACATATGTTATTCAGAAGGTCATAGCCTTCGCTCATTTGAGTACTGAGCTCTCAGACAGTGTGTCCTCTCCTCTAATAGGGAAAATTGTAAAAGACTCGTAACAAGGTCTAACCCTTGACTAGGTCTACTATAATTAATATATTGTAAAGCTACTCCTAACAGGGTAAAGGATCTTCTAACAAGGATCATTGTACACTAATACAAAATATTAGTGGGTATCAAGTCCACCAGGGTTTTTACCTATTTGGGTTTCCCCATAGCCAAATATTGGTGTTGTGTTCATGTGTTCTTCTATTGTGTTTATGCTTATGTTTACGTATACTTAATTGGGTAAAGAATTGAATCTTGTAGATAACTTATTCACACCCCCCCCCTTAGTTATCTCTTGGGACTACTCCTAACACAAAGTGTTGGATAGTTTCTTGAAAAAGGATATCGGTTGGAATTCAAAGACAACTATTGCATCATTAATAACAAATAAGGAGAGATGATTGCATCAGGTTTAAAGACTAAAGGGAATGTCTTTCAGCTTAACCCAAAAGCAAGTTGTTTTGTTGCTAAAGTAGATGATAGTTGGTTATGGCCCAAAAGACTATGTCACATCAATTTTGACAACATAGTGAAGATAATAAATGTAAAGGTAGTAAGAGACCTTTCTAGCATTGAAAAACTAGTTGATACAATATGAAAGGAATGTGTGATGGGTAAGCATGTGAGGAATTCATTCAAAAGAAAGCATAATTTGGCCAAGAACAAATTGGATCTACTACATACAGACCTATGTGGACCAACTCATAAAAGATCATACTATGGTGAGAGGTATTTTATTTTGTTTATTGATGATTATTCTAGAATGATGTGGGTTGCATTTTGAAAAGATAAATTAGAAGCATTTGAGAAGTTTAAATTATTCAAAGCTAAGGCTAAAAATGAGTCTGGATTGAAGATTAAATGTTTGATATTAGATAGAGGAGGAGAATTCACTTTTGATAGATTTTATGAGTATTGCAAGGAACATGAGATAAAAAGATAGTTAAGTGCACCTAGAACCCCTCAGTAGAATGAAATAGTAGAAACGAGGAATAGGATCATACTTCACATAGCGCGCACCATCATGATTGAAGGAAACGTCAAACACACTTATTGGAGAGATGCGGTTAATACTGCAGTCTACAAAATCAATAGAATTCAATTGAGGCTAGGAGAAGATAAGAAACCTTATGAGCTATGGTTTGGGATTGTACATATAGTCAAATACTTTAAAATCTTTGGAAACAAGTGCTACATAAAGAGAGATGAAGCAATTAGAAAGTTTGATGCAAGAAGTGATGAAGGTATTTTTCTTGCTTACTCTACTAAAAGAAAACCTTATAGATGTTTCAATTTAAGATTGAATAAGATCATTGAAAGTTCTCATGTTAAGATTGATGAGAAGTTTATGGTTCAAGAAAGATATCATGATTATGCACCTATGATTGAAGAATAACCTAGACCTACCACTAGAGAAATAGTTTTTGATGAAATGTATGACAACATTGATGTATTATTCAATGATCTTGAAACTAGTGAAGAAGAATCACATAAGTTAGATGAGAGAGTCACACCTAATCTTCCCAAATTCACATCTAGATATCATTCAAAGGAAGACATCATTGGAGATCAGAACAATAAAGTCTTGACGAGATCAAAAGAAAAGAGTTCCACAATAAATGAAGAGGTATGTTTACTATCACAGATTGAACCTTTAAGTGTTGAAGATCCATGTGATGATTCAGATTGGCATGAAGCAATGAAAGAAGGGCTAGATTAGATAATTAAGAATGATACATAGGAATTTTTCCCTAGACCTAGTGATAAGAATATAATTGGAACCAAGTGGATATTTAGAAATAAGATGAATGAAGATGGAACAGTGGTAAGAAACAATGAAATACTAGTGTGTAAAGGATATGTGCAAAGAGAAAGAATTGATTATTCATACACATTTTCCCCTGTAAGTAGATTGGAAGCCATAAAGTTGTTTCTAGCCTATGCTACCTTCAAAGACTTTAAGGTATACTAGATGGATGTTAAGTAAGCATTCCTAAATGGAGAGCTAAAGGAAGAAGTATACATAGAGTAGCTTGAAGGATTCACCTTATCAGACAGACCTGATATGGTATGTAGATTGAAGAAAGCCCTCTATGGACTTAAGAAAGCCCCTAGAGCATGGTATGAAAGGCTTGATGAATACTTGGAAAATATTGGATTCAAGAAAGGAGCAATAGATTTTAATTTATTCATAAGATAAACATATGATGGACTATTTTTAGTTTTTATATTTGTTGATGACATTATCTTTGGTGGCAATGACAAGCTTAGTGAAAATTTTTCTAAGGAGATGCAAAGTGAATTTGAAATGAGCATGATTGGACCTATCAAATACTTTTTGGGATTAAATTTGTAGCAGACAGACAAAGGTATATTCATAAATCGACTAAGTATGTGAAAGAGATCTTGAAGAAATTCATGATGGATGATTGCAAGCTAGTAAGTACCCATATAATAACATGATGCAAACTTTCAAAAGAAGATGATTCACTACTAGTAGACATAACCTTGTATAAGTCTATGATTGGTAAACTTATATATGATACTCAAACTAGACTTGACATTTCCAATGTAGTTGGTATTGTTGGAATATTTGCACCAGAACCTAAGAAAATTCATCTCATGGAAGTAAAGAGGATATTCAAATATTTGAGAGGAACTATAGACTATGGTTTATGGTATCCTAATTCAAAGAATGTAGAGCTTCATGTATATACTAATGCAAATTGGGAAAGATACATGGAATATAGAAAGAGTACCTCAGGAGGTGTAACACCTTGCCAGGGAACCCAGAGTGGTCAGTCCAAGGTAACTCAATGCTTGAGGGTCCACGGTCTAGAGTGACCAGTCTAGGGTAACTCAAGTAGATAGACATGTGATGAAACTCCCATAAGCATGTAGCCTAGATCATCTCCTAAGCTTTTTGTTTATGCCTCTAGTTTAGTGTGTCTCACCTTTCACTTTATTTTGTGTACCTTGAGTAGAGAGCTTTTGGGATTCCTTGCTCAGTGGTTGTCCCTATTTGGTTTTGGTCATCTGATTGGGGTTTGTGGTTATCTCCTAAAAATAGTGGGGTAGACCTTTTTGGTTCTACATGGATGGGTGGTAGTGATTCTTTACCATTTGAGATTTGACGTCCTAGTGCCGGTGCTATTGGTACTCCTACAGTTGGATGCCCTTATGGTTCTTCATTGTTTATTCATTAATGGTTCTTATCTTACCTTCATTTATGTAGTCCTATATTAGAGTATCACATGTGATACCTAATATGGACTTTGTACTCCTTTGTTGATTTTGTATTACATACCCTGCGACATGTGTAGTGGATTTTAGTTTATTAGTTATCATGGATGTCCATGAGGATTGTATTAATTGATGTAAGTTGTAATTGTATCATTTAAGATATGGAATCTTTTGTTATCTTTCTTTAGTTGTGTTTTGTTCTTAGTAATTCTATGTCATGGGATCCTCAAGATTTGTAATCTATTTTGGTTGTTGGTTTAATGTGAGTAAATGGTAATTGCTTCTACACTATTGTGTATCTTGTATGTTAACTCTAAAAAAAAAATGTTCACCAAACTTAGTAGCATGTTATAGGTTAATATCTCTTGGGTTCCATGGTAGGGCGTTACAGGAGGATCAGTATTTCTTGGTGATAGACTTATCACTTGGACAAGCAAGAAGTAGAATTGTATCTCTAAGTTAACAATAGAAGAAGAGTATGTAGTAGCAACATTGAATTGTTCTACAATTCTGTGTATCAAGTAGATGATACATGATTTTGTATTCAGATTAATTATCCTCTTTTTATTTATTTTGATAACACTAGAACTATTAATATGTCAAAGAATCATGTGATGCATGCAAAGACAAAACACATTGAGATAAAAAAAATCACTTCCTAAAATAGAAAGTAGCAGAGAAAGAAATAAAGTTGGACTATGTGAGCACAAAAGATCATCTAGCATACATATTCAAAAATCCTTTACCTAAGAATACATTGGAGTATCTCAGGGAGAAGCTAGGAGTAATCCCCTTCCTTGAATAATATTGGAGATTGTAGGAGTTCATCAATCCTCAGTGACTAATGAAAGGTTTCTTACTCTACTTCAGGAGTAGTACCAATGATTAATTGTTTGGTGCCATTTTCCATTGATGTTAAAGGGGGAATAAGTACACAGTCATCAAAAACAAAATAGTAAGTAATACAATAGTACATGGAGGATTCATCCTTAAGAAAGTTTTGATGAGGAAATGGAGAATGTTATAGAATAATTGTAGCAAGGGGGAGTAAGTACTAGAAAGAAGAAACAAAATAGTAAGAGATGGAGGATTCATCCTTGGGTGAGTTTTGTTCAGGAAATGGAGAATATTATAAAAAGATAGTAAATTTGGATTGGTGGTGTTTTTCATTCCATATGTTGCCATCAATGCCAAAGGGGGAGATTGTTGGAGACTTTCCAGCAAGCTAGAGTGTTGACTATATGTTTTTCATTGATGAAAACATATGGTAAGCAACATCAATGGAAGCCTAATGGAGAGACATGTGAGTATATGTTTCCTAGATATTTTATTAGCATGATATCATAGACACAAAGGTTGATTCAGAGTGAAGACGGTAATACAATAGTCTATATCAGTAAGTGTTCCTAACAGGTCCCAAGAAGAGTTTTGTATGTGATTTAAAGCATGGTTGTAATGGAGCCTTGCGCATTTAGCTTTATGTTGCAAACATATGTATGATACTATGTTCATGGATCTAGAATCAGATATGTAGTACAAGTTGAGTTATGAAGTCTCCAATTGATAGTCATAGTTTCTTGAGTTTATCTGGTAGAGCTGACATTTATTTTACTATTGTAGTAGTTGCACCTATCAGTTTGATATGCATGATTGGATTCATGTTTGGAGAAGAGTTAAGAATGATTGGTTAAGAGTGCATGATGTAATTAAACATGAGAAGAAAGTATCAGTTAATTTGGTGGAGCCGATAGTGTGAATCGACGTGTCTACTCATATTGAGTTAGGCTGTCCTAATTTGTGTTGCGTTCTTAGTAGAGCTAACTGAGATGTTATTAGAGAGTTGTATTATTTCTCTAATATGATTTGAAGATGGTTCTAATAGGCTGACTTGATTATATCATTTAGAGGAAACATATTCATAGGCATTCATTTATGATTGCTAAGCATGGTAGAGAGTTGAAAGACAAGAGTAGAGCAGAAGGTGTGAAGTGTTGAGCCATCAACACAAGGTCTATGTGACAAAGTAGAGAGTATATTCTATTCATTGGAACTAATCAGGACAATAGGTCTACGTCCAGCTCACCAAGATCTAGATATAGTGTGTGTCTATTAAACAAAAGGTTGCAGCCTTCACCCCTTTGAGCAATGTGCTCCTAGACAGTGTGTCCTCACCCCTAACAGGGTTAATTATAAAAGACTCCTAATAGGGTCTGACCCTTGACCAGGTCACTGTACTTAATGCATTGTAAAGATCAACTCCTAACAGGGTTGTAAGATATTCTAACATGGATCATAATACTCTAGTGTAGTTTATAGTGGGTGCTAATTCCCACCAGGGTTTTTACCTATTTGGGTTTCTCCATAACCAAAATTGTGGTGTTGTGTTAAGTGTTCTAATATTGTGTTTATGCTTAATGTTCTTCTTTACTTAATTGAAAAAGAATTGAATCTTTTAGATAATTGATTCACCCCCCTCTTAGTTATCTCTAGGGACTATTTCTAATACACATACTATGATTACATTCAATATGTAATTGACAAGATACATGAGGGTTTGTTATGTGTCAAAGAAAAAAAGAAGCCCATCAAATTCTTGCATTATTCTTTGTTAATGCACTTAATTTTGTATTTTAATATTGATAAATTCAATGTGCAAATATTGAGACCAAGAAAAATGTTTGAGGGAAATCCAAACCCTTTGAAGTTCTAGTTAAGGGTATGGAGTTATACTTCCAATGAAAACAACTTTTGTGCTTTTCAGAATTGGGTAGTTCACCCACTTTTGATCTTGATGGGAACAAACATTGTGAGACTTCCAGTTGTGGTGCTCAAACTCTTAAGGCCTAAACAATTTATTAGCACATGGATAAAGGCCATAATTGGGGACATTTTTATCTTGGTCAAAATTTTACACTGATTAGGGTCTATTGTTACCCACAAGGAGCACTTGGCACTACATAGAAAAGGAACTTTTACTCCTTGACAGTTTAAAATAGGAAACTTTTTTATGGGAAAAAGAGAACTGCCATAAGATAGCTTGTGGTTAAATCATTACAAAATGGCTTCTGCTACATAAAGATATGTAGAATCAGAGGATTTCATGAGAAGTGCATGAATGCTTCTCATCCTAATTATTGGTACAATAAAAGGCCATGAGGGATGTGATGAAGAGGATGTAATTAGAAACATGATGGATGGTGATGAGATAGGAAGAAGACTTACAAAATTCTATGACTTATTGAATTTGGAAGCTCAGCTAAAAAATGTCAAGATTTCTTTTGGAGGATTCTTCCCACACGTCCCCTACTTAGCCAGAATTAACAGAATGATAGAGATGCATGGAACTTTATCTATCCAACTAGAGGGTTAGCTTGAAAAAAAGTTTGAAGTAAAAAAGGTTTATTCTTCTTCTAACTATGAAGAATACACTAATGAATCTCAAGAAGGAAATAGTCCACCCCAAGTCAATGAGCCCCCTATCATTGATGTAAGTCAAGATGAACCTAAGGTAGGAGATGTATCTGAACCACCTTAGAAGAGGAAAAAAGTTGAGGAAGGAGAGCCCTCTAAAAGGAAGAGACAAAAGAAAGAAGTACATAGAATTAAATCCTTGTTGCCTGGTGATAGATCATATCATCACCATTTGAGAAAGAATATTGGATAGGGAAAGAAGGTAGCCACATAAGAAGAAGTGGAGTTACCCCTGTTACTTGGTCAAGATGAAAGGGAAATGTACCAAGAATAATCACTCAATTATGATCAATTCATCAAGAGTGAGGAATTTAAGAATTTCCTTATATGGAGGAAGCAATAGGAGATTGAAAAAATAATACCTGAAGGCAGTACTCTAGATGATGATGCACTAAAGGCCTTATCAACATATGATCCAAAATTTGAGACAATTACTATGGAAGAGTCTATGGAAATGGTTAAGTCTAGTGGGATGCTCCTAGTACTAGGTTGGGACCTTACATAAACTTTCATCATACATCAAATCAGAAAGCAACCTGAGGGCAATCTATCTTATGAGGCCCAAATTGGAGATATGATAAGAGGAAGTGGATATGACCCTAAGTCCCAAGACTTTGTAATGTGGTCCCTTGCACCAAGAACCCAAAATCCATCCTTACTCAACATAGAGGAAAAAATGGAAGGGGACAAGATCATCTTGACTATTCAAAACACCAGTGATCTAGATGTATCTAAGGCAGTGACTCACTTTGCACATCTGAATGAAGCTAAAACAACTCAATTGTCAAATAGATATGCAAAAATATTTGAAAGTATATAAGTAACCATAGAAAAGGATAGGGATCAAGGAATAATGAAAATAAAAGTCCTATAAAATGATTTGAAAGAATTAAAGGTAAAGCTTGAAGAGATTTCTAAAGAAACTCCTCCAGCCCCACAGATTGAAGCTGCAGTTCAATCAGTGGTAGAAATTCCTATTTAATTGGTAGAAAAATTAGAAAAGGACAAGTTGGGTGTAGCTCTCAAGGCACTAAATGATGTATTACAACATAGGCATGAGGAAATTAAAATAAAAATTGACTCAGTCCATAAATCATACTCTATGTTGCAGAAGACAAATGACAGCATCAAAGATGCAATGGCTACTCTAGAGCCACTTTTCAACAACTGGTCTAGTAGAGGGATTTTGTTTGAGAATCTTGAAGCACTAAAACCTCATAGGATAGATATTATTGAATCAGTTATTGAGGTAGGAGAAAAGAGAGAGACAATTTCCACAACTTGGGGATTTTTCAAGCGCAAGGCAAATCAGGTGAGAGCCAAAATGGGTATGTTTGGTCTGAATTTCATTAAATTCCTTCCTCCAATTTGCAAAGATGATAGTAACATCATGGAAGTTGAGGAGTGGAAATAAAATATGATTCAATTGGTGATTAGGTAGGAGGCCTTTTTAAATAATGATGGATCCTTAGATATTGATAGGGTCAACAACATTTTGGATGACATGTTTAAAATAGAAATTGAATGTACCAAATTTATTGTTGACACAAATTCCATCACTGAATCAAGATGGGATAAGTGGGTCAAGCACTTACATAGCCTAAAAATGTAAACCTAGCCATCAGAAGAAGAAGTTGTTGCATGGGAGAATAGTAGTAAACCAAAGAAGAAGAGGCCAACAACA
Source organism: Chamaecyparis obtusa (assembly GCA_027943335.1). NCBI lineage: Eukaryota > Viridiplantae > Streptophyta > Pinopsida > Cupressales > Cupressaceae > Chamaecyparis > Chamaecyparis obtusa. The sequence continues at coordinate 500,475 of BSBK01004288.1, read as the reverse complement.
ATTGATGTTGAAGAAATAAAAGAAGAGTGAGTTCTAGCATTGCACCTTATCTATGAGCACAGGAAGAGTAACTAATATATAGGGGATGATGTAGGTTATCCAGATTGTGGTCATAATTTGTGAAACAAATATTTGTAACTTTACTCTGAATACCAACAGACAAAGGTGAAACTTAAGAGGAAATCACTATGAGAAGAAACAACTTTTATTGCCATTTCCTTTAATTTTTGTTTCAATTTAAATATATTTTGTATTCTAGTGCAAGTCACTATCTAGGCCATCCAAATATTATTGCATCCTTCTTTTAAGGATTCCAAGATGCCTAGTATATATAGGAGGTCCCCTGTTTTGTAAAGGGTGGTGAATTACTCAATGTAATAGGATTTTTTGCATTTACTATCTTGATTCTAAGGAATCTTAGCTTTTGAATGCACTAATATAGGAAATTAATCAATGAAAATATAATGAAGTTCCTTGTATTTTTTTTTTTGTCTTTATATATGAATTTGATTTCTTTATGTATTTAATCTATAAGCAAGTTTTTGATACATCATTCTAAAAGGTAGATAGTGGGGTTGAATCTTAAGTTCCTTTCAAGGGAAGGGTAAATCTTGAGTGAGGTCTTATAGATTTCAATATCTATGCATGGATTTTATAATATAATGTATACATGAGAGGGTAATTTTTAAGGCATTTTATCTGGGGTTTGGGGTTATTTGAAATGCAAAGTTTTATGTAGATGCATATTTGTTGACTCCGATACCCTAGGATTTTGCACTGGTCATTACTTAGGTTGCACTATTTCACCATCAATCAAAATGAATAATGATTTACGTTAGATTTTTGTTACACGTTATATGTTTATATCTATATCAAGCATACAGATAAATATTGTGATATTTGGAGAATTAAATCTGATAGGTATACCCACCTATAGCTGAAATCTTAAAGTGAAGAAGGAATTAGATCCTTAATACCTTAGTGTTCATTATTGACAGATGTATCTATTGGAATTACAAGAGTTAAGTATTAGAGGTTTTCTGATTATTTTTTATCAAATGCACTTTTAAACATGAATAGTTTCTTTCATTGATGGTGGATCTGAAGGTCAACTTGTTCTGTAGCCTCTTGTATATAATGTAATATTTTGTTGTAGTTTAGGAGTCAGTTTAGGTAGAAGATAGAAAACTAGAAGCTGGAAGATTATTGTAGATCATCGCATGTTGGAGTACTTCTATACTTGAATTGTAATATTAGGCCTAAACAAGGAAGGCCTTACATCCCGACATGTATGAATCAATTGAAATAAATATATGAAAGTTATTTTCATTCTCTCTCTCACTTGTGAAATTTTTGCTTCTGTGTGTGATCTCTGCAAGGTGGATCTAGTTAGGGTGTGCCTTTGGCCCCTCTCTTTATCCTCCCTTGGGTCAAGTGGTATTAGAGCGAGGTGAGATCTAGATCTAGGTTTTCCAATCTAGGTTTGAGGGTTCCTTCTTGTCAAACCCTAGTTGATTTTTTGTGAGGTACCAGATTGCAATCTGACCTACAATTGTAGAGGGTGTCAAGATGGTTCATGGGAGGTGAGATGTGGTTCCAAGATTGTCAGACATGTTGAGACAACTTGCTGCTAGATTAGAAGTTGTTTAAACAACCTAGAGAAGAGGATGATATCTTGAAGATGTTAGTGATGATGAAATTGAGGAAGAATAAGTTTAGGTAGAATTTTCACCAGTGACGGATCAAGGTGAGGAAATATTGTTGAAGGTTTTGACAAATCTGAAGTCTACACCACACTTTAATCCTCCTGAGTATAGTCAAAAATTGGATTCTAATGAATTGGTCGACTAGATCACCAAGATGGAAAAGTAATTTGAGTATGAAAATGTACCTGAGGAAAAGAAGATGAAAATTGCAAGCACAAAGTTGAAAAGTTATGCATCCTTATGGTGGGAACATCTACATTCGGAGAGAAAGAGGAAAGGAAAAGAAAAAATTAAGGTATGGAATAAAATGGTAAATAAATTGAAAGGAAATTTCTTACCTTGTGATTATCAAATTAACCTAGTTAGGTGAATGCAAAGTTGGAGGCAAAAAAATAGCTTGGTAAAAGAATATACTCAGGAATTATATCAATTAGATATCAAATCTAGACATGATGAATATGATGTGGAAAGAATTTATAGGTACATGAATTGATTGAGAGTTTCCATCCAAGAAGAAATCATTTTGGTCAAATTGGAGAACATTGAAGAGGCTTATCAATTTGCATTGAAAGCTAAGGAGAAATTGAACAAGAGACATGAAAAAAGACAAAGACATAGAGATGGTAGATTCCCTAGAGGAAGAGGTAGATCTTATGGTGAAAATAATAGATCTAAACCTAAAAAGATGAATCTAGATAAAGGAAAGACTGAGTGAAAAGATGAAAGTTCATCTAGAGGCAGAGGCAGTAACTACTAAGATTGTTATAAAAGAGGTGGTTTTTGAGGAACTTGTTACTATTATGGAGAAGGACATAGATGATTTGAGTGTACACATGCAAGTAATAAGGTTGGTAGTAGTAGAAATTCTTTGGTGCAAGAAGAGTCACTAAATGAACCTAAGAAGGAAAAGAACTTGATGTTAAGGAGATCACTTTGGAGTGAAGTAATAAGGATGATCCAATAAGGAAAACTTTGTTCAAGACCAGATATAGAGTTTGTAATGAACTTTGGAAGGTAATCATTGATAGTGGTAGCTCAGAGAGCTTGGCATCTAAGGAAATGGTTACAAAGTTGCAACTAAAAAGGTTGGAACATCCAAAGCCCTATCAAATTTCATGGATCAAAGATGAGCATGCACTCTTGGTAAGTGAACAATGTTATGTAAATATTAAAATTGGAAATTACTATGACAAGGTGTTATGTGATATCATACCTATGGATTGTTGTCATATTTTGTTGGGTAGACCTTGACAATATGATATACATGCTATATATGATGGGAGATTGCAAAAATATACTATTTGGGCTAATGGAAGAAGACAAATCTTGTTACCTTTGATTGAAGAAACTATTAGTAATTTTTCCACATCGGTGAAATTTTTCTTGATGGAAGGAAGAAAGTTTGTTAAGGATTTGAAGAAGAATGATGTATATTTTTCTATGATTCCTAATAGACCAAGTAATAAAATTGAGGATAGTATCCCTAAGGAGATTGATAAGTTACTCAACGAGTACAATGAAATTATTTTTGATAATGTACCTGATGGTTTACCACTAAAGAGAAGCATTGATCATTACCTGGATCTAATCGTTGGAGCTAGTTTACCGAGTAACGTACCACATTGATTGACACCTACCAAGAATAATTAATTGAACCGACAGAGTCAAGAATTATTTTAGAAAGGTTTGATCTGATAAATTTTGAGTCCTTGTGTAGTATGTGTTGTATTAGTACCTAGGAAGAATGGAGAATTGTGAATGTTTACTGATTCCAGAGAAATCAATAAGATAGTAGTGAAATATAGGTCTCCTATACCGAGAATGGATGATATAATGGATAGTTTGACTGGAGCAAAGTATTTTTCAAAAATTTATTTGAAAAGTGGGTATCATCAGATCAGAATCAGAGAAGGTGATGAGTGAAAGACTTATTTCAAGACAAAAGAAGGTTTTAATGAGTGGTTGGTTATGCCTTTTTGTTTAACTAATGTACCAAGTTCTTTTATGAGGTTGATGAATGAAGTTTTTAACAAATACTTAGGTAAATATGTAACTATATACCTAGATGATATTCTGATATTTAGTAAGACCATAGAAGAACATTTGTTGCATGTTAAACAAGTATTGCAGAGGTTGAAAGAAGAAAAGTTGCTAATAAATTTGAAAAAGTGTTCATTAATGAAAGAAGAGATTGTGTATTTGGGATTTGTGATTTCAATTAATGGTTTGAAGATGGATCCTGAAAAGGTTGAAGCTATTTCAAATTGGCCTACACCTAAGAATGCTAGTGAGGTAAGATCATTTCATGGTTTCAAAAGTTTTTACTGAAAGTTCATTAGGAATTTTATTTCAATTTTTAATGCTATGACTGAGACTATGAGAGGAGATAAAAGAGAATTCAAGTGGACACATGGAGCTGATAAAAGTTTTGAGACTCAAAAGAAGAAGGTTTTGAAATTTTCTGTCCTAACATTGCCTGATTTCAATAAGGTATTTCAAGTAGAATGTGATGCAAGTGGAAGTGAAATTGGAGCTGTAATGCCCTGCTAGGGAGCCCAGGAGAACTTAACCTAAACATGCATCTAAGTTTGAAGAATAATTTATTTTTAAAAGTTAACATACAAGACATCAAAGTTTTACAATGCGGAAGCAATAAAATGAAATGAAAAAATCACATAGGTTACAACTCTCAAGAATTCCATGACGAAGATTACATGAATATAAAATTAATTAATTAGATTAAGTACAATTACAAAAATCATATAAACAAATAAAGATAAAAGAAACATCACATAAAGATAACATAAGAATAAATGATACCATAAGGTATCCATAAATCTACATCCACTACACATGTCGCAGGGTATGTAATACAATAATTGAAAAGAAGTATAGATGATATCTATGAGAAACTAATACAAGATACAAGAACACAAAGAAGAAGAAGAAGAAGAAGAAGAAGAGAAGAGTACAACTCCATCAATGAGGAACAAGAATGAACAACTGCAACAGGGATCATCCAGCACTGGTACATGAACGTCAGAATCTCAAATGGTAAAAGAATCACTACCACCTGACCTCATGGACGTAAATGTTCCACTCCCACCGTGCTAAGGAGATAACAATAGATCCCACCTGGATAACAAAAAAAATAGATCAAGAAAAGGAAAAGAATTCTAAAAGTTCTCTAACTCAAGGTGAAAAGTAATAATTCCATGAAAGAATCACTATTCTAGAGGCAACCGACACATGTAGGATAACTAGACTATGTATAGGAAGGTTCCATCATGTACGTCTAACCCTTGAGTTTTGTCCAGGTAATCTTGTTGGATCCCAACACCCGAGTGACCTTACATGGTGTCAATGACCTCTCATACTAACAAAGCCATCGACTATGCCAACTCATCCCTTTTAAAGGGGGCTAGTCATCTTCTCCATTCCCACCTTAGTTTGTACTAGCACTAAACCAGGACAAGGAAACTTATCTTGTTAGGTTCATTTTAAAATCTCTCAATGTTATATTATGTTATCACTTGATTAAGATACTTAACAATAAATGATCCTGGCAGCCACTTGTGGGCCCTGACGCTTATTGCAAGCCACCTCCTACTACATATCTAGGTAAACTACCCTAGGCTCACAGATCTCACATAGATCACAAGATGATAATAATGTCCCTCAGGACTGCTCCACAAAATAATAGGAACACAATGGTTCTCACATAACCATAATGTCACAAAACACTCTCAAAGTGTTCACAAAAGAATATATATACATGATCCTATGGATTAGACATAAAATTCAATACCATATTCTCCTCTATAGAATATGAAGTAAAACTTAATACAACATGAGCCCAAATGGTCAAGATAGGGATGATAATCAGAATACACACACACATCAAATATAATACATAAAACATGAACAACTGATACATACCCCGACCTTTGTCTTCCCCTTAAGTCTTCTAGTATGCCGAAAACACAATAAGCAAAAGAAGATACTCCACACGAAGAAGACACATTTGCACCATAGAAAACTGAAATCTAATTTCATAAGCACTTTATTTTCCATAATGAACATAATTGAATTTAAGTATAAAATTACATAAATCTACTGAGATAAGCTAATCATAAACATTAATACAATGTCATAACTAAGGAACATTCCCTAAATTCATCCTATAGGTACATCAGAACAATAACACCCAATTTAGGTATAATTATAACACTACTAATAATTCATTTTCCAATATTAACACTACTGAGCACGTTCCTTGGCGCATACAATCTAAATCCCATTTAACATATACATATGTATTTATGCTATGTTTTGGAATAATCACATATTAAGTCTAATTTAAATTAATAAAATGAAATGCATTCAAATTGAATTAATAAATATCATCACATTAAACTTGACATAATAAATTAAATTAAATCAAAATATTTAATATAAAACAAACTAAACTAAATAAATTAAACAGAATAAACTAATTTAATAACAATTTAATTAAACTAGTTTTAAAATTTATTAAAATTTAATTATGAAATAAAATAAATACTAAATAACATTTGAAAAGTTTTAAAAAAATAAAATTTAAAAAGTGTGTTGCGGGGGGGGGGGCTGGTCCCCACACCCCCCTGTCACATGGTACTAACAGTACCGACGGTAGGCTGGCAAGTCAGCACCTGCCGCGTGGTACCCTCGGGTACCGTCGGTAGGCCTGGCCTGCCGTGCACGGCCGCCTAGGGAGGTGAGGGAAGGTGGTGGCCCCCGCCTCCCTTCAACATATATTTATATTAATAATTACTTTTTTTTTAATTTAATGCAAATAAATTTCATTGCAAACTTTTTGTTATAATATAATTTTTTTTATTTTTAAAAACCTTTCAATTTTTTTTAATAATATATATTTTTTCCAAACTTTTTCAAAAACACATTTTATATATATATTTTTTATTTTCTCAAACCCAATACAATTTAATAATATATATATATATTTCTTTTTTTAATTTTTTTAACTTTCCAAGATAAACAATATGCTAATATAAAATATTATATTATTTTTCATTGTAAATTTTCAACCACAATAAAATACATATATATACATTTTCAATTGGCAATAAGCTTTTGGGTTTTTTTTAAAATAAATTAAATATTTCTGAAAATGGAAATTGTTGACCTGTGGTTATATTTCCAGAAAAGGAAATATGACTTATTTTTGCAAATCCACATAGAAATTTGTCCTTTTCCTTATTTTGTCTTTTCTCTTTTTGTTTGCAAATAAATTTCCAATATACTAATGTAATTTTCTATTATTGCAAATAAATTATTTTCTACTGTGGCTATTTTAATTTTGACTGTCTTTTTTTTACAAAGATTAAGTTTTTACCTAGAATGCATTTTTCATTACCAAAATTGATTTTTCTCAATAGCCCATTTATTTATTTTCTCTATTCAATAGTTTGAACTATAGCTAGTTTAATTTTTCATTTTCTAAGGGTTCGATATTGAATTTTCTTACGAAATTTTGACAACATAACGTTACTATGCCAAGTCATAATATAAACTAAAAGCTATGAATCTAAGGGTTTATTAACACCCAAATTGAAAGCAAAATTGAAAATAGATCTATATCAATAAATCAAATCAAGCATATGAAAATACTGAAAATTCTACAGATAAAATTACAGGAAGGTTTCTTCAAACCCTACCTCAATTGCAATGCTAAAAAATGTAATAGAATGCCTGTAGAAGGATGAAACTCCTAGATCTTTCAACAAAAGAATCTCAATCCTGCAGATCTGAATTCACAGTATATGCAAAGCCCAATTCTAGATGCAAGCAATCTTCACCCAGAAACTCAAGCACACACACACAAACTCTAGAACACAAAAAATGTCTCAAAATCTCCAAAAGCTCTCTCCACAAATCTCCAACAACCTGATTGCATATAAAATGAATGCTAATTTCCCCTATTAGGGATTCAACTCCACCATTCATGCAAACCCTAGATGACTCACAATACAACTCCTAATCAAACTCACCCTCTTAAGTTGAAAGAAATTGTTAATTAATAATTAAAAATATATTTAATTGAGCACAACTCAATTTAGACTCCTAAAGACAAGTTGTCACCTTTTTGAAACAAATAACATTCAAACTCAATAAAGCACATGTAAATAAGATAATTTCTCATTAAATAATTTAATATTCAAAATACAATTAAATCATGCAATTAATCATTTAATGTCTAATGAAACATTATTAATCCTACTTTTACACAATTAATTAATTAAAACCAAATATCCTAATATTTTATTTTTAATTAATTAATAATCATACAAAACATAGGAAATAAATGTACTATTATTTTCCAATTATAATATTAAATTCCATAACTATAGAAAATCACATAATCAATCAGTAATAAATCAAGATCATCAAATAAACATACAAACTCGAAGAAGGGATCCACGAACTTTGTCACCTGACAAATTTTGATAGGGTAGTCAACAGATACTTGTCCGATCCTAGGACAAATGGGCTTAGGTTAGGGTTTTGGATTCGTATATTATCTCCCCTCTTTAACCATTTGAGATATTGCGATAGGGCATGCTTATCTTGACAATTTAGGGAAGACGATGCTTGGTACCTATGAACCTGCATACAACACCCGCATGTACAAATATATATAAATATAACAGACAATGGTGAGGGACGGGCGATCATGTGGATCTCGCAAGCAAGTAACTATGACTCCGTCCCTCAACCACATTAGGCACATCAAACATAAATGTAAAACAAACACATCAACCATACACATGAAAGTATGGAGTCAGTAAAATCATAAGCATCAATGATTTCCTAACATATAATCTATCCTCCTAAATTAATCATAACATTTATAAAATCAGACTAGGGGCAAGGTACTACAAGAGCTGTGTTGAGTCAAGAAGGTAAACATTATTTGATACTGAGTGAATTTGTCTTGCATACTGATCATAAACCTTTACAGTATTTGGGTAGTCAGAATAAGTCAAATCAAAGATATATGAAATGGGTTGAGTATTTGTAGAGTTATACATTTGTGATAAAGCATAAGAGTGGAGTCACTAACCGAGTTACAAATGCATTGAGTAGAAGGAGATCTTTGATGACCGAGATGAAAATTGAAGTTCTTGGTTTTGATGACATGAGATTCTTATGAATTTGATCTTGATTTTTCTAAGTCATGGAGAAAATGTAGACCACCTATTCAAGATTAATTTAGTACTAAATGGAAAGAATATTTCATTCAAGAAGGTATGTTGTTTAAAGGTATTCAGTTGTGTATACCGAGAGGATCAATGAGAACTAATTTGAGAAAAGAGAAACATAGTAGTGGTTTGGCTAGATACTTTGGTGTTGAGAAGATATTGAATTTGCTTAAGGAGAAATATTTTTGGCCACAGTTGTATAAAGATGTTTAGAAATTTGTGAAAAGTTATAGAATTTGTCAAAATGAAAAAGGAGTAAGTCAGAATACTAGATTGTATACACTGATTTACATTCTTGAGAAAGCTTGGATTGATATCAGTATGGATTTTGTTCTTAGCTTTCCGAAGACAGTAAGAAGTAATGATTCTATATTTGTTGTTATGGATAGATTTTCTAAAATGGCTCATTTTATACCTTGTAGAAAGACATCAGATGTAGTACATAGAGTGGATCTTTTCTTTAAGGAAATTTTCAGATTGCATGGATTACCGAGGAGTATTATCTCTGACCAACACAGTAAATTTGTTTGAGACTTTTGGAAGACCCTTTCAAGAAAGTTTGGCACCAATTTGAAATATAGTTCTACATTTCACCCATGGACCGATGGATAGATAGAAGTTGTGAATAGAAGCTTTGAAAATCTTTTGAGATGTTAAGTTGGAGACACACCAAGTAATTGGGATTCTGTGGTGGCACAAGTAGAGTATGCATACAATAATTTAGTGAATAGGAGTACTAGAAAAACACCTTTTCAGATTGTAAATGGTATACAACCAAGAGGTATATCAAATTTGAGGGATATTGCTGATTAAAGAAAGAGAAGTGCTGAAGGAGTAAAGTTTGCTGAGTACATGAAGACATTGCATGAAGATGTGAAACATAAGTTAGAGAAAGGCAATCAGAAATACAAATACAGACCTAATAGATTCATAAGACAAAAGACTTTTGCAGTCAATGATGAAGTAATGGTTCATTTGAAGAAAGGAATATTTCTTGTTGGAACATATGGGAAGCTGAAAATGAAGAAGTTTGGCCCTTGCAAGATTTTGAAGAGATTTGACAATGGAAATTCTTATGAGATTGAGTTACTTGATGAAATAGATATATCACCTATTTTCAACATTGCTGATTTGTATGAGTATCATGAGTTAGATGAAGAAATGATAGTACCGAATGATTATGCTAAGAAATAGATAGAAGAACTTGAGAAGATTTTGGAACAAAGAATTAGTAGAAGTACAAGATGAAAATAGTATATGGAATATTTGGTAAAGTGGAAGAATGGACCAATTGAAGACATTTCATGGATTTCATCATTTGAGTTGGATTCAGCTTGGATCATACCTACTTCACAATTTGGAGAATCATTTCAAATAGCCCCAAGTGTCTGATGCAGGAGAATCTTGGGTCCTTGGAAATCTTGTGTCACCAAAAACATGTTTGTGTTTTCTTGTGTTGCTCAGTTCCTTCTTTGACCATGTGGGTTCAGTGTTGGTTGGTTATCTCTTTAGTTCTTGGTGAATTTCCCTAGTGCTCGGTGATGCTTTTCTGGCACTCGATTATCCTTTCTTACCAATTTATTTGTTTTAGTTTCCTATTGAGGCAGACTCTTGCAATTAATTATGGTCATGGATTTAATGCTGGTATCTATCATTGGGAAGTGTGTGGACCTAGATCAAGTTGTTCCCTCCATTGATGGTGGATCTAAAGGCTGACTTGTTTGGTAGCCTCTTGTATATAATCTAATCTTTGGTTGTAGTTTAGGAGTTAGTTTAGTTAGAAGATAGAAAACTAGAAGTTGGAAGATTGTTGCAGATCCTCGCATGTTGGAGGACTTATGTACTTGGATTGTAATAATTGGCATAGACCAGGAAGGCCTTATAGCCTGGCATGTATGAATCAATTGAAATATATATATATGAAAGTTATCTACATTCTCTCTCTCACTTGTGAAATTATTTATTCCATGTGTGATCTCTGCAAGGTGGATCTAGGTATGGTGTGTCTTTGACCCCTCTCTTTATTCTCCCTTGCATCAATTATTTTCCTTTGTATCTCCAAGTCTTGTAAACTAAATTGTTAAATATGATAAATCTGAAGACTAGGTGACTTAGTAAAGACTTGACGGTTGATAGGATTTCACCAAGTCTCATGAAGGTTAGCGGTTAGTTCTTTTTTTCAGTGACTTGGTGAAAAGGATTTCTCTTAGTCTCCCGATGTTTGATGGTGAAGTCTAAATATTCAAGGATCTGGAGAAACAATTATCTCCTAATCTCATGAAATAGCGGTTAAGTCATAAAGGATTTGGAGATCAAGTGATAAAGTGAAAGACTTAACAGTTGTGGCTATCTATAGATCTTGTAATGTTTTTTGTTAAGTGTCTAACTTCTAGAGATAAAGAGACAAAGGTTAATAAATAAGCAACCAATTTTCTACCAATCACGTGAAGTCACGGTTAAGTCTTAAAAGATTTGGAGATTAAGCGATAGTCGTAGATAATGATAAATATCAAAGGCTATCGCTGAATCTCAAGAACTTGTTTGAGTTAAGTTAAACACCAAGTGACCCTAAGGTGGCCTTTATCTCTAAATCTCATGATGGAACTATGGTTTAAGCTAACATTTAGAGATTATGAGATATGTCTTGGTCACTCAATCTTGAGATGAAACCATATTCAAGCCAGACTTTCTGAGATTCTAAGAAAGACTAGTGATCACATGATCTCTAGTAGATGATTGGTCAAAGTCCCATAGTGTTAAGGAAAATAGAAGATCTTGACATGTTAAAGTGCTTTGCTGAGGTGGAAAAAGAGAATGGGTAGTAGCCAATCAGTTTACAGCTGGGGTTTTTTGACAGACTTCAAGGGTTTTAAAGAAAAAAGATGTAATGATGAATTTTTCTACCTTATTTTCAGAAATTGAATTTGAATATCAGTTTCACATGTCATCGCTAGCTCAGATTTGAAATTGAATACATGAAGAGTTAATACTAAAGTGATTAATGAAATATTTTCTTTGATCTCAATAAGCTAGCTACATTCATTGTGAATGTTATAAAGACATGGCACTGCTTTCTTTCTACTTATCATATTTTCAGTGAGTTGTGATAATAAGTAGAGCATTTGCAAAGAGCGGATAAGAAGAACATAATTTAGAGAAGAGGATAAGAAGAAGCAACAAAATGAGTCAACCAAAGTCTAGCAAGGCCTCATCCAGTGGAGGGATGAAAGATTCAAGGGAAGAACTTAAGGAAAAATACAATTTCTCATAATAATTCATCACATTGCTCCCTAGGTCAACTCAAGAAAAAATGTTAGTGATGATATTTTTTCTGATTACTTAGAAAATTATAGAGACCCAGTTGCTCCTAATTGTTCAGGATATCATCTAGTCAATTACTTGTATAGTAACAGAGTTAAGAAAATCATAGTCTTCAATGCTTGGAAGTTAGGTTTGGGAAAGTTAATTAGTCTAGATTTATTATTGGATGTTGATTTGCTGATAGACTTGGCTAGGAAGTATGACCTAGTTTTTAAGACTATTAGAAAGAGTGATCATTCTTCCCTTATGACCTTAGATAAAGGTTCCCTTATGAAGGCCTTTGGAACTTACTTTATTTCATCTAAAGAGATTGACTTTGGCAAGGAGAAGGAAAAATATAAGAAGCCAGTCAATGTGGTTAAAACTCTAATCCCTAGTGTCATGCCAAGAATGGGGAAATATTTAGCCCCTCTATCTAGCCACATGAAAGCACCTTATCAGTCTAAGGATGTGCATTTCTACATGAGATATCTGGCATATGGGTTATGCAAGGTATTAGTAATAGATGGAGATGATGAGAAAATACATGTTGATCTACTAATGATTATCCTATTAGATAACTGAGAAGGGGGGTGAATGGTAACTGGGCATAATAACCCGGCCAAAATAACCTTGGACACAATAACCCCGCTATAATAACCCAAGGACACAATAACCCAACGTCACAATAACCCAATGTCAAAATAACCCATGGTCAAAATAACCCATGGTCATTTTAGATCAAGTTAGTATGCCAAAAAAGGGATTGTGAGGCACCATAGAGGATATTTATGTCATTTTTAGACCATATATCCATAATATACCCCTGAAATAGCCTTAAAACATCTTTAATATGCTTAAATAACTTATAAAATGGTAAATAATTATAGAAATAAAGACAAATTCATTGGAATAAGATGAATAAGAGTTATTATGAAAAGATATAAGTCAAAAGGCATTACAAAGAGGCATTAAGAGGATATATAAAGTGGTAGAATTAAGAAAAGTAAAAGAAGGAAGAAGGGGAGAAGAATTAAGAGTGTGTAGAGTGATAAGAAAAAGAGAAATCAAAATTCATAAAAAAAAATATTTTTTAATATAATTTTGTGAACATTATATTAAATTTTTCTAGGGGTTTCTATAAAAGTATACAAAAATAAATATACTTTTAGGGAATCGAGAAATTCTTCATAATTTTTAACATATACAATGCCTCTTCAATTTTTAATGAGTCAAAAAAATAATAAATTAATCATTTTAAATGGTTACACATTTTTGCTTCATCTAGAAGGTGTCAATAAAATGATTTGGTGTTGTGCAAAATATTTTACAAATAAATGTTCAAGTCGGTGCTATACTACAATAGAGACATAATATGGTGATTTGATTAGTAGTACAGGACAAAATCATGCTCCAATAATCTTATGGGGTTATTTTGTCCATGTGTTATTTTGACTACAGGTTCTTTTGGATTGGGTTATTATGACCTTGGGTTATTTTTTCCTCAGGTTATTGTTGCTGGGTTATTCTATCCAAGGTTATTTTTGCCAGGTTATTATGTCCTATAATTGAATAAGTTAAGTCCAATTATCCTATAGTCCCAAATCTCCCAGATATATATATTAAATTTTTTTAATCAAATAATCAACTCAGTAAGATATCAACTATTTCTTTCTCCTCATCTATAGATTACCAACAAATTAAGTATTGTGTTCACTGATCTATCCAATTATAGAAATGTGTCAAGTAAAATAACAATTCACACATCATAAATGTATAACACAGATTTTTTATGTTGAAATCCTACTAGGGGAAAAACCACCTGGGACCGATAACCCAAAATAATTTACTCTTCTAAAGTGAGCTCGTTTAGGAGCCAACCTTGTTAAAGGTTACAAAACACACTATGAGGTGTGACCTGGTTAGAGGATTTATAACTAACAGTTCTCTTTTGACCATGCATTCACTACGGGGTCAACAAGAAAAAAATCAACATTCATTGAATGTCATATTGAAATATAAAGACTGTTAAGTCCCACTCAGTTAAGATATTTTTCTATAGAAATGGTTAAAATAATACAGTAATGATTTGATTCAAACAAAAATTTGATTTGTAGATTTTCAGATCTATGCTATGTTCAAAATACCTCTGATCAATAATCAATTCAACATCTTCATTTCCTCCAACTCTATTTTTCTTGTTATATGCTCTTTTTGATGCTTGGTGTTGTCTATACTTTTGATCGGTTCTATCTTCAACCAGTTTGATTAATGTTGCATGAAAATAATCCTTTTCGCATGAATTATCCTACACTACTAAATATCCCAGACTCAATAATGAATCACATGTCTCCTTATATAGACATCATAAACCATTTTGTTTTCATCCATAGATTTTTCCTCTTAATCTTCATCATTCATTTTTCGGCTTTAATCTTCCTCAGTAGTTGTTTCATTAACACATTTCATACTCCTTCATCCAATGAGTATTGAATTTTGTTAGCCATTAGATCATCATAACAAACATATCGTCTACCTTATAATCATAAGTAATTGTCTAACTCATCATTTTATTCGGTTGTTGCAAACTCCATTTATTTCTTTCACTCGGTCAATACCTAAATACATTGGTGATTACTATCTTAATTAATACTATACTTGGTATACACTACACTTTCTCATTGTATACATAAATCTTCATTTACCGACCATGTATAAAAATTTTTAGTTCTGATCTTCAATACATAATAGAATCATGTAATACAATCAAGTCATCAACATGATGCCATAGACTCATAAATAAGTTACCCAATGTATACCATAACCATATATTTCTTATCCTTCTCATCTTCATGTCGATATCTCATTCCTTTACCATTTTCCTTCTTTACATGTTTGTAACCATCATTACAAGTATAGTCAAAACTAGTTGACATCAATGACAATGCATTAATTGATTTAATTGTCTTATATATACTTTGGTAGCTCATTTATCATCAATAATTGTCTTTAAATTATCTATTCCATTGTCAAACTTTCCATCAAGATATTCAATCAGTTCTAGGTTATCATATCCTTGATATCCAGAACTCCCATGTCAATAGTGATTATGACTACATTCAGTATGTGATTGAATGGATGCATGAGGGTCAAATCAATATAAAAGAGAACAAGAAGCCCCATTTTATGTATTATTTCATGTTGATGCATTTGGTCTTATTCTATAATGTTGATAGTTTTGATATAAAAATGTTGAGACCCAGAACAATCATCAACAACCAACCAAATCATGTGCAATTGTGGATTAGGCTCTGGAATTAAACTTCAAATGAGAATGAATTATGTGGTTTTAAAAAATGGATTGTTAATCCTATTCTTAATTTTCTTGGGGTTAATATTACTATATTGTTTGTCAAGGTGCTATGGCTTTTAAGGCCTTGTGAGTATGTAGATAAGTGACCTCAAGACCACAATTGGGGTGAATTTTATTTGGGGGAGACATTCACTTTGATTAGAGTATATGGGTGACCTCAGCCTCTACATGTGGCACCAAAATTTATCCCCCCAAGGGTTACACTCATGGAATTTATTTGGCAGTTGGTGTGGACTGATGAAGAGCATCTGGCTCCCCATAGAAAAGGGACATTTATAACCAGGAAATTCAAAATGAATGAATTTGATATTGGGAAATGGCTATTCCTAATATTAACAAATGGTTAAGTCAGTACAAGATGGGTACTGCTGACTATAGATATGTGGACCTAGAGGACTTTATTAAGAATGCAAATAATTTTTTTAACTCCTAGTATTGGCACCATCTATGAGCATGATGGATGTGATTAAGAGGATATCATTATAAATATACTAAATGAACAAGAAATTGAAAAGAGAATTGGGAAGTTATGGGACTTAATGTATTTGGAAACACAAATGAAGAAGGTAGGGATTGTATTTGGAGGATTCTTCCCCGACCTCCCTTACATGTCTAAAATCAATACAATGATTGACATGTATGATGCATTATACAATCAACTTTAAGCTAAGTTAGAGGAAAATCCAGAAGTACCAAGAGAGTACTCATCCTCAGATTATGAGGATGATAATGAAGGATCCTACAAGAATAATAGCCCTCCCCAAGTGACTGAGACACCTGGTTTTGAGGAAGGACCAAATGTCCCTGACACCGAGGTAACTAGTGAGCCTTTGAAAAAGAAAAAAAATGGATGAGGGAGAGTCCTCCGGGAAGAAGAGGTCTGGAAAGAAAATGGATAGGGTGGATGCATTGGTTCATGGCCTTACCATCACCAATTAAGAAATAGCATCAAAGAGGGTAAGAGGATGGAGACCCAAGAAGAGCTTGAATTGTCCCTCCAAATGTGTAGAGATGAGAGGGAGATTTATCAAGAGGAGCTCTTGAGTGATGAGGACTTCATCAAAATGGGACGAGTTCAAGAATTTTATCATTTGGAGAAAGCAACAAGAAAAAGGTAGTCAATTGCAAGTCACTGATGGCACAGATCTAGGAAATGAGGTTTTGCAAGACCTTGCATCTTATGATCCCATATAAAAAATTATTATAGTGGAAGAGGCCAAATAGTTGGTAAAATATAGTGGTATATTTCTCATCCTAGGGTGGGATCTAACCTCAACATTTATAGTTGATTAAATAAGGATGCAACCTAACACTCAATTATATTCTAAGACTTAGATAGGGGATATGATCAGAGACTATGGTTATGACCCAAGATCTCAAACTCTTTCCATGTGGTCCTTATCTCCAAGGACCAAAAATCCTTGCCTAGTAAGTGTAGCAGAGAAGATGGAAGAGGATAAAACATTCTGGATAGTGTAGAATACAAAAAAATTAGAAGTTTCTAAGGTTGTTACACATTTTTCCCATTTAAATGAGGCCAAGAAAACACAATTTTCAAACGTGTATGGAAGGAGTTTTGATGAAATAATTGCCTTGCCAAAGGACAAGGAGAAGGGCTTGAAGAAAATTAAAGTATTGGAGAATGATTTGGAGGACTTAAAGATCAAATTGGAAGATGCATCCAAGGTTGTTCCCCCTCCTATTCAAGAAAATGAAGTTGTTGTGCCTCCTATCATAGAGGATACTGCTCAATCAGTAGAGAAGTCTGACAAAGACAAAAATGAGGTTTCTCTTATTGCCTTGATAAATATCGCGTAACACAAAATTCAGGTAATAGAGGATAAGTTAGATATAGTCCATGAATCATACAATATGTTGCACATGATTGATAATGATGTCAAGTATGCAATGGTAACTATGGATCCATTGTTCAACATTTGGTAATGCAGGGGCCCCTTATTTGAATAATTAGAAATGCTATAGCCTCATAGGTGAGAAATTCTAGAGTCAGATAGTGAAGTCTGGGAAATGATTGAAAAAATTGTTGTGTCATTGTCTTTCTTTAAGGGAAAGGAAAATTAGGTAAAATCAAAATTGGATATGTTTGGCCTCACCTTTAGAAAATACATGCCTCCCATACATGATGAGAATAATGAATTAAAAGGTATTATGGAGTGGAAAAATGATTTGGGTGCATTACTGATAGAGTGGGAATCTTTCCTAAATAAGGATAATACCCTGAATATGGACAAGTTTAATAATGTCCTAGATGGTATGTTTTATTGGAAACTGAAATTGAAGTAATTGTTGTATTGTCATTGATGTCAAACCTTAACTTGTAAGATAGTTTCTATCTAAGAAAGTACTATATCTATTGATTGATGAGAAGGATTAGGGCAAGGGTGATAATAATAGAACCTAGAGACAGGTTGAGTAATTTGATACTTCAATGAGTACTTGATTATGTGGCACACTGATAAGATAATGTATTGTTTATCTAAGTCAGAAGAAAGATTGAACAAGTAGGCTTAACTGAGAAAAAGTGAAGAAATGTAGTTTAAGCCAAGTAATGTTAGTGTCAAACAAGAGCTAGTATATACTGAGGAAATTCAGTGTTGAATGAACATCAGTTTATTGCTGAGTGACAACATTAGCTGAGGTAGATAGTTTGAAGAGATGACTGAGCTATGCAATGATCACCGAGGAGTTGAATACAGTATTGACTGAGCGTCAGTAATTTACATTTGAGGAAGAATTCAGATTCCTAGCTGACTTAGTTGAATTCTTGGATTATGTAAATCATGTTGACTTTATTAATTGAGTGTATGGAGAATTTAATGCATGGTAAACCATTTTATTGTGATTTCAATAAAGAGATTGAAGATGTTTCTAGAAGGATGGATGAAGAACATGAATGTTGGAAGGATTCAATGAATCTGACCTAAACCTAAGATCTACGAAGGAGATTAAGTGATGAAAGATGGATCTACCTATTGAAGATGTATAAAGGAAAACCTAAGTGTGAGGTTAAAGTAGTATACTAGAGTTGTTGATGTTATTGATTGATAATTTTAAGTAGAAAGGCTTAAGGTGAAGGAGTTGATCAGAGTTGTGATTGCTTGAAGGGATTTATGAGTAGATCAATGATGGAGATGGAAATGGAACTTAGTTAGTAAGCTAGCATATATGTGTTAATTGGATCTTTTATTTGTAAAGTGAGTTGTATGTTTTTTAGATCAGATACTACTGCTACTTTCTAGCCATTGTATCTGTCTAAATCCTTTAATCAAGGTTGACCTAATAGTCATTGTTTAAATCCTATAATCAGGGTTGCATTCTGACAGAATGTACTTAAGTCCTCTAACAAGGCTCACTCCTAATAGGGTGGTTGAAATCCTTTAACAGGGTCACACCTACTAGTGTGTTTGTAAACCTTTGATAGGGTTGTCTTTTCACATAGCTCACTTTAGAAGAGTAAAAATATTAGTAACATGTTACAAAGTGGTTTTTCCCAAATTGGGTTTCCACTATAAATCCTAGTGTCATACTCATGTGAATGTTTTGGTGTGAACATTTCTATGTTTTGCAAGTTAAATATAGTTGCGTAGTGGACTGCATTGTTATATGTTTCTGGTATACATTCTTTAATGACCGAGTACTGTTGGTGATTAGATTTGAGATTGTTGAAGTGTTTAAAATTTCAATTGATATATCTAGACCTGAGAACAACTAATTCACCCACCCCTTTGTTGTTCTAAATCATATTAACAATTGGTATCATAGTTGTTGGTGCTTACTATTATCCAAAAATTCCCTATCATTCATTTTTGGCCACAGTCCTATTTTCCAAAGGAGTGCTCAAGTGGCGAAAGTCCAGTGTGTTTTTTGCCTTTTGGCCCAAAAACCCAATGTGTTTTCGACATTCACCTGAAAAATTAGTGTTTTTTCAACCTCCGCTTGAAAACCCTCTATGTTTTTGACCCCTTCTGTGTTTCAGACTTCTTCCTCTGGCAGCATTCATTTCATAAGCGCACAACTCTGACCTAGTGGGGCCCCGTGGCTAGCTTTCCTCAAATTCTTGCAGTTGTCATGTGTTCACAAGGAATATTCCTTGCCCTTGTGATCATGCGATAGGATGACACCTATCGGTGGGCCCATTCTCCATCTACAAAAGTTAAAGCTCAGCAAAATCATGTGTCTGTCGCTACAACACTAAAGAAAGATGTTGCCTATTTAAGTGCATGGTGTAATGATGGTCATCGATCTTCCTTCTGATGTGACGCTGGTGTCAGTGGGTCCAGGCCACATAATCCTATTCGGTAGCTCCTGATTCATCTGCATCATTCTATCTCACCTTTCTGTCAGTGGGTCTTGTTTCAAAAGGAATCAACGGTGGTCGCATGATTGCTAAGGTATCTTTCCTGACATGCAATCATGCAACTACCGTTGGATGAAAATATTCAACCGATTAGTGGGCCCAGTTGATGGTTTTCAAAGAACCACTAGGGGTCTGTCGCATGATCACATAGTGCCTTTTTCAACTATGTGAACATGCGAAAAACCATTAGCCACGCTAATAGAGCTTACAGTTTGGTGGTGGGCCCTTGGCTGGTGATGTGCCCACTTCTCAGTGCCTGGCTAGTGGTGATGTGTTCGGTCAGCGGGGACTTCGGCAGCTACTGGTAGGTCCTCAGGTGGTGACGTGCCCATGTTCCATTGGTTAGCTGGTGGCAAAGATTTTTTGTGGGTCCACATATTTCAAATGAGATGGCATATTTCCTAAGTGCGCTACTATGATGTGTTGGGCCTAGCTCTTCATAAGGCCATAGTCGACGGTCTCTTCATTTGTGGTTAAGTGAATGGAGATTCGATGACTGTCGTATGATCTCATGGAGTCTTCTGAGTCCATGAGATCATGCGCCAACCATCAATCTTTCTTTTTTATCAAGCTCTGGTGGTGTTTTCATGGGTCTGACCAATGTGTGGTTGGGTTTTTATCAAGCCACGTGGTAAAAGGTTGACAAGTGGGATACTTTGTGGGCCTGAGGTGTCTTGCGTGACCGGATGGTGATTTAGTGAAGCTTATCGCATGATCACATGAGGCTTTTTTAGCTCATGTAATCATGTGACCAGTGTTATTTCAAACGGTGGTAGTTTCTAAAGAGCTTGTCGCATGATCGCATAAAAGCTTTTGAGCTCATGTGATCATGCGACTAGTGTTATTTCAAGGCAGTGTGACTTTTTTTTCGCAAGGCTTTTTTCTGTAGAGAATGCTTGCAAGTGTGGGTAGCTGAGGACTGATGATTTCAAAGGTGGTTATAGTTGGGAGAATTTGCAGAAGATTTAGACTACCATTTTTGGGTCCTTTCAAGGATCTGAAATTGGATTTGAGCATTCATGGCTGAGGGGGTTGTCAAGTCAAGGTTGTTGATCTGCAGGCAGATTCAATACAGAGATGGGCACGCAAGGGGAGATATGTCTGATTTGTTGAGATATTTACAGAGTTCATTTATGACCAGTCTTGTCTATTTTAGGGTTGGATTATTTTATGCATATCTATGTAGCCCTAAAAGTTTGATTCCTGCCTACATGTAGGGTTTGTATATAACATTTTTTGGAGCCTGTAGTGCTCAGAATCCAGCAATTGTAAAAAGAAGGTTTCTTTCTCAGAGAGAAATTTGTGGCATTTCCCTGCTCTTTTGGCTTTCTGCAATTGTTAAATTTTCATTGATTGTTTAGATATTGCAAAGTATTTTGTGACATTCTTGTTGTCCCTATGCTTTCTTGTGTGGATTATCTCTTATTGGATCAAAGTGTATGCATGTTTTTCAATGATATCTTAGTTTCCCTGATTCCTCTTACTTTTTGTAACTATGTGTGTTATTGTGTTTGATCTGATTTAGATGTTTTGTGGGTATATTTCAGCCCCTAATAGTATTGTCTCAATCCTACACTGGGTTATAGGAGTGAATGTTTGTTTGCAGGTCATGGATTGATGTCTAATCCTAAGAGTCTTGTTGTTGTGAAAGAATCTTTCTCTTTCCCTGAACACCCTCTTTCATTTGTAGACCCTTCCATGAAACACTTATGCAAGCCTATTCAGTAAGTTGTGATCTCCCAGACCTAAGCCTCTCACTGGTTTCATTCCTCTATACTGAGATCCAAACCCTAGTTTCGGTGCATCACCTAGTAGGATAGATTTGCTTTGATTCATTTCCCTTTCCATGTACTCCTTCTACCCCTTTCCCTCAAAAGTTTACTTTCCTATCTAAGAGAAAACTAAGGTGATTATCCAAGAGGAACCAGCCTAGAATCTGGAGGTCTCATCTCGGTTAGCAAAGGTCCCACAACCTTGAGATGATTCCCTTGTTATACTAGATTATCAAGACCAAGAGAGCTTGAGATCAGAGGTGCAAATTTAGTGTATAACATTTCTAGCACGCTTGGTGGGACCACAGTGAAGATCAGAGTAAAGTTCAAAGGTGTTTCTGTTGGTTCATCTGCAAAAGGATTAGAGAAGTTTAGTACACAAGGCCTATCAATATAGACTCAAGCTCAAGGATTCCCCACCTTGGTGCTAGTGTATAACATTTCTGGTAGGCCCAATGGGACTGAAGTTCAGATTCATGTTCAAGGTACGCTATCTCTGATATGCTGATAGCATGCTACAGACCTAGAAGAGGTCATTTTGATGCATATCTAGCAACTCTGGAAAGTCTACTGGTTTCAAAGATAAGGTGTTGGTATGTTTTCAATCTTCATATTCAAGTTCCAGCTGATTACATGAGTAGACATGTCAAGTTTCTATGGACAGTCAGGTTACTCACCATCCTATTGTGAGAATAATGCTCAACTGGCTACTTTTCAGCCTTATCAAAGCCACGCAAAGCCTCCTTTTACCCCAAGCTATTATACTTCTCAAGGGTATCAATATATCCAGTATGCCCCGAATGAGTTTGCACTTGTGCAAAGTTATGAACGGGCTCTCAGAAAAGATGGATCATGGGCACAAGAAGCACAACAGTAGATGCAAAGCCAATTGCCCCATCATGCTTACCACCCACCCTCCCCTTCTCAGCCTATTTAACAATAGATGTAGACTATGAGCTCAGACTTCAAGAAGATGCAGGAGGCAAAGAGTATATTGCTTGATTTAGTTAAGCAAGTGTCTGAGCTTAGGGAGCAGAGAGAGCAGGAGGATCAAAGTTATTATGAAGAGGAGTCAACTCCCTACTAGGAGATGGAGGCTCAAAAATATGAGCAAGGGTTTATTCCTTACCAAGCGGTAGAGACTCTTGTTGATGAGCAACAAGTAAGGCAGTTTCAAGAGGAGATTAGACGCCAAGTTGACATTGAGACAACAAGGTTAAGATCACTGATTACTCAACAAGAGGCTCCTAGGCCTAAGATCCCAAGCTGGAGGACCCATTTACCTCAAGAGCCTACACATGAAGAGCCAAAAAAGCCTTCATTTCCAAGCTTCGAGACTGGTTTGCCTTCTATGTCTCCCTCTAAGCCCCCTCAATTTCACATTCCAAGTTTCAAGGCAAAAAATTCCTTTCAAGAGCCTGTGCTTGAGATTCAGCCCACCACTCTACAAGAGCAACCTATTTAGAGAAGTGAGTTATCCCAAGAGGCCCCTCTAGTCTCTCAAGATGATGAGGTGATTTGGATACCCCAATGGACTCTCCCTCCTAGCTATCAAATACCAAGTCTTTTCAAGGATACTAGTCTGGTGTCTAAGCAAGGACTGGTAGAAACTGAACTTTCATGTGATTAGGAGGAGAGGACATCTGAGGTATCAGTGTAGAGTGATGACTGTGGTGAAGTAGAGGAGCAAGGTGTGGAGGTGGAGGTTGATGCTCAGCTTGAGCTCTTGTTTGATTTTCTTGATGATCTTCCTCTTTTTGTTGATGATGAAGAAGAGACCATGTCATTGCCTATGGATGAGGGTCAATCAGAACAAAAGGTTCACCATCAATAGGAGGTTGATACAAAAGAGAATGCCATGTCCTTGATGGGTGATCTACCTTGTTTTATGGAGTAGAATGATGAAGCCATGGGAGAGTCTTTCCAAGAAAAGGACACAAACAAAAGCCTTGAAGAAGAGTATGATTTTTCCAATATCATAGAGGTTTTTTGTGACAAATTGGATGTTGAACCCCTATTCTTTGGAGTGGAGGTTTAGGGTCATATGCCTATTGAAGAGGGCTTGGTCTTGGATTGCCCTTTTCAGAAGGAGCTACTACATGAGAAAGATTTGGAATCAGTTCCAAATCTTCAAGACATTGATAGCTTTGATGAGCTCTTGGCTGGTTTAAAGGAAGAGGATGATAGTCCCCTGTCCATGGATGATGAGTTGACATGGTTGTCCATGATGGAAGGTAACCATGAAGATAAAGAAGAAGCAATCAAGGAAATTCCTTCCTTCAGACTTTCGAGAGGTTGCCCCATCAGATACTTGGCCCAGAAGGAGTTCACTGAGACACCTCCATATGATCCATTTGAGCTGAGTGAACTTGATCTTGTTTTTTCAGAGGTAGCACATCCTCATTTGCCAAATCTTTGTATGCCTTTGATCTTCATAGCTATCCTCATGTGCCCGATGCAAAATGTCTTATTGAGGAAAGTTAGCTACTTTCCACAACTAGTGAATGGTTTTGTTTGACCAAACTTCTACACTAGTTAGTTTAGGATAGGTTAGTTTTTCTTGCTTTCTTCCAGCTTTCTAGATTAGTCTTTCCTTGCTTTCCAAGAAGTGCCCATGCACAGTTTGTCTTGCTAGTTCATTTTTGTCTCTGTCAAAGTTTTTGTGCTCAAGGTGACCCCACGCCCAATGGATTGTCAAGGCAACTGGTCTAAATGTCTAGCAGGCTGACATCCCGCAGAGGTCACCAAAATGTTACCCAAAAATTCCCTATCATTCATTTTTGGCCACGGTCCTATTTTCCAAAGGAGTGCTCAAGTCTCAAAAGTCTAGTGTGTTTTCTACCTTTTGGCCCAAAAACCCAATGTGTTTTTGACATTCACCTGAAAGCTTAGTGTGTTTTCAACCTTTGCTTGAAAACCCTCTATGTTTTTGACCCCTTCTATGTTTCAAAATTCTTCCTCTAGCGGCATTCATTTCATAAGTGTGCAACTCTGACATGGTGGGGCCCCGTGGCTGGCTTTCCTCAAATTCTTGCAGCTGTCACATCTTCATAAGGAATATTCCTTGCCCTTGTGATGATGTGACAGGATGACACCTATCGGTGGGCCCATTCTCCATCTACAAAAGTTAAAGCTTGACAAAATCTTGTGGCTGTCACTACACCGCTAAGGAAAGACATTGCTTACTTAAGTGCATGGTGTAACGATGGTCGTCAATCTTCCTTCCAATGTGACACTGGTGTCAGTGGGTCCAGGCCACATAATCCTATTCAGCAGCTCTTGATTCATCCATGTCGTTCTGTCTCACCTTTTTGTCAGTGGGTCTTGTTTCAAAAGTCATCAATGGTGGTTGCATGATCGCTAAGGTATCTTTCCTGACATGTGATCATGCGACTACCGTTGGATGAGAATCTTCAACCGATCAGTGGGCCCAGTTGATGGTTTTCAAAGAACCGTTAGGGGTCTATCACATGATTGCATAGCCCCTTTTTAGGCTATGAAAACATGCGACAAATCATTAGCCGCACTGATAGAGCTTGCAATTTGGCCGTGGGCCCTTGGCTAGTGATGTGCCTGCTTCTCAATGGCTAGCTAGTGGTGACGTGTTTGGTCAGCGGGGACTTCAACAACTGCTAGTGGGTCCTCGGGTGGTGACATGCCCATGTTCCATTGGTCAACTGGTGGTGAATATTTTTTGTGGGTCCACATATTTCAAATGAGATGGCATATTTCCTAAGTGCGCTACTACAATGTGTTGGGCCCAGCTCTTCATAAGGCCACAGTCGATGGTCTCTTCTTTGGTGGTAAAGTGAATGGAGATCCGACAACTGTCGTATGATCTCATGGAGTCTTCTGACTCCATGAGATCATGTCCCAACCATCGATCTTGCTTTTTTATCAAGCTCTGGCAGTGTTTTCATGGGTCTAACCGATGTGTGGTTGGGTTTTTATCAAGCCACGTGGTAAAAGGTTGATAGGTGGGATACTTTGTGGGCCCGAGGTGTCTTGCGTGACCAAATGGTGATTCGGTGAAGCTTGTCACATGATCACATGAGGCTTTTTTAGCTCATACGATCATGCGACCAATGTTATTTCAAAGCGGTGGTAGTTTCTAAAGAGCTTATCACATGATCACACAAAAGCTTTTGAGCTCATGTGATCATGCGACCAGTGTTATTTCAAGGTAGCGTGACTTTTTTCTATAGAGAATGCTTGCAAGTGTGGATAGTTGAGGATTGATGATTTTGAAGGTGGTTGCGGTTGGGAGAATTTGCAGAAGATTTAGACTACCATTTTTGGGTCCTTTCGAGGATCTGAAATCAAATTTGAGCATTCGTGGCTGAGGGGGTTGTCAAGTCAAGGTTGTTGATCTGCAGGCATATTCAATACAGAGATGGGCATGCAAGGGGAGATATGTCTGATCTATTGAGATATTTATAGAGTTCATTTATGATCAGTCTTGTCTATTTTAGGGTTGGATTATTTTATGCATATCTATGTAGCCCTAAAAGTTTGATTCCTGCCTGTGTGCAGGGTTTGTATATAACATTTTTTTGAGCCTGTAGTGCTCAAAATCTAGCAATTGTAAAAAGAAGGTTTCTTTCTCAGAGAGAAATTTGTGGCATTTTCCTGCCCTTTTGATTTTCTGCAATTGTTAAATTTTCATTGATTGTTTAGATATTGCAAAGTATTTTGTGACATTCTTGTTGTCCCTATGCTTTCTTGTGTGGATTATCTCTTATTGGATCAAAGTGTATGCATGTTTTTCAATGATATCTTAGTTTCCCTGATTCCTCTTACTTTCTATAACTATGTGTGTTATTGTGTTTGATCTGATTTAGATGTTTTGTGGGTATATTTTAGCCACTAACAGTCTTGTCTCAATCCTACACCGGGTTATAGGAGTGAATGTTTGTTTGTAGGTTATGGATTGATGTCTAATCCTAAGAGTATTGTTGTTGTGAAAGAATCTTTCTCATTTCCTGAACACCCTCTTTCATTTGCAGACCCTTCAATGAAACACTAATGCAAGCCTATTCAGTAAGTTGCGATCTCCCAGACCTAAGCCTCTCACAGGTTTCATTCGTCTATACTGAGATCCAAACCCTAGTTTCGGTGCATCACCTAGTAGGATAGATTTTCTTTTAGTCATTTCCCTTTCCATGTACTCCTTCTATCCCTTTCCCTCAAAATTTTACTTTCTTGTCTAAGAGAAAAATAAGGTGATTATCTAAGAGGAACCAGCCTAGAATCTGGAGGTCTTATCTTGGTTAGCAAAGGTCCCACAACATTGAGATGATTCCCTTGTTAAAATGGATTATCAAGACCAAGAGAGCTTGAGATTAGAGGCACAAATTTGGTGTATAACACTTACATGGAACAATTTTAAAGGTACTTGAAGAAAATGATCAAGATGTATAAAAAGGAGGTGCCAAAGTTGAATAAGGAGAACTTCCCTACATGGCAGAGTCTGATGAAACTGAATCTAGCTAGTATTGGTGACTCAGGTAAATATTATGTTGAACATGACTATGTTACACCTACTGCACCTTTGACTATCAAGGAGATGAGAGCTAAAGAGGAACACAAACAACAAATGTTGGAGATTGCATCTGCATTAAGCTATCCTAAATTTGATGACATTAAAGATTGCATAAATGCAAAGAAAATATGGTCACTCTTGCAAATATCTATGGTTGTGATGCAAATGTACTAACAGAAAAATTTGAATGCCTGAGAGGTAAGTTTGATGAAATGAAAATTCAAGAAGGTGAAAATATTGCTCAATATTGTGGTAGAATCAAGGAGGTAGTAAATTCTATTAGAGTAGCTAATAGAACTATTGATGATGAAACTATTACTAGAAAGGTATTGAGAAATTTTCTTCCTATATATGCCATCATAATTTCATCAATTCAAGAATCTAGATGTAACCCTGGTAATATTCTAACACTAGAAAGCCTTGTTTGTAAGATTACTTCTTTTGAGCTTTCTAACTATGATAACTACAGTGTTGCTAATGTTGAATCTATATTCAAGTCACAAATGGTTTTGCATAAGTCTAAGAGGGGAAAAAATTAAATGTATAAGTGATAGTGACATTTCTGATGAGGAACTAGAGGAGCTTGAAGCTCTTATGGCCAGAAGATTGAACAGAGGAAAAGGCAAATATAAATGTAAACTTCCTATCATATTTTCTTCATGTAAAAAAGTTGGCCATATAGTTGCAAGATGTCTTGAGAGGAATGACAAGGATGAGGAAAGAGAAATTAAGGACAAGCAAAAGAGAGAAAATAGAGGTTACCAAAGGTACAAGGACTACAAGGATAAATGTAAGAAATCGTATTATATTTTTGAAGAAGAAATTGACACTGATAATGATGATTTTGAAATTGAAGTAGTTTATGTTGCTATAAAAGATGATTCTGATGAAGATGAGAAAACTGCGCTTGTTTCTTATGTGAAAAAAGGTGATAAATGGATTATTGATAGTGGTTGCTAACATCACATGATTTTCAACAAAAGTAAATTTGAAACCCTAGATCATTACAAAGGTAGAAGTGTTAAGTTTGGTAATGATGCACCATGTCCTGTAAAGGGTAAAGGATTAATTAAGCTAACTGATAACACCACTTGTGAAAATTCTTATTGGATTGAAGGTCTAATTAACTATAATTTGCTAAGTGTTGCACAACTTAATAGAACTAGTTAGCAAGTGGAGTTTCATCATAGAAAGGCTAAAATATTTGATGCCACTGGTGAAATAATTGGAAGTGGAGAACAGACTAGAGGTAATTTATTCTATCTAGATCTATCTAAAGAGACATGCTCGATTGCACAATTTGATGATGTATGGTTATGGCATAAGAGGCTATGTCATGTTAACCTTGACAATCTGGTAAATATTAGTAAAAAAAGGAAAGTTAGAGGTTTTTTGAGATTGAAGAAACCTGATAATGTGATGTGCAAACAATGCCAGTTGGGTAAAATGACAAAGTCTAGTTTCAAGAGGAAGACTTTTGCTTTGGATAATGCTTTAGATCTGGTCCATACTGACCTTTGTGGACCTATGGGTGTACAAAGCTATTGTGGTGCTAAATACTTTATTCTATTTGTTGATGATTATACTAGGATGATGACTTAATGTTTTTAAAAGAAAAATATTATGCATTTTAGTTGTTTAAGTGGCATTTGGCTAAGGTTGAAAAAGAAATCTGTAGAAACTTGAAATGTCTAAGATCTAACCGAGGTGGAGATTTTATATCACATGAGTTCAATCTGTTCTACAATGATTGAGGAATCAATAGATATATGTCTGCACCTAGAACACCTCTATAAAATGGTATACCTGAGAGAAGAAGCAAATCTATCATGGATTGTGCAAGGACACTAATGATTGAGAAAAATGTTGCACAAAAGTACTGAAGAAGTAGTAAGTGTTAGGAATGGGAACACTGAGAGGGGGGACGGGGGGGTGAATCAGTGTTCACTGTATTTTAACTTTTTACTTTAATCTTTATGCAGAACATAAATACTTAAGAACTGAATTAAACATTCATATAAACATGAAACATGAAATCAACACATGACACCAATAGGGTTATAGGGAAACCCAAATAGTTAAAGACCTCGGTGGGACTTGATACCCACTAATAATCTACACTAGTGTTTTTTGATCCTTATTGAAAGATCCTTTACCCTATTAGGAGTAGCTTTACAATGCTTTAAGTACAGTAGACCTTGTTAAGGGTTGGACCTTGTTAGGAGTCTTTTACAATGATCCTTGTTAGGGGAGTGGAATCACTTTCCTAGAGCTCACTACTCAAATGGTGAAGGCTACAACCTTTTGATTCAGATACACACTATATTTGTAGGTGAATTGTTCATTGTCACACTGCTTGTCAGATCAGTTCCTTTGGTGTGCTGATGCTTTGACCTCTAGCAAAGATCTAATACATCTTATGATGACTTTGCATACCTCTTCTCTTCTTATCACAAATCTATTATAACTTCCATGCTGAATTAAATAGGAGCACCTTATATTTATGCGCTTATACAAAATACATAAATAGGTCAGCCCTATAACTAATTACAAACAACGCTTCCAAATGAATTGGCTTAAGCATTCTTACAATTATACATGTACATAAGTTAGAAACCTAAATACAATAGGTGCATAGCCTTTACAACATTAAATTATAATTGCAAACCAAAATGCTAACTGTCGGCTCCATGCTTTGTTCTCTACTAGCACACATTGGCTATGCAACTTCAACTAACTTTAACTTTCACATCTTTGCATATCTACTTATGCGCTCATAGACTAAGCATAAGTATAGTATAGAAAACTTAACTTCTAGTGTGCATACCTTAATTCATCTATACACACGTGTGCTGATGCTCTGAGCTGTAGGAAATTTGTACGTTGTCCAATCTTCAACACTTAACTGAATTCTAATCTTTACACTAAGTGTGCTGACTCCAAATTGCTATATGAATTTTTTTCCATAATGAAAACACTATATCTAGTCATATACTTTAGTATATACAACTTGCCAATAGTAAGTGCAGTTGTTTATACCTTAAACCGAGTACAAATCAAAAAAGGTACAAATGTTACACCTTATGAATCATGGCACAGTTATGCACCTAATGTAAAATAATTTAGAACCTTTGGGATAAAATGCTATATATTAAAAGATAATAGGAATGAAAATTTTGATGCAAAAAGTGATGAGGGCATATTTCTAGGTTATTCAACAAAGAAAAAGCTTACAAGTGTTTGAACAGTAACACTAACAAAATTGAGAAAAATGTAAATGTGAAAGTTGACGAATATGCAGAGAAAAATGAACAAGAAAGAAAAAGAGAACCTAAAGATTATAGATCTTTTGTCTATATAGAAGAAGGAGAGGCAAGTAACACACTTGCACCTCATGCAGAGTCATAGGTAAGCAATGCCGAGCATCAGGAGGATACTACTGAGCATTAGGAGGATGCTGCCAAACATCAAGAAGAGGCTACTGAGCAATCAGAGGCTGAATCTGATAATCTTACTGATGAACCTAAAGAGAAATGAGAAAATAAATCTGAACCTACTTTGGCATAGTATGTAAGAAGACATCAGAAGCCTGAGAAAATCATTGGAGATAAAGAAACTAGAGTTTTGACCAGAAACAATTTGAAATATCCTACATGTTTATTGTGTGAGTTTGATACTAAGACAACAAGGGAGGCATTAGAGAATGAAGATTGGATTCAAGCTATGAATGAGGAAATAGACCAAATAGAAAATAATGATACCTAGACTCTAGTGGCAAGACCAGGAAGAAAATGTCATTGGAACAAAATGGGTATTCAGAAACAAGCTTAATGAACATGGGAAAATCACAAGGAACAAACCAAGGCTGGTATGCAAGTGTTATGCACAAGAAGAAGGAATAGACTATGGGGAGACATTTTCCCCTATAGCAAGATTAGAAGGAGTGAGAACTCTACTTGCATATGTTTTTTAAAGTGATTTCAAGGTATACCAAATGGATATCAAGTCTACATTTTTGAATGGTATATTAGAAGAAGAAGTGTACAATTAGCAACCTGAGGGATTTTTTGATCCAAACAAGAGAAATATGTTTTGCAAGCTGAACAAGGCACTGTAGAGATTGAAGAAATCCCCCAGAGCATGGTATGAGAGGCTGCACAACTTCTTGATACAGATTGGATTCTCAAGGACAAATGACAATAGCAATCTATACATCAAAGATGAAGAAGGTAAAGGAATTTTTTTAGCTAAAATTTTAGTAGATCATGATATCATATTTGGAGGACAAGATGCCTTGTGTAAGAAATTTTCAAATGAGATGCAAACTAAGTTTGAGATGTCTATGTTTGGTGAGATAAAATTCTTTGTTGGTTTGCAAGTCTATTAGATAGAAAAAGGTCTTTCTATCACATAATCTAAATATGTCAAAGAGATACTAAAAACCTCTGGTATGGAGGATTCAAGGCCAATAAGCACTCCCATGGCTACATGATAGAAACTATCTAAAAATGATGATACTATTGAAGTAAACCAAACTTTTTATAGATCTTGTTAGCTACTTTTCTTGTATCCCTCAACTCTAAAAGAGAAATATGAAAACCAGACCTGGGGATCTTTGTCCAGTAACACAAATCTACTTGTTCATGCAAACTGAGGGGCAAGAAAAGACTAATTGATGAGGATTTGATCCTCCTTCTGCTTTTAGTTCCACACACTCAGGTAGGTACACCTAAAACACACTAAATCTGCATACATAAACACTTACTCACTAAAACCTTTTATGCAGATAGGAAAATCAGTGGATAGTTCTCAGACTTATAAAACATGGGAGTTCAACTCAACCAGTCTTATATAGGATCCCACCTATATGATCTGCTAAGAACTAGGAAAATGGCCAATATGACGACAAGGATAAACTCCTTCTCTTTGAGCTTTGAGCTGAGGCGGGCTAACCTAATGATTCACTCTTCAAGGAATCAGAAAATGAATTATACTACTTGAATACAATCAAAGATGAATGTTCATAACAACAGGAAAGTAAAATGATTTCAATTAATGTTTGATGAAGAAAACTGCCATTCAAGCCAAGACCAGTGCCTTATCTATTGGGAAATAGAGTCAAATAAATATGCAATCACAGAAAACCTTAACACCAACTCAAAAATCCAAATGAAATGCCTTGCAAACCATTCCTCTCATTTCAACACTTGGACATCAAATTCATATATAAACCTTGAATTCTCAGAACCTGCATTCAAGATTGACTCTCTCCTTGAAAGAAACTCAAAAATAGGATCACAACTACCTTATAGCCAGTGCATCAAAATGTCTTACAAACTGATACACAAGAACTAAGACCAGATACACAAAGACATCAATAAGAAGTGAACAAGCATTCCATTATTTTCATTAAAATTCACTTGAAACTGTACATTGTAAAACTATGAACACAAAAATACAAGACTCAGAAGCCTGAAGCTATCCTAGCAGCATAAATTTTCAACATCCTTTTACAAATGAGAGAAAAACCAAGATATAGCAGAATTGAGTCAGTTCAAAAAGCCCCTGACAGCTGTCTATCTTTAGCACAAAATATCTCCAACATTCCTCTCATCTGCCCTACAATTGATTTCCAAATTGATCTGATATGTGATTCTGATCCTTGGACTTGCCAGATCACATTGCTCTTATCCATCACCCTAAAACTGAAAATACTGATCACCATTAGATTCATCATTTCGAGACCTTTTCGGCAATATATAATACTTATATATTTTGATAAAAAATGAATTTCCAGGCAATTAATCCATGAACAGGCTCTGTCTTTTAAATTTTTGAAATTTAACCCTATAGCTTGAACTATATCATCATTTAAATTCTTTTTCAATCTGCAATTTTATATTATTTTTTGCACTTTAACCACTTAATGCACCAGAACTTGACACTTGTCATCATTTCATTCATTGCTTGAACAAACTCATGTTTAATTACCTCATTTGGAGAACTAATGACCAAGTGTATTCTCCAATTCTCTGAATCATTTTCACTAATTGCCAGCCATTTGGAGAACTAGTGACCAAACATTCTCCAATTCTTTGAATCATTTTCACTAACTGCCAGCCATTTGGAGAACTAGTGACCAAGTGTATTCTCCAATTCTCTGAATGTTTATGACTTAACCATTAGCAATTTTCTACAAAATTTAATGCTTTATGGTCATTGGCACACATCCCAATGCACTAGTTGTGCACACTCTTGAGATCCTTCTTCTCTTTATTCATTTCATTATGTGAGTGGTATTTCTTTTAAACACTTGAAATGGTCATTTCTTGAGCAAGGTGGGATTAAACTTTAGAAAGCAATGCTGATTTTTTATTTTTGCCAGTACTCAGAGAACCATAACTTTTGATTTTCAAACTGGGTTTTTCTAAAACTTTTTTTGTAAAATGCACACATGGTCATCTCAAACATATGTAAAATTTCACTTGATCTAGTTCATATTTTTTGAGTTATCATAAAAAATGTGACTAGCTATGCATTCACACTTTTTTTTTTTGCATTCAACTGGCTCTTGCCTTCAACCTTTTTTTATCTTCTTCTTCTCCACATGCTTTGCATTTTTCTATGACTCCACATCTTGCATAAATCTGAAAATAATCTCTCATGAATTCATCATTTACTTGAGGGTTTTTTTTAAACCACATTTTTCATGCACCTCAAACTAAGCATCTTTAATGATTTTCAAAGGACTAATTCCAACACTTAGACAATGTTTTGCAATATGGACTCAAAAATATAGACTGAATTTTTGAGCTCCAACATTGGCTGTGATTGGGGATGCATGCCCCATGCAGGCATGTAGAGAACCATAGAATCTCATGGTAGAAGCAGACCACCCCGAAAATAGGAATCAGACTCTTCACTTTTCAATTCTCTCTCTCTTTGCTTATTCTCTTCTCAAATTGGGAATCCCCTTATTGAAAGCAATGACAACACAGAACTGAAGGGAAAGAAAACAATTGTACATGAAAAAATTTATTTACAAATGGCCCAAAGCCATCAAACTAAAATCAATCCTTACCCCTATCAAATAGATGATTTTCATCTCCACCTAATGGAGGCAAATTGAAATTATGTGTCTCATCCAACTGGTTAGAAATAATATGATTCATCTTCAACGTAGTATGTAAAAATTGATCACTACACTCACCATTATCCAGCAAGATCAGGCCATCATACTGCCATAGATACTGATCGCTTTGTGACATCAAAATATCACACTCTTTATTAACACTATCATGCTGAAAAACAAAACATTCCAACTCAACTTCATGGCTGGAAACACCATTATACTGATCATTAGTTTGCAACAAAGGATAAGCTATTTTCTCATCATTACTTTGCAAACTAAAATAGAACTTCTCAAAACAAAAATTTGATTGCATAACACCGGAAACAACTTGCTGATCACAAATCACATCAGCATCTTCTAAAAGAGAACAAGCACTGTCAGTGGATGACTCATTAGTCATGTGCAAATCTAAGAAATATATTCAGACTTGTCATACTCTTCAGCATCAAAATGTAAACCAGAACCATAGTCAGCAGACTCTTGCAAATCTAAATACTCACTAGTACACTCATCACTGTACTCATAAAAAATAACACTATCAAAATCATCACAATGAAATGCACTTGAATCTTGCTGATTTAAAATTGCAGAAAAGACATCAAGATGTCTTTCACTCATCATGCCATTACCTAAATCGCTTTCATCAAAACTTATTTTCACCGGGCATGGAAATCTGAAAACAAACTTAGTACCATACCTCTAAAAATCAACATCCAAGAGATCTGATATCTGCTCACAACTTAGAAAGCACTGAACATTACATCCTATCTCTTCATTCTCACCATTGATGCTACAAATCTCTTCTCCATCTGAAACAGGGACTGAATTTACTTGTCTCAAATTACCTTGTGTGAAGTAACCACTGTAGGAACTATCATCCGCATTATAACCATGTTCTTCATGTTCACACAAAACACCATTAAGCTGAAACAAAGAAAGATTAGCACCATGCTGAGAAAAGGGGAAATCTACAAGCTCAAGCAAATCACTATCAGCTGAATATTCACTTTCCCCTCCTTGACACTCATAAACTTCATCATCAGCAGAATAACCAGCACAAGACTCAACATCCCCAAATGAACTAGACTCAACATCACTGAATTCAATATTTATAAAAGAGTCTATATATTTCTTAAGATTTTCTAGTGCTTCATTTTTTAAGGATGCAGTCCAACTGACTGATTCGGGCATTGAAAGTTCTAAGAACATATCAGCATACTGGGATTCTTGAAAATCTAAACCTGCAGGAAGCTCACTACATGCAATAAGAAATTTCTTGTAATAAGACTATGTGGACTCTTCATTTCTTTCTCCTATTGCACATCTTAACATTAGTATACAATTATGCCAAATTCTTTTATTTATTAAATGAAGTTCATCATCGTAACTCTCTAAATTTGACTGAAAACTTTTAGATCTAGAAGCATCCTGACTCATTATAGCTAGAAACTCCATTCTAACACACCGAAAAAAAAATAGAGCTTATTCTCATGACAATATTTCTATCCGAACTCATGCAACCATTAACTTCATAATACCATAGCATACTTCTGATTCTCTTTTCAATAACTAAAAACTTCAAATTTAGAAATATGACTCCAAGTTCTTAAAATTATTTTCCCTTTTCTTAGTGACTTGTTCACCTATTAAGGGACCATTTTTTCTTGGTAAAAAATAGGATTACCTAGAAGTGCTGCTACCATTTGTAAAATTCTAATTTAAAGTTTCCTTCAAACTACCTTCCAAAACTCCATAGAGCTGCCACCTCTTTTTAGAGGAAAAATTCTGAATCAGCTGAGAGATTTTATCTTAGATCTGAACCTTCTTTCAAAACCAGCAAACATACACAACTTCACAGGGTAACACTATTTGTCAGGATCATAAAATACATCACAACTTCAAAATACAAAGCACTGATCAAACAAAGACTCAGAGTCACCACTCACATTCAGTGAGAAAATATAAATTTTTTTTGCAAAGAACTGACTCTATATCCAAACTGGACCAGACCATGGGATGATTCACCAAAGCAAGGAATTGGACATCTTGAACTTGCTATCATTTATCTAGTCCCTAGTAGAGTCACCAATTTTTTAGTTACTTTTCTTGTATCCCTCAACTCTAAAAGAGAAATATGAAAACTAGACCTGGGGATCTTTGTCCAGTAACAAAAATCTACTTGTTCATGCAAACTGAGGGGCAAGAAAAGACTAATTGATGGGGATTTGATTCTCCTTCTACTTTGAGTTCCACACACTCAGGTGGGTACACCTAAAAAACACAAAATCTGCATACATAAACACTTACTCACTAAAACCTTTTATGCAGATAGGAAAATCAGTGGATAGTTCTCAGACTTATAAAACATGGGAGTTCAACTCAACCAGTCTGATACAGGATCCCACCTATATGATCTCCTAAGAACTAGGAAAATGGCCAATGTGACGACAAGGATAAACTCCTTCTCTTCGAGCTTTGAGCTCAGGCAGGCTGACCTAATGATTCACTCTTCAAGGAATCAAAAAATGAATTGTACTACTTGAAAACAATCAAACATGAATGTTCATAACAACAGGAAAGTAAAATGATTTCAATTAATGTTTGATGAAGAAAACTGTCATTCAAGCCAAGACCAGTGTCTTATCTATTGGGCAATAGAGTCAAACAAATATGTAATCCCAGCAAACCTTAACACCAACTCAAAAATCCAAATGAAATACCTTGCAAACCATTCCTCTCATTTCAACACCTGGACATCAAATTCATATATAAACCTTGAATTCTCAGAACCTGCATTCAAGATTGACTCTCTCCTTGAAAGAAACTCAAAAATAGGATCACAACTACCTTATAGCTAATGCATCAAAATGTCTTACAAACTGATACACAAGAACTAAGACTAGATAAACAAAGACATCAATAAGAAGTGAATAGGGATTCCATTGTTTTCATTAAAATTCACCTAAAACTATACATTGCAAAACTATGAACACAAAAATACAAGACTCGAAAATCTAAAGCTGTCCTAGCAGCATAAATTTTTAACATCATTTTATAAATGAGAGAAAAACCAAGATATAGCAGAATTGAGTCAGTTCAAAAATCCCTTGACAGCTGTCTATCTTTAGCACAAAATATCTTCAACATTACTCTCATTTTCCCTGCAACTGATTTCCAAACTGATCTGATATGTGATTCTGATCCTTAGACTTGCCAGCTCACACTACTCTTATCCATCACCCTAAAACTGAAAATACTCATCACCATCAGATTCCTTGTTCTGAGACCTTTCCGGTGATATATAATACTTATATATTTTGATAAAAAATGAATTTCCAGGCAATTAATCCATGAACAGGCTCTGTCTTTTAAATTTTTGAAATTTAACCCTATAACTTGAACTATATCATCATTTAAATTCTTTTTCAATCTACAATTTTATATTATTTTTTGCACTTTAACCATAGAATGCAATAGAACTTGACACTTGTCATCATTTCATTCATTGCTCAAACAAACTCAAGTTTAATTACCTCATTTGGAGAACTAGTGACCAAGTTTATTCTCCAATTCTCTGAATCATTTTCACTAACTGCTAGCCATTTGGAGAACTAGCAACCAAGTGTATTCTCCAATTCTCTGAATTATTTTCACTAACTGCCAACCATTTGGAGAACTAGTGACCAAGCATTCTCCAGTTCTCTGAATCATTTTCACTAACTGCTAGCCATTTGGAGAACTAGCGACCAAGTGTATTCTCCAATTCTCTGAATGTTTATTACTTAACCATTTGCATTTGGAGACTTGGAGACTAATTGCCAGGGATTGGGAGAACTAGTGACCAAGTGTATTCTCCAATTCTTTGAATATTTATGACTTAACCATTTGCATTTGGAGACTTGGAGACTAAGCATTTTCTAGTTCGCTGAATGTTTATGACTCAACCATTAGCATTTAGAGACTTGGAGACTAACTACCAAGGATTGGAAGAACTAGCGACCAAGTGTATTCTCCAATTCTCTAAATGTTTATGACTTAACCATTTGCATTTGGAGACTTGGAGACTAAGCATTCTCTAGTTCTCTAAATGTTTATGACTTAACCATTTGCAGTTAGAGACTTGGAGACTAACTGCCAGGGATTGGGAGAATTAGCGACCAAGTGTATTCTCCAATTCTCTAAATGTTTATGACTTAACCATTTGCATTTGGAGACTTGGAGACTGAGCATTCTCTAGTTCTCTGAATGTTTATGACTTAGCCATTAGCATTTGGAGACTTGGAGACTAACTGCCAGGGATTGGGAGAACTAGCAACCAAGTGTATTCTCCAATTCTCTGAATGTTTATGACTTAACCATTAGCATTTTTCTACAAAATTTAGTGTTTTATGGTCATTGGCACACATCCCAATGCACTAATTTTGCACACTCTTGAGAGCATTCTTCTCTTTATTCATTTCATTATGTGAGTGGTATATCTTTTAAACACTTGAAATGGTGATTTCTTGAGCAATGTGGGATTAAAATTTTGGAAGCAATGCTGATTTTTTATTTTTGCCAGTACTTAGAGAACCATAAATTTTTATTTTCAAACTGGGTTTTTTTTTTTAAAATTCTGTAGAATGCACACGTGGTCATCTCAACCATATGTAAAATTCAGCTCAACTTTGTTTGCATTTTTTGAGTTATCATAAAAAAGGTGACTGGCTGTCCATTCACACTTTTTTTTTTTGCATTCAACTGGCTCTTGCCTTCAACTTTTTTTTATCTTCTTCTTCTCCACATGCTTTGCATTTTTCTATGACTCCACATCTTGCATAAATCTGAAAATAATCTCTCATGAAGTCATCATTTACTTGAGGGTTTTTTTTAAACGACATTTTTCATGCACCTCAAACTAAGCATCTTTAATGATTTTCAAAGGACTAATTCTAACACTTAGACAATTTTTTGTAATATGGACTCAAAAATATAGACTGAATTTTTGAGCTCCAACAGATCCATAATTGAAAAGCTACAATATGTTGTTCACAGTAGACCAGATATAGCTCTAGAAGTTGGGATTGTGGCTAGATTCTCTGCCAAGCCTAAGGAAATTCATATGATGGTTGTGAAGAGAATATTGAGATATTTGAAAGGGAAATAAGACTATGGACTGTATTACAAGAAGGATGAGAAATTTGAACTAAGAGTCTACACTGATGTAGATTGGGCAGGAAATGTTGATGATAGAAAAAGTACTAGTGGTGGAGATTTCTTTCTTGGACATAGATTAGTTTCCTAGACAAGCAAGAAACAAAATTTAATTTTCCAATCTATAGCTGAAGCCGAGTATGTAGCAGCTGCAGTGAACTGTTCAAATCTGGTATGGATTAAACAATTTTTGAAAGGAATGAAAGAGGAGATCACTAAACCACGTGTCATATATTGTGACAACACAAGTTCTATCAGCATATCAAAGAATCTAGTGATACACAAAAAGACTAAATATATTGCTATCAAGTATCATTACTTGAGGGAATTGGTACAAGATAAAGAGGTGAGAATGGAATATGTGAATACAAAGGAACAAGTAGCAGACATATACACAAAAGCTTTACCTAAGGATTCTCATGAATATCTTAGAGGTAAATTAGGGGTGCTTCTGCTAACTAAGGCTACTTAGTCAAGCTAGGAGCACTGCATCAAATGTGCTACATAGAAAATTTGACAAATTGATGCAAAAAAAGGTCACACTTTATGAGTAGCCTAGAGTTGTGAAAAGTACAGCAAAACTGACAATCAGTCATACGAAAGATGAAAGAGGGAGAAATATTTTTACTGAACTAACAAGATGAAATCTACATCTGAAAGATGCAAGTTCTAGATACTGCTTTGGAATTACTGTCAAAGAGGGAGAGATTCAAATGAAAACACATAACAGAGGAAGTAATTCAGAGAATCAGAGGAAAAGAGACATAGAAAAGATTCAGAGGGAGTAACTATGTGAATGGTCAAGCAAGCTAGGCTAAGTGATTTAGAATCAGAATGAAGCTAATGATATTACAAAAGTTTAAGATGAAATGAAAAAGTTTTGAATTGGTTGGTGAATCATGTGTTATTCATATGGTCTAGCCATCAATGCTAAAGAGGGAGATTATTGGAAACTAAAATTGAAGCAAATGTTGTATTGTCATTGATGTCAAACCTTAACTGGTAAGATAGTTTCTATCTAAGAAAGTACTATATCTATCGATTGATGAGAAGGATTAGGGTAAGGATGATAACAATAGAACCTAGAGACAGGTTGAGTTATTTGATACTTTAATGATTACTTGATTATGTGGCACAAGGATAAGATAATCTATTGTTTATCTAAGTAGGAAACAATACTGAAAAAGTAGGCTTAACTGAGAAAAAGTGAAGAAATATAGTTTAAGCCGAGTGATCTTAGTGTCAAACAAGAGCCATTATATGCTGAGGAAATTCAATGTTGACAAAACATCATTTTATTTTTGAGTGACAACATTAGCTGAGGGAGACAATTTGAAAAGATGATCAAGCTACATAGTGATGATCGACAAGTTGAACACAGTATTGACTGAGCATCAATAATTTACATTTGAGGAAGAATTCAAATTCCTAGCTGACTTAGTTGAATTCTTGGATTATGTAAATCGTGTTGAGTTTATTAATTGATTGTATGGAGAATTTAATGTATGGTAAACTATTTTATTGTGATTTCAATAAAGAGATTAAGATGTTTCTATAAAGATGGATGAAGAACATGAATGTTTGAAAGATTAGATGAATCTGACATAAACCTAAGATCTACGGAGGAGATTAAGCGGTAAAAGATGGATCTACCTATTGAAGAGGTATGAAGGAAAACCTAAGTGTGAGATTTGTTGGAAATTTGGCTGAGTTGGATACATAGATGTTGTCATTATGGAAACATATGTTCTACATGAAGATTGCACAGGCCAAAGAGCAAGTATGACAAAGCACAATGCAAAATTGCCTAAGTATGAGATAGTGTGTTTTTGCCAGTGTACCCGATGACAATTTTTTTAAGCAATATTGATTGGAGTAAGTTTAATGCTTGAGAACTTAAACATAGATACTATGGTGACTATTGAAGACTCACCTGAAAATGCAAGTCATTACAACATGTACAGAAGAAGTTATGACAATTTTACTAAAGACAATGTTAAGCCAATAGGACAGATTATGAAGACAGAATTGGTAAAGAGTTAAGGGATTATTTTGTTTATCAAAATAATGACTTAAAAATATAAAGGGATGACATCCTAGATGTTAACCCTTGGGTAAAGATATTTTGTATTATGTAAGCTGAGTGGAAGAGTTATTAATCTTAATAAGTTGTATAAAGATGTAATGATGTAATGTAAAAAAGAGAGACATGACATGATATGATATGTATGTAATAGCGATAGTGAAAGAGTAGTGAAGAGATATTGATGCGAAGTTGCAAACAGTATAAAGTTATGTACCTTGACCTATTTTTGTAATCAGTGAACATTGTATATTATTTGTTTGGGAAGTGGGCTCATCTAGTAATCATATTTTGTACTACCAACTCCTAATAGGGTTGAGGCTTCTAAAAAGGCCTATAGTCCCTTAATCAAGACTGACACACTATATGCATATAATAGACTCCTACCAGGGTCAACATCCTTAACAGGATACTTTTGATTAGTGGATCTTTGTGGGTGTCATCCCCACCAGGGTTTTTCCTTGGCTAGGGTTTCCTTGAGAAAAAATAATGTGTTATGAGTTTTTTTGTTTTATTGATATGCATGTTGTCTAGTTTCCTATGTTATGCATGCACTAAGATAATCTGTTATATCCATAATTGGTCAAAAGAAAAAGTGTAATGCCCCGCAAGGAAACCCAAGAGAACTTAACCTAAACATGAAACTAAGTTTGCAGAACAATCTTTTTTTTTAAGTTAACAATCAATAACATCAAAGTTTTACAATGCAGAAGCAAAGCATAGCAACAAACAACTCACATAGGTTACACTCCCAAGGGTTCCTTGACGTAGATTATGTAAGAAATATTTAATTAATTTATATAAGATACAAATATGAATTCCAAGATTACAACTAAATGATAAATACAACATCATAAATAAAGGGTAACATAAATACAATTGGTACCATAGGGTAACCATAATAATCTACATCCACTGCACATGTCGTAGGGTATGTATTACAATAACTGAATAGAAGTACAACATGACATCTCTGAAAAACTAAACAATGATCTCAGATCACAAAAAGGAAGGAGAACAAGAACACATCTTCATCCATGAAGATAAAGAAGGAACAACTACCACAGGATCATCCAACACTGGTACATGAATGTTAGAATCTCAAATGGTAAAAGAATCACTACCACCCAACCTCATGAACCTAAACGGTCCACTCCCACCATGTTCAGGAGATAACATCAGATCCCACTCGGATAACAAACAACAAAAACAACCAAGGAAGAGGTCCTGAAAGCTTCTAACTCAAAGGTATAATAACAACAACAAGGTATAACATACTATACCAGAGGCAACCAAATCACATAAGAAACCTAAGATGCATATAGGAAGTGTCATCACACAATCCAATTCTAAGGTTATCATGGTAGTCTCTTCAGACCCTGGCACCCTAGTGACTCTATGTGGTTATAGTAACCTCTCATGTAGACAAGGTACTACCTATGCCATATCCAGTCCGCAAAGGTGGCAAGCATCTTCTCACTCCCATCCTAGTCAAACTCAATCGGGAACTCAGGCATGGGTGAGGCACATAAAATCTTATTAGGTTCATTTTAAATTCCCAATGTTTATTAATTATCACTTGTTAAGCTACTTGTAATAGGATCTCCTGGTAGCCACTTCCGGGCTCCAACACCAATCACAAGCCACTTCCTGATATACACTCAGATGACCTACCCTAGGGTTTCACAAGATCAATAAGAACTCTAAGTTAACACAACTCATGAATCTCAATAACTAGATCCAACATGCAAGAACCAAAAGCACCAAAAACAAACCCACCTAGGGTTAGAACATCTTATACAACCT
Organism: Chamaecyparis obtusa; assembly: GCA_027943335.1. NCBI lineage: Eukaryota > Viridiplantae > Streptophyta > Pinopsida > Cupressales > Cupressaceae > Chamaecyparis > Chamaecyparis obtusa. The sequence continues at coordinate 456,928 of BSBK01004288.1, read as the reverse complement.
AACAACGTATGCAAGGCAAACAAACATGACAAAAAGGTAACCCAAAACCCACCTCTAGATTTCATACCCTCTGGAGGACAAATCTAACCCCTTAGATTTAATATAAAACACGTCTTTAAAAGTCAAAAGCATGGTTTAACAATCTCAATGAAGATCCAAGGTATAAACATTTTGCTATTTAATCGCAAACACATACAATCGAATGACATGCAAAGATAAATTACCAAATAGGAGCATAACCATAGTTCCTAAAAACTAACATCTTAAACAAATACAACTATACTTCAAAGTAAAACCATGCATTTATTAAAACTTCCAACTACTAAATTTAAAAAAAAATCAAAACACCTTTCAAAACATAAAAAATGCCCCTAAATTATGTTATAGAAAAACATTAATATAAACAATACTCATTTAAACAAAAAACTCATTTTAATTAAAAAAATATTAACATTATAACTTAATTAATATATATCTTAAATTTTAAAAGAAATTATCATTTGAACAAATTTAATTAACAAATTCCAATTAGAATTAATACCAAAATTTAACTAATATTAAAAAAAATGATTAATGAATTTTCCATTTTTAATAACATAAAAAAAATATTAAAAAAAAAACCTTATATAAAATAGTATATTAAAAAAAGAAACAACTCGTCAGTACCTTAGTACTGCCACATGGCACATCCCCTACAGGGACTGTCATGTGACAACACCTCTGCAGGTACTGTCGCACGATAGCCCCCCTGCAGGACTGTCATGCAATAGTACCCTTGGGTACTACCGCACAATAGCCCTCGAGCATCATGAGAAGGGTTTTGGGGGGGGTTAAAAGCCCCTCCAAACATTAATTAAAATTTTGCTTTTTACAAAAAAAATATTTTAATTTATCAAATTTCTATTTATATATATATATATATATATACATATATATATATATATATATATATATATATATATATATATATATATATATATATATATATATATAGATATATATATATATCTATATATGTATATATATATATACATATATATATGTGTATATATATATATATACACATATATATATGTATATATATATATATATATATGTATATACATATATATGTGTATATATATATATACATATATATATGTATATATATATCTATATATGTATATATATATATATATATATATATACATGTATGTATATATATATGTATATATATGTATATATGTATATATATGTATATATGTATATCTGTATATATATATATACATATATACATATATACAGATATACATATATACATATATATACATATATATACATATATACAGATATATACATATATATACATATATACATATATATACATATATACATATATATACATATATACATATATATACATATATACATATATATACATATATATACATATATACATATATACATATATATACATATATACATATATATATATATATACATATATATATATATACATATATATATATATATATACATATATATATATATATACATATATATATATATATAGATATATATATATATATATATATATATCTATATATAAATACATATATAGATATATATGTATGTATATGTATGTATGTATGTATGTATGTATGTATGTATGTATGTATATATATATATATATATATATATATATATATATATATATATATATATATATATATATATATATATATATATATATATATATATATATATATACCACAAATACAAATATTCCATAACATGAATATTAACTCTACTAGTTTCTCAACAAGATCAAAACCCTAACTATTTGGGTTTTCTAATAATTCTTCTATAGATTTCTCAAAACCTTCATTGCTTTCATAAAAGATAGGCAAAAATATTCAAATCGAATTGCATGAAATTTCACATCTTTTAAAGAAATTCATCAAGTAATAAATAATCCAAAACTTTTGATACATCCAAAACCAACAGGCACGAGGAAGACACTCTCTACAAATTCCTATAGAAATCCAAAAAAGAATAACCATAATAAAATCAAAACTTACCTCAAATCAGTTACACAGATTCGATGATGTCCAGAACGAAGAAATAAAACCCAAGCTTTTCGAAGAAATGTCTCCAAACCCATCTCCAAACCTGTCTCCCAATTCCTCCTTCAAAATTGTGTAATCCCATAATGGCTAAAACTCTCAATACATAAAGGAATCCCCTTTATCATGCAAGAGTTCAAACTCAACTCCAAGAGAGCTTTGCATGAAAACAAACTTTAGTTTATAGTTCAGCTCAGTTGAACTAGAGTCTTCTCTCCACTTTGACTTTTGTTGAAAAGCACATAACCAAACTTTAACTTAAATTATTAATTCAATTTCATTCAATTATGAATGTACAACTTAATGCATTTAAAAAATTAATAATCAAAACATTTAGTTTAACATAATTAACACATGCTAAATTAACCCTTAATTTAAAAAATATATTTTAATTGAACATAGGTTAAACTTATGATTAAATATTTCAAAGGTGAGGTTATTTAATCAATCCTCATTAATTAAATATTTCAACCACACTCAATAATTGCATATAATTAATCTCCAATTAATTTATTGCTACCACTATTCAATAAAAATAATAATTAAGCTAAATAAATACATTTATTTAGTTAACAATTAAATTATATTCCATAGCTAAAAAATAGAATGATCCAAAAATAGAAATCATACCAAACTCCACAAATCAAAGAATCAAAAAGACTAAGGACCCACATTCATACTTAGGACATAGGTATAAACTCTTGCCAATTGGATGAGTTTAGAAGAGTGGAAACACAAAATTTTGTCCGCTATTTCAGGCAATTTTTGGCTTAGGTTAAGGTTTGGAACTGAATATTATCTCCCCTCTTTTACCATTGAGACTAGTGATAGGGCACGCTCATCTTGAGAATTTAGGGAAGTCAATGCATGGTATTTGCAAACCTACATAAGAGACAAGCATGTGCATATATGTATAGAGATATAACAGACAATGGCGGGGATCGACCGATCATGTGGATCTTGCAAGTGAGTAACTAAGACTCTGCCCCTCAACCACATTAGACATGTCAAACAAAATTATAAAACAAACACATCAACCATACACATGCAAGTATGGGGTCATTAAAATCATACGCATTAATGATTTCCTAACATATAATCTATCACCCTAAAGTAATCATAACATTTATAAAATCAGACTAGGGGGGGGTACTACAAAAAGTTTGTAGAATACTGATTCACCCCCCCCCCCCTCTCATTATTCCCTATTTCTAACAATTGGTATCAGAGCTTAGTTACTCAAAAAATAATCATTCAAGGAAAGCCTAGTAGCTTGAGTAAGATCTCTATGAATATGGATCAGCTACAGAAGAATCTTGAAGAAGCTCTTGAACAGATTGATATGCTTACTGATGAAAGAGACACTCTGAAAGAAAAATATGATGATACAAAGAACCTCATTGAGAAACTAAAAAATAAGTTGGAAGATATGAAATCAGAGAAGGAATCCGAAATATAAATTGAAGATTGTGATGAAAACTTAGAAAAAGAAAATGAGATCCTGAAACATGAACTGAAGATAGCAAATCTAAAGCTAAGTCTGAAAGATGGAAATGGCAAGAATGAAGCAAATCTAAAATCTAAGAATGAAAATTTGAAGATTGAAAATGAAGGACTAAAATCTAAACTTCATAAAGTAACATCTAAGCTTGAGAAAGTCAATGTGTAGTATGCTGAACTTGAGAAATACAATACAATTGTGAAGGGTGAACTGACTCAATCTAAGCAACAACTTGAAAGACTATATTCAATTAGTGAGAAGATTGATGAACAAATGTCTTATAAAAAACCATTCTATGATAAAATTGGTCTTGGATTCAACACATCTAAAGCAAGTGAAGAAAGCAAGGAACCAGATCTGAAAATGTCTGAAAGCATAAATGAAAAAAATTTGATGAAATTGACAAATCTAAAGACATACCTAAAGAAGAAGAATCACCTAAATGAGAGGAGTCACCTAAAGGTATGCAAAGAGAACTCAAAGGTAGATGCTTTGCTTGTAATACTATTGGTCATATGAAGAAAGATTGCACAAGTAAGCAATTCAAACCCCTTAATGGTTATTGTTATAATTGTCATAGTTTTGGACATAGAGCTATTGAATGTAAAAAACCTAAATTTGTTGAGAATAACAATAGTAGTGCAATGTTTAGAAGTACTAACCATGCAGATAAGAAACCTACTAAAGATATGAACAGAAAAAATGGAGTAGTATGTTATAGATGGAACCAGGATGGACACATTGCTAGAAATTGTAGATCACAAATAAATCAGCCTAGACCAATATATGGAAACAATGGAATAGTTTGTCAAACATGTAACAAGATTGGACATACAACAAGGTTTTGTAGAATGAATAATAGAGTTTTTTATCCTAACCCTAGAAGTCATGCAAGGATAAATGAAGATGCAAGTAACAGTCAGAAAGGATGCTATAGTAATTTAGAAGAAGTGAAGTTTGTCAAAAGCACAAAGAAAGGAGACATATTTAGCACTAAAGGTAACCAGAAAGGTGAAGTATCAAGTGGTAAGAATGAATCACTACCTAACCTATCTCTAAGTACTTAATTCATGAAAATTACAGTAGAATAGGAACTTAGATTAGTGTAGAAGTTGATATATGGTTAATTGAGTCTTGTACAATTAATGCAAGGTATTATATGATGTAATGATGCTATGGTTAAGAGCACATAATAAAATATTATGTTTTGCGAGATCGCAAGGATTTTTGAGTTTTGCAGGTTAACAAAATCAACTTTTTGGAAAGAAGCGACAAAATAATTGAATGCGATGTTAGATCTATGTGAGATAGGAATGATAAAAGGTTATGATTGGTATTATTTGATCATCTAAGAGAATACAAGTGTTAAGGAGGTCAAAAATCAGTGATTTGAAGCATTTTGCAAGGATTTGGTGAAGGATTTTTCGTGTCGAATCTACACAAGCCCTAAAATCATAGAATTGAGGTATCTTACTTGACAAATATTTAAATCAATTAGAGAATTAGTAGAAGTCATGGATGTTTCTTTGATTCACAATGTTAGAGATAAGAATAGACCTAAGATGAAAAGGGAACCAGTAGAACCCTTGGAAGATGATCCTAAGTTAGCTTTATCATCCATACCTGATGAAGATTTACATCTAAAAAATATTAGAAGTTATCTAGGATGTAAGCTAGAGACTCTTAGTGATAGTGATTTCATAGAAGAATGTCAGAAGATCTAAAATTAGGATATATCATTGAAAGTAGGGTTTGAGCATTTGAAAGATAATGAAATTTTTAAGTATGCCTTATGATATGAGTTTGACAATGAAGAATGTACCAAGATTATTTTAAGTAGAATTCATAATGGGAAGTTTTGGTTAGATGACAGAGTGATAGATATCATAGTTGACCTAATTTATGAGGTAACTAGTCTTTCTAAAACTAGAGCCATTCGTTTGAATGAGAAGAACATGAGGAAAATAGTTATAGTCAACACAAATTCATCTTACAATGGCAGGGGTATAGTAATTAGCAAGATTTAGCAAGATGATGTCAGATATTTGTGTAAGATCCTTAAAACTAAGTTTTGTGCTAACTCTAGAGAAGATGACATGGTAGCATGAATGATACATGCAACACTTTTAATGTGTGTTGATAGAGTACAAGTTGACATGTGCGAGATTTTGAGAATTCAATTGTTTGAGAATTTGGAAAAGATAAAGAAGACTAAGTATTCTCAGTTTAGATTCTCATCATTGATCACTTATATGTTTTTCCATTTGTTGACAAGATTTCCTTACATCATTGGAAATGATTGGAATGATGGCCAAACCACAATGGAAATGATTAACAAAGTGTATTTGAGGCATGTTATTGATAAGGTAAATGAAAGTGCAGTGTTGGTAATCAAAACATTTCAGAATTTGATGACAAGCAGAACAAGGATCCCTCAATCCTTAGTAGAAAAGTATAAAAAAGAGATATGTTTCATGGTTGATACTGAATTTACATACATTGAAGTAGTAGAACCTAGAGTAGAGTTCATAGACCCTCTTGGCTATGAAATCTTTGAGATTGAGATAGAAGAATATGTGAGTAGACTACTTAAGAGAAAGATAGACATTCATAGTAATGGGTTTGGAGCCTTTGAGGAGAGCTTTAAATCCACAAAGACTATCCTTAAAGAGAAGCAATCTAAGAAAAGAGTTGAAAGTACAATCAAGAAAATACTAAAAGATACAGGAATGAATAGAAATGAGTTCTTGATAGCCAAATAGACAAAAATAGTAGTTAGAGAAATTGGACAAAAAGAAGTTTTATATGTGCCACCTTTATCATCAGTTGCAGTATAGCAAGAAGTGACACATGTAAAGGTAAAAGTGTAAGAAATAGAGAAAGATCAAGAAGCAACAAAATCCACTAGATCAACCTCCTCCACACCTAGTAAAAGAATGAAAGAGATTGCTATTGGACTGAGAAAAAGGTAGAAGACATTAGTGCCACCAATTCCAAAAAAAATTGTAGAGATTAAAGATGATGAAGATACTCATGTTAAGAAGAAAACTTGGAAACCTAGAATTGAAAAAGTGAATGAATAGATTATACAAGATGGAGACTTTACAAAGATGAATAAATATTATGATCTATATGATTATGCAGAAAGATTGAATCTAGAAAATGCAGTGGTGAAGCATATGATTTTGTCTAATAAGAAATTTGATATAATTCAGGGTAAGATACATGATGACTTGTATAAGAAGCTTATAGATAGAAAGAAAAGAGCATCAGAGGAAGATATAACTATAACAGAACATTTTGTAAGAAAGCTATGTGATGTGAGAGATGAAGAACACTTCAAATAGATCATGAAGGATCTAAACACCCATCTGAGAACCAAGAAGAGAACTATTCAAATTATGGGAGGTAAATATGAAGAAATCAACAAGGAAACAAAACAAGCAATTTTTAAGGCTATGACAAAGAATTCTAGAAAACCACTAGTTGTAGCAGAACCTATGGAGCAAGCAGAAGAAGTAGAACAACAGGACATTCCCTCTCCACTAGCCATCAATATTGAGGATGAAGCTATGAATGTTGAAGGAACAAAAATCTTTTTGGATAATGATGATAACCTATTTAAGAACCTTGAAAACATTCTTGACAATTCAACTTTTGAAGAGAAGGACAGTACCAAAGGAGAAGAGAGGATAGAAATCAAAACTGTAGAACCTATAGTAATAGAGAAGCAAGTATATGTTCCCACTCTTGAAGAAATCAAATTTACACCTAAGACTAGTAAGAAAACTCAAATTGGTTCTATATTTGAGAATTTGGGAAAGGAAGTAGATGATGATGATTAGATGGAATTGATCACATCTTTGAACAAGATTATTGGAAAGAACAAGAAGGTAAAGAGCCTTGAAGGATGCCTAAAGGAGCTTACTAAGAAGGTACAAGGCATTGTAACCACACAAATTATAGAAGATGACCCTCTGGAAAGAGAAAAGAATGTAATGAACACATTTGATGATGAGTTTACAAACTTATCTGATATTGCAAAGGTAAAGGCTCGAGCAGCCTATGAGGCCAAAATTCTTTTGGACATAAGTCAAAACATCAGGAATGATATCAACAATCTTGATATCTGCATAAAAGATTTGAGAAGGAATTTAGAAAGAGGAAAATTTGTGTACATTCAGTGTACAAAATTAGAGAACCTAATAGTAGAGGAAGTGTAGAAGATGAAGACTAAGGAAGTAGAAATTCAAACTGAGATAAACCTTCTTTCAAGCCCTAATGAGAAGGTATTTGATGTTGAGAAGAAAATCTGCAAGATTTATGATGAAATAAGAATTTTACAAGATGACAAGGATAGAAAGATGAAGAGATTCTCTCTTTCAATAGAGCATGTTTCCACAAAATTGAGCATTGTTGAAGGACAACTAGAAGTATTTATTTCATCCAAGACATCTTTTTAGAATCTCCAAGCATGTGAAATTGTGTCTTATGGATTGTACGCACTACTCAGTGTTGCATATTCGATTAAGAAGTCATGGGAGAAAGATTTAGAGGCCATGAAGATTAACTTTGAAAATTGTGTTTCCAGCCTACTGGCTTCACAATATTGAATCAAGGTATAACACTCTTGTCTGGACACAGTTTTGTCACCCTCCTTACTTTTTCTGTCATTGTTGTTAAAGGTGGAGATATATATAGTAGAAAATTGATGAGGATACATACTCTTGGGGGGAGTAAAGTATATAGATAAGATTTATGGAGTCATAAGGACAATTTATTCATTATTTTGCTATGGACACAATTTTGAAATCTTGAAGTCTAAGACTTAGCCAATTTTCTCATATGTTGCCACCAATGAAAAAGGGGGATATTGGTGCAAGGGCACCTAGAGAACAAGGCACTCACCATTTCTTGCAATTTTTTTGTGTGGTGCTCTTAATGAGCCCTATAAGTAAAATAAAGGTCTGAGGACCTCTTTTGTAATTGGCAATGTTAGTTAGGATCTAAAAGTCTTAGGAGTTCCTTGGTTGGCTTTAGAATCTGATAGGTACCTCTTAGAGAGAGGTCATTTGAAGAAGTCAGTGGTCCATTTTAGGACTTTTGATGTTATTTTACATTGGAATTAGTGATATTACACTTATATTTCCACTAAGAGGACTCACAAGCCTTAGAAAGCCTAGATTTAGTCTATTGGACAAGAAATTGAAAAAGTTGTAAAAGTTGCAAAGTGCAACTTTGCAATTTTGAAAATGTTGATTGACAACATTTAGCCATGATATCCTATAATGGTGGATTTCAATTCTAATGTGAAGGGAACCCTAGACATACTATGAAAAGACCTAAGAGACCATATATTAATTAAAGAAACCCTAATATTGCCAGTACGTGTGTGTCAGAGTACGGACAAGAGATTGTTGTAACTGTTCTATGCATAAGAAAGATCACAGTGAATGAATGAAAGCTTTGGAGTGTTAATTTTTCTACTATAATACTTTGGCATTATATTTTTTTTTGTTTAGAGTATATTTTAATTCATTATATCAGGTGTGTATAGTTTTTCATTTGAAAGTTTGTAATTAGTTTGTGTGTGCAAGTTTGCTATCCTGAACCAGGCAGTTAGCTTTGTAAGCAATGTAGTTCACTATCCAACTGTAGAATCAGTATGGCCATTTGGGGATAGTGAGTAGGTTAAATTTAATTTATGCTTGTAGGAGGAGGGCCCTTCAAAATCTATGGAGGCATTTTTAAACTCTTTCCTTAGGCGAGCCTGAGCAAGCCTGGTTAGGGAAGAGTGTTGTTGCAGAACCTATAACTTGTAGGTTTGTGAAGATAATGAAGCAAGCAAGCATGGAATATTTAGGGGAATAAGTTAAGGTCCCTTGACAAGAAGGAGAGGTTTTTGGAAATCCCACAAAGCATCAAACTAAGTTAAAGAACAGACAGGCCTAGAAACCCTCCAAACCCTCACTTTGTGCAGAGGTACAGTATGACCTTTTTGAGACCCAAAACCTAGAAAATATTTAAGAGTTAGCAAAATGATAGAGTCTTTGAAGGAATTTTTTGATGGTCAATGGAAGAAATTGGAGTAATAGCCTAATTTCTCAGAGTAGGAGGGCTAATTGGGGCTCCCTTCTAGTAGCCCTATTTTGGTAGAAAAGTGAAGAATGGGTAGAGAAGATAAATGTTTAGGGTTGACCTAGGCATTAAAAAAATAAATTTGGGAGGTCTTGAAGAATCTCCATGACCCTATAAGATGTGTGCAAAGAATTGTGAAGAAAGACCCTAGGAGAGCTTAAGAACTTTGTGTGTTCCTCACCTAGCATGAAAGCCTAGTAGTTGGCAAGGGAAAGATTTTGTTCAAGATAGAAGAGTGGGTTTAGGAGCAAGGGATCACAGATTGAAGAAGGATGTATAGATCCATTTGGTGGACTTGCAAGTCATCTTAGGTCTCAATGGTAGACAAGAAGCATGAACTAGTGATTAGTTCATCCCCTCTCCCTATCAAGTGGTATCAGAGCCTTATAAAGGTGCGGGAAAAGCTATTGAAGAGAAAGGTGAATGTTCTCACCTACTAAATCTAGTGGATCAAGCAAGATGGTAACCAATGTAGAATTGGCCAAGAAAGTTGAAGAGCAAGAGGAAGATAATAAGTTGTTGAGAGAAAGACTAGCACAACTAGAATGGTTGTTAGGTGATATCCAAGACAAGGCATATAGAGTCAAGGACAAGATGGAGTAGAAGGAAGAGAAGGAAGCCAAAGAGAAGGATATTGAGTTGGAGGAAGAAGCCCCAACACCAGACCCTACTATACCAGAAGAGCCTTTCTTGAAGGCACTAAAAGAAATAAACAACAAAGCTTTGGAAGCCATTCCCTAGTTCAGTGGAAAGATGGATCCAGATCTTATCATGGATTGGATTTATGGAATGGAGAACCATTTTTAATGTGATGGTGTCTCTGATTCTCAAAAGGTCAAATTAGCAAAGTCAAGGTTAAGAGGCTTTGCCTTAACTTGGTGGAAATTTGTCCAAACAAAAAGAGAGAAGGAAGGGAAGAGTCCCATAGGTACTTGGAAAGGAATGGTGACTAAAGTTGGGTAGGCTTATATTCCTGATGATTATGAGATATAGTTCCATAGAAGAAGGAAAAACCTTAGACAAAAGGAGATGGATGCACAGTCCTATACCGAAGAGCTTCAAAAACTATGCTTAAGGTCCAAGGTGGTGGAAGATGAAAGCATTAGGCTGGAAAGATATTTGAATGGTCTTAAGTGGTCCATCCAAGAAGATATGAGCCTTGTCACTCCTAAAACAATTCATCAATGCTACCAAATTGCTTTGAAGGTGGAAGAGAAAGGAAAGAGGAAGCAAGACCAAACCTAAAATAATAAAGGAAGGGGCAGAGATGGTAGAGGAAATAGGGGAAGCTATGGAGGTAGAAGCAATGAGAGTAGACCTCAAGGTGAGTCCAAGATGACTGAATGAAGTGGAGAGACCAGCCAAAGGGGTGGTTCAAGAAGAGGTAGAGGATTTGGAGGAATAGGCAGATCATTAGGAGGAAGAGGACCATCTTATTTTTCCACCATGAAGTGTTACCATTGTCAGCAATTGAGGCATCCTGCCTATAGGTGTCCTGAAAAGGGATCATCTTCACAAGGTGACAAGAAAGTGGCATATGTACATGAAGATACTTCAAGTGTGAAGTCTCTTGATATTCAATTGGATTCAGAGAGTAGTGAGAATTTGATGATAAAGAGGGTCCTAATCAGAGAACCAGTCAAGGAGGAGCCCAAACAAAGAAGGTCACTCTTCAAGGTCAGGTGCAAGGTAATGGGAAAAGTCTACAAAGTTATCATAGACTCAGGGTCTACTGATAACATAATCTCCGAGGAGGCCATTACCAAGCTCAAGATTCCTAAAATACCTCATAGCACTCCTTATAAGGTCACATGGTTAAATAAAGGGCAGAATGTCTTAGTTAATGAGCAGGCATGGATTGAACTCACCATAGGTGGGTATAAGGACAAGCTCTTATGTGATGTTTTTCCAATGGATGCCTATCACCTATTACTAGGTAGGCCATGGCAGTTTGATAGAAAGGCCATGCATAATGGTGAGCTCAATTCATACACTTTTGTGAAGGATGGTGTGAGCAACAAAATTCAGTCATTACTTGAACAAGATAGCCAAGGAGGTGGACCTAACATATTTATTTTGAAGGGGAAAGAGTTCATGAAGACTCTTGAGAAAGAAGAAGGAGTGGGTTATGCTATTGTAGTGAAACCCAAAGAGGACATAGAGACATGAAAGAGGGCATACCTCATGAAGTGCAAAAGATTTTGAAGGAGTTCAAGGGCATTATATTATATGGAGTACCTGCAACTTTCCACCTAAGAGAGAAATCAACCATCAAATAGATTTGATTCCAGGGGCATCATTGCCAAACAAGGCACCTTACAAGCTAACTCCTGAATAGAATAGGGAAGTTGCAAAGAAAGTACAAGAATTGATGGACCAAGGGTTAATAAGAAAGAGCATTAGCCCATGTGTTTTTCCTACTATTTTGGCACCCAAGAAAGGAGGAACATGGAGATTGTGTACATACTCTAGGGCTATTAACAAGATTACAATCCAGTACAGGTTTTCCATACCTAGGATTGAAGATCTAATGGATTGTATAGGAGGGGCTAAGTATTCCACAAAGATAGACCTTAAAAGTGGCTATCATCAAATAAGAATAAAAGAGGGAGATGAGTGGAAAATATATTTCAAAACCACTAAATGACTCTATGAATGGCTAGTCATTCCATTTAGCCTCTCCAATGCTCTAAGAACATTCATGAGGCTCATGAATAAGGTGTTGAAAGACTTCACAGGTAAGTTTGTGGTAGTCTATTTAGATGACATATTAATTTTTAGCATGAGTAAAGAGGAACATTTTAAGTATCTCAAGATTGTGTTGTCTAAATTGAAACAGGAATACCTAACCATCAATCTAGATAAGTGTGACTTTATGAAGTAGGAACTAGTCTATTTAGGATTTTTTCTATCCCAAGGAGATCTAAAGATGGATGACACTAAAGTTGCAGCAATATTAAGTTGGCCAACTCCCAAGAATGCTAGTGAAGTGAGGAGTTTCCATGGCCTAGCTTAGTACTATAGAAAGTGCATCAAGAACTTCAGTGGAATATGTGCTCCAATGATGGAAACCATCAAGGGTGGATTGAAAACTAAATTTTTGTGGACACTGGTAGCAGATAAGGGATTTGAGACATTAAAGAAAGAGGTAGCTACTAAGCCTATTCTAAGGTTTCCAACCTTTGATGTGTTGTAATTAGGAGAGATAGGTACTGAGAGGGGAGGGGTGAATCGGTGCCTTCAAAAAATTTAATTGAAAAACCTTTTAGATCGATAATTATGTACTATGATAGCCGATCAAAATAACTTGAATATAATTGTATAAATCAATCATCTAGTTAACTTAAGAAAGTAAAAAACATGAAATAAATATGACAATCACATAAAACAAGTATTTTGGTAATGCAAAAAGCCTTGTAAGAAGGTAAAAACTGTAGTGGGGATGACACCCACAAATTCTTCACTACTATAGATAGAAAAGCTTTTCCTGTTAAGGCTACAAGTTTTGATCACTTATGGTGATCTTACCATGTTAGGAGTAACATGTTAGATCAGCTAGATATACCTAGTTATAGGATTTAAACAACACTAATGAAGTGCGTACTCAGTTAAGAGATTTACATAAGACTGTTAAGTCTACTTTGTTAAGAGATTTATTAAAAACTCTATCACAATTGTCAAAAAGTAATAGGCAATTATCTGCTAGTTGACAACTCAATTGTCTAAAATAGATCTATAAGTGCTCATCAAAATATCACCTTATCTGTTATGGTTCTCTACTCTGTTCTGCTCGGTAGCCTTCTTTGATTCTGATCAATCTGATATCCTCGGTACTCTGTTCTGCTTGGTAAACTGATTGTCTTGAAGTTAGGCAATATCTTCAAGTGCTCTATGATTCATATATATTAGTTCACCAACCTCATAAAATGGTCCGAACATACAAAATATATAGTGTTCTATTTTTTCCACCTTAGCAAAAATTAGGTTACAAGAATAGTCATAACCCTAAGAGCTATGATGCAAAATAACCTAGATCAACTATTACAATAAGATAAAAATTACATTTAATGAGTATCTTTTACAATAAATGCTCTTCGATCTTGGTAAACCATTTTACAATTTGTTGTAACCATTTGCATAGAAGAATGTGCCATTTCAGTTTACTATGCCATTTTTTGTGATCATCAGTAAACACTGTATAATCTACTCGGTGTATACTATGATGCTCAGTGTTTACTGACCGTTAGTGCCGGTGTCACATGCACTCGGTAAATTGTGTGATGCTCAGTGTAAAGGCTTTACCGACTGCTCTGTCTTACTTCTAGTTACCGACCAACTCAATATAAGTAATCGACTGACCTATTTACTATCCTTTGATACTAATGACAACCTTAAATGCTCAATAGAGATTAACAATCTCCCCCTCTGGCATTAGTATCAAAACTTTGAATGTATATAGACAAAATGTTTCTATATATTCCTTATGTCTCCACCATATACATATCCACAACAAAATGTTTCTAAGTACAAAGTACTCCCCCTTGGTGCATGCTCCTGGTAGTATGTAATATACATATCAAAGTATATGTATTTGGCATATACATGCTTTCCCCCTTTTTGATAATAATGCCAAATGCAAAAAAAAAAAATATAATGTATACTTACATCTTATCAAAAATGTTTTGATGGGTTTTCTTTACAAACACCAAGAGGTTGTTCCATTCCTCTTTCAAGTTGGTAAGAGCAATATGCATGTCAAATATATTATCCAACACTAAAATCTTTGGTGTTGCTACAAGTTGTACAGCTTTGACAATATGTGCTTCAAAAAATTTTAGGTAAGGAATGTGTTCTTTTTGTAACTCTGTAACCTAATCGGTGATGTGTGCTTCTTGTTTCCTTAAATCTTTTATCAACCGCTAGAGTTCCTAAACTCAATGAATAAGCTTTAAGAGAGCAGTTGGCTCAGAAATAGCTGCTTGTGTACTCAACTTTATCTTTGCTTCTAAACCTTTTATCTTTTCTTCGACTTCTAAAGTGAAGGCATCTAAAGTACAAAGCTTGATGAGAAATTGACAGATTATCTGGGTAATAGATTTTACCTCGGTAATGACCTTAGATAATTTTACCTTGTTTAGTGCCACTTCTATGCTAATCCTTTTTGCCATTTTGTTCTGAACCTTTGATTCTGCCCTTTCTTCTATTCTTTTGTCTGCATCTATATCAGGGGCATTGATTTTGTCAGCGAGTGTAGCAAGTTGATCTAAGATGGGAGTGTTCTCATCAATATTTGTCTCTGATACTATCTATTGTAGAATATCCCTCACATCATTTAAAACTTCTTTATGTTTGTGTTCTTGCCTTAACTTCTATTGTGCCACTTTCTTTGAACATAGCTCTCCATATCTACTTAGTTCCTCGGGGCTTAGGGTTCTCGGGTCACATTCTGGTATAATTATAACTTCATCAATGGTGACCAACCCTTTGGCTTTCTTCTTCTTCTTTTGTGCAAGAGGTGACTTCTTCTCACTTATAAAAATAGATTTTTCTCCACTTTTCAGAGTATCTTTCCCAATTGACACCATATCATCCTTCTTCTACTCCTCGGTAGATGGTGTGGGAGTCTCAGTTGTAGTGTTAGGTGGGTTCACCTCGGTCAACTTTGTTTCTTCTAGTTCCTTTGTTTCTGTAGACTGTGCCTCTATTTTGGTAGGCTCATTTGTATTTGCAGGTTGCTCAGGTGCTTGTATCTTAGTTGTATCTTTATTTTGCTCAGGATGAGAAGCATTGGGTTGTACTTGTGAAATTATTTCAATTGCCTCTGCAAGTACAGGTAGTTCACCTAGTAGAGATGTGAACACACTATCAGTGTCTAGTGCTTCATCTTTGTTTGGTGCAATTGTCACATCTTCATCATCCTCATCATTAGGATCACCGTTAGTGATGTCCTCAATGAGTGCATCATCATCAGTTTTCTTTTGCAAGTGGATCTTTACTTGATCTGGTGCATCCTGTGAAATTCTTATTTCTTCCTTTTGTTCAGTAATATCAATTACGTCGGTAACTAATATACTGGTGTCCTCTATTTTCTTTCCTTTGTTATCATCAATGAAAATACCTTTACCTTTTGAGTTGTGTCTCTTCTTAGATAGTTTTAGGAATGCTTCCTGTTCAGCTTTCTCTTTTGCTTTCAAAATTGATGTCCATAGCGAATCACATGTGACATACATATCACCTACATTCTCATCCATTATCTGCATAGCTCTATTCTTGACTAGAAATCTATTTTGATACTTTGGCATGTATTCACTTATGACAACATAGCTAAAGTGTGAGGCTACACAACTTAATGAGCATTCTCTTTTCCTTTTCTTTGTATCTAGTGCAATAGCCCATCTCTCACTTATTTTGTCATTAAGTTCCTTCGGTAATTAACATGTGAATTCCATTAGTACTCTTTTGAATTTAATCATCATCTGGATGACAGCATGTTCTAGCTTTTTCTTGTCCCCAATTGACATTTTGTCAAATTTTCCTATGCTTGGATCTGTAAGATTTCCATTCTCAATTATATCTTCAATTATTTCTTCTATTGTACTTTCCCTATTATGAACTAACTTGAATTGATCAGGATCATTTTCAGTGTCAGTCTCCTCTATATCTTCTTTACTTCTTATGTATTTCCTCTTTTTCTTCGGTGTCTCAGCTACTTTCTTGGTCTTTCTCTTAACATATTTCCATGTCATTGTAGCTGCTCTTCTTTTTGCTACTTTTATTTCTTAGACTTGCTTAGTAGATTGTGTTGTAGTTCATGAATGTGTCCTCATTCCGTCAAGTTCTAGTGCATGCATTTCCTATTCAACATTGATGGGAGGAACTAGTGTGTGATCCTTTTCTTTGTCTGACTCGGTCTCCTCCCTTAGTACTATAGAAAGTTCATCAGGAACTTCAGTGGGATATGTGCTCCAATGATGGAAACCATCAAGGGTGGATTGAAAACTAAATTTGTGTGGACACCTGCAGTAGATAAGGGATTTGACACATTAAAGAAAGAGGTAGCTACTAAGCCTATTCTAAGGTTGCCAATTTTTTATGAACCCTTTGTCATAGAATGTGATGCTAGTAACATATCAGTAGGAGGAGTTTTGAGTCTATTGGACCTTTTTCTTGTAGGACCAAACTTGAATCAATAGATGGGCTTGATTCTCATGGTAGGCACTCAAGTTTGACAAGAAAATATTCTAATTAATGAGGGTAAAGAATATCCTCCTTCTTTGAGCTCCACATCACTCAGGCAGGTATTGCCTTATCTAAGCACTCAGGACACCTCATGATAAATAATAGGCCTACAGATAGATTTTTATGGAATAATCTTAAAACCACTTCAAGTAACTTGTACCCCAATGAAAACAATTCTTATACAATAGCCCTACTTGCATAGAATGAGTCTGAAGACTAGAAAGGACCTCCTACTACTACTACCAACATGAATGGGAAAGGTATTTGACTTAATGTCGGGTTGAAAGGACCCCTGAGATACCCTAAGTCTCTCATAGACTAGTGCCTTGTCCAATGGGCCACAGAGTCGAATACCCTATTGCAATAGACAACTATGAAACAAGAAAAAAAAATAGTCAATGTGTTGATGCCTAACATTAATCACACATCATGACCAAACCTCACTTCAACAACCCACCTGTGTATTCAAGTATGTTATTATCCATCCAAAAGATTTTAACTCTCCCCTTAGAAGAGACCTATAAATAGACAATACATTAACCAGCATCCACTGGAAGACAAGCATGACATATCTTTGACACCTCAGCTCATACATACATGAAACCTAATCCTAAACTAGTTATCTCTATGAAGACAACTCCACTTGCAAACACATAGGCAATGCAAATAGAAAAATCAAACACCCTTGATGTATGATTAATGAATTCAAGATTCAAATGGAGATAGTTTGATAACAGTAAGAGTATACCGAATCCTCATACATAAGACAAATCAATTATAATACATATCATATTCTCTGAGCCAACAAAGGAAGGAAGAACACCCTATATGCAGAGAAGTAGATAAAATATATAGGAAAAGGACCCTTGATGGAACCGAAAAGGAACCCTCAAGAACCAAGATTTCAGAACCCTTACACCGTCAAAAATACAACCATATATACCCCTGGTTATCTTGGAATCCTACACAAGTTAGGATGCACCAAGCTACGGATAACCATGGTAAGGGTTAAGGTTTCCACCCACAAAAACAATTCAAAAGATCATAAATTACTACACTTTAGGGAAAACCAAGCAACCTAGTGAAGAATAGATCAAAAAATGATCTCCAATTATGATAATTCTCAGAATAGTGTATAGAAGATCATAAATCCACTATGAAAATTAGTCTATTCAACCACTTACAAGACACCTCAAGCCATTCTTTGTTCATTCCTTACATGGAATAGATCTTTGCAATTGATCATCACACCCTAGACCACACTACATAGGCAAACAAATCATCTCATACCAGCTCCAGTCACTTTTGCATTGAATTTCAGTCCTTTTTGTCACTGGAAACCCTCAAAAATTTGAATTTGAAAAACAATGGTCACCTCCAAGCACCAACAGAAAATTGACAGTCATAATTTAAATCTGGGCCAACTTTATATCGCAATAGTTAGATCTCTCTTTTTCGCAGGCCTTAAGTCCTTAACTCAACTACCACCCTCGGGTTAACTCCTAGCGACTAGGTGACAATTCTTTTTCCTGTTCGTGGAAAGAAAACCTTAACCCATCTTTAACTCTGTGACCTAGCGACCAAAGGAAAACATATAACCTCGGTCCCATATTTAGCGAACTGGCGACAAAAGGTTAGTGCTTATTCACCAAATGTTTCACCTTTCCGCCAATTCATTTAGCTATTATGCGAATGCTTGTTCATTGGATCACTAGTCGATTTAGAATATCACCAATTTATTATGCAAATGAGGGAGGCCTTTGAAAATTTGTCGGGCCACTAAGCATTTTATCTAGACTACCAAACTTTAGACCCCCACCTATCAGGAAATTGACGATCATCTCATCTTCGCATGGCCTGACAAGATTCCATTAGATTACATGCTTGCCGTTGATCTAGAATCTCCTCCCTGCCCTGACAACCCCCTGACACCAAAAGAAATCAATGGCCATTGCAAAATCTCAAACCTCTGACAAATCCTAGAAGAACTTATGTCATTCATTGATTTACTGACAATGTCAGGACCCTCTGACGCATCCAAAAACTAGGTCCCACTGACAGTATATCTAGTCACTCACCCATGGACCAATCAAAGCCTACCAAATTAGCTTCCCTAGTAGTGGACCCACCTGTCAGAAAGTATTACGTCATAAAAAGAATCAACGACTGTCTTAAGATCTCATGCATCTGACATATTACTTGCGAAGACACGCCCACCATTAATCTACTACAAGTGTCAGGACCCTCTGACACGTCCAGGTCACATTTGAAATTAATGGATTGCCAATGATCTCAAAGGGGAAGAATATTCCTTAAGATCATGCGCCGACCTTTGATTGAAAAGGATTCACTACAGGCCCCACTAACGGATCTCTAAATCAGCAATGCCTTGACCAATCACCAACTGCCACCTCACTGACATAGGTCCACATGTATTATTGTTTAAAAAGAGGGACCACCACTTCACAATTTAGCGACCAAAGGAAAGACAAGCTGCTCACCGGGTTTCCTAATGCTAAGACATAACCACCCGATAATAAGAGATTACACGAACACTATGTTCATGGAATCATTGAGAGAAAAGGCTAACCACTGGGGAACTTAGAGAATGTGTGACTGACATGTTCACTGAATCGCCGAAAGTTTAAGAGTGACCACAAAGGATTAAGCAAACAAGCAACCAATAGGGAAAATAAATGTACACATGCATTATATGATCACTTAAAGGGCCCGAAAAAGGTAAAGAAAAATTAGAACAGGGCCAGGGCATTTCCTACCAATGACTAGTTTTTGAATTTTTTTGCAAGGGTTTCAAATCTAGGGAAATAAAATTGACTGCAGGGACCGAAGGAAAAGTGCTATAGCCATGAAATTTTTTGCAGGTGCATGCCATTTTCTAAAGATTTTTTGCATTGTCATGAAAATAGGCTAATAGTGGATCTAGTTGGGGATGATGGGAAACTTGTGTCCATGCAAGAATTCAGAATTTCTAGGAGAGCAGACCACCCTCAAAACAAAAAATAGGGAGCTTGACAAAAACTGGCAACCGAACCAAGAAGACAAAAAGGGAAACACACAACATGAAAGGAAGGATATCTAAAAATATTTACAAAATTTAACAAATTTATTTAGTGGCCCCAGGCCACCAAAAGAAAATCAATGACCCTCCTAAATCAAAAATCTGATTTTCATCAACATATGTAACTAGACACCTGCAAATTTCATAACCATCCTTCTACCAACATATGTGAATTTTCATGGGCTGAAGTATAAAAGTATAATGATCACTACCCATGTTCTTCCAGTCATAACTATTATATTCATACTCCAAGAAGTAAGGAATATCACTTACTTCCTCATGATGACTGGAAAAAATAAAAATTTCATCTAGTAATGCATCAAAGAATAAAACATGTTGAACATAATTGCCTTGCTAAAAATGACATAAGTCCTTCAAGTCACCTTCACACACTACCTCAGCCACTAAACAACTTGGTTCTTTCCTGATATCTTCATGAACTAGATCATAAACCAAGTGAAGGTCTTCATCAAAACTTTTGTGACAAGGGAACACTACATCATCATTTCCACCAAAAGAAGTTTTGTCCCAACTATTGAAGACTAAATCCTCAACACTGTCACCATCACTATCATATTTGGCAAAAGAAGGAAAAGAGTTTGAATAAGAAACTTGTTCATCAATAGAATTCTTATGATAGGACAACACATTGTCATGACCTTCAACTTCTTCTTCTGCAGAGTCACCATAAGAGGGGAACTGTAATATACATGGGTCCTCGGGGTCACTTTGAACATTGGCCTTATTATTAGTGTCAAAGGATAAATCATAGGGGAGCTACAAATCAAAATCCACAACAGGTGCATACCTTTGAAATTCTTTAGCCAAAAGTGCTGAAATCTCTTCATTGCTTAGTGGACTTTGGGCCATACTTTCATCTTCCTCAGCTTCACCCCTATTGCAAACATCTTCCTTGTCCAAGACAAGAAAAGAGACCTCTGGCCTTAGATCATCTTGTGTGGATAAACCAATGCAGGAATCATCATCTGCATCATATCCATTTTCTTGCCACTCACACAAAACATCATCAAACTGGGACAAGAAACAAGAACTCTGATATTGAAAAGACAAAAAATCTATAGAAAAATTGGAACCATTATCACTCTTAGATCCATCTTCAGCACTCTCATATGCACTGACCTCACAATCAGCCTCATAGTCAACATGTTCTACATAATGAGAATCAACATCAGAACTATTGGTCTTCTCATGATCAACATAAAGAGAAGCCAACGCCCTCAACCTCCTATCCCCCATTAACTGTCAGTTCTCAACTTTCAAGGACAAAACCCCAAATGCATCCCCAAGCCCAAGGCTATCATCATTAAGTATCCAATCTTTGACACATATATAATACTCTTCCCACAATGCATCTGACCAACTGGTTGACTCATGAAAACAAAGATCCAAGAATAAACCAATGAACTTAGATTTTGAAAATTTAACATCATCAAGAAGCTCACTATATACATTCCAAAATTTATCATAGAAAAGAGATATGGACAAATCCTTTTGGCATCCTAGTTTCAATCTCATCAATGACATGCAATCCCTAAGGATGCCTTGCTCAAGGAATGCAAGCTCCTCATAAGCTTTCCCATCAGACCTAATGCAATACTTCCATACAATTTTGTAGAGATGCAACTAAAAACTTGAAGTATGCAAACCTCTACTCACACCTTATCCTTTCTTAGTGCTTGATCACTTAATAAGGAGACATTTCAGATCTTTGAGAAATACCTAAGAGTTTTGTAGCAGAAGACTTTGTTAACTGGAAGGTAGGGCAGATCTAGAGCTCACCCTGAAGCTCCATCAGATTTTTTGTTTGTAGAGTTGCCACCTCCTTGAAGAGGAAAATTTTTGTACTTGTTCTTGTTTCTTCTTCCAATCAACACAAAAATCAACCAAGTAAACATGCACTGTTTATCAAAAGATGCACTAATCAAATAGAGAAATCAGAGCCACCACTTAACACTTAGTGAGAAGATATTACAAATGCTTTATTTTATATCTGAATCTTTCCAATGGCCTCCCCAGCAGAGTCACCAATTTTGTTGGGGACTTGGAAGGGTAAATCAATCTGGTCAACAAAAGATTTTGAATATTACAATATAAGCCCAACCAGAGATCCTAACAGATATACTGCTTTATTGTTGTTCTCCCCAGTAGAGTCACCAATTTTGTTGGAGCTTTTTTCTTGCGAGACCAAACTTGAATCAATAGATGGGCTTGATTCTCAGGGTAGGCACTCAAGTTTAACAAGAAAATAGTCCAATTGATGAGGCTAAAGAACATCCTCCTTCTTCTTTGAGCTCCACATCACTCAAGTAGGTATTGCCTTATCCGTACACTCAAGACACCTCATGATAAACAATAGGCCTACAGATAGATTATTGTAGAATAATCTTCAAACCCCTTCAGGTAACATGTACCCCAATGAAACCAATTCTTATGCAATAGCCCTACTTGCATAGAATGAGTCTGAAGACTAGAAAGGACTTCCTACTACTACCAAC
Organism: Chamaecyparis obtusa; assembly: GCA_027943335.1. Lineage (NCBI taxonomy): Eukaryota > Viridiplantae > Streptophyta > Pinopsida > Cupressales > Cupressaceae > Chamaecyparis > Chamaecyparis obtusa. The sequence continues at coordinate 434,350 of BSBK01004288.1, read as the reverse complement.
ATGAAAGAGAAAGGTATTTGACTTGATGTTGGGTTGAAAGGACCCCTGAGATACCCTAAGTCCCTCATAGACCAATGCCTTGTCCAATGGGTCACAAAGTCAAATACCCATTGCAATAGACAACTATGAAATAAGAAAACAAAATACTCAATGTGTTGATGCTTAACATCAATCACACACCATGACCAAACCTCACTTTAACAACCCACCTATGTATTCAAGTATGCTATTATCCATCCAAAGGATTTTAACCCTCCCCTTAGAAGAGACCTATAAATAGACAATACATTAACCAGCATCCACTAGAAGATAAGCATGACATATCTTTGACACCTCAGCTCATACATACATGAAAACTAATCCTAAACTAGTTATCTCTATGAAGACAACTCCACTTGCAAACACATAGGCAATGCAAACAGAAAAATCAAACACCCTTGATGTATGATTAATGAATTCAAGATTCAAATGGAGATAGTTTGATAATAGTAAAAGTATACCTAATCTTCATACATAAGACAAATCAATTACAATACATATGATATTCTTTAAGCCAACAAAGGAAGGAAGAACACCCTATATGCAGAGAAGTAGAGAAAATCTATAGGAAAAGGACCCTTCATGGAACCGAAAAGGAACCCTCAGGAACCAGGATTTTAGAAGCCTTACACCATAAAAAATACAACCATATATACCCCTTGTTATCTTGGAATCCTACACAAGTTAGGATGCAACAAGCTATGGATAACCATAGTAAGGGTTAGGGTTTCCATCCACCAAAACAATTCAAAAGACAAAAAATTACTGCACTTTGGGGAAAACTAAGCAACTTGGTGAAGAAGAGATAAAAAAATGATCTCCAATTATGATAATTCTCATAATAGTGTACAGAAGATCATAAATCCACCATGAAAATTAGTCTATTCAACCACCTGCAACACACCTTGAGCCATTCCTTGTTCCTTTCTTACATGGTACAGATCTCTACAATCGATTATCACACCTTGGACCACACTGCATAAGAAAACAAATTATCTCATACTAGCTCCAGTCCCTTCTGCATTGAATTTCGGTCCTTTCTATCATTGGAAACCATAAAAAATTTAAATTTGAAAAACAACGGTCACCTCCAAGCACCAGCAAGAAATTGGTGGTCATAATTTAAATTTGGGCCAACTTTATATCACAACCGTTAGATCTCTCTTTTTCACGGGCCTTAAGTCCTTAACTCAACTGCCACCCTTGGGTTAACTCCTAGCGGCTACGCGACAATGCTTTTTCCTATTCACGAAAAGAAAACCTTAACCCATCTTTAACTCTGCGACCTAGTGACCAAAGGAAAATATTTAACCTTGGTCCCATATTTAGCAAACTGGCGATAAAAGGTTAGTGCCTATTCGCCAAATGTTTCACCTTTCCACCAATTGATTTAGCTATTATGCGAATGCTTGTTCACTAGATCACTAGTCAATTTAGAATATCACTAATTTATTGGGCGAATGAGCAAGGCCTTTGAAAATTTGTTGGGCCGCTAAGCATTTTATCTGTACTACCAAACTTTAGACCCCTGCCCGTTAGGAAATTGATGATTATCTCATCTTTGCATGGCCTGACAAGTTCCATCAGATTACATGCATGTCATTGATCTAGAATCTCCTCCCTTCCCTGACAACCCCCTGTCACCGAAAGAAATCAACGGTTGTCGCAAAATCTCAAACCTCTGACAAATCCTATAAGAACTTACATTGTTCGTTGATTTATTGATAATTTTAGGTTCCTCTAACACATCCAGAAACTAGGTCCCACTGATAGCATATCTAGTCACTCACCCATGGACCAATCAAAGCCTACCAAGTCAGCTTACCTAGTAGTGGACCCACCCGTCAGAAAGTATTACGTCATAAAAAGAATGAACGACTATCTTAAGATCTCATGCATGTGACATATTGCTTGTGAAGACACACCCATCGTTAATCTACTGCAATTGTCATGACCCTCTGACACGTCCAGGTCAGATTCAAAATCAATGGATGGCACATGATCTCAAAGGGGAAGAATATTATTTAAGATCATGCACCGATCGTTGATTGAAAAGGCTTCATTGCAGGCCCCACTGATGGATCTTCGAATTAGGAATGCCTTGACCAATCACCAATTTCCACCTCACTGACATAGGTCCACATGTATTATCATTTAAAAAGAGGGACCACCACTTTGTGATTGAGTGACCAAAGGAAAGACAAGCCGCTCACTGGGTCACCTGATGCTAAGACATAACCGCCTGAGAATAAGAGATTACGTGAACACTGTGTTTGCGTAATCACTGAGAGAAAAAGCTAACTACCAAGGAATTTAGAGAATGTGTGACTAGTATGTTCACTGAATCACTGAGAGAAAAGGCCAACTATCAGGGAACTTAGAGAATGCACGACTAACATGTTCGCTGAATCACTGAAAGTTTAAGAGTGACCGCCAAGGATTAAGCAAACAAGTGACCAACGGGGAAAATAAATGTGCAAATGCATTATATGATCACTTCAGGGGCCTAAAAAAGGTAAAGACAAATTAGAACAGGGCCAGGGCATTTCCTACCAACGGCTAGTTTTTGAATTTTTTTGCAAGGATTTCAAAGCCAGGGAAATAAAATTGACTACAGGGACTGAAGGAAAAGTGCTATAGCCTTGAAATTTTTTGCAGGTGCATGCCATTTTCTAAAGATTTTTTCCATTTTCATGAAAATGGGCTAATAGAGTCAAAGCAATAGACCAGTGGCTTTCTTTAGTGAGTAGCTAAATGTAGCAAAGCAAAGGTACTTTTCCTATGATCTATAACTTTATGCACTTGTTCAATCCCTTAGAAAGTGGAGGCATTATCTTTTTCCCAAAGAGTTTGTAGTGTTCACTGACAATCAGGCTTTGAGCTTTCTCAACTCCTAAGACAAGTTGAGTCATAGCCATGTCAAGTGGGTAGAGTATTTGTAGTATTATACCTTCACCATAAAGCACAAGAAGGGGCAGCTCAATAAAGTAGTAGATGCCTTGAGTAGAAGGCTGCTTACTATTCAAGAAGTCCAAATTAAAAGCATAGGATTGGATAACTTCAAGGAGCTATACCAAACTAATGAAGACTTTGTAGCAGTATAAAAGGTTTTTTAAGAACATATGAATCACTTACATGGTGAGTTTGTAGAGTATACCTTGTAGAATTGACTCTTATTTAAAGGAGGGCAATTGTGTGTTCCAAGAGGATCCATGAGGGAGAACCTCATTAAAAGAAAAACAAAATGGGATATTGAGTGGCCACTTTGGCCTCAACAAGACCTTGGAATTGGTCCAAAGGTACTACTATTGGCCTAAAATGCAAAGAGATGTCAGGACCTATGTTGAGCAATGCATCATATGTCAAAGAGCCAAGGGTACTTCTACAAATGCAAGACTTTATCAGCCTCTCCCCATACCAAGTAGACCATGGGAATGTGTAAGTATGGATTTTGTGGGTGGTTTACCTAGGAAAAAGAGTGGCTTTGATAGTATCTATGTTGTAGTGGATAGATTTAGCAAAATGAGTCATTTTATCCCATGTAAAGTCACTCATGATGCAAGTCATATTGCTTATTTGTTTTTCAAAGAAGTTGTAAGAATTCATGGCTTGCCAAGTAGTATTGTATCTGATAGAGATAGAAAATTCATGGGACACTTTTGGAGGTCCTTATGGAAAATAATAGGTACCAATCTAGCATTTAGTTCAACTTACCATCCTCAAACTGATGGTCAAACTGAGGTGGTCAATAGGACACTTGGAAATTTGTTGAGATGCTTAACCAAAGAATATGGTTTGACATGGGGTTTAGTCCTTCACCAAGAAGATTTTTCCTATAATGATAGCATTAGTAGGACTACTGGCAAGAGTCCCTTTGAGATTGTCTATGGGATACATCCTACATGTGTATGTGAATTGAGAAATCTAGAAAACCAAGTCCCTAATAGTGGTTATGCTGAAGATTTTAGTCAATCTGTGAAAGAGGTACATGATCAAGTGAAACAGTCCCTCATTGACAACACCAAGAGAATAAAAGACAAGGTTGATCTCAAGAGAAGAGAGGTTCAATTTAGTGTAGGTGACTTAGTCATGGTCCACCTAAACAAAGAAAGAATGGAAAAAGGAGTTCCTAAAAAGCTGTAGATGAAGAGAGTTGGTCCATGTCCCATATTGGCCAAGTATGGACAGAATGCTTAAAAAGTTGGTCTACCAAATGATCTAGCTATCTCTCCCATCTTCAACATTGTAGACCTAGCTAGGTACATAGGACCTCTTACTGAGGTAGATCAGAATGTGGAGGAAGCTAAGAAGGAAGTTCAAGCAGCAACCCTACCTCCCACAATCAAGCTAAGAGCATAGACGATATTGGACTCCTGGGTGCATACAAAGATGAAGCATGGAGTCTATAAAGAAAAACTTATCAAGTGGTAGGGTAAACTAGATTCAGAAGCAACTTGGGTCCTTGAGAATTAGTTTCACCTTTAGAGCATAGATCTTCACCAATTGTCTCCAGTAGGGACTTAGCTTCTTTGGTGGGGAGTATGGTGCAGGGGCACCTAGAGAACAATGCCCTCACCATTGCTTGCAATTTTGTTGCATGGTTATCTTAATGAGCCTTGTAAGTAAAATAAAGGTCTGATGACCTCTTTTTTAATTGGAAATGTTATTTAGGGTCTAAAGGTCTTAGGAGTTCCTTGGTTGGCTTTAGAATATGATAGGTACCTCTTAGAGAGAGGTCATTTGAAGAAGTCAGTGGTCCATTTTAGGACTTTTGATGTTATTTTACATTGGACTCAGTGATCCTACACTTATATTTCCATTAGGAGTCACAAGCCTTAGAAAGCCTAGATTTAGTCTATTGGACAAGAAATTGAAAAAGTTGTAAAAGTTGCAAAGTGCAACTTTGCAATTTTGAAAATGTTGCTTAACAACATTTAGCCATGATATCCTATAATGGTGGATTTAAATTCTAATGCAATGGGAACCATATAAATACTAGGAAAATACCTAAGAGACCATATATGAACTAAAGAAACCCTAATATTTCTAGTACGTGTGTGTCAGAGTACGAACATGAGATTGTTGTAACTATTCTATGCATAAGAAAGATCACAGTGAATGAATGAAAGCTTTGGAGTGTTAAGTTTGCTATTGTAATACTTTGGCATTATAGTTTGTGTTTTTTATAGTAGATTTTAATTCATTAGATGAGGTTCATATATTTTTTCATTTGAAAGTTTGTAATTATTTTGTGTGTGCCAGTCCGTTGTCCTGAACCACGTAGTTGACTTTGTAAGCAATGTAGCTCACTATCCCACCATAGACTTAGTACGACCATTTGGGGATAGTAAGTAGGTTCAATTTAATTTATGTTTGTAGGAGAAGGGCCCTTCAAAGGCTATGGAGGCATTTTTAAGCTCTTTCCCTAGGCGAGCCTGAGCAAGCCCGGTTAGGGAAGAGTGTTGTTGCAAAACCTATAACTTGTAGGGTTGTGAAGATAATGAAGGAAGAAAGCATGGAATAGTTAGGGAGTAAGTTAAGGTCCCTTTACAACAAGGAGAGGTTTGTGGAAATCCCACAAAGCATAAAATCAAGTTAAGGAACATAAAGGCCTAGAAAAGGCCTAGAAACCCTCCAAACCCTCACTTTATGTAGAGGTATAGTACGACCTTTCTAAGATGCAAAAACTAGAAAATATTTAAGGGTTAGCCAAATGATGGAGAGTCTCTGAAGGAAGTTTATGATGGTTAATGGAAGAAATTGGAGTAATAGCCTAATTTCTCAGAGTAGGAGGGCTAATTGGGGCTCCCTTCTAGTAGCCCTATTTTGGTAGAAAAGTGAAGAATCAGTACAGAAGCTAAATGTTTAGGGTTGACCTAGGCATTGAAACAAGCAATTTGGGAGGTTTTGAATAATTTCCATGACCCTACAAGATGTGTGCAAATAATTATGAAGAAAGACCCTAGGAGAGCTTAAGAACTTTCTGTGTTCCTCACCTAGCATGAAAGCCTAATAGTTGGCAAGTGAAATATTTTTTTCAAGATAGAAGAGTAGTTTTTAGGATCAGGGGATCATAGATTGAAGAAGGTCCTATAGATCCATTTGGTGGACTTGCAAGTCACCTTAGGTCTTAGTGGTAGATAAGAAGCATCAACTAGTGATTAGTTCATCCCCTCTCCCTATCAGATATTGTTGGAAATTTAGCTGAGTTGGATACATAGATGTTGTCATTATGTAAATAGATGTTCTATATGAAGGTTGCATAGGTCAAAGAGCAAGTATGACAAAGCACAATGCAAAATTGTCTAAGTATGAGACAGTGTATTTTTGCTAGTGTACCTGATGATATTTTTGTTTAGCGATGTTGATTGGAGTAAGTTCAATGCTTGTGTACTTGAACATAGATACTATGGTGACTATTGAAGACTCGCCTAAAAGTGCAAGTTAGTACGTCATGTACGGAAGAAGTTATGACAGTTTTACTAAAGACAATGTTAAGCCAACATGATATATTACGAAGATAGAATTGGTAAAGAGTTAAGGGATTATTTTGTTTATCAAAATAATGACTTAACAATATAAAGGGATGAAATCCTAGATGTTAACCCTTGGGTAAAGATATTTTGTATTATGTAAGCTGACTGGAAGAGTTATAAATGTTAATAAGTTGCATAAAGATGTAATGATGTAATGTAAAAAAGAGAGACATGACATGATATTGTTGCGAAGTTGGAAGTACTATAAGGTTATGTACCTTGAGCTATTTTTGTAATCAATGAATATTGTATATTACTTGTTTGGGTAGTGGACTCATCTGGTAATCATATTTTGTACTACCAACTCCTAATAGGGTTGAGGCTTCTAACAAGGCCTATAATCCCTTAATCAGGACTGAGACACTATATGCATGTAATAGACTCCTAATAGGGTGAACATCCTTAAAAGGATACTTTTGATTAGTGGATCTTTGTGGGTACCATCCCCACCGGGGTTTTCCCTTGGCCAGGGTTTCCTCGAGAACAAATAATGTGTTATGAGTTCTTTTGTTTTATTGCTATGCATGTTGTTTAGTTTCCTATGTTATGCATGCACTAAGATAATCTGTTATATCCATAATTGGGGAAAAGTAAAAGTTTGTAGAATACTGATTCATCCCCCCCTCTCAGTATTCCCTATTTCTAACAAGGTTAAAGTAGTATGATGGAGTTGTTGATGTTATTGACTGATAACTCTAAGAAGAAAGGCTAAAGGTGAAGGATTTGATCAGAGTTGTGATTTCTTGAAGGGATTTACAAAGTAGATTAGTGATGGATATGGTAATGGAACTCAGTCAGTAAGACAACATATATATGTGAATTGGATTTGTTATTTGCAAAGTGATTTGTATGTTTTTTAGATCAGATACTACTGCTACTTTCTGACCATTGTATCAGTCTAAATCCTTTAATCAAGGTTGACCTAATAGTCATTGTTTAAATCCTTTAATCAAGGTTGCATTCTGATGGAATGTACATAAGTCCTCTAACAAGGCTCACTCCTAACAGGGTGGTTGAAATCCTTTAACAGGGTCACACCTAGTAGTGTGTTTGTAAACCTTTGATAGGGTTGGCTTTTCACAGAGCTCACTTTAGAAGAGTGAAAATATCAGTAACATGTTACAAAGTGGTTTTTTCTAAAATTGGGTTTCCACTATAAATCCCGGTGTCATACTTGTGTGAATTTTTTGGTGTGAACATTTCTATGTTTTGTAAGTTAAATATTATTGGATAGTGGACTGCATTGTTATATGTTTCTGGTATACATTCTTTAATGACCAAGTAGTGTTGGTGATTAGATATGAGATTGTTGAATTGTTTAAAAGTTCAATTCATACATTTGGACCCAAGAACAAATGATTCACCCCCCTCTCTGTTGTTCTAAATCATATTAACAATGTTTAAGGTTGAAAAAGAATGTGCTAAGTTTTTTGTAGATACACGGGCCATAATTGATTTCAGCTAGGACAAGAAGGTAAAGCCATTATAGATTATAAAGAGTTTCAAGTGGCCATTAGAGGAGGTCTCACAGTGGTAAAAAGGCACAAAGCCCAAAAAGATGAAGTAGACAACAAAAAAATTGGAGGCAATGGAGGAGGATTAAAATGACACTTGACACTTGATCAATGAGCACAAGGAAGGTAATTATCTTAAAAGAATAGTGTATGTTATCTAGATAGGCAATAACTATTCTCATAAAAACTTTCAAAAGTTACCTTGAACATCTACAAACAAAGGTGCTAGTTGTTAAAGTTTCAAAATGATTGCAAAGAGATACTCAAGTTTTATTCTCCAATGAGGGAAATGATTGTAACTATTTTTGTCTTCTAGCCTCTTTTTTCTTCCTAGCCATCTAAAGCTTGTTGCATCCTATTTCTCCCAGGGTTCCAAGATGGCTAGTGAATATTATAAATAGAAAGGCTTTCGTAATGTGTAGGGATAGTGAATGTACAATTGCAAATAGGGTTTTCTAGATTTAGAGTCTTATTTTGGAATTTTTGTCATTTTGAATATATAGAAACATAGATATTTTAATGAGAATACATGGAATTCCTTAATGCATTTATGATGTCTTCTTGTGCTAATTATGATTTCTTATGTATTGAATTTGCAAGGAATTTTTAATATATCATTTACAAGGTAAATTATAAGATTGTTCTTAAGTTTATTTTAAGGGAAGGGTAATTCTTAAGGGTGGTTTCAGTAGATTCATATTTTATATGAAAATTTGATGTCTGAGAGTGAAAATGAGAAGAATGATTTTTAATTCATTTTATTGGGCTTCTGGTGTGTTTAATTTAAAAATTTTATCTAAATGTATGTTCATTTGAATCTTTTCCCTGGAATTAGGCACTGGTCTATACTTGATAGACAATTATCATCATCAATCCTTAAATGATAAATAATCTTTTAGTTTATGTTTGAAGAGCATAAATGTTAATTATTTGTGTGAAGAATACAAGTAACTATTGTTGATTCCTTGAAGTGAGTCCATAAGGTGCACCTACCTCATCCTGAAGCTCAAAGTGAAGAAGGATGAATATCCTTATTACATTAGTGTTTATTATTGTTAGATGCATATTTGGGTTCATAGAGCTATGCATTAGACTTGTAATCAATATCTACAAGATTTGTTACATGCATATGCAATAAAATACACTAACATTGTGATGGATGACTATTTTGGAAAGTATAAGGACATAATGCTCAAAAGGAACACAATACCTAGATAATTAGTTGAAAAGCATAAGGAGGATATTTTTTTTTTGGTGGACATTGAAACCACATTGATTAAGGAAGTTGAGAAAAGAACTACTCGGATACCTCTAATGGGATATGCACTTGACATTAATTGAGCCTCTAGGTCAATAAAGGCACTACTGGTCGAGCCATAAAGATCCCAAAGATACTAGGTTTAGAACCTATGAGGAAGAAAACATAAGGAAAAAAATAGATTTAGTTGGAGTTAAGGTCAGTATAAAATCAAAAAAAATGATGGAAACATTAGCTAAGAAATTTGGTGAAGAAGAAGAGAAATAAAAAAATAAGCCAGTTGAAGAAGCAACCAATAAACAACTTTTCATTGGTAATAGTGAACATGAAGAGGAAACCAAGTCAGACAAAGAACTCCAAGTTGCACCAGTAAAGGCCATAGGGAAAATAAAACAAGTAGAGAACCCTACCCAAGTGAGGAAAATATCCACTATAGTTGTTTCTCCACCCATGAAGAGAGAAATTTCAAAAATCACAATGCCTACTCCTATAAAAACATATCAGAAGAAAAGAGGTGCACAAGCCACCACCAAGAAACCAAAGAAGAGGAGAAGAATGATAAGACGTAAGGATGATGTAGAATTTGAAGAAGATGATGATCAAAGTAAATTTAATGTTTTTTTAAATAAAAATCAATTTATTGATGAACTAGTTGAGAACATAAAGGATATGGGTAGACTAAGTCACCACAAGATGAATCAGTACATACATATGTAAAATGAGGATCAAGAAAAAGTAGAAGAGGTGATCATCCACATGATAATCAAACTTATAAGATTACCTATTGAATTTGTAAAATATATTCTTAATGTGCTTCATTAAAAGGTATTGGAAAGGTGGACATATGTCTTACATACTAAAAAGAAAATGAGGGAAAATTCTTTAATTTTGGCAATGCCTACTCTATCAGTAGCTTAGATTAAAGACATGATTGTAAGGAAACTTAGGTGCAGAAACAGCTTCCTACACTAATCTCTAAAGGAAAGTATTGTGCAAATTCTTTTAAATCCTTACAATTTCAGATTCGTTAACTACTTTAACAATGATATTGCAGCCATATACCATGCATATAGAAAATAGAGAATGACACAATGATTTACCCTGGGGAAACCTTTCGGTAAAAACCCCAGCACTCCAAAACCTGCATAGTGTATTAATAAAAACTATTACAGTTTACAATACACTTGCAATGCAATTTCTTTTAGAAGATTTTTCCAACTCTTGAAGACAAATCGCAGTAGCCTAAAAACATTTCAACAATACACTTCTCCTATCTTCACAACCCTAAAAATGCTTATATCATGTGCTTCCCTTTTTAGCGAAACTTCCAAAGATAGTCGTATTAGGGTTTTACCATTCTCTGAGAAAATAGGAACCCAAATTTTTTTTATCAGTTGCCACATGTCTTCACCTATCATTGAATCTTCCAAACATAGCTCTTACATGTCATAGGAATCTGTCATAACCATTTTAGCCATGATCTCCTTACACACAATTCAAGATGCCGACACATCAAGTGGAGTGACACATCAACATGCCAGCTAGACATGTACACTCACACTCAATTACATTATTTGCAAGAAATACATTTTACAAAACAAATAATAAGAATAGGAATTATCCAAGGTTGAGACACCTTATTCCTAACAATGATGAAATAATATGCGAATAGATTTTTGATGAAAGGCTGAGCACTAAGCATATTACAAGGAAAACTTGAAGAAGTAGATGTAGATAGAAAAGTTTTGTGGTAAAACATTTTGGATTCTAAGGTAGAAGCAGAAAAAATTGCATTAGCAATAATCCTTGAGTAGAACATAAAAGGTAAAGGAAAGTGGGAACATTGAGATGATGTCGATATAGCTACTAAGGAGCTAATTCATATATCCGATACTGAGCTATAAGATGATACTTATGCTGAGGACTTCTATCCTCCAGGATATATTGAAGAGGACAAAAAGGATACTCCTAAGAAATTAGTAACAACCAGGACTGATGAAGTCATAATAGAAGATATTACTGATGGAGATCCTTATGATGAAGATAAGGCTGATGAAGATATAACAATGGCTACCTAAAATAGTGAATAAGATCAACCTATTGAGGAAACAATGGTGCACATGTACAAGGTAATTTTTTGATATTGGTATAGGCAATTAATATTTCCACTCAAGGGAAACCTAAGGATTAGACACCCAAGTAAAAGAAGGACAACACCGAAGGATAGGGTGAAGAAGAACCAAAAGAAGCAAATGGGCCTAAAAACAAAGAGGTGGAAAATAAAGAACCTAAAATTAAAAAAAATGTAGATACATATACAACTGACATAAAGAAATAAGACCAAGGACATCAAACTGAGGAAATAATCAAAGGGTAGGATAAGGAAGAGAGTGTTTCAACTAAGAAAGAAAATTCTAACCCAAATACTAAAGATCTAGTACCATATGGAAAATATCCCACCTCTAGCACTCAAGAAAAGAAGAAACATGGTAAAGGTCTAGTCACCTTGGATGAGATCATTAAAATTCCTACATGTGACCTGAGAACCCCTGACCCAGAAGCACTAAGAAGGTATGGAGAATTGTACATAAGAAAGGTGTCACAAGAGAATCAAAGACAAGAAAGTAAGCATAATCAAGTCTTATAGGATGTTAGAGAAATTTTGATGCAAGTAGTCCCCAATATCATTGTTGATGAGGCAACTCCCATCATTGATAACATTGCTACTCTAGCCAGCCACATAAATTCTCCAAACATAAATGCTAAGAAAAGAATGGAAGTAAGAGTAGAGGCCAAGATACAACTAAAGCTAGCCGAGCGAATCAGCCTGGAAGTGGGATTAAATAAAGTGAATTTATTTGAGGTGATAATCGAGCTCAATGTTATTATTCAATGATTAATTACAATTTTTCACAAGTTATGCACTATCGACCATTTCACTACTGAGATTTTTGAAAAGATAAAGAAATTAGATGAAGATATAAAGAATAGTGAAAATAGTCTTTTAAATGAGCCTAATGCATTTTATGTGCATTTGCTAAAGTTCAACAAATCCAACGGTTAAGACTAGAAATCATGAAGGAAGAAGATAAAATCAGAGAACAATTAACTGAGCTACAAGTAGGGTTACTTCCACACCTCAAGGTGAGGCAAAGGCATGTGAATAAGGAAAAAGAGTTAGTTTCCAACCCTAAGATATTTGTTATAGAGAACATTTTTTATATGCATGCACATGTTGGATTAGAGCAGATCGCTCTTGATAATATCAAAGAGGAAAGGGAAAAAATCTTGGCTACTTTGCAGAAAACCCATCACAACATATTTGACAAACTATAACTACATATTTGGCATTAATTTCAAAAAAGGGGGAAAATATATGTATATATATTCTTATATGTACTTCACACCGAGAGCATGTACAAAGGGGGAGTTCACGTTGATTCATTTTTTTAAAGTTATACATAAATTTTTTGATACTAATGACAAAGGGGGAGAATGTTACTCCTAAAGAGAATTAATGGTTTTCATTAGTATCATTTAGTCATACAGTCTGTAAAGGAGACAAGATAGGATAATTAGTCAATGCACAGAGCCTAGACACTGAGAAAAACATAAGGTGGATCACTATGATAACCAAATATAATTTTGACCAAGCACTCTTACCAAGCCTAATGATCACCAAGTATTGAGAATAGTATTCACCAAGAATTCATATGAACCGAACACCCATTAATTACCGAATGATGAATGCAGTGTACACAAAGTGAAACATGAAAGAACATAGTAGTTTAAAAGGGCAAAAACTACAAGGAAAATAGTTTACACCAACTAGAAATGGTTCACCAAGATTGAAATGAAATTTAATATGCATGTAATCATTTAATTAATGATGATTCCTATGTAAATATGATATAGGTTATTCATTTATACTATTGATCCTAGGGTTTCCAAGGTAGTGTCTAAACCCTGATTAGGTCAATTCAGTTTGATGTAAATACTGTATAGATGTCATATAAATATTGTATAGATGTCATATAAATATTGTATAGATGTCATATAAATATTGTATAGATGTCATATAAATATTGTATAGCTGTCATATTGACATGTATCATACATGTAGTAGATTCCATTGGAAGACATCTAAAGATTAGACTGGGTTATGACTAACAAGCATTGACATAGCATACATTTTATTAGAAATAGAAGGCTATAGAGAAAAATTCAGAGAAAGGATCAATCACATTAAGGTGATAATAGATAAGTACATAATAGATCTAATATCAAGAAAGATAGGTTTCTATTTATAGATCAATCTTATCTATTAATTTTTAACCATTGTAGAAGACCTTAAATCTCTTAACAAAGTGGATTTAATAGTTCTTTCATAAAATCTCTTAATCGACTGCACTATTGATAGTGTTGCTAAAATCCTCTAACTGGGTAGATCTAACTGATCTTATTATTACTCTTGATAGGATAAGATCATGATATAGGAAGATCCTGATGAAGTTAGCAATCCTGCATGGTTAGAATGTTTGATCTCTATGTTTCTCAGTTTCAATATTGACCAAGGAGCCCAGTCACTGAAGGACTCAGTCTTTGAAGGCCTCGGTCATTAAAGGACATAGTTGCTAGTGGATCTTAGTAAAAATTTTGGTGCTTAGCAATTCTTGCAGAGCTTCATGGATGTGCTTTCTAGGTGATGCCTGGCTTGCTTAGTAGTTTTTTCTATCACTTGGTAGTCTATCTTACCATTTGGAGATCTTGGATATCTGGTTGTTCGACTCATTACATTTAATTTTGGTAGTGGGTGTTACATTCTCCTAGTTAGATCTAGAGGCCGACATGGAGAATTAATTAATTGTAAGGCTATTTGAGAGTTGAGTTGTATTGCATTTAATATTTGTTTGTTTTAGGAGCCAACTTAGGCTTGGGGGATATTTCTTTCTTCCAACCAACTTGTGGCTGAAGAAATGTATTTAAGGGTCTAGAGTAGTGAAGAGGAATGATATTGAGAAAAGCTAGTAGCTAAGTGTGGGCTTGGAAGATAAGAAGGTTTCTTGGATTCTCGTGAGCACAAGTTTAGATTCTTCTTGGGGTTTCTACCATTTACTTGTAGCCCATTGTTATAGATATGGCTAGCTTGGAGTTCAATATTGCGAGGTCTTACATAATTACTGTTCTAATTATTTGTATTTGGCTTTAACCCAAAAGGCCTTAGAGCTAGGCAATTTTAATATAATAATATAATGCCATTTGAGAATTTTATTTGTTATGTTCTTGTTTTTTTGTTTTTGTTTATTTAAGGTTTGGAATATCCATTCTTGGATCTTCTATGTTTTTCACTGTGTCAAGTTGTATCAAAGCTTGAAGTTCTTGAGTATCTGGATAGATCACCAAAGTTGAGGCAATTTGCACCAGGATCTTGGGTTGGGTTGATCAAGTGGTGATTTGTTTCCTTTCCTTTACAAATATTTTTAGATATTCCTCCAAGAATATTGGACCCTAGGGACATTTCACATTTCTATGATACTATTGAGTCTAGGATTATAGAGAAGGTTAAAGAAGATTTTAGATTTGAGATAGAATTGATGAAGAATGACAAGATCACTGAGATCATAAGGGCTATGGCTGGTGTACCTCAAAATATGGGCACTTTAAATGGCTATGGGGAAGTTTCTAAAGACTTTGAGGCTAGTGGATCTAGTGGAGATGATAGAAACCATTGGAGGGATAGATTTGTTGAAGATAGAACTAGTCAGTTGCAGACATCTAGAGGTCAGCAAAGTACTAGTTAATGAATGTAAGTTTCTAACTTGTCTGGTACTTTGAGACCCAAGGAATTTTTTGACTATATTGGTGAGTCAAAATACTTCTTTGAGCTTGAGGAAATTGAAGATCCTCTTAGAATGAAGTTAGCACAGACAAAGTTGAAAGTACATGCTTCTCTTTGGTAGAAATAATTGTCGAGAGAAAGAAAAGATGAAGGTGAAATGAAGATTAATCAATGGAGGTTGATGGTAGATAAATTGAAGTATAAGTTCATACCTATTGACTATGAACTCTAGTTATTTATGAAATTGTAGAATTTGAAGTATAAATAATTGACTGTTGAAGACTATACTGAGGAGTTCTATAAGTTGACTATTCGGTTTGGACATAGAGAACTTGCTAAGGAAAATGTAGCTAGATATGTGAATGGCTTGAGATTAAATATTTAGGATGAGATTGGTATGTTGAAGATTGATTCAGTTGAGGATGCTTATTAATATGCCCTGAAGGTAGAAGATAAGTTAAAAAGAAGACAACATGGTAATTCTCGAGGTAAGGAGAAATAGGATCACTTAGTAAAGGATAAACTTGTTGGATATTACTAATGCATGGGTGGAGATTGAGACATTTAATATGTTTAATCACTATGTTACTAAATGGATGTTTATAATATTGTCATTTGTATTTTGTCACTGATGTCAACATATGTTGATGAGAGAAGACCAGGTAGGTTATCATAGTGTACAGACACTGTACGGATGTTTCAAATGTTGTGAAGTTAGACATGAGTTGAGATGAATTTTTTGATCTTATATTTGAGATCATGTCTTCATATGTTTCATATAGTGAGAGATACAAATGGTTTAATGAAGACTGGTCACTGGACTGTGACAATGAGAATTGACAAAGTTAGTCTTTGGGTTTTTGGTATATCTATTAGAAGACTTAGATTCAAGGTATGGAAGCTTGAAGGATGAAAGATAGGGTACTACAAGATGTTCATTAGTTAGCACAAGGTATGGGGTGATTGGTGATGTCATCTTTGACATATGTTTTGGAAATGGTTTATTTAGAAGCCGACTCAGGAAAGGAAGCATGTGTTTTGTTTGGAAAACATGAATTAAGGATGTCAGTCCTTAATTGTTGTATTGTAATCATTATATACTTGTTTTAGATACTGTGTGTATCTTAGCAAGAGTTTATGAAAACATTTGTATATTAGGAAAGCCTCATGGGCCAACCTGATCATGGTAAAATGTAATAAGGTATATATGTAGGGTCTTTTCTTAGGAAAAGACATGGATGGAATATATGTGATATAGAGAGGTTGTGAAAGCTGCGAGCTTGTGTCTACTACATGTAGAGTAGAGGTTTACTAGTGGACTTCATTGGAACTAATTAAGAAAAGATAGTTGGTAGAAAATAGTTCAAAAGATTGTGTATTTCTTCATATACACCTATTGTGAACTAGTAAGTTCTGAAGGTGGATTTAACCTTCTTTGGGTAGTGAGTCCTCTTTGTTCTTTGACTCCTAACAGGGTCTATCCTCTAACAAGGACTATGTACTATAATAATTCATTAAGCTCCTAACAAGGATATATCTTCTAACAAGGATTACTATACTCTCAGTACATCATTTGTGGGTGCTAATTCCCACCGAGGTTTTTACCTTTAACAGGTTTTTCCAGAGACCAAAATATTATGCTATTGAGTTGGCATTCATTTTGTTCATTATTTCTAATATTGATGAGCTTAAATTTTAAAGTTTAATATTATGTTATACAACTGATTCACCCCCCCTCTCAGTTGTATTGTGGACTGTTATTCCTAACAATTGGTATCAGAGCTTGTGGCCGTTAGAGAGAAAGCTTAATAGCTCGAGGTGATCTTGGAAAAGGTTTTCTATAGGAAGGATAGTCCTAAGTTTGATCCTGAAAACTTTGACAGTTGGAAAATCAAGATGAAAACACATTTTCTATGTTTGGGCATAGACTCCTGGATGATTGTAAATAAAAAGGAATCTTTGAAGCCTCAAAATGACTTGGAGTCAGCCACTAATGATGAAAAGAAGTTATTTTCTTGCAACATGGTCACAAGAGAAGCATTGATTAGCACACTATCTGAGGGTGAGTTTACCAAAATTAAAGATCTGGATTCAGCACACGAAATTTGGAATATACTAGAGGCACTTTATGAAGGAGACATATATATCAAACAAGCGAAGTTGCAAAACTAGAAGACAAAGATGGAGAAGCTATAAATGAATGAAGATGAAAGCATTAGGGCCTATGTTCAGTGGGTTACAAAAGTTGTAGTTGGAATAAAAAATTGTGGAGGCACTTATGATGAAGATGAAGTTATTGCAAAGATTCTTAGACTGCTAACTCCTACTTACAAATTCAAGGCAATGTCTATTCAAGAAACTATACCCCTGACTCCAAACTTTAGCAAAGAGATGTTGATTGCAAATTTAACTACCTTTGAAGATGCAAAATTAGAAGAAGTTGCACCTAAAGTTGAATATTCATTTAGGGCATCCACATACAAGAAAGTATCTGTACTTCTGAGCACAATAAAAGAAGACCTAAAAGAAGAGCTTAGTGAGTATGCTGAGGAATGGGAGAAGATAATGGAAGAAGAAAGAAAGATGGAAAAAATTGTTTCACTACTTGCTAGAAGAGAAAAGAGAGGTAAGGGAAAATTTGTAGGAAAGTTACCCTTGAAATGTTTTTCATGCAATAAGATAGGTAATTTTTCATCTAGATGTCCTACAAGAGTTCCTAAGTACAAACCTGATTATGCAAAGATTAGAAGAGGAAAAGAATGTTATTATGCTAGTGAAGGAATATCTAATGATGATGATTTAGACAATGAAGAGATTGGATTTTTTTCTATTAAAGATGAATTTGTTCATGAAGAAAAAGCCTTAGTATCTCATGTTGACAAGAAAAATGAATGGATAATTGAAAGTGGATGTTCTCATCACATGACTGGTGATAGCAAAAAGTTTGTTAAACTAGTAAATTATGATGGAGGTGTTGTAAGGTTTGGGAACAATCTCCTAAAATCCATCATAGGTGTAGGATCCATTAATTTGGATGGAAAGACTAACACAGACAATGTACTACTTGTTGAAGGACTGAAACACAATTTTTTGAGTGTCATATAGTTAATGGGTAAAGACTTTCAATTAAGTTTTGTTAATGGTATTTTCATTTCTCAGACCAAGTATCTCAAAGAATTTCTTAAGAAATTTGGAATGGAAGATTGTAAACTAGTAGGAACACCTATGGTGACTAGAAAAAAGCTAATGATTGATGATGAATCAAAATGTGTTTTTCAGACTCTGTATAGATCAATGGTTGGAGGGCTACAATATCTGACTCACACTAGACCAGATATTGCTAATGCTATTGGAATTGTGGCTAGATATTAGGTAGAACCCAAAGAGACACATCTAGTTATTGTGAAAAGGATACTAAGGTAACTCAAAGGAACCATAGACTATGGTTTATTGTATGACAAAAATGATATCTTTGAACTTCATGCTTATACTGATGCTGATTGGGTAGGAAATATTGATGACATAAAAAGTACCAGTGGTGGTGCATTTTTCCTTGGGAAAAAGTTGGTTTCTTGGCTAAGCAAGAAACAAGATTATATAGCATAGTCTACTATTGAATGAGAGTATGTTTCTACTACTATAAAAGGAACTCAAATTATTTGGATGAAACAACTACTGACAAAAATTGGAGTAATTTTTGAAGAACATATGGTTATCCATTGTGATAACACTAGTACAGTAAACATGTCAAAGAATCTGGTGATGCATTCCAAAACTAAACATATCTCTATTAAGTATCTCTTCTTGAGAGACAAGGTGGCACAAAAGGAAATCAAATTAGAATATATCATTATAAAAGAGCATATTGAAGACATCTTCACAAAGCCACTACCAAAAGATACCTTTGAATATCTCAAAGTTATGTTTGGGGTTCAGGCCCTTCCTAGTCAAAACTAATTGATGCAGAAATGCATCAGTCTAGAAGTATTCAGAGCCTTATCATTTTATGGACTGGATGTAGGCATCTACTCCTCAAGGGGAGTGATCATGCAAGAAATTTTATATGTGAAGGTAGTTGAAGGCTCATGGAAACCATTTCTATTTTTGTCAAAGGGGGAGTGTTTCTATCAAAAAATCTCTACTCTTTGGGGAGATTGTTTAGTTGAAGGACTTTGGATTGATATAACTTTGGGGTAAGATTCTCCCATATGTTGACATCAATGTCAAAGGGGGAGATTTTTGGATATTTATAATGCATGGGTAGTGATTGAGACATTTAATATGTTTAATCACTATGTTACCGAATGGGCATTCATACTATTGTCATTTGTGTTTTGTCACTGATGTCAACATATGTTTCTGAGAGAAGACCAGGCAAGTTATCACATTGTATGAACACTGTATGGATGTTTTAGATGCTGCAAAGTTAGATAGGAGTTGAGATGACTTTTGTGATCTTATATCTAATATCACATCTTTAGATGTTTCATATTGCGAGAGATACAAATGGTTTAATGAGGATTGGTCACTGGACTATGACAGTGAGAATTCATAGAGTTAGTCTCTGGGCTTTTGGTATATCTTCCAGAAGACTTGGATTCAAGTTATGTGAGCTTGAAGGATCAAAGATAGGGTACTGAAGGATGTTCATTAGTTAGAGCAAGGTACAGAGTGATTAGTGATGTCATCTATGGCGTATGTTTTGGAAAGGGTTTATCTAGAATTTGACCCAGGAGAGGAGGTGTGTGTTTTGTTTGGAAAACATGAATTAAGGATGTCGGTCCTTAATTGTTGTATTTTAATCATTGTATACTTGTTTTAGATACTATGTGTATCTTATAAAGAGTTTATGTAAACATTTGTATATTAGGAAAGCCTCACGGGCCGACTTGATCATGGTAAAATGTAATAAGGTATATATGTAGGGTCTTTTCTTTGGAAAAGACATGGATGGAATATATGTGATATAGAGAGGTTGTGAAAGCTATAATCTTGTGTCTGCTTCATGTAGAGAAGAGATTTTAATGCAATCAAGGTGGGTGGATCCAATTAAGGATTAACCAACCTTGCAGCCAAATCAATATGCAGTAGAAATATGTAATACAAATAATAGATCTGATATGAAACAAAAGTCTCTATTCATGAAAACACCGATTACATGCAATGTATTGGGTTGTAAGGCCTTCTTGGTTACGGCTAATTAAAAAGAAGGTAATAGTCTACAAGATCTCATGAGATCTAAATCTTTTCCCCAACATCACCATCCAACTAGTCCAGGTCTGTAACAAGTAGCACACTGGTAGGCACCAAGGAAAGATCTAAACTTGTACTCCAACTTCCAAGAAATCTTCCTGCTCCTAAGCTCGCAGGCTACTAACCTTCCTTCCAACCATCTCCTCCAATCCCTAAAGAAACTACCCAATCATCCTATAAATATTGATTCCCAACCACAAGTCAATTGATGAAACAATAAACCCCTATAAAGAAATATTAAATGCTAAAACATCAGTTATCTCTCACATAGCCTTACAAAATATGTAAACTCTCAAAGATGGGCCCAAATGGTCATCAAATCCACATAGAAGAATGAAACACACTAGATCTAGGTCCCCACACATCTAATGGTCAATCCAAAACATGAGGAGCGTCACCAAAATTTAATGCACCAGTCGGCCAAGCCAATCTATCCAAACAATCAAGTCGGAAAGAAAGAACACCAAGAAAGAGAAGAAATAATCAAGCACCAGTTGAGCGACCATGCTAGGCATGATTGAGGAAAAAATTTATTACTGAGTGCCAGTCAACTAATGCCTTCAGTCACTAAGCATTCTTTAGAGATCGAGTAACCTAGTAACCACATAAATTGAGAAACTAGTCTCCCAAACCGAGTAAGAACTCCACCAAACTAAGACCAAAACTAGAAATGTAGCTTCAAAGAAAAAAATATTTTTGGTTGATATAGGATTGCCAAGAATCCTATGATTCTCCTACATCAGACACCCCAGGTAAGAAATATTTTCTCATAAGGAAATTAGGAACACCTCAAGGGAATCAGAACAGGTATGCAAAATCTGTTCTTCACCCATATCTCTCTGTGTCCTTCATCCCAAGTAGTCTTTGTCTCATGTAGAAAGTCCTTCTATCTTCCACTTTGTTTACTTATCTAGTCGGAACCTAATAGTAACCGACTCTAACCACTATTGATCACCTTAATGCCTTGGTAAGGTTCATCCTCTCAAAATTCTTCAACTAACTTAGTATCATCTGCATCTCTCCATGTCACAAATGTAACCATCTGTTGAACCATCTCTACTAGCAAAACCATTTGTTTCTTAATCTCAACAAACTATTTAGAGATATCATTCTCCTTCAAACTAGACTTAACAGGAATAGGTTCATCAACCTTGTGTTCCTGAGGTTTTTCATAAGGAAAACAGCAGATAAATCCACATCCTTTAACCCCTATCTCATGTAAAGGTATCAACTTATGCTGAGCTCCTTCATGCCTAACCACATAGGTGTTAGCATGACCATCAAACAAAAAATTTATGTCAAATGGCCAGGGTCTACCAAGCAACAAATGACAAGCATCCATAGGCAATACATCACACAATATCTCATCATGGTAAGTTCCAATCTGTAACTTAACCAAGCATTTTTCTTCAACTCTAACCTTAGAAACATCTTGTATCCAACTAATCTAATAAGGATTAGGATGTTTCCTTATTTCCAAATTCAATTTACTAACCATTTCATCTGAAACAAAATTCTCAGAATGGCCACCATCAACTATGACATTACATACCTTATCCTTGCATTTACATCTTGTCCTGAACAAATTCCTCCTTTGCACTAGTTCATGAACACATGCAGCTAATCTCCTAGTGACAAGACATTCACCTTTCTATGGAACATTCTCAATGTCTTCTTCGGTAGCTAATGCAACTCTTTTCTTAGGACACTGCCAACTTCTATGACCAGCTTCACCATAGTTATAACAAGTACCAGTGAACTCATTCTTCCACCTTCCTCTCTATCTAGCATTCTTAGTAACTTGACCACTACCAGATCCCACATCAGGCTTAGAATTCTCTATCACATTACTCTCAACAATAGTCTCACAAGTTTTACCATCTTGGTTCCTACTATTTTTTTTTCCTTCATACTTCCTATTCAGCTTCTCTTCAATCTTTAATGTCATCTGATAAGCATCACCGATTGTTTTCATCTACATAATAAATCTTCCTAAACACTAGGTCTCAAACCATAGACATACCTAGCAACCTTTTCTTGATCAGCTTCAGAATGACCAGTCCTAATCAGGATTGTACAAAACTCCTCGGTATACTCCTATTCTGATTTGTTAGTCTACCTCAAAGCTTGCATCTTCTTAAACATGTCTAATTCATAATCCACTAGAATGAATTGCTTCTTCAACTTGTCAACCATTTGGTTCCACTTAGTGATCTTCTCTTTCCCTCTTCTACCTATTTCCAATTGAACTTCTCTCCACCAGATATTTGCATGACCCTTCAACTTAGTCTTTGAAAATCTAACGCTATCATGATCTTCTATTTCTTCATACTCAAAGTATTCATCAATCTCATTGATCCAATCAATCAATTCTTCTAGCCTAAGGCTTCCAACAAATGCAGAAACTTCAATATTAGGTCTCTTCCCAATCTTAGACATAGCTTTTAGAATTTGAATCTCCTCAGAATCTCTAGCTTCTTCTACAACTTCTTCAAAATGATATTCCTCAGATTCATCATCACTATCCTCCTTCAATGTAGGCTTCTTCTTTCTCAATTCCTCTTGTATATCGTTCACTTGTTTTTGTAAAGCCCTAAAATCATTAATACATAATTCTCTACTAGCTTCCTCTTCCTTAGAGATCTCATTATTTCTCCTCAGAGGCATCTTCGAATCAAGATCTAAATACACAAGATCCACTCAGCTCCAATAGGAACAAACTTTTCTCAAATAGGAACAAACTTCTCTTTGATACCACCTAATACAGTCAAGGTGGGTGGATCCAATTAACTAACAAACCTTGCAGCCAAACCAATATGCAGTAGAAATATAGAATACAAACAATAGATCTGATATGAAACATAAGTCTCTATTCATGAAAATGATGATTACGTGCAATGTGCTAGGATGTAAGGCCTTCCCAGTTATGGCCAATTAAAAAGAAGGTAACAGTCTACAAGATCTCAGGGGATATAAATATTTTCCCCAACATCAGCATCCAGCTAGTCCAGGTCTGCAATAGGAAGCACACTGGTAGGCACCCAGGAAGGATCTAAACTTGTACTCCAACTTCCAAGCAATCTTCCTGCTCCTAATCTTTCAAGCTACTAACCTTCCTTCCAACCATCTCCTCTGATCCCTAAACAACTACCCAAGCATCCTATATATACTAATTTCCAGCCACAAGTCATCTGATGAAGCAATAAACCCCTATAAACAAATATTAAATGCTAAAACATTAGTCGGCTCTCACATAGCCTTAAAAAATAAGTAAACTCTCAAAGATGGCCCCAAATGGTCATCAGATCAACATAGAAGAATGCAACATGCCATATCTAGGTCCTCACACATCCAATGGTTAATCCAAAACATGAGGAGTGCGACCCAAATTAAATGCACTAGTCGGCCAAGCCGATCTATCCAAACAATCCAGTCAGCAAGAAAGAACACTAAGCAATAGAAGAAATAACTGAGCACCAGTCGACCGACCATGCCAGGCATGACTAAGGAACATAGTTATTGTTGAGCACCAATGAACTGATGCCATCAGTCACCAAGTGTTCTTTAGAGACCGAGTAACCCGGTAACCACATAAACTGAGCAACCAGTCTCCCAAATTGAGCAAGAACTCCAACAAACTAAGATCAAAACTAGCAATCTACCTTCAAAGAAAAACATATTTTTGGTTGATAGAGGATTGCCAAGAATCCTAGGATGCGCCTACATTAGGTTTACTAGTGGACTTCACTGGAACTAATTAAGCAAAGATAGTTTCTGGCAAATAGTTCAAAATATTATGTATTTCTTCATATACACCTGTTGGGAACTAGTGAGTTCTGAAGGTGGCTTTGACCTTCTTTGGGTAGTGAGCCTTGGGAAGTGAGCCCTCTTTGTTCTTTGACTCCTAATAGGGTTTGTCCTCTAACAAGGGGTATTGTAATGTTTTAATAAGCTCCTAATAGGGCTATATCTTCTAACAAGGATTACTATAGTCTCAGTACATCATTTGTGGGTGCTAATTCCCACTAGGGTTTTTACCTTTAACAAGGTTTCCCCGAGACCAAAACATTGTGTTATTGAGTTGGCATTCATTCTATTCATTATTTATGATATTGATGAGCTTAAATTTTAAAGTTTAATATTCTATTATACAACTAATTCACCCCCCCTCTCAGTTGTATTGTGGACTATTATTCCTAACAAAACTAATTGTTGAAGATGAACTGAAACCTATTGAGCTGAGGAAGAGGATAGGTAAGGTTTCCTTTAAGGCTACCTTTCTCATTGTGGTGAAGGACATAGAGCTTATGAATTTTTCTAGAAGATTGGTGATCGAAGAGCTATTGTGGTTAATGAGAATATATTGAATGAGCATGAGGTAGAGTCGGGAAACTTTTTGGTTCAAAGAACTTTTCTTGGTACAAAGGTGGAACCTTGTCAGAGAAGTAACTTGTTTAGAACTCGGTGCAAGTCAAGAGGTAAAATTTGTAATTTGATTGTGAATAGTTGTAGTACAGATAACCTTGTAGCTTAGGAGATGGTTTAGAAACTTTTCTTTGGAGAGAGTGATACATCCTTGTCCTTATAGGATTGGTTATTGGAAAAATGGTCAGTGCTCCCCTCAGGATTCACAATATATCTTAACTACCTCATGTGTCTTCTATAAGTCTAGTGGTTGTATCAGGCATTCATAGGTCAATCTTTTGGTGCAGCACTGACCACTACTTGTAACAAGTGGTATCATAGCTTGTTCATGGGTTTGAATCCCCTTGGATAGTGCCGAGGAGGAGATTGTTGGAAAAAGGGTCAGCATTCCTCTTGAGATTCACAAAATGGCTTAATCCCCTCCCGTGTCTTCAATAAGTCTACTTGTTGTATCATGCATTAATAGGACAATATTTTGGTAAAATGAAAACCACTACTTGTAAAATTGGTTGGTTACATGATGTACATGGTTTGGAAGTGAGGGCACAATGTATTGTTGATTTTTAGATTGGCTAGTATAAGGATCAAGGTTTATCTGATATTGTAGCCATGAGTAGTTGTCACATATTACTTGGTAGACCATGGAAATATGATTTCAGGGTTTTGCATGATTATGTCAAGAATGTGTTTACTATTGAGAAGGATGGGAGGAAATTTTCCCTGATGCATTTGCTAGATACAACACTTGGTAGGAGGAACTTGATCTTGGGAAGCCGAGTTGGGTTGATAGATCCTAGAAGATTTGAAGATCAGTATGTAGAACAGACCTATGAATTGTCAAGGAAAGACTTGAGAAGGAAGAGAAAACATAAGTGGATCTGAGGTAAGAGTTTTGAAGACTTGGAGGACATGTGTGTGGAGAACCAGTTTGGGGTTTATCTATTGAATCTCATAACATGTTCTTCCATCCTTTAAGAATATCTTTTCTCACCTAGTCTATTTGATGTAGGAGTATCTTTGAAAAGTTAGAAATCATGTATGGTTGAAGTGTATGATCTTCATGCTGGTTGGTTTCAGTATTGACCGAGGGGATCGATCTCTGAAGGGCTTAGTCATTGAAGGAATTGATCGCTAGTGGATCTTGGTAAAAAATCTTGTGCTTGGTGATGCTTGTGGAGCTTGGTCAATGTGCTTGCTTGGTGATGCCTGGCTTCCTTGGTAATTTTTTTTGTCACTTAGTAGTCAGTCTTAACAACTAAAGTTCTTAGAGATTTGGTTGGCCAACTCATTGCATTTAATTTTGGTAGTGGGTGTTACATTCTCCTAGGTAGATCTGGAGGCCAACATGGATAATTAATTAATTATAAGTCTATTTGAGAGTCAACTTGTATTGCATTTAATCTTTTCTTTTTTTAGGAGCTGACTTGGGCTTAGGAGTTATTTCTTTCTTCCAGTCACCTTCTAGCTAAAGAAGTGTATTTAATAAGGTTCTTAGGTAGGTTTGTAGGGGGAATAATAATCATTCAACATGGAGTATCGAAGAGGAATGATATTGAGAAGAACTAGTAGCTAAGTGCTGGCTTCAAAGACAATAAGGTTTTTTGGTTTCTTGTGACCACAAGTTTAGATTCTTCTTGGACTTGTTAGGGATTTTTCTTGTGCATCAAACTTGGCAAATATATGGGCTTGATTCTCAATTAAAAAGGACTCCAAGTTTGCAAGAAAATCCTAATTGATGAGGATTGGATAAGATCTTCCTACTTTGAGCTCCACAGGACTCAGGTGGGTATTGCCTATTAATGATTCACTATGTTTCAAGTAAACATTCAAATGGTGGATACGGTCTTCATTGCTATGCTATCTAGGCTTTAGATTACTTAAACAAAAGATCACTCTGTAGACAGCTGAGAATCTCCTGATATAGAGTATAACAATAGAAACTAAAGATGTAATAGCATAGACAATGGGATAAGGATATTCATCCTTCTTCTTTTTATGAGTACAACTCAAGGAAGGATAACCTTTCAATTTGATTCTCTCTTCAAGGAATCAGAAGACTGAAACTATATCACCTAGATACAGTCCTTTCACAATATGCATGAACTTAGAAATTGAAATGTATTGGTAATGATATTTTGTTTTGATGAAAAGGATTTCAATAACATCCCAAACCTTGCATAGACTAGTGCCTGATTCATTGGGCATCAGAGTCAAACATGACATTACAAAGATATTATGAACAAAGGAACATCAACATAGTTTGAAATGTTTACATGCCTTACATAAAACAGACCTCATCAATCAAGTTCTTCTTATGAATCCACTTGTGTATTTCAAACATGCAACTCCCTACTCACAAGATTTAACCCTCCCCTTGGAAGAGACCTTAGAATAGATAATACATAACCAACATCCACTAGAAAGAAAAGATTAAAATACCCTTGATATTCAATCTTATACACTTCTAAACATAAATCTTAAACCATAGTTATCCCTTGAATAACTCTATTGCTAATCATTCCTTAAATGATTAATAACAGACAAGACTAAAACATCATTAATGCCTCATTCTATATGATTCAAAGACATAAATGGAGACAACTTGACATCAGAACAACAAGTGCTACAATTCATTCATAAACAAGCAAAAAATTGCCTTTTACAGTGATGTTCTTCTCCGAGAATAAGAGTAAATATGAACACTAAGTATGCAAAGAAAGGAAAATATTACAATAGTTCACATGGAATCTTGTCCTGAACTTCAAGGAAAGAGGAAAACATAGTCTGAAACCCCCCAGAACCCGGTGGAGAACCAGAACAGGAACCCCCAAAACAGAGAGGAGAAGAGAATAAAAAGCCAAAGAAGAAACCCTAAAAACTCTATTTGATCAACACCTATCTTCTGCAAATCTGTTATCAAAAGTCCTCTCTCCTCTGATATCCTTGAGCACTTCAAATAAAATCTAATTTACTTTGTCTTTTCAAAACTCTAGTCTTATCCCTTTTATCTAGAAAATCTTATAATATTAGATTCATTCCCTCTATCGGTTCTACAAAATCAATCAAGTTTGGAATAAAAAATCTCCCCAAAATTTGATCATGGATTAAAAGCCCTTACTACTCTCAACAACTTGATCTGATCTGATTCTTTCCACTGCCATCATCTCCATCGTCTCCTAGCATTTTTAGAAACATATTATACTGCTATATTCTGATAAAAAATGAATCTCCCAAACATTTTTCCATGAGAAACTCTTTCATTGAAATATTTCAAATTATTTCTAGTGTTTCAACTTTATCACTTTTTAAATCTTTTATAAATCTAAAATTTTGCAGATGCCACTAGAACTCACCATGTGTCATCATTTCATTGGTTGCTCAGACTTGACCTCAGGTTGACCCTTGATTGGGAGATCTGACGACTACATGTATTCTCCAGGTCTCTAAATAGATTTCTTAACCATGGTTAACATTGGTGACCATGCAAAATCTTAAGTCTCTAAGTCTCCAGATGGATTTCTAACCTTGGGTTAAACTTGGCAATCTCATGACTAAACTTAGTGTCTCAATCTCCAGATCCCCTCCTAGCGACCTGGCGACTGGGCACTCTCACAATCTTGGAACCTTAAATCTCTAACTGCTTCAATCATGAGATCTCACAACCGACGGTTAGTCTCTAGATCTCCAAATTTTTATGCTAACCGCCGAACATCATGAGACTAAGTGACTAACGGATCTCTATGTCTCTGAATGTCATCTTTAACTACCACAAGCTAGCAACTAAATGGATCTCCAAATCACCAAATTTCCTCCTAACCACCAATTTGGTCTCGCGACTACACGACTGCATGACACATGTGTATCTCTTTGGCCACCCTTAGCATTCTGCAAAATTTATTATTCTTGGACCCATCGGCATGGAAACCGAGGTGACCGCACAAGCTTGGGAAAGCATAGCTTCCATCTTTTACATATTTCATATGTTTGGATTATTTCTTATAAACTCTTCATATACTCCCAACAACATGAATGTGGGATAAATGTTTTAGAAATTTTTAAAGTATTTGCATTAAAATATCGTTACATGACAAGCCAACACGTGCCCCATAATGGGCCCACAAGGCATTAAGAAACCACAATCTCCACTTCACTTCATTTCCTTTCAATGTGAGTGCCAGTGCATTTGAATGCAAAGAAAAACATCTACCTATAGAATGTGGGACAAACATTGGCACATAACCCTCCACCGTTTAGTTTTCATGGTCAACCAGCTATGCGTTGTTAGGTTATTTATCTTATACAAGGCATCCTTTGTTCATAGCTACAGCCTCCTCCTTACTGTTTGCAATGCCAATACCCTTGCATGAGTATTGCTTCATGCACTGGTATTCAAGACATTTGGGCTGATGGCATTCTCCTTATCACTGGCCCCCTGAAATACTTTGTGAGGCCCCTCAACATACTCACAACCTCCTTTTAAGCACTCACAACCTCTATATGATGTGTGAATACTTTCTATTTGCTTGGGCTCCTCAAAATTCTCACGTAGCAAAGAATTCCTCCATCCTTGCATTGTGTAAGGCCTCTTTGGACTAGTTCATGGGGCATTCTTTCATGCACAAGGCACTCATCTATGCAAGTTGCACCTACAAATAGGCATGTGGGTATTCTCCTTCACACTAACAACCTTCATTATACTACATGAGCCTTAAAATGGCTGCTATTTTTACTTTTCCAAGCGCTGGTTGCTTAAGACAAGTGCGTAAGTGTTGGTTATTCATGCAAAGTCCTCTAACCTACTTTTTGTGAGGCATCCAATAGCTTCATAAAGCCTCCACACATTTCACAAGCTTCTATATCAATGCACAGGTCCTCCAAATTGGGCGTGAGATCCCTGTATAACACAAGCCCCATTGAATTAACGTGAGTCCCCTCCTTTATATTGCGCAAATCTTGGTGTCCCTTTCCTCATTATTTATCATGCTGGCTACTTAGTTCCTTAGCTTCTCACGTAAGTTTCCCTGGTTGTTGCCTCAAATGTGTACTACTAGCAATGCATTCATGCAAAGCCCTCTCTTTTTGTACCTTGTGCAAGTTGCCAATGAAAGTTACACTCACTCTTTATAATGCCAATGCTCCAATCATTAGACTGGCTGCAAGCACCATTCATAAAAAATGTGGTTCCATTCATTTTTGTACTAGCAAGTTTAAAAATGCTAGTGCTCTGTCCATTAAAATAGGTAGCCTCTATATGTCATTGGTTTCCCTCTTTATATGAGTGAGGCCCTTGTCTTAAATGATGCTTATTTATTTGTTTCAAACTCATATACTACTCAATTCTATTTTATGTATTCCTTCATGTGTATCTTTCTTTAGTATAATTGTGTGCTTTCCATTCTAGGCTAGGCACATGCCTCTAAGTGACCGATTACCTTCTTTATACTTGGTTGCCCCCTTTTATCTTCCAGCGAATGCAAAGAAATATGATTTAAACATTTCACCAAAATCTTGGGTCCTCTGGATCATGTTGTAGGCATGCTTTAATGAGATTGATTGCTTCTAGGTTTTTCGTTATAAGTTTAGCATATTCCCTGAGAAGCAATGGCATGGTAGGAAGTCAACATAGTAAGGATAATACATTTTGTTTTACTTCCTGTGCTTGTTCATCCATCATCAACATAGAACACTATTTTGTGTCACTTCCTTTTTTGTATTAATTGCAAGTTCAAACATCATGCTATTAATAACACCATATACTACATCAAGGCATTCAGCATAGCCAAGAAAATCAACCACACACACATAACACTCTACATGGGGTGCAATTAAATATACTTGTTTCACATAATCAAAAAAATTCATTCCTTCATAGACCATTGCGGTATGTAGCATTGATTGTGAAAAAAGTGCACTGTAAAGACATGCAATTCATTTTTACACCTTTTACAAAACTGTCAAATAGCTCTAACTGGCCCTCAAAACTTCCCTAGAAAACTAATGAAAAGACCTCATCAAAACATGCTACCAGAAACACGTGATGACTTCCAACATGTTAACATGCTCTGCAAGGGAGATTACCCAGGAGGATAATAGCCAAAAGTTAAAATCAATCAAACATGTCCACTAAGAAACATTGTCTATCTTCTCTACCAGGATCACATAAATCAGCCCCAGAACCGGACTCAAAAACTGACCCATTGAAACTTTCGAGAGCCACAAGCCTGGGCATTGATTCACCCTACCTAAAGGAATAAGGATCCATCATTAGATTCCTCAGGAAGTTTAAATTCCAATCACAATAAAATGCCAAAGTCAGCCTATCAATAATATTCAGGATTAAAAGATAGTGAAATAAGAAGAAATCTCATTTTGAATCAAGTTGGGAAAGTGATCAAATGGATTGGCAAGGACCTCAAAATCCATAGGAAAATAGTCATTTAGGTTTACAATATGGGAAAAATTTCAATTATGTCAAACCATGGACAGGGGGGAAATTACAAGGCCTCGAAGTAGGGTATTTAATTCTGGATTCTGCATGTTTTGATAAACTTTAAATAAATTGGAAATGAAATGGTTGTGGCAAAATGGATAACTGGATTGGTGCGAGTCTGAAAATCCATGGGATGGTACACTTTCAAGTTTGCAACATAGAGGAAAAATCAATTGTGTAGGGCATTCAACCAGGTACAAATAGCAGGACCTCAAAGTAGGCCACTCCAAAATCTGAACAATGCACTCCTGATAAAACTTTACAATCTGCAAATGAAATGGTTCTGACAAAGTGACCAGACAGGCTTGTGGGGGCCTAAAAATTGGCAAGATGACTCAATCTCATGCCTAAAATATAATGAAACAACTAGTACATTATGATCAATCATAGGGAAAAAGATGCAATCATCCGAAGTGGGCTTCCGACTAAAATATGCAATTGTCCATCAAAATGTTAGAAACTGCAAACGGAATCAGATTGGCAAGTTTGGTAAACGGATTCATCATGGCTTGAAAACTAAAATACAAGGAGTATTTGACCACTAGAATACAGGGTAAAAGGAAATTTCTCAATAGGATCAAATGATCAAAAATTATAATTGGTCAAATAGGGCCACTCAAAAAATTGGGTAGAACAGAGTAACATGACAATTCTGTGAAGCCAACTTTGGAGGATCTGAAAACTTATCAAACATACTTGAAATGGTTTGAGCTTTGAAACATAAGCTCCTTGATATACATTCTAAACATTTCCAAAGTGGCGGGCCATGAAACTCAACAAGATACAAGATATTCAAGTGCAAAGAGGGCCCGGTACACCAATTTGACACTTAAGCAAAAATACAATTTTAAGTGAACACTTTAAAATGGCTACTCCCTAAACATGTCAGATTTGAATTTTAGGAGTTGAAACCCACTGCATATGTGAAATGAAAGATTTTAAACAACTTCCCCAAGTCGTACCTCATGAAAATCATCAGGGTGTCTTTTACAAGCATACCGGTTAGGCCTTTTCACAAAATTTTAGGAGTACCTACTTTGCCTTATAGAAAATTTTGAAATGGTCACTCCAAATTTGTGCCAAATTTTGAGAGCACCAATAGTAGCTCTAACTATGGATGTGTGCCCCATGCAGGCATGCAGAGAACCTTTAGAATCTCATGGTAGAAGCAGACCATTCATACAATCAAATCTGGATCTTCTCTTTCTCTTTTCACCAATCCCTCCTAACACCTCTCTTCAAAAAATGGGAACCGAACTGAAAGAAAACACACCACACTACTAGAAGAGAAAGTGACTATACAATATATACATTATTTACAAGAGACCCTAGGCCTCAAGACTTGAACCAACTCTTCCCTTTATCAAAAATAAAAATGTTTACCACATGCTTAAAAAATAAGATAATAGTATCACTCTCACTTACCTGTCTTAACCCACTGTCATATTGCATCATCTTGGCATATGAAAACTCATTTGCATATTCATTATATGAACTTTCATGAAAATCAGGCAGACTGTAAGTATGTAAATTGTGTGGCATATACATGTTACATTCACTAGATAAGAAAGCACTTGGATGTATGCAACATTTATCTTCTTCAATCTTTAAACCATAACCCAGAAAGTGGCTATCCAACCATGAAGAAGAGCACTCAAAATCTATCACTTTGTTAAAGCAAGCATCACTATATCCACTTATATCCATAAATGGCAGGTCATAAGAAAAAACATACTGACCTTTAAGCAAACACTGAGGAGGCTCATCATATAGGATATGATCTATCTCAATCTTAGGATATGTAGCAATAAATTTAGCATCAAAACATGGACAATCCATACTACAAATTTTCTTTCCAATAGGAAAAGCATCCTGCATCCTAGAAACATCAAACAAACCCAAAATTTGGTGGTGGGTGGGAGGGAAAATATCAATATACTCATTATTTGCATATGAAACTTGAGCCAATGAAGGACCATCCTTTAATGGTTTAATGGAAGACTCAGAATCCGAACAGGATTCAAAATCCACACTACTATCCCAGTCAATACTCAACATTATGTCTAGAGTATCCACATCCATTGAATCTAAAACAACACTTATGACTTCAAAATCTGACATATCATACTCAATCTGATTGTGGTCTAGTGATATGGGAGTGTAAGGATCAGAAATATAAGTATCAAAATTAGGATCCACTGATTTATATTCTTTATCAAACTGAATATGTGTGAAGTGTTGAGTTTCAAATCTTTCTTTCCCTGAAACTCTGAGATACTCATAAGATAACAAATCTAAAATTTTTTCTCTATGAAGTGAACAACTATCATTATTCATTCTCATCTCTGATACATTCTCACAATGAAAAACTTCATGATCATTTTCCACACCCTCAGCAATGTCATTATGATCAAAACTTATATCCATAATGCATGAAGTTTTAAAATCATTTTCTGATACATACCTCTGAAAATCTGAAATTTTCTCGCTGTCTGGCAAAGATTGACATTCTAATTTATCCCAACTATCTTCTTGCTTGATATTGCAAATTTATTCCTCATTGGAATCATGGAGTGAGATCTCTCAGAGCATATCATCTTGTGTAAAGAAATCACTGCAAACACTCACATCTGCATCATAGTTATCATCTTGTTGTCCACACAAAACAATTTCATTTGCTTGCTACTCACAAATCTTATTATCATTATCACAATTAGCAAAACATTCAGCATAAGTAGACTCATCATCATAATCACTAAAATCAGATTCATCAACATAACTAGACTCACCATTGTTATCACATTCAACATTAGTATATTCTAGATTTTTAGATTCAACATCACTGTATTCAGCCTCATTTATATCTATAGAAGAAAGATATTCTATATGTTCCATCCATTGCATAGTTTCCTGAATACATTCTACCCTCTGAGGGATTTTCAAATTAAGTGTATTAGGAAAACAAAGCTTAACAAATAAATTCACCCATACAAAATCTTGAGGACAAAAAGGAATGTTAAACTCCTTGATCTTATTAGTAAACCTTATATAGAAATCACGTTGTGACTCACCCTCCTCTCTACTTATGTTCCCTTGTAAATATAAATCCACACTTTCTTGAAGCCTTTGTGTTAACATTTGTGTTTTTGCTTGAAGAACTTCAAGCTCTAATATAGGGTCTTTAAATTTAGCTATATCTTGTTCAATACTATGTTCCATATCATCATATTGCTCAATATCACCATACTTTCTAATAAAACAACCTTCCAATGCTGCCATAGATCCTATTGAGCCATGAGGTAGTTCTTTAAACTAGTCCTTTGCAATATCAACTAGAGATACTACAAACAGGGTCATTAGTACATCCTGATGTGTGATATTGTGATTGTCTATCAGGTTAGCAAACTTTTGCAAATGATCTTCAGTTGATTGCTCACCAAAACTAGTGAATTTGGGTAAGAAATCTTTGACCACTTCTGGAATATGATTTGGGTATCCAGGGATACCTTCAAAATTTATTGGTCCAAACAACTTACTCCTAAATGGTTGTGACATCTCAGCAGGCAGAGAAACTACAAACTACCTCTCTCTTCCCTTTTAACTTAGTGCTGATCACTTAATAGGGAAAACATATATAACTAATTTTCATGAACAAAAAGCTTTTATCCAATGGAAATAAAATACCTAGAGTATCTTGAAACTGCTACAAACTTATTTGATTTGAAGTCACCTTCAAATCACTTTCAAAAGTTGTAGAGCTGCCACCTCCATCTAGAGGAAAAGAACCTTCATAAGCTGAGATCTCTTTCTGTATCCTTTCCCACCAATGCAACAAAATTCAATAGGGTACATATACTATTTATCAAGACTGAAAATATATCACTTTATGCACTGATCAAACAAAGAACTCAGAGTCACCAATCACAACTTGGTGAGATGATTTGAAACTTCTTAAAATTGACTCTTATACACTTCAATGGATACCATTGGAGAAATGAATAAGCTGGCTAGGAGTCTAGCTCTACTCGTACCTATGTTATTCTATCTTTACCTCACATATCCCAAGTGGAGTTGCTAATTTTTTAGGGATTTTTCTTCTGGGATAAAACTTGGCAAATATATGGGCTTGATTCTTAGTAAAAAAGGACTCCAAGTTTGCAAGGAAAGCCTAATTGATGAGGATTGGATAAGATCCTCCTTCTTCTTTGAGCTCCATAGGACTTAGGTGAGTATTTCCTATTAATGATTCACTATGTTTCAAGTAAACATTCAAATGGTCGATAGGGTCTTCACTACTATGCTATCTAGGCTTCAAATTACTTAAACAAAAGATCACTCTGTAGACAGCTAAGAATCTCTTGATATAGAGTATAACAATAGAAACTATAGATGTAACATCATAGACAATGGGATAAGGATATTCATCCTTCTTCTTTTTATGAGTATAACTCAAGGAAGGCTAGCCTTTCAATTCAATTCTCTCTTCAAGGAATCAAAAGACTGAAACTATATCACCTAGATACAGTCCTTTCCCAATATGCATGAACTTAGAAATTGAAATGTATTGGTAATGATATTTTGTTTTGATGAAAAGGATTTCAATAACATCCAAAACCTTTCATAGACCAGTGCCTGATTCATTGGGCATCAACGTCAAACATGACATTACAAAGAGATTATGAACAAAGGAACATTAGTATAGTTTGAAATGTTTACATGCCTTACATAAAAAAGACCTCATCAATCAAGTTCTTCTTATGAATCCACCTATTTATTTCAAACATGCAACTCCGTACTCATAGGATTTAACCCTCCCCTTGGAAGAGACCTTAGAATAGACAATACATAACCAACATCCACTGGAAAGACAAGATTATAATACCCTTGATATTCAATCTTATACACATCTGAACACAAATCTTAAACCATAGTTATTGTTGGAATTTGGAGAGATAGGTACTAAGAGGGGAGGGGTGGATCAGTGCCTTCAAAAAATTCACCTATAAAACCTTTCAGATCTATAACTATATACTATGATAACTGATCAAAATAACTTGAAACTAATTGCATAAATCAATCATCTAGTTAACTTAAGAAAGTAAACAATATGACAATCACATAACACAAGTATTTTGGTAATGCAGAAACCCTTGTAAGAAGGTAAAAATTACGGTGGGGATGACACCCATAAATTCTTCACTACTATAGATAGAAAAGGTTTTCTTGTTAAGGCTACAAGTTTTGATCACTTCTAGTGATCTTACCTTGTTAGAAGTAACATATTAGATCAGCTAGATGTATCGAGTTATAGGATTTTTCCAACACTAATGAAGTGTGTACTCGATTAAGAGATTTACATAAGACTGTTAAGTCTACTTTGTTAAGAGATTTTATCAAAAAACTCTACTACAATTGTCAGAAAGTAATAGGCAATTATCTGCTAGTTTGACAACTTAATTGTCTAAAACAGATCTATAAATGTTCATAACAATATCACCTTGACTATGATGATTCATTTCTCTATTCTACTCGGTAGCCTTCTCTGATTCTGATCAATCTGTTATCCTTTGTACTCTGTTCTACTCAGTAAACTGATTGAATTGAGGTTAGGCAATGGCTTCAAGTGCTCCGTAATTCATATATATTAGTTCACTAACTTCTTATAAAATGATGCGAACATACAAAATATATAGTGTTCTATTTTTGCCACCTTAGCAAAAATTAGGTTACAAAAATAATCATAACCCTAAGATCTAGGTGCAAAATTAACCTAGATCAACTATTACAAATAATATAAATATTACATTTAATGAGTATCTTTTACAATAAATGCTCCACAATCTTGGTAAACCATTTTATGATTTGTTGTAACCATTTGCATAGAAGAATGTGGCATTTTAGATTACTATGTTGTTTTCTGTGATCCTCAGTAAACACTATATAGTCTGCTCAGTGTATACTACGATGCTCGGTGTTTACTATCCATCGGTGTCGGTGTCGCTGATGCTCGGTGAACTATGTGATTCTCGGTGAACTATGTGATGGTCGGTGTAGAGGCTTTACCAACTGCTTTGTCTTACTTCTGGTTACTGACCAACTCAATATGAGTGACCAACCGACCTATTTAATATCCTTTGATACTAATGACAACCTTAAATGCTCAATAGAGATTAACAATCTCCCCCTTTGGCATTAGTATCAAAACTTTGAATGTATATAGACAAAATGTTTATATATATTCCTTATGTCTCCACCATATACATATCCACAACAAAATTTTTCCTAAGTACAAAGTACTCCCCCTTGGTGCATGCTCCCGATAGTATGTAATAGTAATATACATATCAAAGTATACTTATTTGGCATATACATGTTTTCCCCCTTTTTGATAATAATGCCAAATATAAAAAATAGAATGTATACTTACATCTTATCAAAAATGTTTGGATGGGTTTTCTGTACAGACTCCAAGAGGTTGTCCCACTCCTCTTTCAAGTTGGCAAGAGAAATGTGCTCAAGACCAACTTGCTCATGCATGTCAAAGATATTATCTAACATCGAAATCTCTGGTCTTGCTACAAGTTGTTCAGCTTTGACAATATGAGTTTAAAAAATTTTAAAGTAAGGAGTGAATTCTATTTGTAACTCTGTGACCTGATCAATGATTTTCTCATCTTGTTTTCTTAGATCTACTATCAACCATCGGAGTTCCTAAACTTTGTGAATATGCTTCAAGAAGGTATTCGGCTTGGTTATAGTTGCTTGTGTACTCAACTTTATTTCTACTTCTAAACCTTTTATCTTTTCACTGACTTCTACAGTGAAGGTGTCTGAAGTACAAACCTTGATAAAAATTTGACAGATTATCTAGGTGATAGATTTTACCTCGGTAATGACCTCAGATAATTTTACCTTATTCAGTGCCACTTCTGTGCTAATCCTTTCTGCCAATTTGTTTTGAATCTTTGATTCTTCCCTTTCTTCTATTCTTTTGTCTGCATCTGTATCAAGGGAATTGATTTTGTCAGTGAGTGTAGCAAGCTGATCTATAATGGGATTATTCTTATCAATATTTATCTCTAGTAATATCTATTGTAGAATATCCCTCACATCATGTAACACTTATGTGCATTTGTGTTCTTGTCTTAACTTTTCTTCTGCCACTTTCCTTGAACATAGGTCCCACATACCTACTTAGTTCCTCGGGGCTTAGGGTTCTTGGGTCACATTCTGGTATAATTATGACTTCATCAATGGTGACCGGCCCTTTTTCTTTCTTCTTCTTCTTCTTTTGTGCAAGAGGTGACTTCTTCTCACTAATAAAAATATCTTTTTCTCCACTCTTCGGAGTATCCTTCCTAGTTGACACTATATCTTCCTTCTTTTACTCCTCCGTAGATGGTGTGGGAGTCTCAGTTTTAGTGTCAGGTGGGTTCACCTCGGTTGACTTTGATTCTTCTGGTTCCTTTGTTTCTGTAGATTGTGCCTCTATTTTGGTAGGCTCATTTGTATCTACAAGTTGCTTAGGTGCTTGTATCCTTATTGTATCTTTATTTTTCTAGGGATGAGAACCATCGGGTTGTACTTGTGAAAGTATTTCAACTACCTCTGCAAGTATAGGAAGTTCACCTGGTAGAGATGTGAGCACACTATCAGTGTCTAGTGCTTCATCTTTGTTTGGTGCAATTGTCACATCTTCATCATCCACATCATCAGGATCACTGTTAGTGATGTCCTCAATAAGTGCATCGTCATCGGTTTTCTTCTGCAAGTGGATCTTTACTTGATCTGGTGCATCCTATGAAATTCTTATTTCTTCCTTTTGTTCAGTGATATCAATTACCTTGGTAACTGATATATCAGTGTCCTTTGGCTTCTTTCCCTTGTCATCATCAATGTAAATATCTTTACCTTTTGAATTGTGTCTCTTCTTAGACAGTTTTAGGAATGCTTCCTGTTCATCTTTCTCTTTTGCTTTTAGAATTGATGTCCATAGAGAATCACATGTGACATCCATATCAGCCACATTCTCATCCATTATCTACATAACTCTATTTTTTACTAGAAATCATGCTTGGTACTTTGTCAAATATTCACTTACAACATCATAGTTGAAGTGTGAGGCTACACGAGCTAATGATTGTTCTATTTTCCTTTTCTTAGTAGCCAGTGCAATAGTCCATTTCTCATTTATTTTGTCATCTAGTTCCTTCGGCAATTGACATGTGAATTCCATTGGTACTCTCTTGAATTTAATCATCATCTGGATGATAGCATGTTCTAGCTTTGTCTTGTCCTTAATTGACATTTTGTTAAATTTGCCTATGTCTGGATCTGCAAGATTTCCATTTTTAATTATATCTTCAATTATTTCTTCTATTGTACTTTACCTATTACGAACTAGCTTGAATTGATTAGGATCATTTTCAATATCAGTCTCCTCTATATCTTCTTTACTTCTTATGTATTTCCTCTTTTTCTTCGGTGTCTCAGGTGCTTTCTTGTTCTTTCTCTTTATGTATTTCTTTGTCGGTGTAGCTGCTCTTCTTTTTTCTACTTTCACTATTTCTTCTTTCTCGGTAGGTTGTGTGCAGTTGTCGAATGTGTCTTCATTCCTTTAGGTTCTGGTAACTACATTTCTTGTTCATCATTGGTGGGAGGAACCAGTGTGTTATCCTTTTCTTTGTCTAACTCAGTTTCCCCACTATCATAGGGCTTGTCAGCCAACTGTAACTAATCTTTAGTTGTTCCTTTAACTGGTGACTCTGCAGATGAGGCAGATGCATTTCCATATTTTTCTATGAGATCTTTTCTCATTTTCTTCGCCCTTCTAGACATTTTTCCGATCTCTATGTCTGTAGTGATTCATGACTTAGCTTCCTCATATGTGCCAAACCTAGTGGTAGTGATATCTATCGGTAATTCCACCAATGCATTAATAGATTTCAAAGAGAAATGGTAGTTCATTTCATATCCCATTGGTGCTAACCATTTTGTTCTTGGTTCTACTGCCTTTATCATAGAGTGGTATGTACTAACTACAAAACATATGTCATCTTCAAATTTACTCACTAATTCCCTTGGAATTCTACTTCTTTGATGCATTTTTGTCTTAAATTATTTGAAATATGCATTAAATTCCTTATTCAGATTGTCTCCTAGACTTTTCATCATTTCACCAATTTGGGCAGTTATCGGTCTATCAGATTTCTAGTTTACTTTACCGATACTAGGTACATATTTTTGCAAATAGAAAAATGTACAGACAAGCAGTGATCCATACTTACATGTGTTGGACTTCTTTGATCTTATAGTCTTCATATTATCTTGAAGTTGGTGTAGTAGCAGTTCGACAAGATCTACCTAGTGATCTTTCTTCACAATTTTATATGCCATGTCCACGACGCTGTAGGGTACACTATTTGGTCTGCTAGATTGAAATATCTTGTACCCAATGACATAAGCTATGAATTTTACCACTGGGTCTTTGATGGTTGAGATTTTTAGTGCCCTACCATCCCATTAAGCTCCAGTGTTCTTTTCAATGTCGGGACAAGATGAACTTTGAAAGGCTTTGGCTTTGTCAGTTGTAGGGTACCCAGTAACCCTATTGATAATCTTCTTTGTGACCCTCAATAGGTTTGTACAACCAAAATTTTCCATCATGAAATCTTCTTAGTGCAATTCTTATCTAGTCAGTTTTGAAAGATTGCGAGAAGTATGTAAAACACGATAACCCTGACTCCTTAATCTTCTTATAATCTAATTTTATCTTTCCATCCGGTCCAAAAACTTGTTGATAAGAAGCAATGGTTTCAAAATCACCTACTTCTCTAATTTTGCAGTGAATATAGGCCCTAACATCCTCTATTAACAAAACCCTATCTGGAATACTCAAAAATGCACTCATATCATCCATTTGTGCTACAACCTTGGGATGTGGCTTGAATTTGGCCTCGGTGAAATTATCCCTAACAATTAATTCTACTTCCTCCTCAATGTTTTTTGATTTGCTTGCAGTTGATGTTGATGCCATAAATTGTTTCTAGGGTTTCGATAAGCAATAGATAACTAGTTTTTGGTAGGCAGATGAACTTACTCAATATCATCGAAGATTTGTTGTCAGTTCAATCTACGGTAGCTTTGAATCTTTTCTGAAAATCTTTAGCTCAAACTCTTCTTTGTAAAATCTCTATTCTTTGAAATCACAGTGTAACAATGAACTCTGTTTCTACATATTTATA
Source organism: Chamaecyparis obtusa (assembly GCA_027943335.1). NCBI lineage: Eukaryota > Viridiplantae > Streptophyta > Pinopsida > Cupressales > Cupressaceae > Chamaecyparis > Chamaecyparis obtusa. The sequence continues at coordinate 392,752 of BSBK01004288.1, read as the reverse complement.
GATTTATTTGATATTCTTGCTCAAACTTTGGTGCATTAAATGTGTGACCTAACTTTTGATATGAAACAACTGTCAGCTCAGTAATGTCTACTATTTCCTTTGCTCGATTAACATAGAATTTCTTCATCGGTTTGCACTATTGTCAGTTAACCTTGTATAGTGATTACCAATGGGTAATCAACTATCATTTCTTCTTTTATTGACTATGTGATGTTTGCAAACTCACAACACATAAACCATAGTGCATCTTTATTCATGTAGATTTGGTATTTGTACATCATATATAAGGAACTGTATGTAAAATGTGATCATTTAAAAATGTTAGAATAACTGAGAGGGGGGTGAATCAATTATCCAGTGTCCCAAAACAAAATGTATAATTCAAAACAACTTCTTCTATTTCTGCTCCTCGGTAAACAATAATTACTTTCACTTTCTGTTCTTTTACCGATTACCAGTCAAATACTATAACTGTTACTGATCAAATCTAACTTGTAACATGCAAAGTATGATAACAAAAAAATATCACAATCAACACATAACACAAGAGATTTAACGTGGAAACCCTGTAAAGGGAAAAACCACTTGGGACCGGCAACCCAAAAATGTTCACTCTTTTGAAGTGAGGTCGGTTAAGACCCAACCTTGTTAAAGGTTTACAAACACACTGTCAGGTGTGATCTTGTTAGAGGATTTTAGACTAGAAGTTATCATCCAACCAACATTCACTATGGGTTGATAGGATAACAATGTTCATTCTATGAATGATACATCATAAGACTTTCAGAGTCCACTCAATTAAGAGATTTTGACTATATACAATGGTTAAATATGTAACAGTAAATGACCTGCCTTAATACAACTTCAATTGCAGATTACAAATCAATATTTAGTCTTAAAAAATCCTTCTGACCAATAGTACACTTCAGATTCAATATAGTATCAACTTACTGTCCATTAGTAATTGCTCTTTGTAGCTTGATAATTGTTGTACAGCTTGGTTCTTACTTAACCAGTATGATCAAAATGCATGAAAACCTTGTTCATGTGATATTCCTATGGTTTCTACTTCTTCTAGCATTTTTCATAATGAAATCAATGTCTCTTATATAGACGGGTAAATCATTTTCTTTTCCACCATCATATTTTGCTGCTTAACCACATTCATAGATTTTACACTTCAAACTTTGTTGGCTGACATGTTAGTAACACATTTCAATCTACTCCATTAGATCTTCCTTTATTTTTGTTAGCCGTCAATCTTCATAACAAACATTATATGTTATCACTGAAAATGAGGTACTTTACAGCTCATCAATCTTATCAGCTAAACTAATCATTTAGTTCATTCTGTTCCTCTCAATTAACAAAGAAATGCATTGGTGAACATTGCCCAATTAATACTGTGATCGATATACACTACACTCCATCGGTGTATACTAGAATTGCTTCATTTACTGACAACATTGCTTTGTGTCTTTGAGCTCTATACTTCATCATAGATGAATGCAACATAATAAAGTAAATATCATCAAGTCATAGACTCGTCAACAAGTCACTCAATGTGTTCCTTATCCTCATCTATCATGTACATCTTTTCTTATGTATATTTCTTTGTTCTTCATCTCTTTCACCTTTCTTCAGATGTCTCGGTATAGTAACTTACAAGATAAGTATTGTCAAACTAGTTGACATAGATGACAACATAATACTAATTTAATCATATTACATATCTAATCAGCATCTTCTCAGTGATCTTTAATCACAAATTCTTCAATGAGATTCCAAATCAGTTGTATTTCAACAATCTCTCCCTTTGGCATTGATGGCAATTCAAGTAATATGAAATGTACCATACACATACCAAACATATATTCTACAACTTTCTGAACAAAATGTTGTAAGTCAAATAGACTTAATATGTTTAATCACTACATTACTAAACAACATTAGATTTACCATTCTGTAGTTATGATCTTTTTAGTTCTCCTATTCTTGTTTTTGTTCTCTGTAATTGATCTTCAATACTTTATCTCATTCAAATTGTCTCTCCCTTAGATAATTCTTGTCAGTGCTTGTCCCTTTTCATCCCTTTTCATATTATTTATCTCTCCCTTTGACAACAATGTCAAAGAAACAAATAAACAAACAATTTTTTCATCCTTTGTATCTCTGTATACTAATATTCCAATTAGTTCAAGTTCTCAAAACTTAATCACAACCTTGAACATGATTTAAGGTGTGAACTATGTTGCATCAACATGAATGATCTTCTGATAAAATTAGGCTGATGCAACAACCAGATCACCTTAGTGACCTATAGATAGGGGATGGACCCCAAGTCTAGTCCTCAAGTATTCAAATGTGTCCTTCGATAGATCTTCATAACAAACATCAATCTTCATAAAAAAACATTATCTATTATCACTGAAAACAAGGTACTTTACAGCTCATTAATCTTATCAGCTAAACTAATCATTTAGTTCATTCTATTTTGCTCGGTTAAAAAAGAAATTATCTGATACCGATTGTTGGAATTAGGAGAGATAGGTACTGAGTGGGAGGGGTGAATCAGTGCCTTCAAAAACTTCACTTGTAAAACCTTTCAGATCTATAACTGTAGACTATGATAACCGATCAAAATAACTTGAAACTAATTGCATAAATCAATCATCTAGTTAACTTAAGAAAGTAAACAACATGAAATTAATATGACAATCACATAACACAACTATTTTGGTAACACAAAAACCCTTGTAAGAAGGTAAAAACTATGGTGGGGATGACACCCACAAATTCTTCACTACTGCAGATAGAAAAGGTTTGCCTATTAAGGCTACAAGTTTTGATCAGTTCAGGTGATCTTACCCTGTTAGGAGTAACATATTAGATCAGCTAGATCTACCTAGTTATAGGATTTTAACAAAACTAATGAAGTGTGTACTTGGTTAAGAGATTTACATAAGACTGTTAAGTCTACTCTGTTAAGAGATTTTATCAAAATACTCTACTATAATTGTCAGAAAGTAATAGGCAATTATCTGCTAGTTTGACAACTTAATTATCTGAAATAGATCTATAAATGCTCATAACAATATCACCTTGACTGTGATGATTCACTTCTTTGTTCTCCTCGATAGCCTTCTCTGACTCTAATCAATCTAATATCCTCTGTACTTTGTTCTGCTTGGTAAACTGATTGACTTTAAGTTAGGCAATGGCTTCAAGTGCTCCGTAATTCATATATATCAGTTCACTAACTTCTTATAAAATGATGTGAACATACAAAATATATAGTGTTCTATTTTTTCCACCTTAGCAAAAATTAGGTTACAAAAATAATCATAACCCTAAGATCTACGGTGCAAAATTAACCTAGATCAACTATTACAAATAAGATAAATATTACATTTAATGAGTATCTTTTACAATAAATGCTCCATGATCTTGGTAAACCATTTTACGATCTGTTGTAACTATTTGCATAGAAGAATGTGCCATTTCAGATTACTATGCCATTTTTTGTGATCATCAGTAAACGCTATATAGTCTTCTCGGTGTATACTGCGATGCTTGGTGTTTACTATCCGTTAGTGTTAGTGTTGCTGATGCTCAGTGAACTGTGTGATGCTCAGTGTAGAGGCTTTACCGACTACTCTATCTTACTTCTGGTTACCGACCAACTCAATATAAGTGACCGACCGACCTGTTTAACATCCTTTGATACTAATGACAACCTTAAATGCTCAACAGAGATTAACAGTTATCCCTTGAATAACTCTATTGCTAATCATTCCTTAAATGATTAATAACAGACAAGACTAAAACATCCTTAATGCCTCATTCTATATGATTCAAAGACATAAATGGAGACAACTTGACATCAGAACAACAAGTGCTGCAATTCATTCATAAACAAGAAAAAAATTGCCTTTTACAATGATGTTCTTCTCTGAGAATAAGAAGAAATCTGAACACTAAGTATGCAAAGAAAGGAAAGTATTACAATAGTTCACATGGAATCCTACCCTGAACTTCAAGAAAAGAGGCAGACACAGTCTAAAACCCCCTAGAACCCGATGGAGAACCAGAACAAGAACCTCCAAAATAGAGAGGAGAACAGAATAAAAAGCCAAAGAAGAAACCCTAAAAACTCTATTTGATCAACACCTGTCTTCTACAAATCTAATCTCAAAAGCCCTCTCTCCTCTGAAATCTGATATGCTCAGGCACTTCAAACAAAATCTGATTTACTTTGTCTTTTCAAAAATCTAGTCTTATCCCTTTTATCTAGAAAATCTTATAATATTAGATTCATTCCCTCTGTCGATTCTGCAAAATCAATCAAGTTTGGAATAAAAAATCTCCCCAAAATCTGATCACAGATTAAAAGCCCTTACTGCTCTTAGCAACTTGATCTAATCTGATTCTTTCCACCGCCATCATCTCCATCGTCTCCTGTCATTTTCAAAAACATATTATACTACTATATTCTGATAAAAAATGAATCTCCCAGACATTTTTCTGTGAGCAACTCTATCATTGAAATATTTTGAATTATTTCTAATGTTTCAACTTTATCACTTTTAAAATCTTTTATAAATCTGCAATTCTATAGATTCCACTTGAACTGGCCATGTGTCATCATTTCATTGGTTGCTCAAACTTGACCTCAGGTTGACCCCTGATTAGGAGATCTGGTGACTACATGTATTCTCTAGGTCTCCAAATGGATTTCTTAACCATGGTTAACACTGGTGACCACGTGAAACCTTCAGTCTCCAATTCTCTAGATGGATTTCTAATCTTGGGTTAAACTTGGTAGTCTCGCGACTAAACTTAGTCTCTGAATCTCCAGATCCCCTCCTAGTGACCTGGCGACTAGGTAGTCTCACAATATCGAAAACTTCAACCTCTAACCATTTACATCATGAGATGTGACCTACGGTTAGTCTCTAGATCTCCAAATTTTTATGCTAACCATAAAACATCACGAGACTAGGTGACTAACTGATCTCTGGGTCTCTAAATGTCATCTTTAACTGTCACAACCTAGCGACTAACCGGATCTCCAAATCACCAAATTTCCTGCTAACCACCAATTTGGTCTCGTGATTGTGTGACTACATGACATGTGTCTATCTCTTTGGCCACAATTAGCATTCTACAAAATTTATTATTCTTGGACCCATCGGCATGGAAACCGAGGTGACCGCACAAGCTTGGGAAAGCATAGCTTCTAGCTTTGACTTACTTCATATGTTTGGATTATTGCTTATAAACTCTTCATATACTCCCAACGACATGAATGTGGGATAAATTGTTTAGAAGTTTTTAAAGCATTTGCATTAAAATATCTTACATGCCTAGCCGGCATGTGCCCGGATGTGGGTCCACAAGGCGTGAAGAAACCATAATCTCCACTTTACTTCATTTCCTTTCAATGTGAGTGCCAGTGCATTTGAACACAAAGAAAAACATCTACCTATAGAATGTTGGACAAACATTGGCACATAACCATCCACCGTTTAGATTTCATGGTCAACCAGCTATGCGTTGTCACGCTGTTTATCTTATACAAGGCATCCTTTGTTCATACCTACAGCCTCCTCCTTACTATTTGAAATTCCAATACCCTTGCGTGAGTATTGCTTCATGCACTGGTATTCAAGACATTTGGGGCGATGGCATTCTCCTTATCACTGGCCCCCCGAAATACTTTGTGAGGCCCCTCAACATACTCACAACCTCCTTTTAAGCACTGGCATCCTCTATATGATGTGTGAACACTTTGTATTTTCTTGGGCTCCTCAACACTCTCACATAGTAAAGAATCCCTCCATCCTTGCATTGCATGATGCCTCTTTGGACTGGTTCATGGGGCCTTCTTTCATGCACAAGGCACTCATCTATGCAAGTTGCATCTTCAAATAGTCATGTGGGTATTCTCCTTCACACTGACAACCTTTATTGTACTACATGAACATTAGAATGGCTCCTATTTTTATTTTGCCAAGTGTTGGCTGCTTAAGACAAGTGTGTAAGTGTTGGTTATTCACGCAAAGTCCTCCAACTTGCTTTTCATGAGGCATCCAATACCTTCATAAAGCCTCCACACATTTTAGAGGCTTCTATATCAATGCATAGGTCCTCTAAATTGGGTGTGAGATCCCTATATAACACAGGCCCCATTGAATTAACGTGAGTCCCCTCCTTTATATTGTGCAAATACTAGTGTCCCTTTCCTCATTATTTATCATGCTGGCTACTTAGTTCCTTAGCTTCTCATGTGAGTTTCCCTAGGTGTTGCCTCAAATGTGTATTGCTAGCAATGCATTCATGCCAAGCCTTCTCTCTTTGTACCTTGCACAAGTTGCCAATGAAAGTTACCTTCACTCTTTATAATTCCAATGCTCCAATCATTAGACTGGCTGCAAGCACCACTCATAAAAAATGTGGTTCCATTCATTTTTGTACTGGCAGGTTTCAAAACGCTAGTGCTCTATCCATTAAAACAGGTAGCCTCTATATGTCATTGGTTTCCCTCTTTATATGAGTGAGGCCCTTGTCTTAAATGCTAGCTTATTTCTTTGTTTCAAACTCATATACTATTAACTTCTATTTTATGTGTGCCTTCATGTGTATCTTTCTTTAGTATAATTGTCTACTTTCCATTCTGGGCTGGGCACATGCCTCTAAGTGTCTGATTACCTTCTTTATACTTGGTTGGCCCCTTTTATCTTCCAGTGGATGCAAAGAAATCTGATTTAAAAATTTCACCAAAATCTTGGGTCCTCTGGATCATGTTGTAGGCACGCTTTAATGAGATTGATTGCTTCTAGGTTTTTCACTATAAGTTTAGCATATTCCCTGAGAAGCGATGGCATGGTAGGAAGTCAACATAGTAAGCATAATACATTTTGTTTTACTTCCCGTGCTTGTTCATCCATCATCAACATAGAACACTATTTTGTGTGACTTCCTTTTTTGTATTAATTGCAAGTTCAAATATCATGCTGTTAATAACACCATATGCTACATCAAGGCATCCAACATAGCCAAGAAAATCAACCACACACACATAACGCTTTGCATGGGGTGCAATGAAATATACTTGTTTCACATAATCAAAAAATTCCATTCCTTCACAGACCATTATGGTGTGTAGCATTGATTACAAACAAAGTGCACCGTAAAGACATGCCATTCATTTTTACACCTTTTACAAAACTGTCAAATAGCTCTAATTGGCCCTCAGAACTGGCCTAGAAAACTAACAAAAAGACCTCATCGGAACATGCTACTAGAAACATGTGAGCACTTCCAACATGTTAACATGCTCACCAAAGGAGATCACCTAGAAGGATAATAGCCAAAAGTTAAAATCAATCAAACATGTCCACTAAGACACATTGTCTGTCTGCTCTACCAGGATCACATAAATCAGCCCCGGAACTGGCCCCAAAAACTGACCCATTGAAACTTTCAAGAGCCACAAGCCTGGGCATTGATTCACCCTTACTCAAGGAATAAGGATCCATCATTAGATTCCTCAGGAAGTTTAAATTCCAATCACAATAAAATGCCAAATTCAGCCTGTCAATAATATTCAGGATTAAAAAATAGTGAAATAAGAAGAAATCTAATTTGGAATCAAGCTGGGAAAGTGATCAGATGGATTGGCAGGGACCTCAAAATCCAGAAGAAAATAGTCCTTTAGGTTTACAATATGGGACAAATTTCAATTATGTTAGACCATGGTCAGGGCGTAAATTACAAGGCCTCAAAGTAGGGTATTTATTTCTAGATTCTGCATGTTCAGTGAAACTTTAAATAAATTGGAAATGAAATGGCTATGGCAAAATGGATAATTGGATTGTGTGAGTCTAAAAATCCATGGGATGGTACACTTTCAAGTTTGCAACATAGAGGAAAAATCAATTGTGCGGGGCATTCAACTGGGTACAAATAGCAGGACCTCAAAGTAGGCCACTCCAAAATCTGAACAATGCACTCTTGATAAAACTTTACAATCTGCAAATGAAATGGTTCTAACAAATTGACCAGACGGGCTTGTGGGGGGCTAAAAATTGGCAAGATGACTCAATCTCATGCCTACAGTATATTGCAACAACCAGTACAGTATGATCAATGACAGGGAAAGAGATGCAATCATCCGAAGTGGGCTTCTGACTAAAGTATGCAATTGTCCATCAAAATGTTAGAAACTACAAATGAAATCAAATTGGTAAGTTGGGTAAACGGATTCATCATGGCCTAAAAACTAAAATAAAAGGAGTATTTGACCACTAGAATACAAGGTAAAATTAAATTTCTCAATGGGATCAAATGGTCAAAAATTATAATTGGTCAAACAGGGCCACTCAAAAAACTGGGTAGAATAGAGTAACATGACAATTCTGGGAAGCCAACTTTGGAGGATCCAAAAACTTATGAAACAGACTCGAAATGGTTTGAGCTTTGAAACATAAGCTCCCTGATATAAATTCTAAACATTCCCAAAGTGGCGGGCCATGAAACTCAACAAGACACAATATATTCAAGTGCAAAGAGGGCCCGGTACAACAATTTGACACTTAGGCAAAAATACAGTTTTAAGTGAACACTTTAAAATGGCTACTCCCTAAACATGTTAGATTTGAATTTTAGGAGCTGAAACCCACTGCATATGTGAAATGAAAGATGTTAAACAACTTCCCCAAGTCGTACCTCATGAAAATCATCAGGGTGTCTTTTACAAGCATACCGGTTTGGCCTTTTCACAAAATTTTAGGAGTACCTACTTTTCCTTATAGAAAATTTTGAATTGGTCACTCCAAATTTGTGCCAAATTTTGAGAGCACCAACAAGGCTTTCTACCAATTTTTTGTAGCCTATTGTTACAGATCTGGCTAGCTTGGAGTTCGATCTTGTGAGGTCTTGCATGATTATTATTTTAATTGTTTATAGTTGGTCGTAACCCGGAAGGCCTTACTATTGGGCATGTTGAATGAAATAATATAATTCTCTTTGAGAATTTTCTTTTTTGTGTTCCCATTGTGTTGTTCTTGTGAATGTAAGGTTTGGACTATCCATTCTTTGATCTTCTCCATTTTGCACTGTGTTAGATCACTAGAAGTGATCAATTTTTTGTCGCCTTAACCTGCAAGTTTGTTACTGCAGTAGTGAAGCTTTGTGGGTGTCATCCTGACTACATTTTTTACCTTCTAATAAGGGTTTCTTTACACAAAATTACAAGTGTCATTTGTATGAAGTTTCATGAATGATTTATTGATTAGATTACATACATTTACATTTTAGTTATGTTTTGGATGTATGTTGAAAATAAATAATACAGTCAGTTATATTGATATTAATATTTACAAAGATTTAGTTTGAAAAGTTTGTAAGGGTACTAGTTCACCCCTCCCCTCTTAGTACACATCTTTCCATAATTCCAACATTATAGGTCATTGATTATCTATAGGAGGTGGCTGATTAAATATCTAATTTATGATATCAGATTGAGGTTGAATAAATATTGGTAGTGTAATTGTAGTAGCTAGCCATAAATTTTTATTCACTGGTAATTCAGAAGAAGATGTACTTGGGGCCTCTAAACAACTAAAAAAATCAAAATCTTCAGGTAGTTGTTGTGAAACTTCTTCAAAATTCTCAAACAATGGATTCTTGAAATACATGATAGTCGGGTCACCTCTAAAATAGTACTTCTCCCACCTCTATTTGTTTATCTAGTACCTTTCCTCTTTGTACTACCTCTTGTATTCCTTTATGAAAGCTACTAAAAAAATTTGGTGATTTAGGGAACTGAGAAGCAATTCATGTCCCACCGGGTATGCCAAAAAATGTTGTCAATTAGGATTGTGCCTATAGCTTGATATGAAATATATCTATCTTGTTGAAAAATGGAAAATCTCTCTGGTGGTGGGTTGTCCTAAAATGAGAGGAGAACCTCCAGATGTGGCAGGATCCTAGATAGTGCTCACCTAAAACTATCTTGTATATGGGAAAATGGATGAGAAGATATGAATTGCTAAAAACTAAATGAGGTGATACACTCATGAGTTTATTATAGCTTTAGGAACCCAACACAAACTATAAAAAATACTATAGATTCATAATACCTAGAAAAACATGCATTTACAAAAGTGATTCTAATGCAAGGATCTAAAATTATTTTCTTTGAAAGGAAAACATAGCTTTACCAATTTTCTACAAAAAGATAAAGACCACAAACATAGACCTACAACTACAAGTATCGAGATTCATATATAAAATAAGGAATTGAGATTAAATGAAGGATAAACACAATGCAAAAGCAAGAAATTCACAATAATGCAATATGCATCAATGAGAAGGAATCATTGTATTTATATAATCAATGTTGAAGAACCTCTTCTACAAAGTATCCCTACAATCAAATCCAGAAATTTGCAATGTTAAAAAATCTAAGGAAGAAAGAAGAACTCCTAAAATGAAGGTGAATATACAATATATAGAAGCACAAACCCTAAATTGGATGCCAAAAATAATGCATGAAAATCCATGTCAAGACAAATCCAAACTGTGAAGAAACCCATAAAAAAAACCCTCAAGTCCATGTCAAACTGATCTAAAACTGAAAATTAGCATCAACTGCATGAAAAAATCCTCAAAGAATCCCACAACTAAAGATAAAAATAATAAAGGCTCCATTGCCTCCAAATGAAACTCCAAGTTGAAAATGAAAGGCTCTTGGTTTTCATGTTATCCCTTAATTCTTCCATTAAATTAATCAATTCTCCTAAGTGTTTTATAAATTCAATACTTAAGAATAATAACTTTACAAAATAATACGCATTCAAGAAATTTTTATTTTATCTATTATTCCACTTCATATTTATTAAATAATACTATTTAATAAATATTAAGTGGGATAATATGTGTGAATAAGTAAAAAAAAAAAAAAAAATTATTATTATTTACATATGTTAAGTGATGAAATAGTATTATTTCTCCCCACATATCTGGACCCAAAATCATCATGTGTTACATTTAATAAAATTAGGGTATCTGATAGTAAAGGATGAGGAAAAACCTAAATATATGTTTCATTTGCATTTTTGTTTTTTTGAGAAACTTGACTCTATGAATAGATTTTTTTTGGGGAGGCACCATGGACTTTAATTTTCTTTGGAGGATCTGATGATTTCTAAACACTAATAAATATACCTTTTGATTTTTTGGTTCTGGTCCATGTGGGCTTTTCTGTAACAATATAAAATTATTGTTTATTCATTCCTTTTGTCACATCTGAGTTCATTAAATGCAATGAAGGGTTTCTTTGGCAAAAAGCACTTGTTTATATGGTATTGCGAAAGAAATATATATGGTTTTCCCATAGCCTCTAGTTTCTTCTCTTTACTTTGTTCATCCATGACAAAAATACTAAATTTTTATCTTTGCATGTCACAATGTGAAAGTGTTGGCAATTTGGATGAGTAGGATATCATGGTGTTGTCATTATGGAAACACATATTCAGTAGTAAGACAACATGATCCATAGAGGAAGTTCTAGATGAGAACTTAAGAAAATTGTCTAAGTATAATAGTGTTTATCTATCTACACAAAGACTCTTTTGATCAGCGAAGTTCAAAGAAGTAATTTTAGTGCATTCACACTTAAACATAGATTATATAAGTTATGATGAAGCTACATCTAAGATCCCACAATTGTATGACATGTACGTACAAAGATATCAATATTTTATAGAAATAGTGTTGAGCTGACCAGAATAGAGGAGCAATCAGTAAATGATTATTTTGAGCTAAGGGATTATTTTTTTTATCAAAATAATGACTTAACTAATTAGGGATGAAATCCTAGATGTTAACCCTAAGGAAAAAAGAGTTAATGTTATGATTTGATAACATGGAAGCCCAATGATAACATATATTTGAGATAGGTGGTATAAAGGATAATATTATCTAATACAAAGTTATGTATGAGACTAATGTGAAGTTGTAAAAATATTTTGTATTGATGTATTGATGTTGTATTATACAAAATCTAATATATGATAAGATCAGTGTGAATTGATAGAAAGTTTTGTGAAGATCCTACATGCTAGATCAAAATATTGAAGATATTCAGCAACAGTAAAAGGTTTTTGTATTCTATCCTTTGTATTAAAGATAATTATTGTATATTGCACATTTGGTTAGTGGGATCATCATGCATACATTCACATTTTGTAATACCAACTCCTAACAAGGTTGATGCTTCTAACAAGGCCTAAAGTCCTCTAACAAGGATCGAGGCACTATACAGATATAATAGAGAACTAACAGGGTCAATATCTTTAACTATATACTTTTGATTAGTGGATTATTCATGAGTACCACCCCCACCAAGGTTTTCCATTTTCTATGGTTTCCTCAAGAAAAAACATGGTGTTATGAGTTCCTTTATTTTATGGTTGTGTTTACTATTCAGTTTATTTAGTTTAGTTTCTTATGCAAGTTACAAGTTAATTACATATATCCTTAAGTGGGAAAAAGTCAAAGTTTGTGAAATAATGATTCACCACCCTCTCAGTATTTCCTATTTCTAACAATTTGTATCAGAGCATAGTTACTCTAAGAAGGCCTAATAGCTTGAGTAATATCTCTATGGATATGGATCCATTGTAGGAAAACCTAGAATAAGCTCTTGAGAAGATTGATATTCTTATTGAAGAAATATCTATACTCTAAAGAACAAATATGATAGTGTAGACAAGTAAATTGAGAAACTAAAAGACAAGATACAAGATCTTAAATCGAAGAAAGAACCTACAAACTAGATCAAGGATGGTGATGAAGTTTCAAAACTGAAAAAAGGAAAATGAGATCCTAAAGCATGAACTAAAGATTGTAGATCTAAAGTTAATCTTGAAGGATGATAATAGAAAAATTGAATCAGAACTGAAATTTGAAAATGTAGATGTAAGATCTAAACTTACCAAAAAAACATTTGAATTTGAGGCTAAAAATTTGCAGTATGCTAAACTTGAAAACTACAATACAATTGTGAAAGGAGAACTAACTCAATCCAAACAACATCCTGAGAAACTATATTCTAGAAGTGAAAATATTGATGAATAGATCTCTTATTAGAAACCCTCTTATGATAAAACTAGTCTTGGATATTTCAAAGAAAAATTCTCTAAGAATATTTAAGAATATAAAGAACCAGATCCAGAAATTCAACAACCTGAGAACAAAGAATAAGAAAAATAAAAAAAAGCTTATTCTAACCAATCTGAAGATGAACCTAAAAAACCTAAGCAAGATGGATCACCTAAAGAAATGTGAGATAAATTCAAAGGTAGATGTTTTACATGCAATTCATTCAGACATATGAAAAGATATTTTATAAGTAAGCTATTCAAACCTATCTCAAGTTAATTTTATAATTGTCATGGTTTTGATCATAGAGATATTGATTGTAAGAAACATAGATCTAATAATAAAGATAATAGAAGAATGTTTAGAAATACTAACCCTATAGATAAAAGACCTACTAGAGAAACAAACAATCTAAGAAATGGAGTTGTGTGTTATAAATGCAACTAGTTTGGACATATTTCCAGAAATTGTAGATCAAAGATTAGTCAGTCCAAACAAAGATATGGAAACAATGTCATAGTTTGTCAGATTTGTAATAACACAGGAAAGACAACAAGGTATTGTAGAATGAACAACATAAGGAATCCTAATCCTAGAAGGAATGTGAACTATACTAGAAGAAATATGGATATCAACAATAGTCAAAAGGGAAACAACAATAACATGGAAGAAGTTATACTTGTCAAATCTAAAAATAAAGAAAGTGCATCCACAATATTAGGAATTCAGTCAAGTGAAGTATTGGAGAGTAAGTTGGAATTAGTTCTGAACACATCTCAAATTGATTAAGCATCAAACTTTAGGAATTTAGCATCATATTAAGGACCAAAATAGCATAGAGTTTAGCATAATTTGAATCAAGCCTTGCAAAGTTAATTTGTTATATAAATTTATGTAAGGAAGCTATGGTTAATGGAACATGTAATTTTGAGCATGTATACAAGCACATGAAGTGAAATAAGTTTGTAGTTAACCAAGAGAAACTTTTTCGCATGAATACACTTATGCAATTAATGCGATGATAATGTCTTGAAGGATTTGATAGATAAAAGTGATTTATTAGATATCATTTCATCATTCAAGAGTTTACAAGAGTCGTAGAGAGCTAACCAATGTAGATTGAAATTTTTTTGAAATATTTGGAGACAAATTTTTGCCAGATCTACGTAAAAGCCCTAAATCATGATTCCAAGGTATTTTACTAAGTACTTACTATTAGAGAAGTTAATTTTTAGTACAATCATGGATATTTTCCTAGTTCATGACATTAAGGATACACCTAGACCTAAGGTGAGAAGAGAACTAGGAGAACCCTCTGAGGAAGACCCTAGCTTAGCATTATCGGCTATAATAGATAGTGTATTACATTTGGAAGATGTAAGAGGATACCTAAAGTGAAAATTTGAGATTTTACAAGACAATATTATGGATGAGGAATATGACAAAATATACAACTAATACATGACCTATAAGAAAGGGTATGGAAATTTAGGTCAACTATACATTATCAAGTATATGTTTCACTATGAATTTCAGAATGATGAATGGAATAAGATCATCTTAAGAAAAATTTATCATGGAAAGTTTTGGTTGGATGATAGAGTGATAGATATCATAATTGATTTGATACATGAAGTAACATGTTTATCTAACAAAAGTGCAATTCCTCTAAATGAGAATAATGTGAAGAAACCAGTTCTATACAACACTAAGTCTACATATAATGGTAGAGGTATTGTAATAAGTAAGATTGAGAAAGATGGTGTGTGGTATGTATGTAAGCTAATGTCTACTAAGTTATGTGCTAGCTCTAGAGAAGATGATATAGTAGTAGGTATGGTACAAGCAACTTATCTTATGTGTGTTGACAAGGTTGATGTTGACATGATTGAAATTATGAGGATCCATCTGATTGAGAATCTTGAAAAGATTAAGAAGATGAAGAATTCCCAATTTAGATTTTCATCCTTAATCACCTATATGTTTTTCCACCTCTTGAGGAGATTTCCTTATACTATAGGAGATGATTGGAATGATGAGAGGAAAAAAATGGAGAAAATAAACAAGGTGTATCTTAGACACCCAATTGATAAAGTGAATGAAAGTGCCACACTTGTAATTAAAACCTTTCAAAAGGAAATGAAGAAAAGCTCATGATTCCACCCTCAATAGTTGACAAATACAAAAATGAGATATGCTTTTTGGTTGATACATAGTTTACATATATTGAAGTGGTAGAACCATGAAATGAATTCATAGAACCTCTAGATTATTAAGTGGTTGAAGCAGTAATTGAAGGATATGTAAGAAAAAATTTGAAATGTAGACTAGATTCCAAAAGTCTTATATTTGGAACATTTGAAGAAATTTCTAGCACAACACAACAATCATAGATGCAGAAGTCAATTAAGAAAAGGGTTGATAGAGGAATCAATAAGATATTAAAAGAAACAGGTATGACTGAAGATGAATTTAACATTGCAAAGAAGACAACAACTACTATGATAGATGTTGGACAAAAGGAAGAGTTAACCATACCACCTTTGGCATCTAAGGAAACCCCTATTCCAGATATTCAAAATATTGATGAGGATGTCATTGAGCATAGTGAGATGAGTATATCACTAGACAAGCCACTAGTAGTAGCCACAAGAAAATATACTACATCCACCTCCACTATGTTATAAATAGGGAATATTGAGGGGGGGGGGGGGGGGTGAATCAGTATTCTAAAAACTTTTACTTTTGCCCAATTATGGATATAAAAAATTATCTTAACACATGCATAACATAGAAAGCTAAAAAACACGCATAGCAATAAAAATAAAGAACTCATAACACATTATTTATTCTCGAGTAAACCCTGGCCAAGGGAAAACCCTAGTGGGGATGGTACCCACAAAGATCCACTAATCAAAAGTATCATGTTAAGGATGTTGACCCTGTTAGGAGCCTATTACATGCATATAGTGTCTCAGTCCTAATTAAGGGACTATAGGCCTTGTTAGAAGCCTCAACCCTGTTAGGAGTTGGCAGTACAAAATGTGATTACCAGATGAGCACATTGCCCAAAAAAGTAATATACAATATTCATTGATTAAAAAAATAGTTCAAGGTACATAACCATATACTTCTTGCATCAATATCTCTTTAATGCTCTTCACTTTCTCTATTACATTCGCATATTCATTACTCACTTTTTACATTACATTTTTACATACCTTTATACAAGTTATTAAGATTAATAACTTTCCAGTCGATTATCATATTAAAAAATATATTTATCCAAGGGTTAAAAGTTAGGATGTCATCCCTTTATATTGTTAAGTCATTATTTTGATAAACAAAATAATCCCTTAACTCTTTATCAATTCTATCTTCATATTGTGTCATGTTAGCTCAACATTGTCTTTAGTAAAATTGTCATATCTTCTTCCATACATGCCGTACTAACTTACACTCTGAGGTGAGTCTTCAATAGTCACCATAGAGTCAATGTTCAAGTGCACAAGAACTAAACTTACTCCAATCAACATCACAAATCAAAACTGTCATCAGGTTCACTAGAAGAAACACACTGTCTCATACTTAGACAATTTGCATTGCGCTCTGACATACTAGCTCTATGACCCGTGTGATCTTCATGTGGATCATATGTTGCCATAATGACAAAATCTATGTAACCAACTCAGCCAAATTGCCAGCAATCTCCCCCTTTGTCATTGGTGGTAACATATGAAAAAATTGGCTAAGTCTTAGACTCCAAAAAATTTCAAAATTGTGGCCATAATACTATATATATATATATATATATATATATATATATATATATATATATATATATATATATATATATATATATATATATATATATATATATATATATATATATATATATATATATACACACACACACACACACACTATCCTTATGACTTCATGAATCTTCTCTATATATGTACTCCCCCTAAGAGTATGTATTCTTATCAATTTTCTGCTATATATCTCTCCCCCTTTGACAACAATGACAAAAAGATAAGGAGGGTTACAAAATTGTGTTCACAAAAAGTTATACCTTGATTCAATATTGCAAAGCCGGTAGGCTTGCAACACAATTTGCAAAATTGATCTTCATAGCCTCTAACTCTTTCTCCCATGATTTCTTAATTGAATCTTCCACACTGAGTAGTTTGCACAATCCTTAAGATGCAATCTCTTCATCTTCATATCCTTGTCATCTTACAAAACTCTCATTTCATCATAAATCTAGCGGATTTTCTGCTCGATATCAAATATCTTCACATTGGGGCTCGAAAGAAGGTTTGTCTCATTTTGAATTTCTGTTTCCTTTATCTTCATCTTCTGAACTTCCTCTGCTACCAAGTTCTCTAATTTTGTACACTGAATGTACAAGGATTTTCCTCTTTCTAAATTCTTTCTCAAGTCCATTATATAGATATCAAGGTTATTGATATCATTTTTGGTATTCTAACTAATGTCCAAAAGTGTTTTGGCCTCATAAGATGCTTGAGATTTCATCTTTTCTATATCAGATAGATTTGTAAACTCATCATCAAAATTAATCATTACTTTCTTTTCTCTTTCCAAAGGGTCATCTTCTACAATTTTTATAGATATAATGCCTTGTAACTTCTCAGTAAGCTCCTTCAGGCATCCTTTTAGACTCTTTACTTTATTGTTCTTTCTGATGATCTTGTTCAAAGATGTGATCAATTCCATTTGATCATCATCATCTACTTCCTTTCCCAAATTCTCAATCATAGAACCAATCTAAGTTTTCTTGCCAGTCTCAGGTGTAAGATTGATTTCTCTTGTTCTTTGGTACTCTCCTGCTCTTCAAAAGCTGAATTGTCAACATTGTTTTCAAGATTCTTGAATAAGTTATCATCACTATCCAAGGTGATCTTAGTTCCTTCAACATTCATTACTTCATCCTCAATATTTATGGTGGGTTGAGAGGGAATGTCCTCTTGTTCTACTTCTTCTTGATCTTTAGATTCTGTTGCAACTGATGATTTTCTAGCATTCTCTGTCATAACCTTAATGATTGCTTGCTCTATTTCTATGTTAATCTCTTCATATCTACTTCCCATAATTTGAATAGTTCTCTTCTTGGTTCTCACATGGGTGCTTAGATCCTTCATAATATGATTGAAGTGTTCTTCATCTCTCACAACAAAAAGTTTTCTTACAAGATTTTCTCTAATAGTTATGTCTTCTTCTAATGCTCTCTTCTTTCTATTTACAAGTTTCTTGTACAAGTCATCAGGTATCTTACCCTAAATTGTATAAAAATTTCTTATTAGATAAAATCATATACTTCACAACTGTATTTTCTAGATTTACTCTTTTTGCATAATTATAGAGATCATAATATTTGTTCATCTTTGTAAAGTCTCCATCTTGAATAATTTGTTCATTAACCTTTTCATTAACCTTTTCAACTCTAGGTTTCCAAGTTTTCTTCTTAACAGGAGTGCTTTCATCATCTTTGATTTCTACAACTTTCCTTTGAACTGGTGACACCAATGTCTTCAGCCTCTTACTAGGTCCAGTAGCAATCTCTTTTATTCTTTTGCTAGGTGTAGAGGAGGTTGATCTAGTGGATATTCTTGTTTCTTGATCCTTCTCTATTTCTTCCACTTTTACCTTAACTTGCATTTCTCCTTGTTGTGCTACAATTGATGATAGAGGTGGAACAGACAAAACTTCTTTTTGTCTAATATCTCTAACTATTGATGCTGTTTGCTTGGCTACCAAGAACTCATGTTTAGTCATCCCTGTATCTTTTAGAATTTTCTTGATTGTACACTCAACTCTTTTCTTTGACAGCTTCTTTTCAAGGATGGTCTTTGTGGAGTTGAAGTTCTCCTCAAAGGTTCCAAACCTATTACAATGAATATCCAACTTGCACTTAAGTAGTCTACTCACATATTCTTCTATCTCAATCTTAGATAACTCATAGTGAAGAGGGTCTATGAACTCTATTCTCGGTTCTACTACTTCAATGTAAGTAAAGTTAGTATCAGCCATGATGTCATGCCCATCACAGTTCAGTCCAAAAACACACCAACTTTTTTTTTTGAAAGGAATAATTAGACTAAGTTTATGATGAGGGTTAGCAGAGGTATAATAGTTTTGTAAAGAGTAGAAACAATATTTCCTTACAATGTTGGTGATAAGGGTTTCTAGTTGAAAAAGTTCAAGAAGGGAATGATATCTAGTTAGAGAAATTTTGACCAAGTTAATCTATCATTTAAGTTTGTCTCATGTTGTGCCAACTATAATCCTAGTCATAATATTAACGGTTATAAGAATGTGATGACAACGCAATACTACCATGATATTATAGGGTTCCATTATTAATGCATCGTGAATAATAGATCACAAAGTCTAATTAGCAGATAAGTAGCTAATAGATTTCATTGTTCGTAAAGTCAGGTTACTAATAAATTTCACCCAGCTAGGTCATACTTTAACCTCTCAGAATATAAATTCTACAACCTCATCACTGACTAAGAAATAATTATATCAATAATTAGTATTTATTGATTTATATAATCATTAAATTACTCAAGAAAATAAGTTATTCTTATGACAATAAGAAAATAATTATATTATTTACTAATGTTTAGTTAATGTAATTATTTACATCATAAATTAATCTAAGAATTACATAATGATTATGATAAATGAATGTTAGTTAATTAATATAATTTTTAAGCAACAAATTACCAAAAATTTTAAAAGGACTACTTATATCAATTAATGTATTATTAATGAACATATGTAATTATAAATTAGTAAATTAAATATCAATTATATTAATTAACATTATCAATATTAATTAATGAAAGAATAACATTAATTAATATATGAATAACAATATACAAGTTAATAATTAATATTGATAACATTAATTAATACAAATAATAATTAATTTGATAAAGATTATTTATATTATTTAATGAAATTAATATTAATTATTCAAAGTAGTATGAAATACAAAATAAAACAACTAACATCCTACTAACAACCTAAACATTCTACCTACCACCTACATTCTTCCCTAGGTCAACACCCAATCCCCCCTCATTGACTCACGTGCCAAGAGGGAGGGAAATAAAACTTCCCAAGCTAAAGTAAAGGGGGTGCGAAAATTAAGGGGATGGAAAAGAATGTAGATGGAAGACAAATTGGAGGGGCCCACATACCACTAAAGAAAAACATGACTCATCCAATAAAAAAAATAAAAAAAAGTCAAACAAGGAGACTAGCGCAAGTTACTAAGGAGTGGGGAGTTAAGGATAACATGGGGATGTGGGTCCCTTCCTATCTCCTAACACAATGACCAAGTAAAACTCACGCAGGCAAGGAGATAAGGTGTTTTGTTGGGAGGAGAGATTTATGACAGCAAGTACATATTTTGAAAAGTGCAGTGGCCAATGTAACCAATGCTCATTCAATGCAAGGTCTGGTCTTCTCGTCCCCTGCGCCACCTTATGGTAATTTGGCAAATTCCACCTCTTGAGGTGGAAGATGGAAAATTCTCATTTTGGGTCAAAATGAGAATTTGACCGTACAAAAAGTCAAATTCCTATTCTCAAATTCCTGCCATCTTCCAGCAAACAAACAGGCCCTAATGTAGGGAAAAAGTGTGGAGATTAATATATATATTATTATTATAATTGTTTTGAATACAAGTGGCAAATTTAATGTTTTCATATTGACTGTGGCAAGGAATTTGTATGGGAATTATTTTCCCATACAAATTCCAAAGACCTGTAGGTCTCCATTTGCCCATTTCATTAGTTTTCTTTGACTTGATGAATTGCTATTTATTCTCTTCTTTATGGTTAAGTATTTTTTTTTTTGAGGATTTGAGTTTATTAATATGAGGCATAGTTGAACTAAAATTGATTTCTTTTCTAGCATTATAGTTATCTAAAGTAATACTTTAAAGATCTGAGTCTCAACTATTAGTCTCTCAAACAAATAACATAGCTAATTATCAATTGACTTTGCAAAGATAGCAGGTGAAAATAGAGATTTATTCTTTACTATGAATTCAAATAACAGTTCCATGCAATAATCAACCTTTAATCAACTTAGCAAGAATACATTAAAAGCATTCTTAAATCAACATTCTGTATTTTCCTATGATCATAAATATATCAAAGGAGAGATTATACATTCCCTCAAATCTTGATGCATACACTTGTTACAATACATGACTTGGAGAGTTATCTCCAATACAAACACAATAACAATAGCATTTGTGTTCAAGAGGATTCCATATTTCCTTACAAAACAATAATCACAAAATAAAAGTGTTACAACTCAAATATGAGTACATCTTCAAATCTTCACAAGGTTACATTTCCATCTAAGAAGACTTCATGGCTCCAAAATCCTGTAATAAAACACAATGCATAGGCCAAGGAGTGCTCACCTCCCAACCTAGGCTTCTATGAAGCCACCCCCAAGCTTGGGGAATCATCAAGAGACAAGGGAAAACACTCAAGCAAGCTCACAACACAAGGACATGAAGACATATCTACATGAAAACTCCCTCCCAAGTTTGTTACAAAGAGTCTCGTATGAACTCACATTGGGTGAAGGTGGAACTAAACCAAGAGGAGAAGCACATCTATTGATGGGAACTAAGCCATCACTTGGCTTCCTCATCAAATTTTCTTCTCTACAACACAACTCCACAAAAGAAATCCTTATGCCCCCATTCAACAAAATGTAAATAAAGATGGCTACATGGAGCCCATACTTCCATGTTCATCCCTCTCCATTCCAAGGAGAGACTCTACACTCTTGGATGTCCCAACAAAGCCCTTCACCCTCAAGGCTACTCTTCCCTCCCAAGGGTGAGTGTGGCCTTGAGAACTCCATCACAACACACTACAATTCACATGAAAACAAAGGAAAAGTTCAAGAGCAACATGAATACTTCACATTCACAATGCTATGAAAATCATGAACATATCAAGTTCAAGATTTCTCATAGCTTACAAAGAAGAACACTACATAAAAACATGAATCACAAAGAAATAACTCCATTACTACAACATACAAATTCACAACACAACACTACAAGAATCCATATTTTCATTATGCATACAACAACTATTATTCAAGAGAGCATTTTCTCTCAACATAAAAAGGAAAGAAAAAAAAAACTTCAACAACTAACAGAAGTGAACCACCAACCTTGATCCAATGCTAAAGGAAGATAGTTGAAGATGAGCTTTTCCCAATATCCAAGGTCCTCCAATTTGGCAAAAATCTCTAAATCTAGAGAGTGGGTGTCAACTTTTTCCAAAGGAAGAGGGCCCTCTAAAAAGGCCTCCACACACTCTCCTATGGATAAGGCTTGCATTCCTATTGGGTGGTCTTCCCAAAGGCCCTTACAAGGTTTCCAATTTTGGTCTCTTACAATGGTAAGCTAAAAAGGTGGAAAGAGGACTTCCTTCTAAGTGGGTGGTGATCTATCCAAAGCTTGGTCCCAAAAGTTGATTCTCGTCCATCTTGGGAAACCAACTTTTGGATGGGTCATTTGGTCAACCAAGGGTTATCCTTTGGTGAAAAATGACCCTTACCCTATGGTATAACAAGTGGGGTAACTAAAAATGGTCAAAACTCTCCCCTAGGTGCCTTTTTAACCTTCCAAAAGTGCAAGCAAAGTTCAAATTCGAAATTCAAGGATTAGACAACACTCTAAGCTCTCTAATCAAGTGGTCTTCATGGGTATCCTAAAGGTACCTTCCTAGGTTAGTGTTCAACCAATCCCCAAGTGGACATGTCATGGCCTCATGTACACACATGTGTCAAGTGACACAATTACAAAAAGACACTTCACATGCCATGAATATATCCACTTGGGCTCTCTCATCAAAAATAACATTCACAAATACATATAAATCAAAAACATTCATGCATCACACTTTACAAAATAAATACATCACAATGAGGTTATTGGCTTCTCACTAGAAGCAACCTTGGCTCAACAGATATTCACAATAGTTTCTGTGATGATTCCCCAAATTTCCATGGCCTACCTCCCTGCACACTCAATTCCAATATCAGTAGTCCAAGGAAATTAAAAATGAACATGTAAATACATAGCATTAGTAATCAAGTAATTCATCTGACAATTCATAAATTACATGAAATTTGATTATCCACAACATAATACTTAATTCAATTAAATTCAAACATAAACATCGCATACATTTATAATTCGATTGCAATTAAACATTATCAGCATGTCATATTCATTCATCTATACAACACATCGTGAAGTATTCAATTCTTCACTAAATTAAGTATGTAGCATATTGCATATCCAATTCAGTTGAAATTAAATGTCATCATGACACTCCTAAACTTCCCCTAAGTAATTAACATTTTGATTCATAATAGAAATCTCATCGTATCATATTCGAATCAAATCTCCATTTCCTAGTTACTTACATAAGAGTATAAAATCCATCACTTCATCCAACCTTCATAAATCAAAATACCATAATTTAGAATTCACATTTATATCATAAAATAGTCATTAATAATTCATCACCTAGTATTTAACCCAAAATGAAATACACACCTCAACCTAATCCATTTCTTGATTTCATTTTCCTAACAACTCCTATCGACATAAATTCCCTAATTGCTCAACACAGTATTTCATCTAGATCAATCATCATTATGTCAGTCATAGTGTATCATACAGTCAACATTGTGAGTAAAGAAAGCATCATAAAATGTAGTGTATTCTCATCTACTATAATCTAATCTCTGACCCTAAGGAGTAAAATTGACTAACTAGTCAAAACATCCAGCCAATTACTAGGTCTACCATAATGATAATGTAAAAGCTATGATGGGTCTAGAGTGAGGC
Source organism: Chamaecyparis obtusa (assembly GCA_027943335.1). Classification (NCBI taxonomy): domain Eukaryota; kingdom Viridiplantae; phylum Streptophyta; class Pinopsida; order Cupressales; family Cupressaceae; genus Chamaecyparis; species Chamaecyparis obtusa. The sequence goes on along the minus strand of BSBK01004288.1, from coordinate 368,649 downwards.
CTCACACATGAAACATATCTCATTTTTATACTTCTCCACAAGAGACTGTGGGATCCTTGATCTGCTAGACATCAAATTCTGAAATGATTTAATTACCAACACTGCAGTTTCATTCACTGTATCAATAGCATGCCTCCTATACACTTGGTTAATCCTTTCCATTATAGGTTGGCCACCATTCCAGTCATTTCCAATGGTGAATGGAAATCTTCTCAATAAATGAAAGAACATATAAGTGATTAAAGATGAGAATCTAAATTGTGAATACTTAGTCTTCTTTATCTTTTCCAAATTCTCAAACAATTGAATTCTCAAAATCTCACACATGTCAACTTGTACTTTATCAACACACATCAAATGAGTTGCATGTATCAATCTAGTTACCATGTCATCCTCTCTCAATTTAGCAGAAAACTTAGTTGTTAGGATCTTACACAAGTATCTGACATCATCTTGTTGTATCTTTCTAATTACAATTCCTCTGCCATTGTAGGATGAATTTGTGTTGTCTATGACTATTTTCCTCATGTTTTTCTCATTCAAAGGAATGGCTCCAATTTTAGATAGTCCAGTTACCTCATGAATTAAGTCAGCTATGATATCTATCACTCTTTCATCTAACCAAAACATTCCATTGTGAATTTTGCTTAGGATTATCTTGGTACATTCTTCATTATCAAATTAATACTGCAAAGCATACTTAAAGATCTCATTATCTTTCAAATGCTCAAACCCTACTTTCAATGACATGTCTTGATTATAGATCTTCTAATATTCCTCTGTGAAATCACTCTCACTAATAGTCTCTAGTTTACATCCCAGATAACTTCTAACATTCTCTAGATGTAAAACTTCATCTGGTACGAATGATAAAGCTAACCTAGGATCATCTTCCAAGGGTTCTACTAGTTCCTTTTTTATTTTAGGTATATTATTATCTCTAACAATGTTAATCAAATAAATATCCATGATTTCCTCTAATTCCTTAACTGATTTAAAGATCTGCCAAGTAAAATACCTCGATTTCATGATTTAGGGCTTGCCTAGATTCGACACAAAAATTCTTCACCAAATCCTTCCAAAACACTTCCAATCACTGCTCTTTGATCTCCTTAACACTTGTATTTTCTTTGATGATCAAATGATACCGTTCATGACCTTTTATTATTTCACTCTCACTTAGATCTAACATCACATTCAATTCTTTTTCCGCTTCTTTCCAAAATGTTGATTATGTTAACCTCCAAAACTTAAAACTTCTTGTGATCTCGCAAAACATAATATTTTTCTTTGCACTCTTAGCCATAGCATTAGAAAATCATATAATATCTTTCATTAACTGCACAAGACTCAATTAATCATATATCAAATTCTACACCAATCTAAGTTCCTATTCCACTGTAATTTTCATGAATTAAGTACTTTGAGATGGGTCAGGTAAAGATTCATTCTTACCCTTTAATACTTCACCTTTCTGATTGCCTTCAGTGTTGAATATGTGTCCCTGATCTATGCTTTTAACAAACTTCACTTCATCTAAGTTACTACAACATCCTTTCTCACTGTTTCTTGCATCTTCATTTCTTCTTACATGACTTCTAGGGTTAGGATTGTTATGAAAAACTCTATTGTTCATTCTCCAAAACCTTTATGTGTGTCCAATCTTGTTACATATCTAACAAACTATTCCATTGTTTCCATATCTTGGTCTAGGCTAATTGATCTGTGATCTGCAATTTCTAGCAATGTGTCCAACCTTCTTGCATCTATAACATACTACTCAATTTCTTCTATTCATATCTTCAGTAGGTTTCTTATTTGCATGGTTAATATTTCTAAACATTCTACTACTATTGTTATTCTCAACAAATTTAGGTTTTCTACATTCAATAGCTCTATGTCCAAAACCATGACAATTATAACAATAACCATTAAGAGGTTTAAATTTCTTACCTTTGCAATCTCTCTTCATATGACCAATAGTATTACAAGAAAAACATCTACCTTTGAATTCTCTTTGCATACCTCTAGGTGATTCCTCTTGCTTAGGTAGTTCTTCTTCCTTAGGTGTATCTTCATATTTGTTAATCTCATTAGACTTATTCTCAATCTTTTCATATTTGTTTTTGATAAGATATTTGTTCATCAATCTTCTCGTTTGTTGAATATAGTCTTTCAAGCTACTGCTTAGATTGAGTTAGTTCTCCTTTCACAATTGTATTGTATTTCTCAAGTTCAACATACTATAAATTGACTTTCTGAAGTTTAGATGTTACTTTACCAAGTTTAGATTTTAGCCCTTCATTTTAAAGCTTAAGATTTTCATTCTCAAATTTCAGATTTGCTTCATTCTTTCCATTTCCATCTTTCAGATTTAGCTTTAGATTTTCTATCTTCAGTTCATCTTTAAGGATCTCATTTTCTTTTTCTAAGTTTTCATCATAATCTTCATTGTGAATTTTGGATTCCTTTTCAGATTTCAGATCTTCCAATTTGTTTTTCAGTTTCTCAATGAGGTTCTTTGCATCATCATATTTTCCTTTCAGAGTATCTCTTTCCTCAGTAAGCATATCAATCTATTTAAGAGCTTCTTCAAGATTCTTCTATAGTTGATCCATATCCATAGAGATCTTACTCAAGCTGCTAGGCTTTCCTTGAATGATTCTTTTTTGAGTAACTAAGCTCTGACACCAATTGTTAGAAATAGGGAGTACTGAGGGGGGTGGGGGTGAATCAATATTCTACAAACTTTTACTTTTTCCCAATTATGGATATAATAGATTATCTTAACGCATGCATAACATAGAAAGCTAAACAACATGCATAGCAATAAAACTAAAGAACTCATAACACATTATTTTTTCTCGAGGAAACCCTGGCCAAGGGAAAACCGTGGTGGGGATGGTACCCACAAAGATCCACTAATCAAAAGTATCATGTTAAGGATGTTGACCCTGTTAGGAGTCTATTACATGCATATAGTGTCTCAGTCTTGATTAAGGGACTATAGGCCTTGTTATAAGCCTCAACCCTGTTAGGAGTTGGCAGTACAAAATGTGATTACCAGATGAGCCCACTACCCAAACAAGTAATATAAAATATTCACTGATTAAAAAAATAGGTCAAGGTACATAACCTTATACTTCTTGCATCAATATCTCTTCGCTACTCTTCACTTTCTCTATTACATTCACATGTTCATTACTCACTTTTTACATTACATTTTTACATACCTTTATAAAAGTTATTAAGATTAATAACTTTCCAGTCAGTTATCATATTAAAAAATAGCTTTATCCAAGGGTTAAAATATATGATTTCATCCCTTTATATTGTTAAGTTATTATTTTGATAAACAAAATAATCCCTTAACTCTTTATCAATTCTATCTTCATATTCTGTCTGGTTGGCTCAACAATGTCTTTAGTAAAACTGTCATTACTTATTCTGTACATACTGTAATGACTTGTGCTCTGAGGTGAGTCTTCAATAGTCACCATAGAGTCTATGTTCAAGTGTGCAAGCACTGAACTTGTGCCAATCAACATCACAAATGAAAACTATCATTAGGTTCACTAGCAAAAACACACTGTCTCATACTCAGACAATTTGCATTGCACTCTGACATACTAGCTCTCTGACCTGTGCAATCTTCATGTAGATCATATCTTTCCATAATGAAAACATCTATGTAACCAAATTAGCCAAATTTCCAACACACTACATTGGCTAAAAGAGTAAAAGAATTGGCTAGTGGATCAGGAAAAAGGTAGAAGACTATGTTTTCTCCCATGGATACAAAAAGGACATGAAGAAGAATCAACACCCATAAATAAAATGAGAGGTCAAGTTCTAATTAAATCTCAAGGATAAGAAGAGGAAGGCAACAACAAAAATAAACAATGGAAACCCAAGATTGAGAAAGTGAATCCTTTGATCATTAATGAAGGATATTTCACAAAGTTAAATATATACTATCATATGTAAAATAATTATGAGAAACTGAATCTTGAGAATGTAGTTGTCAGGCACATGATCCTTGTTGAAAATAAATTTGAGAATATTAAAGATAAGATACCAAATGATCTTTATGAGAAACTGATTAACATGAACAAGACATAAATAGAAGAGGATAAAGGTATAAGAGAAAGAATTATGAGAAAAAATTGAGTAATCAAAGATGAAGAACATTTCAAAGAGATAATGAAGAGTCTCACCACTCATTTGAGAAGGAGATGAAGAACACTTCTAATTGTGGGAGGTAATTATGAGGAAGTTAACAAGGAAACCAAGGAAGCAGTTGTGAAATTGATGATGTAGTACCTCATCCCTAGTTCGATTTTATAAATGTTATGATTATTTTAGGATGATAGATTATATGTTAGGAGATCATTGATGCTTATGATTTTACTAATCCCATACTTGCATGTGTATGGTCGATGTGTTTATTTTATATTTATGTTTGACGTGCCTGATGTGGTTGAGGGACAGAGTCATAGTTACTTGCTTGCGAGATCCACACGATCAGTCGATCCCTGCCATTTTCTGTTATATATTATTGTATGTACATGATTCATCTTGTGATGACAAGTTTGTAGGTACAAGGCATTGTCTTCCCTGAATTGGCAGGAGTGAGCGTGCCCACAAACATTCGTCTCAATGGTAAAGAGGGGAGATAATACATAGATCCAAAACCCTAACCCTAACCTAAGCCAAATTGTCCTAGGAATCGACAAGTGTCTATTTGACTACCCTACCCAATTTCACCTAGTTGGTATGAATTTGTGGATCCTATTCTTGAGTCTGTGCATGGTTTCAGTTTACTTAATTTTATTGTGCTTGATTCAATTGATTCATGATTATTTAGGTGATTTTATATGATTATCAATGTTAGGATTATAGTTGAATTTAATGATTTAATTATGTTCCTGTGTTTAATTTGAAAAATTGTCTAAAGTCAATTATTTGATTAATTGGAATTAATTGATTATTTAATTGAAATTAGGATTAATTATGTTTGAATGTATGATTAAATAATTTAGATTTTAATTATTAACATGTGCTTAATTGGGAAATGATTTGAATTATGCTTGCATATTTTATTAAATGATTAAATAATTAATTGCATGAATTTGTGATGCATTAAGTATTTAATTTATTTAATAAATGAATTTAAATTATAACATGTGCAAATTGGAAAAAGGAGTTTGTTTTCAAAAAGACAAGTTGAGTTGTGCATTTAAAAGATATTTTTAATTAATTAATTTTATTAACTTTCAATTTTGGAATTGGAGTTGGATTAGGAGTTGTCTTATGAGTCATTTTCTAATTTGGAGATGACTGTGAGTGAGCTTTTGAGTTGTCTTTTGGGATTGCTTGATTTTGGGAATTGAATTCCTATTAGGAGATTATTGCATTCATTTTTTAGAGAGACAGGTTTTGGAAAAGATTTTTTGGGAGAGCTTGTGTGCTTGGTATTTTGGAGATTTATGGATTGTTGTGGCTGCATGTTGATTGGAGTTTCTTTGTGCATCTGGATCGGAGACTTGTTTGCAACATAGCTTTTAGATCTGCAGGTTGGGTTTGATTTTGGAGAGAATTCTATTTTTAGATCTACAAGGGTTTCCATTTTATTTCATTTCTGGCATTGGATCTGAGGTAGGCATTGGATTTACCTATTAGATCTATTTTTACAATTATTATCTTTTTGTGTTTGTATAGATTTTTGTGTATTTCATTAAGTAGATCTGTGTATATCTTAGATCTGGGTATTTGGAAAATCCTATTTAGCTGATTTTTACATTTTATCAAATCTTAGTATTGCGTCGTTATGCTGGCAAAATTTTGTTAATTAATTCTTTATAGATTACTTAGAAATCAATAAATTAGATCTGGCCTAAAGTTAAACTATAGGGTTGAATTAAATAATCTCCTATTGGTACAAACCAATTTGGTATTAAAAGATTCAATTTTGGTAGAAATATTCAACCTGGAAAATTAAATATCCTCTTTCTGTCTCTTTTCACTTTTGAAATTAAAATTACACAGTCCTTTTTAAAAGGGCCAAAATCATATGAGTATTAGAAAAGAAAATATTCCCTTAAAGAAAATACTCTTTGGTTAAAATGTCCTCTGGTTGAAAACAAAATCTGAAAAGTCAACATCTTTTGGAAATGCCTGTGATAACTGTTTATTTTGCTTTTTCGGAAGTTTGTTATTAAAAAAACAATATTTAATCCTAGTCAATAAAGTGAGCAATAGTTTTATTAAAAGGAAAATATTATTAAACCTTAAAAAAAATGAAATGACAAAAAATGCTTTGGCAAAAGAGTTGTTTTAATTTTAGAATTTATTGAAATTTTAATAAAAGAAAATTTAATATTTATTAAGGTGGGCAGGGACCACCTGTCCCCTACCCACCCTCGGCTGCCATGACAGGCATAGCCTGTCGATAGTAACTGGGGGTACCATGCGGCATGTCGGCCACAGTGCCCTTGCTGCCGTGAGCTTAGGGAATGGGGCGTGGAACCTGCAGGGTCCCCCCAACACTTTATTTTATTATTTTATTATTATTTTATTATTATTATTATTATTATTATTATTATTATTATTATTATTATTATTATTATTATTATTATTATTATTATTATTATTATTAATTGTAATTTATGTAAATTATAATATGTTAATTTTAGTTTATTTAAATTTTTAATTATTGTATTAAATTAAATTAATTTTATTAAATTAGTTTAGTTTTTGTTATTTTGTTTTAAATTTATTTAATTAAATTTAGTTTAATTAAATTAATTATATTGTTATTATCATTTAAACTTGTAGATTATTTGGGCATAAATAATTGTTTTAATTAAATCAATTTTATATGTCTTGTTTATTAAGTTTTATTTTATCAATTCATTAAAATTGGTTTGTTTTAAAAGATTGTCAATTATAGGTAAGAAATATTTTGTTAATTATTTTAGATTGAATGGAATTATGTTTTTATTTCTTTTAAAAACAATTTTCTTACTATGGCATATGGATTTAATAGAATATTAGATTTAATTAATTGGAAATTGATCTAGACGACTGTAGAACATCTTACTTTATTAGAAACAATTATTTTCTAAATGCTTATGTATACATAAAGATTGGCATTTTTATTCTATTAAATTCCTAGAATGTTAATAGGAAACTTTTCTTTTGTTAGTAACATTAATATGATTATTTTGTCAAGATTCTCCTATCATTATTATGTGATCTATATTCTGTCTGGATCATGTTCATTATGAAGTTTCGGTGCTTGTAGTTTATGTTCATTTCTCTTAATTGTGCGTGTTGGCTTCTCATTTCTGAACTATATTCTTATGCATTGTGGATATCGAGCATTAGAATGACCTAGGGTAAACAGAGGCAAGGATCTTTGTCAGTTGGATTTGTTTTCAACATCATGTTTGTTGTGTGTGAGTATTCTGATTTATCATTCCTGATTCGACCTTATGGGTCTTGTTTGTTATAATATTTTTTGGGTATCTTCATAATCATTTCAGTTTCTATGTGTGAAACTACATCTAAGATTACCCAGTTGTATACCTGTTGGATATTTATGTGATTGTGAGCCTAGGGGAGGTTGACTAGGTGCATCTTAGGGGAGTGGCTTACAATAGGGGCCGGGACCCAAAGTGGTCAGTACCTGGGTAACCTATCGTAAGTTATGTAATTAAGTGATAATATAGTAATTAAAATGTGTAGAGATCATTAAAAAGATAATATAGAGTATGGTTATGATTATAATTCCTCATATTTGATAGAGAGTATTCTAATCCCACATGGATTGTATTGAGGGTCTGGGGCCCAAAGTGGCCAGTCTAGGGTAACTCAATGCTTGAGGGTCCAGGGTCCAGAGTGACCAGTCTAGGGTAACTCAAGTAGATAGGCATGTGATGACACCCCCATAGCATCTAGCCTAGACCATCTCCTGAGTTTTTGTTTATGCCTCTGGAATAGTGTGTCTTACCTTTCACTTTATTGTTGTGTACCTTGAGTAGAGAGCTTTCAGGATTCCTTGCTCAGTGGTTTTATCCTTGTTTGGTTTTGGTCATCTGATTGGGGTTTGTGGTTATCTCCTCAGCACAGTGGGGTAGACCTTTGTGGTTCTACATGGATGGGTGGTAGTGATTCTTTACCATTTGAGATTCGACGTCCTGGTGCCAGTGCTATTGGTACTTCTGTAGTGGGATGCCCTTATGTTTCTTCATTGATTCTTCATTATTAATTTCTTATCATACCTTCATTTATGTAGTCCTATATTAGAGTATCGCATGTGATACCTAGTATGGACATTGTACTTCTTTGTTAGATTTATTATTACATACCCTGCGACATGTGCAGTGGATGTCAATGTATTAGTTATCATGGATGTCCATGAGGTTTGTAATTATTGATGTAAGTTGTAATTGTATCATTTATGATATGGAATCTTTTGTCATCTTTCTTTAGTTGTATTTTGTTCTTAATTAATTCTACGTCATGGAACCCTCAGGATTTGTAATCCATTTTGGATGTTGGTTTAATGTGAGTTAATGGTAATTGATTCCACACTGTTGTTTATTGTGTATGTTAACTTTAAAAAAAAAAATGTTCACCAAACTTAGTAGCAAGTTATAGGTTAACTTCTCTTGAGTTCCCTGGCGGGGTGTTATAGATGACTTCAGTACCAGGAGAAGCATTAAGTGAATCTAAATAGGACACTCAAACAATAGAAGTAGTTTCACAGATGAAAGAGACACCACTTCAGAAAGAAACCCTAGTTCCTCCACCTACCATACTTATTGATGATGAAATAATTCATGTAGAAGGAACTAGCATCGCCATTGATAGAGAAGAAGATCCCTTCAAAGATCAAGGAGAGGATAAGAAAGAGGAAATAAAGGCATCAGAGGAGACAAAAATAGAAGTCACTAAACAAGCAGTGCAAGAGGAACAAAGTAAAGGTAAAGAGGTAAAGCCTAAAAAGATTATACCTCAACACATTCAAATAGTCACACCATAGAAGGTCACAACAACAAGTTCATCAAAGTGACCCACTGAGTTAGTATTAGAAAATTTAGGAGTTGGAGTTGATGACGATGATCAAATAGAGTTGATATCATCCCAGAATAAGATAGTTGGAAAGAACAAGAAAGTAAAGAGCCTAGAAGGATCACTACTTGAGGTAAAAAATAAGCTTCAAGGTGTTATATCTACTCAAGTTACTGAATTTGATTTGTAATTTAAAGAAAGAGAGGTAATTAAATATTTTGATAGTGAGTTCACTACTTTATCTAACATTGTATCAGTGAAAGCACAAACACTTCATGATGTACAATTATTCCAAACCACTTGTCAAAATATCATGAATGATCTAGAAAACCTTGACATTTGCATTAAGGAGTTGAGAAAATGTTTAGAGAGATGAAGAGAATTGTATAGTCAGTGTGCTCTATCACACAATCATATCTCAGATATTGTAGAGAAGTTGAAGAATAAAGAAGAATAACAAAAAGTCATAGTGAATGAGCTACAAGATCCTAGCATGAAAATCAATGATACTTAGAAGAGAGTGAGAAAAATACATGATGAGATAAGAATATTAGAAAATTAAAAGGAAACAAAGTTGAAAAGGTTTTCATTACATAGAAAGCACCTAACCTTGAAAATCAGTAATGTGTAGAATCAACTCAAAGAATTTATTTCATCAAAGATATCATATCATAAATTTTCCTATCCAAATCCTAAATTAGTTGACATATAATCCTAAGGGCTATATATACTACTTACTATATTAGATTTTGTCAAGATTATATGGGATAAGAAAATTGAAAACTTGAGGTATATCAAAAAATTTGAGATATATATATATATATATATACATACATATTTTCACACCTTTTTCATTGTTGTCAAAGGGAGAGAAATACAGTATGAGAAAATTGCTTATATGTATATGTTGGATATTTCTAATGCATTGGACAGATGGTTGATACATTTAATATGTTTAATCACTATGTTGAGTGATACTGGAGTTGTTTCCATTGTCATTAGTTTTTTGTCACTGATGTGAAAATATGTTTATGTCAAGAGAATAGGATGGTTACTACAGTGTACGGACACTGTATGGATGTTTTAGATTATGAAAAGTTAGATGAGAGTTCAAGAATATGTTGTGATATTATATCCAAGATCACATCATGTAATGTTTCATATTGGATGAGTTACAAATATTTTTGTGAAGACTCGTTATTGCACTGTGATAGTGGAAGTTGATAGAGTGAATCTTTGTGTTTCTGGTATATCTTATAGAAGGTATGGATTCAGTGTATGTTAGCTTGAGGGATGACATATAGGGTATTGAAGAATATTCTATGGTTAGCGCAAGTCATTAAAAGCTGGAGGATGTCAACTATGGCATGTGTTCTAGAGAAGATTTATTTGGGAGCTGACTTCAGAGATGTAGCATGCATTTTGGTTGGCAAATGTAAATTAAGGATTTTGATCCTTAATTGTTGCATTGTAATCATTGTATACTTGTTTTAGATATAGTGTGTATATTAGAAAGGGTCTATGTAGTTATTTGTATATTAGGAAACCCTAATCGACCGACTTGATCATGTAGAATATAATAGGGTACATATGTAATATCTTGTCTTTGGAAAAGATATGAATGAGATGTATGAGATGTGAAAGAGGATTGTGAAAGATTCAAGATTGCACCTATTTAATGTAGAGAAAAGAGTTGTGTGTACTTCATTGGTACTGATCAAGCAATTACAGTTGTTGTTAGACACTTCACAAGGATTGTGTATTTCCTCATATACACTTGTGTTGCAAACAGTGTGTTATGAAGGTGGACTTAACCTTCTTTGGGTAGTGAGCCTACCCTTTTCTTTTCCTCCTAATAGGGTTTGTCCTCTAACAAGGACTATGTATGGTAATTCTTTAATCAACTCCTAATAGGGCTAGATATTCTAACAAGGATACTATACTCTCAGTACATCATTTGTGGGTGCTAATTCCCACTAGGGTTTTTACCTTTAACAGGGTTTCCCTGACACCAAAATATTGTGTTATTGTGTTGGCATTCATTGTGTTCATTGGATCCGATATTTGTGCTATTCAAAGTTTAAAGTTTAATATTTTGTCATACAACTAATTCACCCCCCCTCTCAGTTTTATTGTGGACTGTTATTCTTAACAATTGGTATCAAAGATTCTGGTCCTTAGAGATAAATATTAATAGCTTGAGGTGATCTTGGAAATGACATTCTATAGGAAGGATAGTCTAAAATTTGATCCTGAAAATGTTGACAGTTGGAAAAACATGATGTAAACTCATTTTCTATGTTTGGGCATCGACTACTGGATGATTACAAAGAATCAGGTAGCTATGAAGGCTAAGCATGAATTGTCAAAAGCTACTGATGATGAGATGAAGGTATTTTCATATAACATGGTCACAAGGGAAGCATTGATCAACGCACTCTTTGAAGGAGAATTTATTGAGGTTAAAGATCTAGATTCGGCACACAAGATTTGGGAAAGATTAGAAGCACTATATGAAGGAAATAAGTATACCAAGAAAGAAAAGTTACATAACTAGAAGACAAAAATGGAGAAGCTACAAATGAAGGATGATGAAAGCATTAGGGCTTATGTTCAAAGGGTTACAGAGGTTGTGGTTGGAATCAAAAATTGTGGAGGAACTTATGATGAAGAAGAAGTCATTGAGAATATCCTTAGGTCTTTGACACCTTCTTACAAGATTAATGCTCTAACTATACAAGAAACTATACCTTTAACTCTGAACTTTAGTAGAGAGATGTTGATTGCAAAGCTAACTACCTTTGAAGCTGCATAAATGGGAGATATTATACCTAAAGTTGAATCTGCATTTAAGTCATCTAGACAAAAAGAGATGATGTATGCACTTTCGAGCACTAGTAGTGAGAACCTAAAAGAATAGCTTGGTGAATATGTTGAGGAATGAGAACAGATACAAGAAGAGGAAAGAAAGATGAATGAAACTGTTGCACTGATTGCTAGAAGAGAAAAGAGAGGTAAGGGTAAATTTGAAGGAAAGTTACTTTTGAAATGTTTTTCATGTAATAAGGTAGTTCATTTTGCATCTAACTATCCTACAAGAGTTCCTAAGCACAAGCCTAAGTTTTTCAAGTCTAATTATTCAAAGGATAAGGAATGTTATTATGCTAGTGAAGGTATTTCTGATGATGATGATTTAGATTATGAGGAGATTGGATTTATTGCTATTAAAGTTAAAAAACCAGTGCATGAGGAAAAATCTTTAGTATCACACATTGATAAGAAATATGAATGGATTATAGATAGTGGTTGTTTACATCATATGTCTAGACACAAAAACAAGTTTGTTAAATTAGTAAAGTATGATGGTGGTGTTGTGAGATTCGGAGACAATCTTCCTAAACCTATCTTAGGAGTAGGATCTATTACTCTAGATGGAAATATTAATATTGATAATGTACTACTTGTTGATGGACTTAAGAATAACTTTTTGAGTGTTGGACATCTTATGGAAAAAGAGTTTTAATTATAATTCAATGATGGTAAATATTTTATCAGAAGTAAGGTAGCAAAGTTGATTGTAACTGGTACTAAATCTAGAGGTAATGTATTTGAACTAAATACATATGGAGCCTCTTGTTTTGTTGCAAAGGTAGATGATAATTGGTTATGACACAAAAGGTTTTTTCATGTTAACTTTGATAAAATTGTGAAGGCAAGTTTGACTAATGCAATAAGAGATCTACTGAAGATTGTGAAACTATCTAACACTATATGCAAAGAATGTGTTATGGGAAAGAAGACTAGATGCAGTTACAAAAGTAAAGCAGATACATATAAAGGAAAGTTGGATCTAGTACATACAGACCTATGTGGACCTACAAGGATAAGATCATACTATGGTGACATCATACTTTTTGTTGATGAATTTTCTAGAATGATGTGGGTTACTTGTTTGAAAGAGAAATCAGAAGAATTTGATAAATTCAAGTTATCCAAAGAAAAAGTAGAGAATGAGTCAGGCTTAAAGATAAAATATTTGAGTTCAGACATAGGTAGAGATTTTACTTCATACTTATTCAATTCATACTACAAAGATCATGGAATACAAAGAGATACATCTACTCCTAGGACTCCATAGTAGAATGGGATAGAAGAGTGAAGAAATATGCCTATACTTGATGCTTCTAGGACAACGTTGCTTGAAGGAAATGTATCTCATATACATTGGAGAGAAGTTGTTGGTACAATGGTGTAAAATTTAAACATAATTAAAATTAGAGAAGGTACAAGTAAGACCCCTTAAGAACTGTGGTTTGATCATACTCCTACTGTAAAATATTTAAGAATATTTGGTAGTAAGTGTTATATTAAGAGAGATGATGAAATAGGGAAATTTCATGGTAGAAGTGAGGAAGGAATTTTCCTTGGTTATTATACAAAGAGAAAGGATTATAAATGTTTCAAATTGAGATTAAGAAAGATGATTGAACGTAACAATGTGAAGATAGAAGAGAAGTTTCAGATATAAGAGGGAATGTATGACTATAATAAGATTACAGAAATTAATGATGCTATTGGTACATAAGAAGAACTTGTTGAGGTTGAATGCAAAAATGAGACTTGTGATGATGATAAAAATGAGGCAACTGAGGTTCCTAAGACTCAGGTATGTAAAGAAAGACCATCCTGAAAAGAAAATTATTGGTAATACAAATCAAGGAGTAATGACTATATCAAAGGTTCAAGAAGAAATTTGTTTGATTTGTCAAGTTGAACCAAAGACTACATATGAAGATTGTAGAGATGAATCTTAGATAAATGCAATGAAGGAAGAGTTAGATTAGATAAAGAAAAATAAAAATTGGTAATTTGTTCCTAGACCTAAAGACAAAAATGTAAGAGGAACTAAATGGGTTTTCAGAAACAAAATGAATGAAGAAGGAACTGTTGTAAGGAAGAAAGAAAGACTTGTATGTAAAGTTTATTCACAATAAGAAGGAATATATTTTGAAGAAACATTTACTCCTATTGCTAGAATAGAGGCTGTGAGATTATTCTTGGCTTATGCTACACATAAAGAATTCAAGGCATATCAGATGGATGTGAAATCTGCATTCTTGAATGGGGATCTTAAAGAATGATATATAGAAAAACTTAATGGATTTACTCTATCTGAAGATGGAGACATGGTATGCAAGTTGAAGAAGGCATTATATGGACTAAAACAAGATCCAAGGGCTTGGTATGCAAGGTTAGACAAATACTTACTTTGCCTTGGGTTCAGAAAAGGTAATGATGATAGTAATTTATATTTAAGAACTAGTGAAGATGAAGTTTTGATAATATAAGTTTTTGTTGACGATATTATCTTTGGAGGAAATGATGAATTGTGTAAGAAGTTTTCTAAAGAGATGAAAAATGAATTTGAAATGTCCATGATAGGTGAAATGAAATTCTTTCTACGACTACAAATAATTTAGAACAAGAATGGCATTTTTATTTCTCAGACTAAGTATCTTAAAGAAATCTTCAAAAAGTTTGGAATGGAAGATTGTAAACCAGTTGGTACACCCATGGTGACTGGTAATAAACTATCAAGTAATGTTGAGACTCAATTTTTTTTTAGACCAAGTACAGATCAATAGTTGGTCGATTACAATATCTGACTCATACCAGAACGGATATTGCTAATGCTATTGGAATTGTGTCTCGATATCAGGTAGAACCAAAAGAGACACAACTAGTAGCTGTGAAAAGGATATTCAAATATTTGAAAGGGACAATTCAATATGGCTTATGGTATGATAGGAATGATACCTTTGAAATTCATGCTTATAATGATGCTAATTGGGTAGGAAATATTGATAATAGGAAGAGTACTAGTGGTGGTGCATTTTTCCTTGGGAAAAATTTGGTTTCATGGATAAGTAAGAAGAAAGATTGTATAGCTCAATCTACTAGAGAATTAGAGTATGTTGTTGCTGCTACTAACTACACTCAAATTGTTTGGATGAGACAAATGATGAAAGGCATTGGAATAACTTTTGATGAGCCAATGGTTATCCATTGTGATAAAACTAGTATAGTGAATATGTCAAAGAACCCGGTGATGCATTCTAAAACTAAACATATTTATATCAAGTATCACTTCTTGAGAGACAAGGTAAAAAAAAAGGAGATAAAGTTGGAGTATATTAGAAAAAAGGAACAAATTGCAGATATATTTACAAAGTCATTGCCAAAATATACCTTTGAATATCTCAAAGGTATGCTTGGGGTTCATGCCCCTCCTAGTTAGAATTAAATAATGTAGGGATGCATCAATTTAGAGGTTTCCAGAGCCTTATCATATTCTAGACTTGATGTAGGGATCTACTCCTTAGGGGGAGTGATCGTTGAAGAGATTTGAGAAGAAAAATTGATGACTTATGGTACCCTTTCCTATTGTTGTCAAAGTGAGACAATTTGATGCAGGAGAATCTCGGGTCCTTGGAAATCCTGTGTCACCAAAAATATATTTCAGTTTGTCTATTTTTCTCGGCCCATGGTTTGACCGAGTTGGTCAGTAGTTGGTCAGCTATCTCCTGGGTGGTCAATTGTTTTACTGGTGCTCAGTGATGCTTGTCTATTGCTCGGTCATCCTTTCTTATCGAGTAGTTGATTTTGAGTTTTTGTTGAGGCTAACTTGTGCATTGATTATGGGTCACAAATTTAATGTTGGTATCCATCATTGGGAAGCATGTGGTCCCATATCTGATCATTCCTTCTACTAATTTTGGATATGAAGGCCGACTCAGTTCGGTAGCCTCTTGTATAAGTATAGTTGTTTGGTTAGAGTTTAGGGGGTCATTTTTTTGATAGAAGATAGAAGATAGTAGAATCAAGATTGTTGGTAGCTCCTCACATGTTTGAGGAGTTTTTTATATCATTGTAATATTTGGCCCTAATCAAGAAGGCCTTACAACCCAACATGTATGAACCAATTTGAATGAAGTTAATAACATCAATGATCGTGCTTTCTCTCTCTCTCTCACTATGTTGTTGTTGCTTCTGCAAGTTGTTGGGTAGGGTTGGATTTGTAGGATGCACCATCATTTGGCCCCTCATCTCCCTCCCCTTGTGTCACATTTTCTATGATAAAATCCCTACTATATGGGGAGATTGTATGGAGGTGTACTATGAGAGTACTGTTTGGTTACAAAACATTGGATTGATAAAACTTTAGGTTAATGGATTTTCCCATATAGTGACATTAATGCCAAAGGGGGAGATTGTTGGATATTGATAATGCATTGGGGAGATGGTTGATACATTTAATATATTTAATCACTACGTTGATTGATACTAGAGCTGCTGCCATTGTCATTAGTGTTTTGCCATTGATGTCAACATATGTTTCTGTGAATGGATGAAAGAATATGTTGACATCAAAGATCACATGTGAGAACAAGATCACATCATGTAATGTTGCATATTGGCTGAGTTATAGATGTTTTGGTGAAGACTGGTTACTAGATTGTGACAGTGGAAGTTGGCAAAGTGAGTTTCTGTGTTTCTATTATATCCTACAGAAGGTATGGATTTAGTGTATGTGAGCTTGAGGGATGATAGAAAAGGTACTGAAGAATTTTCTTTAGATAGTACAAGTCACAAAAAGTTGGATGACATCATCTATGGCGTGTGTTCTGGAGAAGACTTATTTGGGAGCTGACTTTAGAGATGTAGCCTGCATTTTGGTTGGAAAATGTAAATTAAGGATGTCGATCCTTAATTTTTGTAATGTAATCATTGTATACTTTTTTTAGATATTGTGTGTATTGTAGCAAGGGTCTATGTAATTATTTGTATATTAGGAAAGCCTAATCGGCTGATCTGATCTTGTAGAATATAATAGGTTATATATGTAAGATATTTTCTTTGGAAAATATATGGATGATATGTATGTGATGTGAAAGAGGATTATGAAATCTGTGAGCTTGTACTAACTAGATGTAGAGAAAAAAATTGTGTGTACTTCATTGGAACTGATCAAGCAAATATAGTTGATGTTAGATAGTTCACAAGGATTGTGTATTTCCTCATATACACTTGTGTTGCAAATAGAGTTCTCTTAAGGTGGACTTAACCTTCTTTGGGAAGTGAGCCTAGGAAATGAGCCTACCCTTTTCTTTGACTCATAATAGGGTCTTTTTTCTAACAAGGACTATGTACTATAATGTTTTAATCAGCTCCTAACAGGATTAGATCTTCTAACAATGATACTATACTCTCAGTACATCATTTGTGGGTGCTAATTCCCACTTGATTTTTTACCTTTAATAGGATTTCCCTGACACCAAAATTTTGTGTTATTGTGTTCGAATTCATTGTGTTCATTGGATATGATATTTTTTCTATTCAAAGTTTACAATTTAATATTTTGTCATACAACTGATTCACCCCCTCTCTTAGTTGTATTGTGGATTGTTATTCCTAACAGTATAACTTATAGATATATGTGAAATAGCATATAGTATAATAAAAGGGTGAGTATCCCTATGGTGGAATAAGCAGACATGTATGATCCATAGAATTTTTCAAATCTTGTAATGACCATGTAACACACTTGCAAAATGTTGCAAGTTTGTTTTTAAAATTTTTGTTGTAACTTTTTGGGACTTAGCCAATTTTCCCATATGTTTCTACCAATGAAAAAGGGGGAGATGTCAAAAATTTGGTTGAGTAGGATATCATGATGTTTTCATTATGGAAACATATATTTAGTAGTAAGAAAGCATAAACCAAGGAGGAAGTTCAGGATGAGAACTTAAGAAAATTATCTAAGTATAATAGTGTTTATCTATCTACATAGAGACTATTTTGATTAGAAAATTTCATAGAAGTACTTTTAGTGCATGTGCACTTGAACATAATTTTTTTAAGGTATGATGAAGCTACATCTAAGAGTTCAAGACTGTACGACATGAACAAACAAAGATATTAATTATTTACAAAAATAGTGTTGAGCCGACTAGAACATAGAAGTGATTAGTAAATGATTATTTTGGGTTAAGAGATTTTTTTTTTTTATCAAAATAATGACTTAACTAATTATGGATGACATCCTATATGTTAACCCTAGCGAAAAAAGAGTTAATATTATGATTTGATAGCATGGAAGCTGACTGATAAGCTATATTTGAGATAGTTGGTACAAAGGAGAATATTATCTAATGCGAAGTTATATATGAGACTAATGTGAAGTTGTAAAAAGATTTTGTATTAATGCTATATTATGAAAAATATGATATATGATCAGATCAGTGCGAATTGATAGCTAGTTTTGTGAAGAGCCTACAAGCTAGATCATAATATTGAAGATATTCAGTAGGAGTAAAAGGTTTTTGTATTCTATCTTTTGTATTGAAGATTATTATTGTATATTGCATGCTTGGAAAGTGGGATCATCTTGCATATATTCACATTTTCTAATACCAACTCCAAATAGGGTTGAGGCTTCTAAAAAGTCCTAAATTCCTCTAACAAGGACCAAGACACTATACAAATGTAATAGACTCCTAACAAGGTCAATATATATAACGATATGCTTTTGATTAGTCGATCATTCGTGGGTACCATCCCCTTTCAGGTTTTCCCTTGGCCAAGGTTTCCTTGAGAAAAAACATGGTGTTATGAGTTCCTTTATTTTATGGTTGTGTTTATTATTTAGTTTATGCAATTTAGTTTCTTATGAAAGTTACAAGTTAATTGCATATATCATTAAGTGAGAAAAAATAAAATTTTGTGAAATATCGATTCACCCCTCTCTCTTAGTATTTCCTATTTCTAACAAAAGGCTCTCTACTTTTAAATGTTGGGTTCTTCTTTCCATGTCATAAACTCTGTGTTATATTCCATACTATAGCACAATGGTTGATGGGAATTTTTATATATCATTGTTCTTTCACTCTAAAAATGAAATAAGGGTATGATAAGATCCTTAAAAAACTAATGACAATCTTTTCTTGTTCTAACATGTGCTTGAATACACGAACCCATAGTGATTTATATTTTCTCTAAGAAAGAGGGTTTTAATTATTTCACTAAAAACTTTATTTCTCGCACCTACAACCCAATTTCTAGTGAGGGTTTCTATGTAAAACTGGGTCTTGATTCTCTAAAGTTATTATCTCTGGTAGAAAATACTTTTATTTAACTTTTCTAAAACTATTAGCTGATATGGGTATTATGTATTTCTTTGACTGAAGATTTTTTCTTTGATCATTTCTCTATATATTCTAGATACATGCCAATCTATAATATTGGTATCATTGTATTTG
The DNA here is from genome assembly GCA_027943335.1 of Chamaecyparis obtusa. Classification (NCBI taxonomy): domain Eukaryota; kingdom Viridiplantae; phylum Streptophyta; class Pinopsida; order Cupressales; family Cupressaceae; genus Chamaecyparis; species Chamaecyparis obtusa. Next base: position 349,252 of record BSBK01004288.1, on the reverse strand, counting down.
ATTGTGAACTTGTATGTTGTGGCTTCAAAGTTTTCTATTCTTTAGTGTTAGTCATTCCTTTTATGTCGCAATCTTTAGATTCTATTGAGACATTTATACCAAACCATAAGTGTTGGTGAGACCTCTTTATTTTATTTCTTCTTTGCATTGACATGAATCCTTGATATTTAGATCACTTTGTGGACTGATGCATTGATAATATTATCCCTTAATTAGCATATGTTGTATCTAGCATTCTTTTTTGGTGAACACCATACCGTTACTATTTTCATACTTATTGGTTCTATCTTTTCTTGTATATCACCATGGTTATTTGAGACACTTATATGAAAAAATATCACTCTTTCTCATTGTTTATAAACAACTAATAGTAAAAATACACAACTGGGAAACTTTCATCATTTAATGTTTTAACAAATATTATGCTAGAAGATAAAATTTCCATCTTTTCCAGTTTTTGTAACACTATTATTTTAATGAATTCACTTAAGTTATGTTCCTATAAAATATCACACCTTTTCTATTTCAAATTATGCCTCTTACTTTCTTTTATGAAAATCTCTTTGTATAGCTAGTTATTATAATGCTAAAATCATGATTTGGATTCACCAAGCAATGTAATATAATGTATAATTAATTTAATTTCCATAAATGGTTTTTCCTTTCCAGCACCTATGCCAATAAAATCCTTCCTGTAGCTGCTCTTTGGTAATTGCATTATTTTCCCTTTATTAGTAATAAACATGTTTTTTTGTTGTGCTTCCATTATTTTGATATTGAATCTGTGTATATATTCTTTTCTAAATGTATGCAACATAAAACATTTGCATCCCAAAGATCCTCCTATAGAAAGAAACTAAATAACATCCTGTAGCATTGTCATACTTATGATGCATATATGATTTCTGTATAATATCTTATACCTTTATTTTCAATATCCTATAGAAATATGTTCAGACTTTGTGATTACCTCTAGTAGCATCCAGCCTCCTATAGTATTATGTAATTTTGTAGATATGTAATTAGTTCCTATAGTCATTAACCCTCCTATAGCTCCCATAAGGCTTAAAATTCTATGTAACCTTATGGTTATCTAGGATTAATATTCACCTATAAGTATTTGATACTTCTTGAGTAACCCTTTACTCTCTTCCTTTGGTTTCATGTACTATTTCTTATGCCCGCATATTTAGTCTCATTTGAACTCAATCAGTTAAATAAAATCAAATTTGACTTTCTATAGAAGAATAACTAAATTTCATGTCTTATCCATGAAGTGCTTTGTTATAACCTCTGGTATCATTCAATCTTCCTGTAGAAAACTAAAACTATGCAGAAATGTAATGGGCTGAAAGGTTTCATGACAAAATGTCATCTCCCTCAAACAACCAGTCTTTACTAGATCAATTAATTTCGTCTGAAGGTCCTGTTGGTGCCTTTTCCCAACTCCAATTTTCTCCCCAAAATTTTGAAGAAATTTGTCATCTTTTGATCATAATAAACCCTCTGTAAAAATTTTTCCAATGATATTAGGGTTTATTATGTCTTTGTATCAAAAGAGAAAGAACTTAGGGTTTAAAGTCTTGGAACTAGCCGTTGTATTTTGAAAAGAAACCCTAGTTTTCTTTTTTAAGTGACTTTCTATTTCTTTGTTACTTTTTCAAAGACACTTAAACTTTCTAAAAGCATGTGCGCTTTAATGTTTACCTTGGTCGCTAGGTTGCGTGATACTCTTAGCATACTTCTCTTTATCTCCCAATCACGAGAAATCCTCTAGTCTCCAGGTCGCCAAATAAAAGAAGCATATTCTCTATCTTCCTGAGACCTAGCAGTGAATGTTAGTCACGTAATCTGTAGATGCTTTATAATCTTCTCATGACTTAATTTATTAAGTGGACAGACTATAGTCACCAGATCTTCGAATCAGAAATTGCATAAGTCAGGTGATCTCAAGATAAAGGACTAAGAACATAAAACATCTAGCAATTATGAGTTCCACTATAGTCACTGATTCTCCAAAAGAAAAATCAAATGACATTTATTTTAGTCACCAGATCTCAGAACAAAAGTCAACAAGCTATAAAGATTAAAAAGATCTAGCGACTACCATCCAATCCTTTTAATGAACTTCTCATCTAACGGTTATCCTTTAGTCGCTAGAAAACCCATGATGTCACTATTTCTTTCTGAGACCTAGTGACTACCGTTAGATAAAGATCGGGTGGCTCATATTTAATCTTAGAGAAGGGAATGAGTTATTTAGCGATCATGAGACTTCCTTTAGTCGCCAGTTTGCTAGATGTCTATTTCAGTCAGGTGATTGCTGAATAAAACTTAAAAGGAAATAATCTTCTCACAACTTGGAGAAAACTATAGTCACGTAATCTCAGATAGCTAAAAATTGAAAGATGAACTAAGCTTAGTCGCCAGATCTCAGATAGAAGAAATTTTATCTGGTGACTTAGAAGACTATAGTCACGTGATCGCTAAGAGAAGTAAATTAATAGAAGGAGAGACTATAGTCGTTGAATATTAGAATATTTAAAAAGGCACCAGATTTATTATGAGACTTTGAATTTCCTTCAGTCACTAGGTCACCAGAAGATGAAATTTAAAAATATGTCACCTCTCGATGACGGCTGAGACATTAAGTTGCGGAGCACGCAGTCTTAATTATAGAAGTGACATTGTTGTAGGGAACCAAGTTGTAATCAATTCTTCACCGTTAAAACTCAAAGGTTGGTCATTATCTCATTTCTACCAAGCATTTGAGCAATCAGAGAGTAGAGCATTTCTAGAGCGAAGAACATTTGAGCTACCAGAGCTTTTGGCGATCACAGAGCTTACGAAAGACCAGAATTTGCAGAGCAAGCAGGAATTTTCAACAACAATCATCATGAGTCAGACTACAGTTAGCACCCCATCAGCTAGTAGGGCAACCGCACAACAAAAGGTTAGTTTTTTTGACAAATTCATCGAATTGCTACCTGGTTCTACACAAAATATGAAAGTTATTGATGATGTCTTCTCTGATGTCTATTCACAATGTAGGGATGCTAAGACTCACAACGTACCAGCCATGAATTTGTTCTACTACTTCCAGAAGAATCAAGATAGGCCTATCCCTATGTCAAACCCATGGACTTCAGGGTTTGCAAAGATGATTGTCCCTGATGTATTTTTTGACATTGATCTTCTTGTCTCCTTGGCTGAATGATATGACCCCCTCTCTAAGACAATTAGAAAGATAGATGGTTCTTCTTTGATAACCCTAGATAGAGGAGCGTTCATGAGGACTTTCGGGATAGATGTCCCTATGGCCACATAGATTAACCTGCAATCTCTAGCAAATAGATATGTGAGGGATTCTGGGGGTCTTGCAACTACTATTTAGTCCCATGTCCCTGAGGGAAACAAAAACTATATTGCACACATGGCAGGAGGCCTCCCCTATGCATTTAAAGATCTAAAATTCTATATGAAATACATTGCATATGGGTTATGTAGAGTTCTAGGCATTCATGCTCCTAAAGAGAGGATTTCCCCTAAAATTTTGATGTTAGTAATGGATTCAAATCATGCCACACTAGTCATGCGTATGATTAAATTGGATACTATATTCAGAAGATGCATGAGGGTTTAGAAATGATAAGGAAGAAGTAATACCCTCCCAAATTTTTGCACTACTCCATGCTGATGCATCTTATCTTCTACCATAATGTAAATATGTTTAGTCTACAACATTTAAAACCTAAGTTTCAATGGAATGGCCAGCCTAACCCTGTACAGTCCTGGTTAGATGTTTGGAGTCCAACGGCCCTTAAGCATAATTTTTGTATTTTTGAGAATATAATAGTAGATGCTATTCTTATCCACTTGGGTGTGAATTCTTCAAGAATAACTATCAAAACCTTGCAACTTCTTAAACCAATGGAATATGTAGATAAGTGGAAAGATAATCATGATCACAATTGGGGTGATTTCTTTTTGAGAGAAGGGTATACATTAATAAGGTTCTATGGATGCCCACAACCACCCCACATTTTGCCTAATAATGTTCCCCCCAGGATTGGAGCCCTTGAGTTCATTTGGAAACTCATGCTTGTAGACAAAGAGCATCTAGTCCCATACAGAAAGGGTACATTCACCCCTAGGCATTTCAAATTAGCCAATTTAACAATTGGAAAAGGGGCTTTTGAAAAGGTTAACACATATTTGTTATAGTTTATGATTCCTGCTGCACATCCTAGATTTGTTGATCCTGAGGGATTTTTGGCTGCTGCTAGGAGATATTACACTCCTACCATCCCTCTTAATAAAAATCATGATGTTTCCTATGAAGAGGACGTAGTTAGAAATATTCTTGATGAGGATCAAGCTAAGACAAGGTCTTGGTAGATGGATCAATTATTCTAGCTAGAGAAATCCATGAGAAGAAAAGATGTCAATTTTGGAGGATTTTACCCTACTCTACCATATCTCCAAAGATTAGAGATGATGATGAAGAATTACAATGTTCTAATGGAGCAAGGGGAACAATTGATTGAAGATAAATTAGAAAATTTAAAAAAGAAGAAGAAGCACTCCTCATCAGAATATGAAGAAGATAGTGAAGGGAGGTATTCTATTCATAGTTACCCTGCCCAAGAATTTCCTCCTGATGCCCCTGAAGAAAGAGGGGATGAAAATGAGATAGTTGATTTGACTGAGGTTCTTGGCTCTCATAATGAGGTAGAACCACTTACTAAAAGGCATAAATTAATGGTAGGAGAGTCATCATAGGCAAGGCCAGCTGAAAAAAGAGATATGGTTCCTGCTATCATCCCTAGCCAAACAACTTATGAACATGAAATTAGAAAAAGGGTCAGGGAGGAAAAGAAGAAACAGAAGGAGATAGTTGAGGAAATAGAATTTCCTCTTGCTATGTGCATAGATGAGAGAATCTAGCAACAAGAGGATTTTCTAAAAGATGATGAATTCATCAAGACTCATGTATTCAAAGACTTCCTCCTCTAGCATAAACAGTGGCAAGTAGCCTCCATAGTGTAGATTGGAGAAGATGGCCAGATTCCCACTGAGGCCTTACAAGCAATAAAGGATTATGATCCAGAGAATGAAGAGATAATCCCTGAAGAGGCTAGGAGGTTAGTAAAAGATAGTAATATGTTATTATTACCTGGATGGGATTTGGCCTCTGCATTTATTATTGATCAAATAAGGAGACAGGAAGATATTACCCTGACTTCAGAAAAGAAAGTGGGAGATTTAATAAAAGGGTTTGGATATAGCCCAAAGAATAAGGCATTAGCCATGTGGAGTCTCTACCCTAAGGACAAAAAGCCATCAATTTTGAATATAAAAGAGCAGATGGATGGGGATAAGATGATTTGGTCTATCCAAAATATAGGGGACTTTGAAATTTCCCAAATTTTGACTAATTTTGCCAAATTGAATGAAGACAAGACCAAGAAACTATCAGAAAGACATCAGAAATTGTATGATGATTACACTGCTTTGGTCAAAGATAGGGAGTTGCATATAATAAAGGAGAAAGAATTTGAAAAACTAGTTGAGGAACTAAAATTTAAAATAATAAATATGGAAGCTACACCTCCACCTCCTCCTAACAAGGTTGTAATTGAAAAAGAAGTACAAGTAGTACGTGAAGAAGGTATTGCTTCTTCAGAAGAAATTGAAGAAAGTAAAAATAAAGCAATTGTACAAACATTGCTAGAAATTTTGCAGCATAGGATTTTGAAGTTAAAAGAAAAGGTTGAGGCAATCTATGCTGCCTATCTCAAGTTGCCAGAGTTGCAACTAGAAGTAAATAATTGCATCTCAATTTTGAATTCTTTTTATGTAATTTCGTCAGTAAGGACTCCACTTTTTGAAAGGTTAGTAGCGGTACAACCTTTTAGGCCAGATATACATGAGGAAGTACTGCAGGTAGGGGAAGAAATAAATAGAATAAAGACTCTTCTCCCATTATTCAAAGGAAAAGCCAAGTTAGTGGAAACAAAATTAGCATTTTTGGAAGAAGAGGCCAATAAATTCATTCATAAGATAGAGGATGACAATGGTACTTTGAAAACTGTAGATCAATGGAGATCAGATTTTGATATTAGATTGCCTAAAGAGGAAAATTTTGTCAAAATAGGTGGCGGGGTAGATATGAATAAATTTAATGACTTTTTGGATGATGCAGTAAAGGCAGAGGTAGAATTTTCTAAATTCTTGGTAGATGTCAGAATAATGATGGATGCTAGATGGGAGAGGAAAAAGGCACAATTGCAGATAGTACAAAATTTCCCATGGCCTTTAGAAGATAAAGTAGCTTCATGGGATGAATCAACAAAGCCTAAAATACCTAAGTCCACTGTGGTAGACCTTGATCTTCTAGATGATTAAAGGCATCCCGATGTTGACACATATTTTGAGGGTAGGGGTCATCAATTTTCTTGAAGGTTGGTGAGGGTTAGCTGAAGTTGGTAGTCATCAACTTTCTTTATGGCTACTACAAGGTTATTAATGCTTTCAAGAAAAGGTGTCAACAACAACAGTGGAGGATGCTGCAAATCAAGGAATCTTTGCCTTTCCACCACCTATTTTTACTGCATTTTGTTTTTTATGTTTTAGGGTTAGGGTTTTGACCATCTAAAGCTTGTTGCATTCCCATCTTTTTAGGGGAATTCCAAGATGGTCAGACCATATATATATATATATATATAGTTTTAAGAGTTTCTAAAAGGGAGGTGAAAAATATAGAACAAAAAAAAACTTGTTTCTCTGAGACAGACTTTTACAATTTTTTGTCTGGTTTCTTTGAGTAAAAAGGTTTGAATATATTACTGTAAATTTGATTTCAATATGAATACAGTGCAATTTCTGCCATATATTGTTCTTGTCTTTCTATCTTGTATGCTTACTCTTGTATGTTTTATGTGTTATGCATTTAAAATATATCTGGTGTGGCACAGATTTATGAGTTTCTTTCAAGGAAAGAATTAAAATTTCTCATAATTTGTTCCTAGGAGTAATTATATTTGTGAAAATTTGATGATAATGATATTAGGTTAAAAGAATGGTTTGTAAGGCAATCTGTTTCAAATTGTATGATATGCAAGGCATGTTAATTTATTATTCTTGAACTTCTTTTGCAGGTATATGTTTAGATTCCTTTTGCCCAATAGATAAGGCACTAGTCTAGATTGTCTATTTCAACTTTATATTCTATCTTTTGACTCAGAAGTTAAAACAAATTTGAAAATCTTCTATGATTTATTATTTTGATGTTTAAAAGTTCCTTGAATATGATTGATTAAGGTTGTTTCTAGGATTCAATCTTTTATTCTACTGATTCTAAAAAGAGAGAATCATAAAGGTTATCCCTCCTTAAAAGGAAGAAGGATGAAAGTCCTTATACCATTGATTTCTGCAGTAGTTTCAAGTCATAGTTTCTCAAAATAGTTTAGTAGGGTTATATCAAGATAGCAAAATCAATGTCCACCTTTCAAAATTTTATTTACAGTCATTTATCAAGGTAATACCTACCTGGGTGTGTGTGGAACTCAAAAATGAAGAAGAATCTTATCCAATCCTTAGCAATTAGGCTTTTCTTGTTAACTTCGAATCCCTTTTTATCTAAGAATCTATCCTAAGACAAGAAAAATCCCTAACAAATTGGAGACTCTACTGGGGATCAGAGATTATAATTATAAGCAAATAGTGCAGGTTTGAAGTTGAGCTGGACTCCTGACCTGCCTATTTTAATCAGTTGATATCTCTGGTGTTATAAATTTGTATACATAACATGGGTACGAGTTGAGCTTAGACTCCTAGCCAGCTTATCACTCATCCAGTGGACTCCATTAGAAGAATACAAGAGTCAGTCTTTCTAAGGTTTCAGATTATCTCACATATTGTGGGTGGTGACTCTAAGCATCTCTGTAACCATTACTAAAAAAAAATAAAAAAAATAATATAAGTTATGAGTTTCAAAAATACAAGATCTTATAGTAGGGAGCACCCTGAGGAAGGTTTGCAGGGTGGGGTTCCTACTCCATCTAGAAGAAACTAGGGTAAGAAAGACAAAGATACCAATGATATGTCTATGACTTGGAGACAGAGAGGGACCCCTAGATGACACAATATTCCTCCTCCTAGTCAAGAAGGAAATTCCTCAGAATATGAAGAGCAACTGGTGTACCACCTAACCAGTATGAAGAATATTATTCCCCTACAGAGAAAGAGGGTGAAAGAATACTCTAGAATAGGAGGGTGAATCCAAGTGGGTAGCATGGGAGAGAAGGAAGGTCTAGAAGTAAAAGTAGAAGTGGTCAGGACTTTCTTCCTCCTTTCACCCATGGTTCTTCATTGCCCCAGGGCCCTCATGAGTCTCAAGACTAGCAAGAATATCCTCAAGCAATGCAGATTGAATCAGAAACAACTCTACCTGATTCTAAGGAAATATTTGAGGAAGTGTATGAGTTGAAATGAAGGATTTAGGAACAGGCTACCATCAAGAACAAGAGAGAAAAGGAAAAGGAAGAGAGAGTCAGGCAAGCTATGCTAAAAGCTAACCAGTTAAGAGAATGGCTGCTTGACTTAGAAGCTATAAATTATGTGCCTATCCCTGAAGATACAAGTAACAACCTATTGCTCAGAAAACTTTTGAAGCAAAAATTCCCAAAGATAAAGGGAAACAAAAAGAGAAAGGCATTTTAATCAATGAGCTTGTAAACCCTAAGGAAGATATGAACCAAGCTTTGAGATTAGAAGTAGACTTAGAGAATGCTAAAAGAGAATGAGAGTTGTTAGCCAAACAACTTGAAAAGGCAGAGTTAGAAGCTACATCATTAGAAATGAAAAAGAAAATAGATTTTCTCAAAAGGTTTGCAGGGCCTGCCAACTTTGGCAATTCAAATATAACACAAGGAGTAGTTACTGGAAATTTAACCAATCAGACAACTGGTGCTCCCCCACCAGGAGGTTTTAATGGTTCTACTACCACAAATACTAATGCATCCACATCTCAGGGTGCTAGTTTTACTAACTCGGGGATTATACATGAGAGATGTAAACAATTGGTTTTCACTGGTATACCTGGCTATCCTAATCCCATTCCTGAAGAAATTAGAAAGAAACTCCCTAAATTTACTGGCAGTAATGCAATCACTTGTGAAGAGCATCTCAAGCATTTTTTGGACATCATAGATGACTATAATATAGAACCAACTAATGTGATAATGAAATTATTTATGCAATCTCTCACAAAAGATGCAAGGGATTGGTTTAGAGCATTACCTCATGGAAGTATTGGTTATTGGGATCAATTCAGGCATTGTTTCAAAGAGCAGTATGGTGACAAAACAAATGAGGGTTTCATGCTAAATGAATTCAAAAATATCAAAAAGAATCAGAATGAGGGTGTTGTTGAATTCAATGTCAGATTTCAAAAGGCTATGCACAAGCTCCTGCAAATTATCAGGTTAGATGATAAAATTTGTTTGGTTACATATTTAAATGCTTTTGATTCAAAAATGGGGTACTTATTAAGAGACAACAACCCTAGAAACCTTGTTGAATCTTACAAATTAGCCATTAATATTGAGAGTAATAGAAAAATATTAGGGAAGTTAGGAAGAAGAGAAGAATACAAACCAATATTCTCAGAAAAGAAGGAACAAACAAGGACTAACAATACTAAACCAAGGGAGGATGACCATTTGAAACAAATCTTAAAGGCCCTCAAGGACCTGAAGCCAGGAGAAAGTAGAAATAATAGAAATCCTCCAAATGACATACCCACCTTCAACAACTTCAATAAAATCCCTAAAATGCAAAACTATCCACACAATACTCAATGGAAAGATGGCAAGCCAATAGTGCCAAAAAGGAAAGATAAGTTGAGTGATAGAACTCCTGACCCACTACACAAAAATTTGGTGAACATGACTGATGAGGTTCCTTGGTGTGTTTCTTGCCAATCACCTCATGATCCTCATTATTGTGTTGTCGCTCAAAATATTTCTGCAGAAGAAGAACAAGAAGTTAGTAAGGAAGATTTTTATGATGAAGAAGCATGTGGCATGACATCTTCTTATATTTGTGATGATATAGATTCTACAAAGGAAGATGAGAGCCAAGATGTACAAGGATCTCAAGTTAGGAATGAGTTCTATCATCAACAAGTTTTTTCTGATGAAGAAGATTGTTATTATGATAATATCCAATGTAACACCATAGAGAGTGGTGAGTCTATTATTTTGAGAAGACCATCTGATAAAGAGATAGCTCAAGTAACAGCTGATATGGTAACTCAAGCCAAGAGCAATTACAACCTTAGGAACAGGGTAGTGGGAAATCCAACTAGTAAACCTATTGGTCTTTTTATTAAAAGCACTGAGAAGAATGATGAGAAAATGCAGGACAAGTCCAGTGCTACTGAGATTGTAAATAAATATAGGGTAAAGAAAAATGTCACCTTTTCTAAGCCCACTGTTGCATATAAGGTGAAGGCCAAGCCTAATGAAGAGGTAGTTCCTACAATATAAAAAGAAGTAAAGATACAACACAAAGATGACACCAATCTACTTATGCCTGAAGAAAATAGACAAACCGTTGCTGTCAAGCAAGATGCTACAGATTCAAGGTACACTCCAATTGACATGAGTAAGTTATTGTCACAAATCACAGTTAAGGTTCCTTTGTTGGAAATGATGAGAATAGAAGAACATAAAGAAAAGGCTTTGAATTGGGTAAGTGGTGCCACTTTTGTGGATACCCAAAATATTGAAAGAAAGGAACATGCTAAAATTTTTGATGATATAAGCACCGGACTTAATGGAGAAATTGTTTCAGAGATACCACAAATTTATTTGGACACAAATGTTGTGAATAATGTGCCTGGAACAATTAACCCTTTCTTTTTTACCTTAATTGTAAATGACAAACATCTTAGAAATTGTATGATAGACTCTGGAGCTTCTAATACTGTCATGCTAGTGGAAATCATGAAATCATTAGGCCTGGAAGTGGATACACCCCATGGAAGGTTCCAAGCTATGGATTCTAGAGAAGTACTAGTTATTGGTACTATTAAAGCATTACCTTACAGATTGCAGGCCTATCCTGGTAAGTTGTCTACTATGAGTGTTTTGGTGGTAGATATTCCACCATAGTATGGCATGTTATTGTCAAGAAAATGGAGTGCTCAGATGGGAGATAGCCTACAGTGTGATTTGTCATTTTCCACTTTTAATATGGATGGTTATAGTGTTAAAATATTTAGAGAACCTAGGACCCCTCACATGATTGAGATCAACGATGACCAACTCAATTGTTGTGTAAGTGTTGATATGGAAAAATTCAAATTTGAGGAAATTCCTCAAGCAGTTAGGGAGGGTGACCCATTGATTACAGAGTTGAAAGGATAGCAAGGCAGGCTATGGAAGATGTATTTCGATGGAGCATGTTCAAAAGAATGATTTGGCACTAGAATTCTGTTCATTTCACCATCAGGTACCACATTCAAATACTCTTTCTTATTAACCTTTCAATTTACCAATAACACTACAGAATATGAGGCATTATCTTTAGAGATTCATATTGCTTTAAGACATGGAATCAAATGTTTGAGTGTTTTTGGTGATTCAGAACTTGTAGTAGCCCAAGTTAGATCCAAATATGCAATGGAAAATGATAAATTGAGAATGTATAAGCATGCTATTTGGGATCAAATATAATTGTTTGATGCCTTTAATATTACTTGGGTTAAGAGGGCTAAGAACATGATGGCTTATTTTTTAGCAAATGTTTCTCTAAGGCAAGATGATTTAACTTTGAGTGGTATCTCGATAGTTGAAATAAAAAGTAGGCCTGTCATTGTAGATAATATTTATAATTGGCAAGTTTTTAAAGATGATCATGATGTTCTGAAGTTTATTCAATGCCTTGGTTCATATGAGGGTCAACTTATTGATTACAATAATTTGTTAGAGCAAGAAAATGGGAAAGATATGATTTTAGGAAATCAGGTTATCCAACTAAATACAAACCATATACCAAAAGGTCTAACAGAATTAAAAGCATTATATACTGATCAAGATGAACACATGATGAAGGCTAGTACCACTAAAATTGATGACTTGCAAGAAATAAACTTAGGATCACATAATGCTTCTCAAAAGGTCTATATTGGGAAAGGACTGCAACCTCATATTAGGTCCAATTTGATAAAATTGTTGAGAAAATACAAAAATGTTTTTGCATGGTCTTATGATGACCTTAAGGCTTATAGACAAGACCTATTTCAACATGAGATTCCTTTGAATGGAGATGTCAGACTGTTTAGGCAAAAGCAGAGAACAATCAATCCTTTGTTAGCCCCCAAAATGTAACAAGAACTTACTAAGTTGAGTGATGCAGGAATAATTCAACCTATAAGGCACTCAACTTGGGTTTCAAATTTAGTCCCAGTTAGAAAAAAGAATGGAGACATAAGACTATGTGTAGATTTTAGAAATTTGAATGTGGCATCCTTGAAAGACAATTACTCACTACCTAATATGGAGGCAATGTTGCATAAAGTCACTGGCTGTGAATTATTGTCAATGATGGATGGATTCTTAGGATATAACCAAGTCTTGGTCAAGGAGTCAGAACAATTTAAAACTGCTTTTACAACTCCTTGGGGAACTTATGTATATGTTAGAATGCCATTTGGATTAAGAAATGTTGGGGCAACATTCCAGAGGGCTATGGATGTTGCATTTAAGGACTTCATTGATTTATTTATGGTTGTATATCAAGATGATATGACAGCTTTTTCCAAACTTGCAGAAAACCATTGTTATCATCTTGAAAAGATTTTTAATAAAGCCTTAGAATATGGAATATCCTTGAATCCAAAAAAGTACAATTTTTCTGTGAAGGAGGGAAGATTGTTGGATCATATTGTGTCTAAAGATGGGACTAGGATTGACCCAAAAAGGGTACAAGAAATAAAAAAGGTCTTAGCCCCTAAAAATATAAAAGGTGTATAATCTTTCCTAGGAAAGATCAATTTTGTTAGGAGATTTATTGCTAACTTTACTGAAATTGTTAAGCCCATAGTTAAATTTCTTAAAAGGGATGTAAAATTCCAGTGGACTAAGGAAGACCAATAGGCATTTAATAGGATAAAAAATGTGGTTCAGTAGGCACCAGTCCTAAAATCACCTGATTATAGAAAACCCTTTTCTCTTTTCTCTTTTGCTTCATTCCACACAATTTCTGCTATGTTGTTGCAAAAGGATGATGACAATTATGAGCACCCCATTGCCTTCTTCAGCAAGTCATTGCAAGCTACTAAGCTTAATTATCAAATGATGGAGAAATAGACATATGCTTTGGTAAAAGTGGTAAAATCTTTTAGGCCATATTTGGTATGTGCTAAAATTATTGCTTATGTTCCTCATGCGGTAGTAAAAGATGTGTTGACCCAAACTGAAGTCACTGGTAAAAGATGTAAGTGGATCACAAGAATACAGGAGATCAATTTGGAGATCCAGATTACCAAACTAGTGAGGGGTTTGGGGTTAGCTATGTTAATGACAGAAGAAAACATGGACCTACTCCAAGTTAACAATGAATTATCTTTGGACCAAATAGTCACAAGCATCGAAAGGCAACCATTTTATTTAGACATTGTCTACTTTCTAAAAAATGCCAAGTGCCCTGATCATCTCTCTGATAATCATAGGAGAACCTTGAAATTACAAGCACAAAAGTATACATTAGTACAGGGTGACTTATACTGGAAGAGTAGAGATGGAGTCTTGTTGTTTTGTTTGGATGAGCATCAAGAAAAGAAAGTGCTAAGAGAAATACATGATGGGGTTTGTGGTGGGCATTTTTCTACTAAAACTATAGCTCACAAAGTCTTAAGGGCTAGCTATTTTTGGCCTACCTTGTTCAAGGATGGTCACTTGTATGTAAGGAAATGTGAGAGTTGTCAAAAATTCTCTAGCAAGTTGAAATTTTCCAGGGCCTTGTCATTAAACCCAGTAAATGCAAATAGGCCTTTTACAATGTGGGGAATCAATTTTATTGGTGAATTCCCTAAGAAATCTAGTGGAGGACATAGTCACATACTTGTTGCTATAGATTATTTCACAAAGTGGATAGAGGCTATTCCTACTAAGGGAGTAACAAGTAAGGTGGTCACTGAATTCTTATTGGAAAATGTCTTGACCAGATTTGGTGTCCCTGCTACTTTGGTGATGGATAATGCCATGTGTTTTAGGTCAGAAGAGCTCACAGATTTTTGTAATAAGTATGGGATCATGATGTCTTATTCATCCCCATATCATCCCTAGGGAAATGGCCAAGTAGAATCTAGTAATAAGAGCATTCTAAAGATTCTGAAGAAAACATTGGAAAAGAATAAGAGAGCCTGGCACTCAAAGTTGAAACTGGCCCCATGGGCAGATAGGATAACATTAAAGAGAGCTACAGGAAGATTTCCTTTTGAATTAGTCTATGGTTTGCAATCTAGGATCCCTATTAATAACTTGCTCCCTGTATACTATTTTTTCTGAGAAGAAGAATTAGAAGTATCTGACCCCATGAGAGACAGGATTATGCAATTGACTGAGCTAGATGAGATGAGAAGAGAAAGCAATAAAAATAACATTAAATTGCAGCAGAAAATGAAGTACCTGTTTGATAAAAGAACCACTGTAAGGAAGTTTCAAGTAGGTGATTTGGTTCTTCAAATGAATGCTAGGGTAGAAGATAAAGGAAAGCACAAGAAGTTTGAGTCTCTATGGCTTGGTCCTCTTGTTGTCTATCAGAATTTTGGTAAAGACTCATATCTTCTAACCAATATGGATGGGGAAGTTTTTGAATTGCCAATGCATGGGCAATTTTTGAAGCCTTTTTTCAATTAAGGCTTTTGTTTCTATGGAAATTTCTTGTAATCTATGTATATATGTCTACTTCCCTTTTTGCCTATTCTTTTTGTAAATAGGTCACTTGCTTTTGGTCTGCGTCCCAGAGATCTATGGTTCTTAGTTGAACTTGCTTTCAAATATCCTCAGTTAGAGCCACTATTGGTGCCTTTTCCCAACTCCAATTTGCTCCCCAAAATTTTGAAGAAATTTGTCATCTTTTGATCATAATAAACCCTCTGTAAAATTTTTTCCAATGATATTAGGGTTTATTATGTCTTTGTATCAAAAGAGAAAGAAGTTAGGGTTTAAAGTCTTGGAACTAGCCATTGTATTTTGAAAAGAAACCCTAGTTTTCTTTTTTAAGTGACTTTCTATTTCTTTTTTACTTTTTCAAAGTTACTTAAACTATCTAAAAGCATGTGTGCTTTAATTTTTACCTTGGTTGCTAGGTCACATGATACTCTTAGCATACTTCTCTTTATCTCTTGATCATGAGAAATCCTCTAGTCTCTAGGTCGCCAGATAAAAGAAGCATATTCTCTATCTTCCTGAGACCTAGCGGTGAATGTTAGTCACGCAATCTCCAGATGCTTTATAATCTTCTCGCAACTTAATTTATTAAGTGGACAAACTATAGTTGCTAGATCTCTAAATCAAAAATTGCCTAAGTCGGGTGATCTCAAGATAAAGGACTAAAAACATAAAACATCTAGAAATTACGAGTTCCACTATAGTCACTGATTCTCCAGAAGAAAAATCAAATCGCATTTCCTTTAGTTGCCAGATCTCAGAAGAAAAGTCAACAAGCTATAAAGATTAAAAAGATCTAGCGACTATCATCCAATCTTTTTAATGAACTTCTCATCTAATGGTTATCCTTTAGTTGCTAGAAAACCTATGATGTCACTATTTCTTTCTGTGACCTAGCGACTACCGTTAGATGAAGATCGGGTGGCTCATATTTAATCTCAGAGAAGGGAATGAGTTATTTAGCAATCAGGAGACTTCCTTTAGTCACTAGTTCACAAGATGTCTACTTCAGTTGGGTGATCACTAAATAAAACTTAAAAGAAAATAATCTTCTCGCGACTTGGAGAAAACTATAGTCGCATAATCTCAGACAGGTAAAAATTGAAAGATGAAATAAGCTTAGTTGCCAGATCTGAGATAGAAGAAATTTTATCTGGCAACTTAGAAGACTATAGTCACATGATCGCTAAGAGAAGTAAATTAAAAGAAGGAGAGACTATAGTCACTGAATCTCAGAATATTTAGAAAGGTGCCAAATTTATTACAAGATTTTGAATTTCCTTTAGTCGCTAGGTCGCTAGAAGATGAAATTTAAAAATATGTCACCTCTCAATGATAGCTGAGACATTAAGTTGTGGAGCATGCAGTCTTAATTATAGAAGTAACATTGTTGTAGGGAACCAAGTTGTAATCAATTCTTCACCGTTAAAACCCAAAGATTGGTCATTATCTCATTTCTACTAGGCATTTCAGCAATCAGAGAGCAGAGCATTTCTAAAGCGAAGAACATTTGAGCTACCAGAGCTTTTGGTGATCACAAAGCTTACGAAAGACCAGAATTTGCAAAGTGAGCAGGAATTTTCAACAGCAATCATCATGAGTCAGACTACAGTCGGCACCCCATCAGCCAGTAGGGCAACCGCACAACAAAAGGTTAGTTTTTCTGACGAATTCATCAAATTTTTGCCTGGTTCTACCCAAAATAAGAAATTTATTGATGATGTCTTCTCTAATGTCTATTCACAATGTGGGGATGCTAAGACTCACAACGTACTAGCCATGAATTTGTTCTACTACTTCCAGAAGAATCAAGATAGGCCTATCCTTGTGTCAAACCCATGGACTTCAGGGTTTGCAAAGATGATTGTCCTCGATGTATTTTTTGACATTGATCTTCTTGTCTCCTTGGCTGAATGATATGACCCCCTCTCTAAGACAATTAGAAAGACAGATGGTTCTTCTTTGATAACACTAGAGAGAGGAGCCTTCATGAGGACTTACGGGATAGATGTCCCTATGGCCATAGAGATTAACCTGTAATCTCAGGCAAACATATATGTGAGGGAGTCTGGGGGTGTTGCAACTACTATTCAGTCCCATGTCCCTGAGGGAAATAGAAACTATATTGCACCCATGGCAGGAAGCCTCCCCTATGCATTTAAAGATCTAAAATTCTATATGAAATACATTGCATATGGGTTATGTAGAGTTTTGGGTATTCATGCTCCTAAAGAGAGGATTTCCCCTAAAATTTTGATGTTAGTAATGGATTCCCAATCATGCCACACTAGTCATGGGTACGATTACATTAGATACTGTATCTAGAAGATGCATGAGGGTTTAGAAATGATAAGGAAGAAGGAATACCCTCCCAAATTTTTGCACTACTCCATGCTGATGCATCTTATCTTCTACCATAATGTAAATATGTTTAGTCTGCAACATTTAAAACCTAAGTTTCAATGGAATGGCCAGCCTAACCCTGTATAGTCCTAGTTAGATGTCTGGAGTCCAATGGCCCTTAATCATAATTTTTGTATTTTTTAGAATATAATAGTAGATGCTATTCTTGTCCACTTGGGTGTGAATTCTTCAAGAATTCCTATCAGAACCTTGCAACTTCTTAGACCAATGGAATATGTAGATAAGTGGAAAGATAATCATGATCACAATTGGGGTGATTTCTATTTGAGAGAAGGGTATACATTAATAACGGTCTATGGATGCCCACAACCACCCCACATTTTGCCTAATAATGTTCCCCCCAGGATTGCAGCCCTTGAGTTCATTTGGAAACTCATGCTTGTAGACAAAGAGCATCTAGTCCCATATAGAAAGGGTACATTCACCCCTAGGCATTTCAAATTAGCCAATTTAACAATTGGAAAAGGGGCTTTTGAAAAGGTTAACACATATTTGTTATAGTTTATGATGCCTATTGCACATCCTAGATTTGTTGATCCTGAGGGATTTTTGGCTGCTGCTAGGAGATATTACACTCCTACCATCCCTCTTAATAAATCTCATGATGTGTCCTATGAAGAGGACATAGTTAGAAATATTCTTGATGAGGATGAGGCTAAGACAAGGTCTTGGTAGCTGGATCAATTATTCCAACTAGAGAAATCCATGAGAAGAAAAGATGTCAATTTTGAAGGATTTTACCCTACTCTACCATATCTCCAAAGATTAGAGATGATGATGAAGAATTACAATGTTCTGATGGAACAAGGGGAACAACTGATTGAGGATAAATTAGAAAATATAAAAAAGAAGAAGAAGCACTCCTCATCAGAATATGAAGAAGATAGTGAAGGGGGGTATTCTATTCATAGTTACCCTACCAAAGAACTTCCTCCTGATGCCCCTGAAGAAAGAGGGGATGAAAATGAGAGTTTATTTGACTGAGGTTCCTGGCTCTCATAATGAGGTAGAACCACCTACTAAAAGGAAGAAATTAATGGTAGGAGAGTAATCACAGGCAACACCAGCTGAAAAAAGAAATATGGTTGCTGTCCTCATCCCTGGCCAAACAACTTATGACCATGAAATTAGAAAAAGGGTTAGGGAGGAAAAGAAGAAATAGAAGGAGATAGTCAAGGAAGTAGAATTTCCTCTTGCTATGTGCATAGAAGAGAGAATCCAGTAGCAAGAGGATTTTCTAAAAGATGATGAATTCATCGACTCATGAATTCAAAGACTTCCTCCTCTGGCACAAATAGTGGCCAGTAGCCTCCATAGTGCAGATTGGAGAAGATGGCTAGATTCCCACTAAGGCCTTAGAAGCAATAAAGGATTATGATCCAAAGAATGAAGAGATAACCCCTGAAGAGGCTAGGAGGTTAGTAAAAGACACTAATATGTTATTATTACCTGGATGGGATTTGGCCTCTGCATTTATTATTGATGAAATAAGGACATAGGAATATATTACCTTGACTTCAGAAAAGCAAGTGGGAGATTTAATAAAAGGCTTCAGATATAGCCCAAAGAATAAGGTAGTAGCCATGTGGAGCCTCTACCCCAAGGACAAAAAGCCATCAATTTTGAATATAAAAGAAAGGAGGATGGGGATAAGATGATTTGGTCTATCTAAAATATAGGGGACTTAGAAATTTCCCAAATTTTGACTAGTTTTGCCAAATTGAATGAAGACAAGACCAAGCAACTATCTGAAAGACATCAAAAATTGTATGATGATTACACTACTTTGGTCAAAGATAGGGAGTTGCATATAATAAAGGAGAAAGAATTTGAAAAACTAGTTGATGAACTAAAAGTTAAAATAATAAATATGGAAGCTACACCTCCACCTCTTCCTAAAGAGGTTGTAATTGAAAAAGAAGTACAAGTAGTATGTGAAGAAGGTATTGCTTCTTCAGAAGAAATTGAAGAAAGTAAAAATAAAGAAATTGTACAGACATTGCTAGAAATTCTGCAGCATAGGATTTTGAAGTTAAAAGAAAAGGTTGAGGCAATCTATGCTGCCTATCTCAAGTTGCCAGAGTTGCAACTAGAAGTAAATAATTGCATCTCAATTTTGAATTCTTTTTATGTAATTTGGTCAGTAAGGACTCCACTTTTTGAAAGGTTAGTAGCGGTACAACCTTTTAGGCTAGATATACCTGAGGAAGTATTGCAGGTAGGGGAAGAAATAAATAGAATAAAGACTCTTCTCCCATTATTCAAAGGAAAATCCAAGTTAGTGGAAACAAAATTAGCATTTTTGGAAGAAGAGGCCAATAAATTCATTCCTAAGATAAAGGATGACAATGGTACTTTGAAAATCGTAGATCAATGGTTATCAGATTTTGATCTCAGATTGCCTAAAGAGGAAAATTTTGTCAAAATATGTGGCAGGGTAGATATGAATAAATTTAATGACTTTTTGGATGATGCAGTAAAGGCAGAGGTAGAATTTTCTAAATTCTTAGCAGATGTCAGAATAATGATGGATGCTAGATGGGAGAGGAAAAAGGCACAATTGCAGATAGTACAAAATTTCCCATGGCCTTCAGAAGATAGAGTAGCTGCGTGTGATGAATCAACAAAGCCTAAAATACCTAGGTCCACTGTGGTAGACCTTGATCTTCTAGATGATTAAAAGGCATCCTGATTTTGACACATATTTTGAGGGTAGGGGTCATCAATTTTCTTGAAGGTTGGTGAGGGTTAGCTGAAGTTGGCAGTCACCAAATTTATTTATGGCTACTATAGGGTTCTTAATGCTTTCAAGCAAAGGTGTCAACAACACCAGTGGAGGATGCTGCAAATCAAGGATTCTTTGCCTTTCCACTGCTTATTTTTACTGCATTTTGTTTTTTTATGTTTTAGGGTTAGGGTTTTGACCATCTGAAGCTTGTTGCATTCCCATCTTTTTAGGGGAATTCCAAGATGGTCAGACCATATATATATATATATATATATAGTTTTAAGAGTTTCTAAAAGGGAGGTGAAAAATATAGAACAAAAAAAAACTTGTTGCTCCGAGACAGACTTTTACAATTTTTTGTCTGGTTTCTTTGAGTAAAAAGGTTTGAATAGATTACTCTAAATTTGATTTCAATATGAATACAATGCAATTTCTACCTTATATTGTTCTTGTCTTTCTATCTTGTATGCTTACTCTTGTATGTTTTATGTGTTAGGCATTTAAAATATATCTGGTGTGGCACAGATTTATGAGTTTCTTTCAAGGAAAGAATTAAAATTTCTCATAATTTGTTCCTAGGAGTAATTATATTTGTGGAAATTTGATGATAATGATATCAGGTTAAAAGAATGGTTTATAAGGCAATCTGTTTGAAATTGTATGATATGCAAGGCATGTTAATTTATTATTCTTGAACTTCTTTTGCAGGTATATGTTTAGATTCCTTTTACCCAATAGATAAGGCACTGGTCTATATTGTCTGTTTCAACTTTATATTCTATCTTTTGACTCAGAAGTTAAAACAAATTTGAAAATCTTCTATGATTTATTATTTTTATGTTTAAAAGTTCCTTGAATATGATTGATTAAGGTTGTTTCTAGGATTCAATCTTTTATTCTACTAATTCTAAAAAGAGAGAATCATAAAGGTTATCCCTCCTTAAAAGGAAGAAGGATGAAAGTCCTTATACCATTGAATTCTGCTATAGTTTCAAGTCATAGTTTCTCAAAATAGTTTATTAGGGCTATATCAAGACAGAAAAATCAGTGTCCACCTTTCAAAAATTTTATTTATAGTCATTTATCAAGGTAATACCTGCCTGGGTGTGTGTGGAACTCAAAAAAGAAGAAGGATCTTATCCGATCCTTAGCAATTAGGCTTTTCTTGTAAACTTCGAATCCCTTTTTATCTAAGAATCTATCCTAAGACAAGAAAATTCCCTAACAGGTCCCATACCTATAATATATGTATGCCCCCTCTACAACCTCCTTAATCAATATTCACCTCTACATAACTTTGGTTGGAAGGTTTCACACCTATAGGGTATGTGTGTCCCTTCTACAACCTACTTGGTCTTTACACCTATACCTGCACATGAAGAAAACAACATTAACATGAAAAATATTTTGATTTATGTTTCTTCTTCTTCCTTGCATCTTTTAATGATTTATTTGAATAAGCATATTGTAGCACATAAAGTAGTATCGATGTATTTTAGGAAAATTTCCATTGCTCAGTTCTTTTCAACTGGCCCCTCTACTTTCTGTATACACCTAAAAATGGTCATCTAGACTATTAGCCCCTTTTGCTAAAACATAAATTGCTTATTCTTGATCAAATCCTAGTTCTATCATTTATTCGATTATTTTCTATGGGCTAACCATCTTATCCTAAGTCTTTATTTATTAAAAGGAATATTTCCTCCCCTTTTAATAAATAAAAAGCCCCCACTTTTCCTCTTATCCTAAGTTGCACAAATAAAGCATTATTCTTATTTTATAAAAAGAGAAAAGTACTTTTTGTCTCATATGGACACAAAAGTCAACTCTTATTTTCCTATTGGAGGATACTTGTGCACATGGATTGCTCCTCTTTCAAGCTCCACCGTTGATTAAATCTTTTGCCTCTTAATCTCCATGGCCCATTCCTTTTTCATTCCCTATAAAACGAGAGCTCTCTTCCTCATTTGCACACACAATTTTTATGTTATTGTTATGCTACAGGTTTTCTAGATCATCTTGGAGCTTTTGGAGATATTCTTGCATCTAGGGTTTGAAGATTTGGAGCATTGTTGGCATTCATCTTGGATCTTCATCAACACTCTATCTTCTTGTCTTCATTCTTGCATCATCATGGATTTCTTGCTTCATAGTTAGATTTCATTTCTTGCATAGTAGCTTCATTTTCATGGCATTCTTAGTTTAGATTTCCTTTATGCTTTAGATTAATTCATCTAGTTTAACTAGGAGGCTTTGTAATACTTGCATCTTTCATTTCCATAGTTTAACTTGCATCTTCATTCTTAGCTAGCTTGCATTGCATTGCATTTCATTTGATTCTTGGGGATATTGGCATTCTTGCCCTTGTCTTCATTGAATCTCCCATTGCATGGTTTACTAGCAAGGTTATAGGCTAAATAGCTCTAGCTGAGAGCATTCTTAAAAACCCTTGCACTCCATGCCTAGGGAGCTATGGATCGATTTGTGAGGTCTCATTCTTGAGTTTCCTTGCATGTAATGATTCATAGAAGTGTGACATAATTATAGCACACACTTTCCATTTTGCAGGTCTAATTAAAGCTGGAAATATGGGCCCATATATTCATCACACTTCAACTTATTAGTCTCCAATTTAGGAAATGGAGGATTTTCCTCTATCTCTTTAATACTTTAAGTTTTGTAATTTGTTTAGTCAGATAGTGTATTAGAAGTTTCCATGACTTCTATGGATCTGAATGCATTGTATTAAGTATTATATAATTGAAATATGAACATCTTTACCTTTAAAATATATTTTAAATGACATATAATAAAATGAACTCCTTTTGTACTTGTATATCATTTCTGAATAATAATGATCAAAATTTTAATATTTCTACATTTGTACTCCGGTCTTTGTACTTTGAATTTTACTTTTTGCACTCATAAAATTTTGTACTATTCATGGACAATAACTTAAAACACATAACTCGACGTATAAGAAAGTTCAACTTTGGAAATTTATTATGTAAACTAAATTGGTAACAATAATAGGTTCTCCCACAATGAATAAGTTTAATTCCTTAACTATAGAAATGAATCAGTCATCAATTAATATTTTATATTCTTTCCTCTTAGTCCTAGGCCCCTTTCCTTTTCAATACATCATCTATAATTTCTATTAACATTTAACATACAATGTCATCATTATTTGTAATAATTTCTTCTATCTTTCCATCCACTAACAAGTTTATTCTTTTCTTTGTCAATATTATCTTCTTATATCCATCAAGTAAGTTTTTCAGTTCATCAAATACTAATTACCAGGAATATTTTAAATTTATATGCATCCCTTATCCTTTGTTCTTCCTCTATACTAACTAATATTTTTTCTACCAATATAGAAATTAGATGATCAAGTATCTCATCCTTTATCTCAACCAATATCCATGATGCAAGGAGGGATAGTACTTGGGCCTAGGACACTCACAAATACCAATCGTACTTATAGATTAAAAAATCAAAACCTGTTACGTAGAGAAGGAGTTAAGGAATGAATATATATTTCATTTATTACATCAAAATTCATACATGTCAGTCTATAAGGCCTTCCTAGTTATGGCCAATACAATGATATTCAATTACAAAATAGTC
Source organism: Chamaecyparis obtusa (assembly GCA_027943335.1). Lineage (NCBI taxonomy): Eukaryota > Viridiplantae > Streptophyta > Pinopsida > Cupressales > Cupressaceae > Chamaecyparis > Chamaecyparis obtusa. The sequence continues at coordinate 325,504 of BSBK01004288.1, read as the reverse complement.
CTCATACATGAAAGGATCCAAAATCTCATGATCTATCTTCTTAATCTACTCCTAAGTGATCTCCCCAAATCCTAGAACATATCTACTAATTTATACAAGAGGCAACCAAATAGGTCAACTCAAAAGATGACACAAGGAGGGACGAGATTAGGTAGGCTCAAAGGGAACACCAAACTATCCAACCACCTTGCAGAGTAACAAAATAGAATAAAAAAACACAAAGAACAACACCATCGAGCAAAGGAAACCAAAATATTTATTGAGTCACCCAAATATCTGCATGCTTGCTCGACTATGAGGCCTTTTAGGTTACGGCCAACTAGACTTAATAAAATTTAGACTTGACCTCTATATTCTATCTATTTCACCTCACTAACTGACTCATCCTATATCTAAACATCTTTATCTATACTTTCCAAAATGGATTACAAAAGATTCTAGGTCATTACATAATAGAAAGCTGACCACAAACAGTTTACACACATCCCAATACAAGATCCCAATCATTAAATTCACTTCCTAAATTAAATACATAAGTCAAATCCAACTAAGAACCAATCACAAAGAAACTAAATCAAAGAAGAACCAAGCATCAACAAATAATAGGTTCACTCAGCACATGAAGGAATGCTCGACCAACATTGGATAGCTTGGCACATATAGGAACACTCGGTCAACATTGGACAACTCAACACATAGGAATGCTTGATAAAGATTGCAACTCGGCACTTAGTGATAGAATGAACAAAACAAGAAGGATATCAAGACAACCCAGGATGCTCCTACATCAAACAACTGGGGTTGGAAAAAATGTCCCTCTGGAATCATTGAGATGTCACAACCCAAGCTAAATCCTACTCAGATTGAGAAATCCATGTAGCATCTTCAACTAGTCTATTCTTTCACTTCAAAAAAAATTCATAGTAATATTTTTCTCTTGTGTGTTTATCAATCCTATGATCCAATATCTGTTCAACCTCTAAACAACATACTTCTTAGGATAATCATCTGGTATAACAACTTCATCATCTAACTCATGATACTTATGCAAATAAATAATATTCAATATAGGAGATATATCCATGTCATTAGGTAACTCAACTTCATAAGCATTACCACTGTCAAACTTCCTCAAAATTCTAGAAGGACCAAACTTCTTCATCTTCTTCTTACTGTATGTTATAACAGGAAATATGTCCTTCTTCAAATGAACCATTACCTAATAACCAACTTAAAAAATGTGATGTCTCCTAGACTTGCAAGCATTTTCCTTATATTTCTGATTACTTTGTTCCAACTTCAACTTCACTTCCTTATGTAAAGACTTCATAAAATAAAAAAACACTTCACCTTCAACACTTCTCTTTTCTTCACCAACAATATCCCTCAAATCTGATACTCCTCTAGGCTGCATTCCAATAGCAATCTCAAAATGTGTTTTTCCTGAACTCCTATTCACAAAATTATTATATGCAAACTCGGCTTGTACCAATACCATATCTCAATTACTCATCTTATCTCCAAGTAAATATCTCAAAAAATTACCCAAGCTTCTATTCACAACCTCTGTCTGTCCATCTGTCCATGGATGGAATGTAGAACTAAAACTCAACTTGGTATCCATCTTCTTCCACAAATTCCTCCAAAAATAACCAACAAACTTGCTATCTTGGTGAGAGATAATACTTCTAGGCAATCCAAGCAATCTAACAATCTCTTTCAACAAAATCTCAACAACATGAAAAAGATCTAATGTCTTCTTATATGGTATGAAATGTTCCATCTTAGAAAATCTATCCACAACAAAAAATATGGAATCATACCCTCTTGTTGTCTTAGGTAATTCAAGAACAAAATCCATACTAATCATACTCCAAGGTTTCTCAGGAATAGAATTTGGTGTATACAATCTAGCATTCTAACTTACTCCTTTTGCAACTTCACAAATTCCACAAATCCTTACAAACTTCTGAACATCCTTATATATATGTGGCCAATAATACTTTTCCTTAAGTAAACTCAATGTCTTATCAATTCCAAAATGTCCAGACAATCCACAAAACTATTTTTCCTTAACCAAATTAATTCTCATGGAACTTCTTAGTATACACAACTAAATTCCTTTTAACAACATACCTTCTTGAATGAAACACTCCTCAAACTTACTTGGTTTTTCTAATAGATTTGGTGCTCTGTACTCTCTCCATGCCTTAAAAAAATAAGGGTCAGTAGGTCATACAACTCCTTCATCTCATCAAAACCTAGGACTACAATCTTCATTCTCAGTCCAGAAAGAATATATTCTACTTAGTGCATCTGCAACTTGGTTAGTAACTTGACTCTTATGCTTGATCACAAATGTTAAACTCTATAAATATTCAACCCACCTCATATGTATTTGATTCAACTTATGTTAACTTCCCAAATACTGAAAAGATTTATAATTAGTATTCAACACAAACTCCTTAGAAATCAAATAATGTCTTCACTTTTTCAAAGCTTGAAAAAGAGAATAACACTCTTGATCATACACAAAATAGTTCCTTTTAGCATCATTCAACTTATCACTAAAGAAAGAAATAGGTTTATCTTCTTGGCTCAATACAACTCCTATTTCACTACCACTTGTATCACACTCAGCTTGAAATACCTTATTGAAATTAGGCAAAGCTACCATAGGTAACTTGGCAACCTTTTGTTTCAAAGTCTCAAAACTCTTGCCAGTTGTCCACTTAAAATCCTTTTGATATCCTCTCATTTTCTCAGTCATAGAATTACAAAAAGAATTAAAATTCTTAATGAAATTTCTATAGAAACTAGCCAAACCATAAAATGATCTTACCTCACCCACATTATTAGGTGTAGATGAATCCAAAATTGCTTTAACCTTCTAAAGATCCATTTTCAAACCATCAGCTAAAATTATAAATCCCCAATACACAATCTCTTCTTGCATAAAGGAACACTTCTTTAAATAAATTAGCATATTCTCTTTCAATATTTTCAACACTTGTCTAATATGCTCAAGGTGTTCTTCTTTAGTCCTACTAAATATCAAAATATCATCCCCAAAAAAAATCACAGACTTACCCAAAAATCTCTTGAGAAGTTCATTCATCAACCTCATCAAAGTACTAGGTGCATTAGTCAAATGAAAAGGCATAACCAACCACTCATACAAACCATCATTTTTCTTGAAACTAGTCTTCCATTCATCACCTTCTCTGATTCTAATATGATGATAACCACTTTTCAAATCAATCTCTGTAAAATACTTTTCTCCACTCAAAAAATCCATTATGTCATCCATCCTCGATATAAGAAACCTATACTTCACTATTTTCTTGTTGATAGCTCTTGAATCAATACAAATTATCCATTCTCCATTCTTCTTGGGTGCTAACATAGTAGGTGCAACACATGGACTCAAGATTTCTCCAATCAAACCTTTCTGCAAAAACTCATGCACTTCTTTGTTAAGTTATTCATTCTCAGTAGTTGTCAATCTATATGGTGATTTATTTAGAAAAATAGCTCCAGGAATTAGATCCATACATTGAATTATACTTCTTACTAGTGGTAAAACATTAGGAATATCCTATGAAACAATCTCCTTATATTCATTCAGAAAGTTTTTAATTTCTATTGGCACTCGGTCTCTACTATCTTCTATCACTCGACCATTACTATTTTTTGTCACTTGACCATTACTATTTTCTATCACTCGACCATTACTACCACAACTCGATCTCTTAGGAATTATAGTGAAATAGAATTGGCTCTTCTTCATGTCTTTTTCAAATTTCATTCCATTAACCATGCAAATTTTCACAAAAGTATAAATTATCTCATCTGGAGCATCAATCAAAGGTAACAATGTTTTCTTTCTCCCATTTTCCCAAAGAGTATAATGATTTAATCTACTATCTTGCACAACATATCTATCATACTGTAAGGAAACTTAGGTGCGGAAACAATGTCCTACACTAATCTCTAAAGGAAAGTATTGTGCAAATTCTTTTAAATCCTTACAATTTCAGATTCATTAACTAATTTAACAATGATATTGCAGCCATATACCATGCATATAGAAAATAGAGAATGACACAATGATTTACCCTTGGGAAACCTTTCAGTAAAAACCCCAGCACTCCAAAACCTGCACAATGTATTATTCAAAACTATTACAGTTTACAATACACTTACAATGCAAGCTCTTTCAGAAGATTTCCCACTCTTGAAGACAAATCGTGACAACATAAAAATGTTCCAACAATAGACAAACTTCACCTCTCTTCACAACCTTAAAAAACACTTATATCATGCGCTTCCCTTTTTAGGGAAACTTCCAAAGATAACCATATTAGGGTTTTACCATTCCCCAAACCCCACGATTGGGGAAGAGTGTACAGTACTCAACTACTTTAGCCATCCATCATAACTATTTCAGCCATGATATCCTTACACACAATTCAAGATGCTGACACATCAACATGCCAACTAGACATGTACACTCACACTTAATTATATTATTTGGAAGAAATACATTTTACAAAACAAATAATAAGAATAGGAATTATCCAAGGTTGAGACACCTTATTCCTAACATTCTCCCACTTTTTGGACACCTTGTAAGAGCCGTAGGAACATAACAAGAACTAACCTCTATAGGCCAAAAGGCCCATAGACTCCAAACACCATTTGAGCTTCTTACTGCCGACTGGTTTCCTTAATGCATTTGTAACATTCATCATAGTATCTACGTTCTCCAAATTTACCTTTCCAACTTCCACCATATCTCTCACAAAGTGAAACTGCACATCAATTTGCTTCATTCTGGCATGAAAAGTTGGATTCTTCGCAAGGCAAATAGCACTCTAACTATCACATCAAATAGTAATCTGTTCTACATCAACACCAACATCAGAACACAATCTCCTAAGCTGAATGGCTTCCTTACAAGCATGAGTAGCAGCCATGTGCTCAACTTCTATAGTGGACAAAGCAACCATAGGTTGTTGCTTACTCATCCAACTGATAGCACCACAAAACATAGTGAACACATAAGCACTAGTGGATCTCTTACTGTCAATATCACCTGCCCAATCTAAATCCACAAACCCACGAATACAAACTGAATGTAGAGACCTAGAAGAGTTACCATGGTAACATATGGAGTAATCTGATGTACCCCTCAAATATCTAAATACTTGCTTAACTGCATCCCAATGTACCCGTCCAGGGTTAGCCATAAACCGACTCAAAACTCCCACTACTTGGGCAATGTCTAGTCTAGTACAAACCATAGCATACATAAGACGGCCAACTGCACTAGCATAAGGTACTCTACTCATGTCCTCCACCTCACTAGGATATTTTGGACAATCATCCATAGATAACTTTGTTCCCATAGAAATAGGAACACATAGTGGTCTACAATCTGCCATGTTGAACCTATCCAACATAGACTTCACATACTTACTCTGACTCAACCAAAGTTTTTTTTTAGACCTGTCTCTACTGATTTCCATACCCAAGATGTACCTTGCTTCCCCAAGATCTTTCATCTCAAAATGTGCTGACAACTGACATTTAAAATCAAAAATCATACCCTTACCCTTCCCAAATAGCAACATATCATCAACATATAATGCAACGATAAGAAGGTGATCATTTTCAACTCTTAAATAAACATGATGATCTGATTTTGATCTTAGAAATCCAATTGACAACAAAAAGGCATCAAACTTAAGGTACCACATCCTAGGAGATTTCTTCAAACCATATAGAGATTTCTTTAATATGAAAACTAAGGATTCTTTACCTTTAACAATGTAGTGCTCAGGCTGTGACATATAAATCTCTTCCTCCAAATCACCATGAAGGAAAGTTGTCTTCACATCCATCTATTCTATCTCTAAATCATATGATGCAGCAAGAGATAACATAAATCTAATGGATGTCAACTTTGCAACAAGAGATAATAGTTCACCATAATCTATTCCCTCTACCTATGAATACCCCTTTGCAACCAATCTAGCTTTGTACCATTCAACATTGCCATCTACACAAAATTTCTTCTTGAACACCCATTTACAACCAATAGATTTTCTCTCTTTAGGAAAAGGTACAAGGTCCCAAGTTTTTTTTTTCTCCAATGAAGCTATCTCATCATCCATAGCCTCAATCCAGGAACCTGCATCTTCCATGCCCAAAGCATCTTTCACAGATCTAGGCTCATCAATGTTAGTAATCAAAGAAAAAGAACAACTGGAATCTAACATAGAATAACCAAACCTTTCTGGTTGCTTTCTTTCTCTCATGGATTTCCTCAAGGGCTAAGGTTGAGGTTTTTCTTCCTCTTCTTCCAAACTATCAGAGCTCTCCTCATCATTAGTCCCAACATGGTCTCTCTGTTCAGTCTTCTTAGGGGTAGGAAGAATCTAAACAATATCTTTTTCCTTTTCTTTTTTATCTGGTTGTAGCACAATAGGAGAAGGTGTTAGCTCTCTAAAAATAACATTTCTACTATGAAAAACCTTACTAGTCACAAGATTCCAAAGCATGTATCCTTTTACACCAACACTGTATCCGATGAAAATACATTTGACAACTTTGTTTACCAACTTAGATCTTTTCTCCTTTGGAACATGTGCATAAGCTTCACAACCAAAAACATGAATATGTCTAATTGAAGGCTTCTTACTAGACCACACCTCCATGGGTGTCTTACCAACAAGAGCTAATGTAGGAGATCTATTAACCGGATAGCACACAATGGCCATAGCTTCAGCCTAAAACCTTTGTTCTAAACTAGCTCCACTAAGCATACTCCTATCCTTCTCCATCAGTGTCCTATTCATTCTCTCTACAACTCCATTTTGCTATGGGGTATAAGGAGTTGTCTTATGCCTCTCAATACCTCATTCTTTACAAAACTATTCAAACTCTATGTAACAAAACTCACCACCATTATCAGTTCTCACACACTTGATTCTTTTACCAGTCTGATTCTCCATTAGAGCCTTAAATTCCTTGAACCGACTGAAAACATATGTATTAATTTTTAGGAAATATATCCAAGTCCTTTTTCTATAATCATCTATAAAAGATACAAAATATATAGAACTGGAGATAGAAGGAACTTTTACAGGACCAAAAACATCAGAATGAATAAGATCCAAAAGTCTAGAAGACTTGTGAGAACTAGAGTAGAACTGAACATGATTTTGCTTACCATAAACATAGTATTCATAGAAATCAAACTTGAGATTACAATCATTTATCCCCTTGATGAGACTTTTAGTTTTCAAGGTCCTAAGACCCTTCTCACCAATGTGGCCAAATCTCATATGCCACAACATTGTCTTTTCTGCAGGAAGCTTGCTTTCCAAAGTGTTTGCACCCTTAGGTACACTTACTGCACTAGCATTGGAACCCATTGCCATAGTATTCTTTACTACTCTTTTAGATGGTGGGGATGAAGAAATAGCCACTCTCTTCTTTGAAACATAAGAATTTTTGCACTGAGAAATGCATGCATCAAGTTGAAACAAAGTACCTCTCCTAGTACCTCTAGCGAGTACCATAGAACCTCTCATCATCTTGCATCCATCTTTCAATAAGACAAATTGCACACCTACATCATTCAACATACTTACAGATAATAGGTTTCATGCCAAACTCAGAATGTGCATAACTCCATTGATTCCCTCTACTTGTCCATCAGGAAATCTGATAGTGACCCTTCTGCATCCAACTATCTTTAGGTGAGAATAATCACCCAAATACACCTTTCCACCATCAAACTCTTCATATTTTGAGAACCAGTTTTGATGAGAGGTCATGTTAAATGAAGTACCTGAGTCTACCAACCACACATCATTAGATGCATGGGCTACCAAAGCTGCAATAAAAGCATCTCCATCTTCTTGAGATTTTTTGGAAGCTAAATTTGAGCCTTTCTTCTTCTTCTTCAGTTCTTTGCAGTCCCTCCAGAAGTGCCCAGTTTTATCATAGTTCCAACATTTCACCTTGGAATTTCTAGGAGTCTTAGAACTCCCATGGGATTTGGATCTTCCCTTCTTTGACTTGTTGTCATTCTACTTTCCTCTGTCATTGGATCTCCCACTAACAACAAGGGCTTCCTTAGATGAATCTGAAGTCTTTCTTCACATCTCCTTAGATAGAAAAAAAGACACCATGTCATCCATATAGAATGTGAGTATAGTACTTATGAGAGCCATCACAAGATGGTCCCATGAATCAGCAAGGAACAAAGTAGGGTCATACAATGATCCTCCTCCTCGATCTTGGCACTGAATGATGCCAACTGTGCAATCAATAAATTGAATGCATTGAGATGATCAGTTACAGATCCACCTTCCTCCATTCCTAAAGAATACAAATTCTTTCTCAAGAACAACTTAGTCACTAGAGATTTGGCCTGATACATAGACCCAAGCCATTTCCACAAAGAATTTGAAGTAGTCTCATCAAGAACATTTAGAAGAATGACATCTGCTAGACAAAGTCTGATGAGACCCTTAGCCTTCTGATCCTTGATCCCAATCCGCTAGAGATATCATTGCAAGTTTCACATCAAGTGAAGCAGCCTCCCATAGATCATGGTCTTCAAGCATGTCTTCCATCTTGAGTTTCCACAACTTGAAATTAGTGCCATTAAATTTCTCCATCTCCATTCTACTATATGAGGAACTTGCCATCTCAATCTACAAATAAGATTCAGAATGCTCTACACAAAACTCCCACTCAACTTGAGATTAGCTCAAAAAACCCTATCCAACAACTAGGATCAAAATTTGATTAGGCTTTGATACCACTTGTAAGGAAACTTAGGTGTGGAAACATCTTCCTACACTAATATCTAAAGGAAAGTATTGTGCAAATTCTTTTAAATCCTTACAATTTCAGATTCGTTAACTACTTTAATAATGATATTGCAACCATATACCATGCATACATAGAATAGATAATGACACAATGATTTACCCTGGGGAAACCTTTCAGTAAAAACCCCAGCACTCCAAAACCTGCACAATGTATTAATCAAAACTATTACATGTCATAGTAATCCATCATAACTATTTCAGCCATGATCTCCTTACACACAATTCAAGATGTCGACACATCAAGTGGAGTGACACATCAACATGCCAACTAGACATGTACACTCACATTTAATTACATTATTTTCAAGAAATAGATTTTACAAAACAAATAATAAGAATAGGAATTATCCAAGGTTGAGACACCTTATTCCTAACACATACTACCAAGGTTTACCCAATAGAATATGTTGGAAATCCATAGGCATAATATCACACAGAAGTTCATCAAAGTAACTTCCAATTTTGAATTTCACAATACATTGCTCACTTACCAACAAATTATGCTCATCCTTGATTCGTGAAACATGATAGGGTTTATGGGGTCTCCACCTCTACAATTACAAATTTGTAACCAACTCCTCTGATGCAAAATTCTCTGAACTACCACTATCAATAATCACTTTGAAACATTCTCTCGACATCTTACATATAGTCTTGAAAAGACTTCTCTGCGGGACAAGTTCTTCATCAACTCTTTTATTGCACAAATTTCTCCTTACCATCATATTTTATGCATCCTCAGGCCTACTTGATGAACCCTCGAGTTCCTCTTTTACCATAACATTCCTATGACTTTTTTCATTTTCATCAGAGTATCTACACTCAAAGGATCTATGCCCTTCTTAGCCACAACTAAAATAATTACCCCTAAAACCACCTCTATAATAAGAATTACCTCTTCCTCCGTATGAACTAGTACATCCTCGATAAGAACTACCACCTTTCCACCTAGCCTTTATTTTATCTTCAATTTTCCACTTATATTTTCACTTATCTTGTGCATAATTATCATATCTATCACCTTCACCATAGGATCTACCTTTGCCTCATATTTCAAGGCATATTAATATGCTTCTTCCACACTATCCAATTTTGCAAAAATTATTTCATCTTGAATCCAAAATCTTAATCCATTCAATTACCTTGCAAATTTCTCAACCTCATCATCCACATGTCCAGATCTGATGTCCAATCTATAGAATTCCTTAGTTTATTCCTTCACAATCAGATCACTTTGTCTAAGGTTTTCCATCTTCCTCAAAAAAATAAATTGGTAATCAGTAGGGAGGAACTTCTTCTTCACCTTATTCACCATTTTCAACCAGGTTTTGATCGTTTCCTTTCCTCTTCTTTGTCTATCACTTTACAAATGCTCCCATGATAGTGAGGCATGACCTTTAAACCTAATGACTATAATTTTCACCCTCTATTCTCAGGAGTTCTTTCAAACTCAAAGAAATTTTCCATATCAAAGATCCATTCCAACACAACATTAGTATCCAAATTTCCATCATAAGGAATAACTTCAACAATAGGCTTTGAATGTGCCCTAGTCAATAATGTCAATAATCTTTCTTCATCTTGATCTTCCTCAGGTTCTGGATTAGGGTTTGGTACTTATGCTTCATCATCACTCACATCATCAAGATGCACTCCTCTCCTTGAGACTATCTCCACAACATCTAATCTAGTTGCAATTTGTGTTAACATGTCCATTATGGCATTATCATCATTTCCTCTACCTCAAACCATCTTGACAAATAGGTTCTCACAAGATTGTAACCCTCTTGAAGTTATAGGTCAAATTCACAAATATTAGACTCTACATTCAAATTGAACTCAGAGTTCTACATGATCTAATCTCCTTAAGGATGAACCTCAAGCTCTGATACCACCTAACACAAGGAGGGATAGCAATAGGTAGGGCCAAAGGGCACACCTAACTATCTAGCCACCTTGTAGAGTAACAAAATAGAAGAAAAAAACATAGAGAACACTGCCATAGAGAGAAGGAACCCAAACTATTTATTGATTCATCCAAATATCTACATACATGCCCGACTGTGAGGCCTTCCTAGTTATGACCAACTAGATTTAAGAAAATCTAGACTTCTCCTCTATCCTCTATTTATTTCACCTCACTGACTGACTCATCCTACATCTAAACATCTTTATTTATACTTTTGAAAATGGCTTACAGAAGGTTCTAGGTCATTAAATAATAGAAGGATGACTATAAATGGTCTACACACATCCCAATACAAGATCCCAATCATTAAATTATCTACCTAAATTAAATACATAAGTTGACTCCAACTAAGAACCAATCATAGACAAACTTGATCAAAGAAGAATTGAGCATCAACAAATAGAAGGTTCACTCAACACAGGGAGGAAAGCTCGACCAACACTAGACAACTCGGCACATATAGGAACACTCAGTGAACACTGGACAACCTTTCACATGTGATCACTTAGCAAAGACTCCAACTTGACACTTACTGGTAGAATGATCAAAATGAGCAGAATAGAAAGGCAACCTAGCATGCTCCTCGATCAAGAGATCCTTTAGATCTAGCATTGAAGAAAGAAATAAAATAGATTTATTTCCACATATTTCCCTATGAGAGATCCCAACATTAACATTATGACCAAAATTAACCACACATGTCATCCAACATCAAACAATTAAATTCCACCAATCAGTGAACTTAGGAATTGAGCAACATTGAACACTACCAAATTAACTTGGTAAAGAACACTGGCAAACCAACTTGGTAAGGAACAAAAAAATGGTAATTATGCTTACCAATGATTGATGGGAACACTTCACTAAGAACTCAAAATAAGTTACCAAGAAAACCAAACAAGCTACCAAGTATCTAAACAAGCTCTAAAATATCTTTGGTTGATCTAGGATTTCCATAAACCTAATATGATCCTGAATCAGATTCCCAAGGTTGGAGAGAAATGATTATTTGAATCATGTGTTAGGTAAAACCTAATTTGAATCCAACTCAGATTGATAAATCCATGTACTTTATTCAATAGGTTTGTTCTTCCACTTTACCAAATACTCCATGTAATCCTTTCTTCTTGTGCTTCTACCAACTTTTTGATCCAAAATCTTCTCAACTTCTTCTATTTTCTTCTTAGGTTAGTCACTCGGTTCTATCACTTCTTCATTAGGTTCATCATACTCATAAAAATCTGAAATGTTGAATATAGGTGATATATCCATGTCATCTAGGAATTCAACTTCATAAACATTTTCTATAAAATTTATTCAATACTGTTGAGCGTCATTTTTACACAAGGACAATGGCTAGGAATTTGCGCGAGCAACTTCCCCTCTTGGAAGACTGACGGAATCAATCTCAAGGTTCCTTTTGGCTGAGTCTCAACCACTTGGATAGCTCAATGGAAGACAAATATGAATTTTTTTAACAAGGAGGCCTTTGTTGGTTCTTTTCTCAAGGGAAATTGTAAAACAAACTTTAGGAAACCAAGATATCTCTTTTTTGATATGATTTTCAGATTTAAGAATGAAAGCAATGCTAATCTAATTGATCTACTGAAATAACTTGCAAGGAGGATTATAAGATGTAAGGTAACAAGAGATTTGAAAGAAATCACTGAAAAGAAACCTATTGGACATATGCTAGCATCACACCACCATGCATATTAAATAACCAAGAAGATGAGAAAACCAACACAACAAAGATCAAATCATGTCACAATCTTCAGTTGAATGGATGCAATCATCAACAGAAGTTGAACAAATGTAAACATATGATAAGTCAAAAATCATCAGATCACAAAGCCACTCTAGATGTGTGCACACATGAGACAAGTTAATCTTTAGGCACCAAAGAATAATCTTCTCAGAAATTCATCACAACACAGTAGTGTAATACCAACAAACACCGAACTAAAAGATCACAGACTTAAAATCATTAAACAACTAATTGGCTCTTTGAAAAAAAGAATGAGCAAATCACACATTCACAAATTTCACATAGATAGCAAAAAAATCACACCATGAATGAAGCACCAGTTATATGTCTTGTATTAATGATAAATTCAACCCTAATTACATCATGTTATTACAATTTATAGAGCTCTGCTCTTATTTTTGTAGCTAGGGTTTTGCTGCAATCAAACTCCAAAGTAAAATGAAACTAAAGCTTTGCATTAAATAAACTACTTCTAAAGCTTAGCTAAACTATCCTAGCACGGAGTTAGACCTTGTGCATTACAAATATTTGAACAAAACAAGCATTAGACATCTCAAAAATGGGCTAGAACTGGTTCATGCGCGTGGTGATCTTCATGTTTGTCCCCTTGATCATTGGATTTAGTTTCTCTACATAGTCCTAACTAAAAGAGATCCCATAATCATGCCCAAAAGATCCCAAGAAAGAAGCCCAAATGACTGAGAAGTGATCTTTGAGAAAACTTGAGTCAACTCTCGGATGTGCCCAAAAAACACCCAAAACCTGACACTTGGTCTGAAAATGCAACACCCAAAATTGGCTAAGTGCTATCCTTATCTCTACTACTTTAGATTTGTCAGAGTTGTTAGACTTCTAGGTGGCCGAAAACTCCCCATGGCCGAAATGGCTGAAAATCTTGCACTGAAAAAATGACTAAGTACCAAAACTGCATTTTTTGTAAATGGGAGCTGACATATCTTAAGTTGGAGGTCCACTAGCTAGAAGGCACTTCTAGATGTGCTTTCTTGAATCTATCCACCACCTCCAACACCTCATTGAAGTCTGACATCTTAATGCCTTGGAGAATCTCCTTCTGTCTATCTCTGAAATCCTTTAATTCCCTAGCAAAAGCCTTTATCTCTTCTTCTCAAGGCATCATTTTTTGAATCTCCTCCCTCTGATAAAATTTTTTCTGAAGATCCTCCTTTGATTTTACCCCCTAGAATATACTCAAGTATTGATTGACAATATCATTCACTGAGTGCATATTCCTATCATCATCATCATCATCATTGAATAGATCCAAATCTAATCCTTCAAAGAACTCTTGTAACTCTTTTAAAAATAGCATGCCAGCATCCCTTCTTTTATTTAATCTTTTGAGAACCTTCTCAAATATGGCCAATGTCACTGCTATCTCTTGGATCCATTCTTCAAAGTTATCCAATTCTGCTCCTTCATAAATCTTCATTAGCACCTGGAAGCTTTGCTTCTTTATCATTGCTAATTCATCTAGTATCTTTTGCCAATTGAGGATGGTTTCTTCTACCCCATTCTCCTCACTCATAATCTCTACTAAAGAGGTTATCCCCACCAAAACACCTTGAAAGGGCCTCAAAATCTGCTGGAGAGATAAGCTAGTGAATAGCTCAAAATCTAGCTTCCATTCCGCACAAGCCTGTACAAAAAAATGTGGAATGTTAGTGTCTATATCCTCCTTCTTTTCTAGAATTTCCTGTAATGAGGCTTTAGGGTCATTCGGGTCAATTGGACCCGACGTCTTCAAAATAAACTTCTTCATTGCTTCATTCTATTCTTCCAATGATTTTATCCTTTCTTCATCTTTACTCATGAAGCCTAGAGTGTGCTTCAAACCCAAAGTAGTCAAGGTTTTGCTACCTTCTCTGGTTGGTTCTCCCAAGTCCACTTCTTCCAACACATAGTTCTCTAGAGTGATCTCCTTCATGCTGATGTCCATTGTAGGGACAACCACCTATGCCTTCCACCTCCCGTCTGGTCTTGCACTACATAAGACATTCTTCTAGCTTGGGGAACCAGTGTTGTATGATGGAAAGTGTGCCCTAACATGGTTATATCAATCTCTTCATTAGTATATACCCTCATCCTAGGCTGCACTTCTTTGGTAAACCAAGTGGGTTTTGAGGATGCATTCAATGGCTCATAGGGGGGAGCCAATGTAGTAGAAGTCCCCATGCATTCTATCCTTATCCCCTTGGGAGCTTCTTCTTCTTCTGTATGTAGCTCTTCCTCTATATGTGGCTCTTCTTCTATATGTGGCTCTTCCTCTATCTGTGATTCTCCCTTTTCACCTTCCTCCTCAGATCCAATATGAATTTCTTCTCCCCCTTCTCAGCCAATGACTTCAACTTCTTTATCTAGCTCCTATGAGCTCTGGGGCATTAACTCAACATGAAATTGGGGAGGAATGTTGAGTGGGGGAGGCATAGGAGACATGAGGGGAATGGTTGAATGGGATGGTGGAGTTGGAGTTGGGGAAGGAGCATGGGAAGAAAAAGGTTGCTGAGGCAGCGGAGTATCTAGCACAGGAGTGGAAAGTGGGATAGTGGGAAGCTCTTGAAGTGGAATGGTGGGAAGTGTGGAAGGGTGAGATGGGGGTGGAGGTGGAACAGATGCATCCAAAGGAACCTATGCACTTATTCCCTCCTTTAAGATGATCTTAATAGAATAATCCCTCTTGGGCTCTGCAATTTCCTCTTGGTCTTTGGCTATTTCGACAACACTCCACCCTTGAGGTTCCTATGGTAACTCTTCTCCTATGCCACTAAAAAGATTGGTGAAATGCATAGGAGCCTATTTCTTAGCTTCTTTGAAACCATGCAAACCTACAAAATCAGAGATGTTGAATTCATCATCACCTAGGGCATCCAAATTCCTTGGCTCTACCTGAGCAGCCCCTTCATCATTCCTAGGATCATCTTCCATTATTCTCCTTTTCTTCAGGAATCCTACTAACCTTGTCCTCCTAATGAGGGAGATCTCATCCAACAGATCCTCATCATCTTCTTCTAGAGTATCCATCTGTGTGGGGGTTGAGCCTACCTTTCTTTTGTAAACATGGCCTTTAATTACTCTGGTTGGCTTAGGTCCAATTATTTTGAACTTTGTTCTCTTTTCTGAGCTAGGAGAACCATGGTCACTTGATGAAGGCACCTCTAGTGGAGCAATGCTCCCAGTCATCCTAGTTTTCACCTTTTTGGAGTGTGTGATTGGACCATATGTGGTGGGATGCTCGTGGTGATAAATAGTCTCAGGCTTTAGAGGGGAAACCCCTTTGAATTGTGGTTTCAGTATCTTCTCTCCCTTCTTCTTTTCTCGAGATGGTTTCTGAGGGAGTTGCTTTATAGGAAGTGGTTGCATAGGAAATGGATGAGCAACCCAAGACTTTGTCAACTTGACCACATGTCAGGCTCTGAAGTCCATGCTTTCATTCTCATCCCGATCTACCTCTATGTTCAAAATGGCCCTCGTGTATACCTTATCTATGTTATATATGGAATCCATGATTTTATCAGAGTCTACATCTAATGCCTTCTATGGAATCTTTAGGGAAAGGGTACCTTGCACCAACTCTAAGCTCATCTAGAAATAGTCACAAATTCTCACCTCATAATCATCCACACAATTAGCCTAATGATCTTCAACATGTGGCTCATGGATGTAGTGTCTTCCCATTATGTTGCTATAGGTACCAATGGGGTCAAAATGTGGCCTCACCAAGCTATAGGTTGCCAATGGGAATTCATCCCATTCTCCAACCAATGACTTGCAAACTTTCATGTTCAGAACATAATGAGGACTGACTAAAATAGGGAAGTCCCAACAGTGTTTCTTCTTATGCTTGATATGTTCATGAGCATCAGACAATTGCCTTGGTATCTCTAGTAAAACTACCCTATCAGGAGGATACTTTGGGAGCTTCTTGGGCACTAAGGTGCTTCCTGCCACCTGAATGTATGTGAAAGTTCTGAATTGAATGTGAAATGCCCCAATGGTGTGTACTTTGGCTGCTACTTCAGTTGATAACCTTTTAGCAAAATCACCCTCGATGGAGCAGATGATTGTGAAAATGAAGGCATCATTCACTATCCTGAATTCTAGGCTATTGTGTGCGAGGAAGTCCTTTCGCACCAACTGAAGATACAAAGTGAAAGGCCATGTGCTTTGTTCCCCGATGTTTCCAACCCTAGTCAACCCTGGATAGACTACCTTGGTAGCTAGTAAGTACACAACATAGGATGTCATGTAAAAGTGGGGATCTATCTTTACCTGAATCAGTTGTTCATCCAACTGGTCACTTAGAATAGAGGCCCAATCGAACCTTTCTTGTCTTTCTTTTATTTTCTAGATAAGGAAGATCATCCAGGGCTCTAATTGATGATATTTGGGCAATCCATACACTCTACTTATCATTGTTATGGTGGCCTCGATGTCCTCTTTCATGTAACCCCTCTGCATTTCAATTATGTCCAGCCTATTCTTGAGTAAGGGCTGCATTAGGTACTCATTATTAATAATGTTGTGAGCCCTATGTGTATCTTTGTTATAGAACTCCATCCTTTTGTTTACATTGAAGTTGAAGAAATTATCTACCCCCTTGGGTAGATGGAAAACATCCTTGATATTGTCAGGTCTCAGGACCAGGACCACATCCCCCATGTTAATTCTGACCATGTGCTCATCTGGCACATAGTTGTTGGCTAGTGTGTTAATCAACTCTGCCGACTAGATTGAGACAGGGTGTGCCACTGCGTTCACCAAGGAACAATGGACCAATGAAGTACAATCTTCTAAATGTCCCACTGGCTGAGCACACTTATTAAGGTACTCATTCCAACTCACATTACCGATATCAGTATCAGTTATCCCAGCATGTAAGTCAATCACCTTGGATGGTGGGTGGTATCCTTTGAACTGGTATTTCATTGCCGATGATGCCAATACCTTCTTAGCCATATCTGCAAAAGAGAAGAAGGCCTGAATTAGTAACCTAATGAGAGAAAATAAATAGGGAAAGCACCACCACTTACTAAAATCATGCTTTCAAAGAAAACACCAGAGATTTCGACCCTTTTGACATTTCAGACTCATCAAACATCCTAAATGTTGAAAGACCTGAAAAGGCAAAAAGGCCGCAAGGCTTGGAGGGAAAAAAAGGGATAAGGGCTTTGGCAGGGGAAGAGACTTCTTGGAGTTATCGGAGCTCTGAAAGACCGATAAATTGAAAATTTCAAAAATGTCGAAAAGCTGCAAGTTTGGAAAGACTGAGAACAAAGGATGGTTATTTTCAGTGTTTCAGGGGTATGTGATGTTTTGGTGTGTGTAAACACTAAAATGCTGAAAATATGAGCACTTGGGAGTTTGTCAATCTGGTGGATGCTCCATGATTTTTGGACCTTGAAGGTCCAAAAAGAGGGTTTTGGGTCAAACTCAAAAAATGAGCCCAATAGTGAGTTTGGTGACAAACTCACCTAGGGACAAGAGGTGACTATCTCGATGATCCCTAAGGCTGAAAAGGCTGACCTAAAGTAACCTAGAGCTAAGACTCAAGCCAAAAAGACCAAAAATGCAAACCCTAGACCTAAAACAAGAAATGCAAAATGACAAAAAAGAGGATGCTAACTAGAAAAAGAAAGACGAAGGAGAGAAGACCACCTACCCAAAAGATGAAGAACCTGATGATGACCAGCAAGGAAGAGGGAGCCAAACGAAGTGAAAGCAACTAGTGGTGAAAGAACAAATGGGCAGACGACGGAGGAGCGGGTGCGCAAAGTGAGGGTTTGAAAGGAACCTCATGCCTCTTATAGGCTATGTGAGACTAGTGACATCAACGCCCCACGTGTTGGCCTTTTGGGCCTTTTAGGTGTCTCAGATGTTTGATAGGCCAAAAACACTAAAAGGTTGACTCTCGCGAGAGTAAGACTTCAGGATCGATGACCACCGATAAGTCTGAAAAGGACCACCCACCTGAGATTGCTCATTTGTAACCTTCACACCTTGTGGACCACCAAAAGGCCCAAAAGGCCGACAAGGCTGAAATGGCCCAAAACTCTAAAAAATAGTTGTCACTCTGTTGGGGTCTTTCGGACTCTTGGTCCTCCAAATGGGCTAGAGGATGACAAGACCGAAAAGGCCAAAAAAAAAAAACTAAGGACACCAACCCTGAAGATGACAAAAAATGAGGCAAGTAAAAAGTGAAAAGGGGGACCCCTAAGGCCATAAGGGCCAATAAAGGGGAGTGTGGTTGTGGGACCACAACAAATACCTTGTAGGGACCAAATTTATTCATCTTCAACTTACCATATGTTGCAATAGGAAATCTTCCTTTCTTCAAATGAACCATTACTTCATCACCAACATAAAAAATATTATGCCTTCTTGACCTATCTATACTATCCTTGTATTTCTGATTACTCTGCTCCAACTTATGTTTCACTTCCTCATGCAATGTCTTTATAAAATCAATAAATTATTCTCCTTCAACACTTATCTTCTCTTCACCAACAATATCTCTTAGGTCTGATATACCTCTTGGTTGTGTGCCAATTTAACAATATCAAAAATTGTCTTTCTAGTACTCCTATTCACTAAATTATTGTACTGAAAGTCTTCTTGTGCCATCATCAAATCCCAATTACTCAGTTTGTGTCCAACTAAGCATCTTAATAGGTTACCCTAGCTTCTATTTATAATCTATGTTTTCCCATCAGTCTGTGGATGAAATGTAGAACTATACTTCAACTAGGTATTCATCTTCTTCCATAGAGTATTCTAAAAATAACCAACAAACTTGCTATCTCGGTCAAAAATGACAAGTAGCCAAACAAGATCTAACATATTTTTTGGTTGATCCAAGATTTCCATAAACCCAAGATGCTCCTACATTAGATTCTAATCGAATGATATCCACTCTTCAAATAAATCTTGGTGAAATATTTTTCTCCACTCAAACAATCCATTACGTCATCCATTCTCGGTATAGGGAACTGATACTTAACTATCATTTTGTTGATTCCTCTATAATCTGTACACATTCACCATTCACCATTCTTCTTAAGCGCCAACATAGTTGGTACTACACATGGACTCAAACTTTCTCTTATCAAACATTTCTACAATAACTCTTGCACTTGTTGGTTGTTTTCCTCACTCTCAGTTGGTGTTAGTCAATGTGGTGTCTTATTCAGAAAACTATCTCTAGGAATTAGATCAATACAATTCCTAATACTTCTCATCGGTGGTAAACCATCAAGTACATTATTAGAAATGATGTATTTATACTTGGTTAGAAAAATTTTGACCTCTACCAACACTTTGTCTTCTATTTCCTCACTCAGCTTATTAGGAATCAATGCATAACAAACATCATTCTTCTTCATATCCTTAACAAACTACCTACCTTCCATCAAGCAAAATTTCATAGATGTACATATCTCACCAACAGATTCTTGAACCAAAGGTAACAAGACCTATCTTTTTCCATCAGCCAAAATAGTATATTTTTGCAATCTCGCATTATATATAGAATGTCTATCATATTTCCAAGGTCTACCCAACAAAATATGATAAAAATCCATAGGCATAATATCACACAACACCTTGTCATAGTACTTCCCAATTTTCAGATTCACAAAACATTGTTCACTTACCCTTAGTGTATGCTCATCCTTGATCCATAAAATATGATAGGGCTTTGGGTGCTTCAATATTTCCAAGTGTAACTTTGTAACCATTTCTTCTGATGGAAGATTCTCCAAGCTCCTACTTTCAATTATTAATTTCTAAACTTTATCTCTAACTCTACATCATATCTTGAACAAATGTTTCCTTACTAGATCTTCCTTACCCTTTTCACTCCACCATTATCTTCTAAACATCAAGTTTCCTTCTTTCTCAAGCTCATTCAGTGAATCTTCATGTACCAAATCACTTCTACTAGTACCAACCTTCTTATTTTATTGTGTACACTCAAATGACCTATGTCCTTCTTTACCACAATTGTAACAAGTTCCTCAGAAACCTCTTCTTCCATAGCTACCTTAAGAATAGTTACCTCTTTGTCAGAAGGAACTTTCACCTTTCCACTTGGTCTTTCCTTTGTCATGATGTTTTTTGTCTAGATCGAATCTATTATTTTCACCATAGGGTCTACCTCTTCCTCTAGGGAATCTACCACCTCTTTCTCTTTGTCTTTTCTCATGCCTTTTATTCAATTTCTTCTAAGCTTTTAGGGAAAATTGACAAGCCTCTTCAATACTCTCTATTTTAACCAAAAAAAATTCTTCTTCAATATAATTCCTTTATCCACTCAAATATCTTGCAATTATTTCCACTTCATCTTTCGTATGTCCAAATCTATTATCCAATTTGTAAAATCCCTCAATATAATCTTTCACCGAGTTATCCTTCTACTTCAAACTTTTCATTATCTTGACAAGGTTAATCTGATAATCACAAGGTAAAAACTTTCCTTTCAATTTGTTCACTATCTTATTCTAGACCTTAATTTTGTCTTTACCTTTCTTCTTTCTAGGGTATGTGCAAGATCATGAGGGGCCAAACTATGCCCTTAAGTGGCAATGAAAAATCAGCAAATAAGGGTTAGTCAACTTGACATGAAAATTTCAACTAGCTATGAACCTAATATCAAAAAGTTGTAAGAATAGAATCTATAGAAAATTGAATTTAGTTTCTAAACTACTAGGCCTTTTTTGAGAAAAAGTTAGTATGATTGGTGAGAAGTATAGATTTCAATGCAGCAGTACAAAAATTTCATGAAAAAAATAAGAAGTAGGTGTATGTCTGACCACCTTAATCATAATCAAATGATAATATTTTATTATAAGATTTTATATATAAGTAGTAGACTCATGCCTGGATGTGACACCTATTTTTTTGTAATTTTATTCAAAAAAAAAAATTAATTATGAATTTTTTGCTACAACATTTTCAGAATCAAAAAAATCCCGTGTCTGACCACCTTAACTCATTCAAAACTTTACAAAATTCAAAATTTTTTATTTTTCCTTATAGTAGGTGAAGCATAGAATGTGTGCATTTTTCGGATTTCAAAAATGTTATGCCGTTTGAAAGTTAGTCATTTTTCAATCAGTATATAAATCAACACTTTAGAGGTAGCTCAATAAGAAAATAACTAATAATTACTTACCGAATTCAAAATTTGACAGTAATTATATCGATAGAAAGATAATAATCTCCTTAAGATACCCTTTTCATTTTATCAAATTCTGGTGAAAAAAAGGTCATCAGCTACATTGTCAAAGTTTTGAACTGACATCGCCACTTTTTGGCCCCTCATGATCTTGCGCATACCCTCTATATAAATGCAAATGTTCCCACCACAAGGATGCACAAACTTTCAATTTTGTGCTTGCAATTTTCACTTTCTTCTCCTTTGATATATTTTCATATTCAAAGTATCCAATTTGTAAAATCCCTCAATATAATCTTTCACCAAGCTATCCTTCTGCTTCAAACTTTTCATTATCTTGACAAGGTTAATCTGATAATCACAAGGTAAAAACTTTCCTTTCAATTTGTTCACTATCTTATTCTAGACCTTAATTTTGTCTTTACCTTTCTTCTTTCTATATAAATGCAAATGTTCCCACCACAAGGATGCACAAACTTTCAATTTTGTGCTTGCAATTTTCACTTCCTTCTCCTCTGATATATTTTCATATTCAAAGTATTTTTCCATCTCAGTAATTCAATCCACCATTTCATCTAAATCAAGTTTTCCACTATACTTAGGAGGGTTAAACTATGGTGAAGCTTTCAAACTAGTCAAAGCCTTCAAGAATATTTCCTCTCCTTGATCAATTATAGGTGCAGATGTGGATTCCTCCTGCATTTATTCAGCTTCATCATTGCTAGCATCATCAATATTTCTTTGTCAATATTGGGTAGTCTCAACAACTTCTAATCTAGAAAAAATCTACCTTACCATATCAGCTAAGCTTGGATTTGCATCTCACCTCCCTTGAACCATCTTGAAACCCTTTGCAATTGTAGGTCAGGTTGTAATCTTCAACCAAACAAAAATATCACTAAATAGGGCTTACAAGAAGGAACCTGCATATCTAACCTTCATTTTGATACCACCTTACACAAGGAGGGATAGTTCTAGGTCTGACGGAATTCCAAAATACCAATCCTACTTTCATATTAATAACTCAAAAACAAAAACAAAGAGAAGGAGAGAAGGAATGAAGATATATTTAATTTATTTCATCAAGCGTCATACATTTCAAGCTGTAAGGTCTTCTCAGTTACTTAAAATACAATGAAATTCAATTACAGAATAGTCCTCATACATGAGAAGATCCAAAATCTTAGATTCTATCTTCTTAATCTACTCCTAACTGATCTCCTAAAATCTAAGAATACATCTATATTTATACAAGAGGCCACTAAATATGTTGGGTCAAAAGATCCTTTAGATCTAGCATTAGAGAAAGAAATGATGCATATTTAGGTCCACACATTTCCCAATGAGTGATCTCAACATTAACATCATGACAAAAATTAACTACGCATGTAAACCAACATCAAACAATTAAATTCCATATTTTGGTGAACTCACGAACTAAGAAACACCGAACACTACCAAACTGAGTCTCTAAAGAACACTGCCAAACCAACTCAGTAAAGAACAAAAAAATAGTAACTAAACTTTCTAGTTACCATTAGGAACATGTCATCGAGAACTCTAAAGTAGTTACTGAGAAAACTAAACAAGTTACCGAGTAGCCAAACAATCTCTAACATATTTTTTCTTGATCCAAGGTTTCCATAAACCCAAGATGCTCCTACATCAATCTCACTGAATTTTTTTAGATGTGTAATTACACCTATCTCTATTATTCTCTCAAATTAATCAAATAACTAATAATACTTCTTCAATTGAACTAGAATACAATACTTAAAAACATTGTCTAAAAATTTAGCATCTAGGTTTTCATTCTTACCTATGTTCATAGGCTTATCCTTGAAAATACTAGTACCAATTGTGCCTTCAGTCCATATCATCTTCTTGGATTGATCTAATTTAGTTGAAGAATTATCTTTATTTTCCTTTTCTCTCTTTTGTGGGCCTGCACTCTTTTTCTTTAGTCTCCTCGATATAGTTTCGAATTGTGATATCTTAGATCTTCTCCTTGTAAGCTTCAATGTAGGTGTCTAGGATGTTTCTTCTTCATAGGAGGTGTTTTAGAGATTTTAGTTGCAATACTAATTATTGTTTGATTGGATGGAATAGAGATAGGTGGAGGTGGACTATCTTTCTTCTCAACTTTAATCGGTACTACTTTTTTTGTCCTACTTTTTCCCATCTCCTCTTTCTTCCTTCTAATGTATACTATCATCTCCTTACTTATACGTTCCTTTTTAGAAATGGTGTCCACCATCATCTTAATATTCTTTATCAATGCTACATCTTGAAGTTGACTTTGAACTTTCTGATACTTTTTCAGCATAAGTACTAAACCTTTTAGTATTAGTATCTATGATTTTACTCAACATATCCTTGACAAACCTAACCATAATCTTATAATATTCTTCATATCCTATTGGTGTAATCCAAAGGGTCCTTAGTTGAACTACCTTCATGAAACAAACATTAGTTTCAACAATGAGAAAAAATGTATCCTTATATTTCTCAACCAAACTCCGAAGTATCTTTTTCCTCTTTTGAATTTTCTATTGAAACATTTTGAAATAACCAAATATTTTTTATCAATGCCTTTAATCTTCTACATTCAATAGTATCTAGTAATCTATATTGCTACATGGATTTCCTTCTACCAAGTCATATTACTAGTACAAGGGAAATAGTTCATTAGGTATAAAAACATATGAATAATCAATCATCCATACTTCAATATGTGTGTCTTATTCTTATTAATCTTGCCAAGATTGTCTTTCAAATATTCTCAGTTTGTGTCTTATTCTTATTAATATTTCCAAGATTCTCTATCAACTGTTCCCTAAGAATATCACAAACATATATTTGAGAATCTTCCTTGAATAATAAATAAGTACCATGAATAATAATAGGAGAGATATAATTGAATCTTATACTATGATAAACTTTGTAACCAAGAACCATTGAATAAAATTTCACATTGATCTATTTGATATCATTAACTTTCATGGCACTCTTATTAACTAAGTAAGCTATTGAACAATATATTTCTTTGCTAATCTCAATGTTAGTACCTCACCAACTGCATTATACCCAATAACTATATGGATTAATTCATTGGTAACATTTATAGATTTTTTTTAGAGCTAGAAAAATTTATAATCGATATTGATTAACACAATTCTTACCCACTATGGCTCACCAAAGACATAAAAGTCCATATACTGTGCAAGTATTTTAATGATCCTACTTCAATGCATCTTTTTATTTGTTATGTTGTTTCATCTGATCAGATAAATCATTATCTGAATCTTCATTTATCTTTTCCATAAAATCTCACCTTTTATTCCTATAAAGTTCAAGTTGTTCTTTAAGTCTCTTTATGAAACCTTCTACTCTTCTCAATTTTAACTTCAAAACTCCATTTTTAGTTTTATCTTTATCAAAGTCTTCAAGTGTTGCTTCAAAGTTCTCTTTCCAACTTTTAGAATCCATCTTGATCTCCCTTAAGATGGTAGGATTTCTCTCCAAGGGCCAATAGCATTGATACAAATTGTTAGGATTAGGCAGTACTAAGAGGGGAGGTGAAACAATATTAAAAAACATTAAATTCAAGCTCAATATCTTCCAACTTAACAATGAAATTACTGAAATGAAAAGAACATACACATAAAAAAAAATAACTCATAACACCATGATATTTTCATGAGGAAACCTTGTTAAGGGAAATCCTAAGTGGGGATGATACCCATAAATTATGCACTAAGAGTATAGTGTCCCTATTAGGAGACCTAGCCCTATTAGGAGGTAAATATTACATTTCCCTATTAAAGAAATACAAAACCCTTTTGGGGTATACACTGAGCACACTTCTCTTAGAATTAGAAAATTGTTTTTATTACAATAATTTATCAAGAATGAACTGCACAAGAATCTTCTATGCTCAAGTAGTCCTAATTATATATTGCATCACCTTCCATCTAATTATGACATCACAATGCATCTATTCATTCCATCACACACATCGCTTCTCAAAAGATCTTCATATATATACTCGATCTCTTAACCAAATGGCTCACAAGTACATCACAAAATGTGACCAACACTTAGAAAATATCAAATACATAGCATGTAATGCCCCGCGAGGGAACCCAAGGGAAGTTAACTTAAACAAGCATGTAAGTTTGCAGAATAATCCTTTTTTTTAAAAGTTAACATACAAGATAAACATCAATGTAGAAGCAATAACCATTTACTCACATCAAAACATAACCAACACTAGTTAAAACTCTCAAGGGTTCCTCGACGAAGATTACATTAACATTAATTAATTAAAATAGATTAGGTACAATTAAAAAACTCATATAAACAAATGAGAGATAAATGCCACATCACACATAAGATAACATAAATACAATGGTACCATAAGGTATCCATAATTACCTACATCCACTGCACATGTCATAGGGTATGTAATACAATAACCGAAAAGAAGAACACATGATTTCTCTGAATTTATGATACAAGGTACAGGATCACAAAGAAGAAGAAGAGGAGAGTACAACTCCATCAATGAGGAGCAAGAAGAAACAACTGCAATAGGGATAATCCAGCATTGGTATACGAATGTCAGAATCTCAAATGGTAAAAGAATCACTACCACCTGACCTCGTGAGCCTAAATGGTCCACTCCCACCATGATGAGGAGATAACAACAGATCCCACTTAGGTAACAAACAAAATAGATCAAGCAAAGGAAAGGATCTTGAAAGCTTTCTAACTCAAGGTGAAAAGTAATAATGCCATGAAAGACTCACTATTCCAAAGGAAACCGACACATGTAGGATAACTAGACTATGCATAGGAAGGTGTCATCATGTACGTCTAACCCTTGAGTTTTGTCCTAGTAATCTTACTAGTTCCTGGAACCCAAGTGACCATATATGGTGTTAATGACCTCTCATACTGATGAAGCCATCAAATATGCCAACTCATCCCTTTTAAAGGGGGCAAGTCATCTTCTCCAGTCCCACCTTAGTTTTTACTAGCACTAAGCTAGGGTGAGGAAACCATATCTTATTAGGTTCATTTTAAATCTCTCAATGTTATATTTAGTTATTGCTTGATTAAGATACTTAACAATAAGTGATCCTGGTAGCCACTTGTGGGCCCCAACGCTTATTGCAAGCCACCTCCTACTACAGATCTAGGTAAACTACCCTAGGCTCACAGATCTCACATAGATCACAAGATGATAATAATGTCCCTCGGGACTACTCCAAAAAATAATAGGAACACACTAGTTCTCACATAACCATAATGTCACAAAACACTCTCAAAGTGTTCACAAAAGAATATATACACATGAGCCCGTGGATCGGACATAAAAGTCAATACCATATTCTCCTCCATAGAGTATGAAGTAAAAATCAATACAACATGAGCATTAGAAAAGTACATGCACATCAAAACATAGCTGAAAACAGAATCATCTGACACAATCTCTGGCCTCTATTTTCCCGTAGGTCTTCTAGTTCTCGATAACCCATAAAAATTACACCATAAGACACATCAAGCACGAAGAATACAACACTCACATTATTGAATATTGAAAATGATCAATAAGCATTTAAATTATATATTCAACATAATTGAATCCAAGCATGAGAACAAATAAACCTACTAGAAGAATTCTGAACATAAACATTACAACATTGATGTAAGCAAAGAATATTCCCTAATGTCATCTAATGAACTTAATAGACAAAAAGACCCAATTTCAGTACATACACAACAATTACCAATATGCCTTCAAACTCAATATACTTTCAAAATGCATAACTATACATCCTAGTGATGTAAGAATGCCTATAACACTAGTAGATTTAATTAAACTAAATCAATTTATAGATTTAACTAAATCAATATACAATTCAACTTCGGCTAAAATGATATTACATTCATTTTTAAATATCTACTTTAATTATAAATCCCAATGTAGCTTAATAAATTAATATACAAATATTAATCTATCAAGTTTGATAACCAACTAATGAACTCATAAGAACTAACAATAAAAAATTAGTACACTAATGAACAAATTTCAATACATTAAAAATTATTAAATATTGATTAATAAAACTTTGTTTAAAATAAATAACTTAAAAATAACTAAATTTGAGTTTAATTATAACCTAAACAAAAATTCCATTTAATACTAAAATGAAATTTAATAAAAATTAAATAAATTTTTAATTAAAAAAAAAAAAGCATAAGTGGGGGGGACCCCGCGGGTCCCATGCCCCACGAGTTGGCGCATCAGCCTAGACTGCTACGACAACCTAGCTGCTACCGCCGGCAGCTTAGAATATCGTAGGTAGTGCTAGTCACTGCCGAGGGGTGGGGAGGTGGTGGTCCCCGCCCCTCTAATAATTTTTTTAATTTTTTTTTAAAAGAAATTAAAATTCGTGCCACCTTTATTTTTGATATAGTTTTTTTTTAATATATATATTTTTTTTCATATATTTTTTTTTAAAAGCACAAGTTAATGTATTTTTACACGATAATTTTTTTTAAAACAAATATATTTTCGAAAATGGAAAAAACAAAAAGGTCTGTACCTTTTTCAGAAAAGGTAACAGGTCACTTTTTACAAATTTTCCTTCACATATTTTTTTGTCTTTTCCCCACATGTAAATTCCAAATGCTATTATTTTAATCTATGCATAAATTTGTCTTTACTATGCTAATGCATTTTTTTTTTGTCTTTACCAGGCAATTAATTGACTATTTTTATTTTTTTTATTTTTAAACAGATGCATATTATTTTGCACCAGAATTAATATTTTCACCCAAATTGATTTTTCTTTCAAAGAGACATATTTTCTCTCCACTATATAGTTCAACTATAGTATAGGTTTAATTTTTCATTTTACAAGCAAACTATAGGCAAACTTTTGATAAAATTTTGCCAGCATAATGGTACAATGCCAAATCATCATAAAAATATAAAACATCAAATCTAGGGTTTCTCTAATACCCAAAATAAGAAATTTCATACAGATCTAATGAAAAGAATCTAGATCTATTCAAACATAGAATTTTACCAAACAAAATAACAGAAGGCACACAACAATAATTTTGGATCCTACCTTAGATCCAATGCTAGAAACTATAATGAAATCCCTGTTGTAGATCTGAGAGTGAGATTTCTTCCAAATCCAATCTTGTCTGCAGATTTGAAAACTATGATGAAAGCAAGAACCAGATCCAGATGCACAATCAAGCCCAAAACAACAAGCAGCCACAACAAACCCAAAATTCTCAAAAAATCAAGCACACAAGCTCTCCAAAAAATCTTCTCCAAAAGAAACCTGTCTCCAAAACCTATCTAATCTCCAAATGAATGCAAATTCCCCCTATTAGGGTTTCAAATCCACCATTCATGCAAACCCTAGATGTCTCATAAGACAACTCCTAATCAAACTCACACTCTTGAGTTGAAATAAATTCCTAATTATTAATTGAAAATATCTTTTAATTGTGCACAACTCAACTTAGACTCCTAAAGACAAGTTGTCACCTTTTGAAACAAATCACATTCAAACTTAAATAAAGCACATGTTATTATTATAATCTCTCATTAAATAATTTAATATTCAAAACACCATTAAATCATGCAATTTAATTATTTAATATCTAATGGACATTATTAATAATATTTTCACACAATTAATTAATTAAAACCAAATATCCTAATATTTGATTTTTAATTAATTAATAATCATACAAAACATATGAATTAAATTTAATATTATTTTCCAACTATAATATTAATTTCCATGACTATAGAAAAACACATACTCAAAAAGCAATAAAACAAGAACATCATATAAAACAATCAAGCTCAAGGAAGGGATCCACAAACTTTGTCAACCTGACAAATTCAGATAGGGTAGTCAACAAATACTTGTCCAATCCTAGGACAAATGGGTTTAGGTTAGGGTTTTGGATCTGTGTATTATCTACCCTCTCTTACCATTTGAGATATTGTGATAGGGTATGCTCATCCCGACAATTCAGGGAAGTCGATGCCCGGTACTTGCAAACTTGCATACTAAACCTACATGTACATATATATAAATATATAACAGACAATGGCGGTGATCGATCAATTGTGTGGATCTCGCAAGGAACTAACTACGACTCTGTCCCTCAACCACATCAGGCATGTCAAAAAAAAATATAAAACAAACACATCAACCATACACATGCAAGTATGGGATCAGTAAAATCATAAGCATCAATGATTTCCTAACATATAATCTATCTTCCTAAAATAATCATAGCATTAATAAAATTAGACTAGGGGCAGGGTAATACATAGCCAACAATCATACATTACCAAAAGTAGGGTAGGACCCATTCCAAATCCAACTTATCATGTTTGGATTCTACATTATACTCCCTCAATCATCACGACCTTTCAACTGCTCTATTTTGCTACTATATTGTCTTCACATAACTTCAACAAACTGTATCTCTCAACGATGAACTCTAAAATAAAAGAGAAATTAACTAAAGGTATACCATATCCCAAAATACCTTCCTCCAAGCTCACATGACTTAGTTTATCATATACAATGCTCACTGACCAAAACTGTACCACTGTATCCAGTTAACTACTTCCTACACTTAGTCATTTTTACAAAAACTGAGTTTCACTTCAAGTGACCATGCAACTGATTAGTGTTTCTATAAATTAAAACCTCTATGCTATCCTAAATGGGCCACTTGCCAGCATTTAATTTTCTTATTTTATGACAAATATGATTTTCTATATATTTTTGTATACATATATAAAAATTATAATTCATATCCACCTCCATTCCAAGTCACAACTTTAACTTCAATAAGTGGAATAAGTTTGACAAATGGTCGGTACTCAATTTAGTATTTATAACAAGGGACTAACCTCCTCCTATGAATTATATATGTGTAGTCATTGTATCAGGCATTGACAAGTCGATCTTTTGGTGCAATGTCAATGACACTTGTAACAAGTGGTATCGGAGCATAGTCATAGGTTTGAATCCCCTGAGGTAACATCAAGGGAGAGATTGTTGGAAAAATGGTCAGTGCTCCCCTCAGGATTCATGATAAGGGAATAACTATCTCTTGTAACTTCTATAAATCTAGTGGTTGTATCGAGCATTAAAAGGTCAATCTTTTGGTGCAATGCTAACCACAATTATAAAAAATTTTACTTGTCAACTTCATATGAATGGTGCTCATTTATTTCAGTCAAATAAAATTGTTCAATGTATTTTTTTATCCCTTCCTATCTATCCATTTTTTTAAAAGTTTATATTTTATTAAGAAATGAGGAAGATATGCCCATTTTACTAAAATTGGGTGTTGAATTTTTCTTCTTTTCTAACAATAGCTAAACATTTGCAAGAGCTAACTTGTTTCTCCTCATTTCTAGAGAAATTAGATTCAAACATCTCACAAACAGAATACCAATCCTTCCAATCTACTTAGTATTTAATAATCATCATTCATATAATAAATTTCCATATGTATTATATTTGTAGACACCTAAAATGTCTTTGCTAAATAAAATATTTTATTTTGCAAAAAAACCCTGATGACATCATCATTAATTAATTAGTTTTTATTATCATTATCCCTTCTCCTATTTTAATTAAAGACATTTAATTAAATAATCCCTCCTAAAAGCATTTAAATCAAAATTAAATGATTTTCCCCCTATTTATTGAATTAGTGTTTGATAAATAATTTCACAATCCCTAAATAAATTAAATATTTTTTTAAAGCCTAAAACCCTAGAATCTTCTAGAGAACCCTAAACCCTTCTAATCTTTCCTAAAATCTTCCTAAACCTTATTAGAGGGTGAATCCTACCCTTTTTAGTCTAAACCACCCTCCTTTGACTTTTGGTCAAACTCCCTCATTAATGAGCCTTAGAGTCTCATTAATAGTTGCTTACATCCTCATTAAGGCTCTTACAACCTCATAATTAAGTCCATATGTCCTCTTTCACCTTGGTTCCCTAGGCACACTTCCCTAGTGTTTCTCACACATGTGTGAGAAACCCTTAACCCTCATCCATCTAACCTTACCCCTAAGCTTATCCCAGACTCTATCCCAAACCCTGACTCTAATCCTAACTCCACTTCCTAACCCAAGCCCTTCCTCAAATCCTATAAATACCCTCACTTCCAAGAGAAAAATACCAATTCACCTTTCATTCACATAGTATTGTTATAATGCTAAATCGTTTCTAAGATCATCATAGCTTAAATCCTAATTGTTAGTTTTATTTCCTTTCTAAGATTTTTAAATCACATCCTAGCTTATCTAATATGGATTAATCTTAGTTTATTTCATTTTTTTTCATATCATTTCATCACATCACACTTCATTTGGTCTTAAAATCAATCCAGTAGAGCCATTTGTAGCTTAGTCTACATTTTAGCTCGATTAGGCTCCTTGAGGCTCTATGGACAAATTAGGTGTTCTATACCTGATTCTATGCCACTATGGTGTTTTCATGGTCCTTGATTGATCCTAAAATTTCCTAATCTACATTAGGGACATGCTCCAAGTGTTTTGAGAGCACACCCACATCCCTAAAATGAGATAAAATCAAATGGTTACAGGGTGCTCCCGTTAAGCTCTATCTAAAGTGTCTTTGCAAATTATTTTTACTATATGCTAGGAATATATTGTTGGGCTAATGTTTGAATGTCTAAGCTTGTTCTGAATAGGATAGGTTTTCTCTGATCACAATAGTCATTAACTAATTAAATATATATAGATATTTAGTAATCATCATGTATCGTAATCCATGCTTTATAAAAATAAGGTAAAGTTTGGAAATGTACTAGAAGATTATTTTGAATATAGATTAAAGTAACATAAATAATCAAATAAATATGGGAATTTATATTTTTATTAGTAGGCACCCAATACCACTCAAATTCTAAATTTTTAACCTAAAAAATAGAGGGTGTAATGAACTCTAAAATGGAGAGAAAATTAAAAACTCATAGTAAAAGGAAAATACATTGTCTCAACACTTAAACACATTCTTATATCATTCAATTATGAGTCTAAACTAGAGAATCACTAAAAATAACTTTTGGCAATGTATGCCTCGTCCAAGGTAGTCACATTGTGTAACAAAACTAAAAGAGAAGTGTAGATCAAAATGGGTATGCGCAGGATCATCATATGCCAAAAAGTGGCAATGTGAAAAGGAAGTTCTGATTGATAGACTCTTTGAAAAACAACTATAAATTTCAAACAATATAGTATTTTTGAAATTTGAAATATACATAACATTCTATGCTTCACCTAATACAATAATAATAAATAATTAGATTTCAATTTGATGAAGTTTAGACTAAGTTAAGGTGGTCAAGCACGAGAGTTTTTATATTTAGAAAAAATTGTAGCAGAAAAATCATAATTAATATTTACTTCGAAAAAAAATACAAAAAAATAGACATCACATGTGGACATGAGTCTACTAATTTTATCTAGAATCTTATGAAAAACTATTATCATTTTATTTTGTTTAATGTGGTTAGACATTCACCTACTTGTTATCTTTCTAGTCCTGATTGATAGACTTATTTAAAAATAGCTATAAAACTATATAACATTTTTGAAATCCAAAACATGGTTCACATCTTATTCTTTTCTTACTACAAGAAAAAATAAAAAGTTTTCAATTTGATAAAGTTTAGACTAAGTTAACGTGGTCAGACATGAGAGTTTTTGTATTTTGGAAAAATTGTAGAAGAAAAATCATAATTAATTATTTACTTGGAAAAAATTTACAAAAAAATGTGTCACATCCGGACATGAGTCTACTACTTATAACTAGAATCTTGTAAAAAATAAGTATCATTTGATTGTGTTTAAGGTGGTTAGACACACACTTACTTACTTTTTCCTGAAATTTGTATGCTACTATATTGCAATTTTGAATTTTCAACATATAAAATAAGTGTTTTTCAAAAAAGGCCTAATATCTTAGAAACTAAATTCAATTTTCTAAAGATTTTATTCTTACATATTTTTTATATAATATTTATAACTTGTTCAAATTTTCATGTCAACTTTCCTAAACCTTATTTTCTAAATTTGCATTGCAATTTAAGGGCCTAGTTTGGAATACCATGATCCTGCACATACCCATATATTGGTCATAATTTTAGAGTGATAAATTTCCATATGATGAGTCTTTGGACTACCTAATATGTCTTTACCCAAGTCTAACATGGCACATATGCTCTCATATATATCTCAACATATGTCATCTATATTGGCATAGCTACTCTTTAATATGACAATGCATATTGTCATACGTCTAGTTTGTCACATTAATGAGAACAAGAATTGCTAATAATTAGATTATGTAATGCAACCACTTTGACCTATCCAATACAAATGGATCCATGCAAGCCTTCCAAGATTCTACAAAATCAAGATCCTTTGAATACAAAATCTTGAGTTAGGAATCAAGTCCATTTAATGACTAATATTTCTTACTAGTGGTAATCCATCAAGTACATTATCAAATACAATATCTTAAAAATAATCTAAAAATATATAAATTCAACAACTATAAAATGCAATAAAGAAATGATTTCTTTCTGTCATCCAAATGAAGTGATCATTGGACAACATTCAAAATATTTATAAAGTATAGTGGCATGTGCTCAAATAAATACAAAAAAATTAACTCTCTAAGAAAATGATACACTATATAGCCACAAACTATAGTAATGGAGTTGTCAATATACACATTGGTTTACCTCGTTATTTAGGACTAAAATCTCCCTTATAATGTTCTGGAAAGTTTAACTTTTATTCTTTTGGTGTTCAAAGGGTCAACTATTCATTTTCCTACCGAATCCAACTTTGTATTCATTGTTGAACTTTGATTGTAAAATCTCTAAGAGCTATAACATTTGACTCTTGCACTAAATTTTCTATTATATCCTATCATTGTAAAGGTCGTGAATAGATATGCAATGTCATGCTTTTCAAACTCTTTTGAGGCTTCCAATGCCCTGAATTTAGAGTTTGAATCTTCATTGGATAAATTTCTTAGGATGAAAACTTTAATATATTGCAAATGGTGCAAGATATTGAGATGATTATTTCACCAATAATTTTTGTTTTCAATTTTACTCATTGTGGTGACTTTGCATGTCCAAAAAAAGCAAAATATGATGTGATATGCATGCGAATATTTTTTGTCATTTAAATTTTTTAATTGTCCTACACCTCATAAGTGTTACCATGGACTCCAAAATAAATAAAGAAAACTACAAAACAAAATGAATTTATTTTTTTGAGTTGTTATAGGATTTTCCTTATACCATTGTATGCTTGTTCATCACTAATTATTCCATCAATACTTTAGTCATCAAAGAAATTATTACTAGATGGATCATAATTATTATTCTTTAATTCCTTTTTCGATTACCCCTTATTACAATATATATTAAACTTAATTCTACTCTTAATTATGTTAGAATAACTGAGAGGGGGGTGAATTAGTTATCCACAGTCCCAATCCCAAAATGTATATCCAAAAACAATTTACTAAAACTTCTGCAGCTTGGTAAACTAAAATAGCATTTTGTATGTGCTTTCACTGATTACTAGTTAATAACATGTAATGATTACCAATCAAATCCAATATGCAACATGCAAAGTATGATAACAAACAATCATCACAATCAACACATAACACAAGAGATTTAATGTGGAAACCCTGTGAAGGGAAAAACCACATGGGACCGGCAACCCAAAAATTGTTCACTCTTCTAAAGTGTGGTCAATGAAGACCCAACCCTATTAAAGGTTACAAACACACTATGAGGTGTGAACTTGTTAGAGGATTTTAGACCAACTATTATCGTCTAACCAGCATTCACTATGGGGTTGACAGGATAACAAATGTACACTCTATGAATGATATTACAAGACTTTCTAGTCCACTTTGTTAAGAGATTTCTCTATTTACAATGGTTAAAATGTAAGAATAGTTGATCTAAAAAAACAACTTCAATTGTAGATTATCAGATCTATATTAAGATCATTCAAATCCTCTGATCAATATATCAATTTTGCTTCAATCAATGTTTAGTAACTTATTGTCACTCGCTAATAGCTTTTTGACACTCGGTAATCTCTACAGTTCGGCTCTCCTTAAATAGTGTAATCAGGCATGCATGAAGCTTGTTCACGTGATATCTTCTGTAGTCTCCTTCTTCCGGCATGATTTCATCGTGAAATCTTAGTCTCTTAAATAGATGAGTAAATCATTTTAATTCCATCCATCATATTTTGTCACTTAATCTCCTTTGTTTATTTTTCCACTGAAACCTTCCTCGGTTGATGTGTCAGTAACATGTTTTGTTTCAATCCATTAGATCTTCTTTGAATTATGTTAGCTGTCGATCTTTGTAACAAAAATTATCTTCATCTATGATTTTAATGTACTTTACAACTCATCAACCTCATCAGCTAAACTAGTCATTTAGTTCTTTTCTTCTACTTGGTTAACAAAGAAATGTGTCAGTGAACATAAGCTCAGTTTGTACTGTGATCCGTATACACTACACTGCGTTGGTGTATACTGAATTGGTTCTTTAACTTAAAACACTGCCTTGTGCATTTTGCTATATCCTTCATCATAGATGAATGCAACATAATCAAGTCAATAACATAAGGTCATAGACTCATCCATAAGTTATCTAATGTATTCCTTATCCTTATCTGGCATATCCATCTTCCTCATGTAGATATATTTTGTTCTTCTTCTCTTTTCTTCTTCTTCTACAAATGTTTGGGTATAGTAACTTACAAGATAAGTACTGTCAAAACTAGTTGATATCAATGACAACATATTACTGATTTAACCATCTTACATATCTAATCAGCAACTCAGTGATCTTAAATCATAGATCTTCAAGTTATACAATGTATTCAAATCAGTTGTAGTTCATCAATCTCTCCCTTTGGCATTGATGACAACACAAGAAATATGAAATATGTCATACACATACCAAACATGTATTCTACAACTCTATCAACAAATGTTGTAACGGTACAAGCTCTCCCTAGCTTAATATGTTTAATCACTACATTACATAAAAGCATTTGCAAGTGTAGACTAAGTTTTGCAAATATGATATTTTCAGCTCCCTTTTCTGTATCTCTCTCCCTTTGTCTTTGGCTCCATATTATTCATATTAATCTCTCTCCCATTGACATTAATGCCAAAGAGAAATACAAACATACAAATTTTTAGTAGCCATGTAACTCTCCATTGTTTAGTGCTGCATTCTTTGTATCTCGGTATACTGTTATGAAAATTAATTCCAGTACTTCAACTTTTCACAACCTTGGACAGAAATCCAAAGTGTGAACTTTGTTGCATCAACATTAATGATCTTCTGATAAGATGAGGCTGATGCAACCTCCAAATCACCTTAGTGACCAGTAAATAGGGGATGAACCCCAAGTCTAGTCCTCAAGTATTCATATGTATCCTTCATAGAGGCTTTGTAAATATGTTAGCAAGTTGTTATTTTAATGTAACAAAATCTAGCTTCACTTGCTTCTCCTATACTTGTTCCCTTAATTAGTGATACTTAATTGATATATGCTTGGTTTTAGAGTGCATCCCTAGATTATTTGAAATATTAATAGCACTAGTGTTATCACAATATATAATCACCAGCTTAGTGATTACCTCATTCATTCCTTCTAACACTTGCTTGATATATGCAATATTTGAACAGTCAGTAGCAGTAGCAACATACTCTGCTTCAGCTGTAGACTGATACATGCAAGCCTGTTTCTTACTTGTCCATGTAACTAGTCTTTCACCAAAGAAGAATGCTCCTCTGGTGGTACTTTTTCTATCATCCACATTTCCAGCCCAATCAGCATCGGTGTATACCTTTAGTTCAAACTTTCCTTTCTTAGGATACCACAGTCCATAATATTTAGTTTTCTTTAGGTATCTTAAGATTCTCTTTGTAGCAATCATGTGTGACTCTCTAGGGTTTGCAAAAAATCTAGCAGCTATTCCAATAGCATGTGTTATATCAGTTCTACTATGAACTACATACATTAACTTACCAATCATGGATCGGTATAGTGTCTGATTTACCTCGGTAGTTCCAACTTATTTAGTCAATTTACATCCATTAGCCATCGATGTTCCCATAGGTTTAGCATCTTCCATGCCAAATGTTTTCAATACTTCCTTTATGTATTTAGATCGTGTGATGAATATGCCATCATTCTGTTGAGTCACTTGTAAGTCTAGAAAGAACTTAATCTCTCCAAACATAGACATTCCATATTCACTTTTCATTTCATCAAAAAATGACTTACAAATTTGATCTTGTCCTCCAAATATTGGGTATGTGCAAGATCATGGTATTTTGAAAAGTGGCGATGTGAAAAAGAAGTCCTGATTGATAGACTCTTTGAAAAACAACTATAACTTTCAAATAATATAAGATTTTTGAAATCTGAAATATACATTACATTCTATGCTTCACCTAGTACAATAATAATAAACAACTCTTTCAATTTGATGAAGTTTAGACTACGCTAAGGTGGTCAGACATGAGATTTTTTATATTTACAAAAAATTGTAGCAAAAAAACCATAATTAATTATTTACTTAGAAAAAAAATATAAATCACATCCAGACATGAGTCTACTACTTTTATCTAGAATCTTATAAAAAAATATTATCATTTTATTTTGTTTAATGTGGTCAGACATACACCTAGTTGTTATCTTTCTAGTCTTGATTGATATACTTATTGAAAAATAGCTATAACTTTCAAATTGTATAACATTTTTCAGATCCAAAATATGTGTCACATTCTATGATGTCCCTACTACAAGAAAAATAAAAGAAGTCTTCAATTTGATGAATTTTAGACTAAGATAATGTGGTCAGACACGAGAGTTTTTGTATTCTGGAAAAGTTGTAGAAGAAAAATCATAATTAATTATTTACTTAGAAAAAAATTAGAAAAAAATATGTGTCACATCCGGACATTAGTCTACTACTTATATATAGAATCTTGTAAAAAATAATTATCATTTGATTGTGTTTAAGGTGGTCAGACA
Organism: Chamaecyparis obtusa; assembly: GCA_027943335.1. Lineage (NCBI taxonomy): Eukaryota > Viridiplantae > Streptophyta > Pinopsida > Cupressales > Cupressaceae > Chamaecyparis > Chamaecyparis obtusa. Next base: position 286,463 of record BSBK01004288.1, on the reverse strand, counting down.
TATACCTACTTCTTATTTTTTTTGGAAATTTTTGTACTACTACATCGAAATTTGAAATTTTCAACATATAGAATAATTGTTCTTCAAAAAAGGCCTAGTATCATAGAAACTAAATTCAATTTTATACATATTCTCTTCTTACATATTTTTATATAATATTTATAACTTGTTGAATTTTTATGTCAACTTGCCTAAACTTGATTTTTTTGAATTTTCAATGCCACTTAAGGGTCAAGTTTGGCATATCATGGTCATGCACTTACCCTATTATGTCATCCACAAATACCTCAGCAATCAAGATAGTATCATCATAATTTCCTTTCATGTACAAATTACTGTTGTCACTTGTTCTAACAAATCCAATACTCACCAAATAGTTATGCAGCCTCTCATACCAGACTCTTGATGCTTGCTTCAAATCATATAAAGCTTTATGTAATCTACATACCATATCTTTGTGTTTTGGATCAATGAACCCTTCATGTTGTTCCATGTAGACCTCTTCTTCAAGTATCCCATTCAAAAAAGTTGATTTGACATCCATTTCATACACTTTGAACTTTTTATGTGCAGCATATGCAAGTAACATTCTAACTTCTTCTAATTTAGAAACAGGTGCAAATGTTTCACCATAATCTATTCCTTCCTCCTATGCATATCCCTTGCATACTAACCTAGCTTTGTTCCTTGTTACCTCTCCATTCTCATTAAGCTTGTTCCGGAATATCCACTTAGTACCGATAACATTCTTATCCTTAGGTCTGGGTACTAAACTCCAAGTTTTTTTCTTCTCTATCTATTCTATTTCCTCTTTCATTGCATTAACCCATTCATCATTTTCTAATGCAACTTTTACATTCTTCGGTTCATATTTACAAACTAGACATGTACCTTGTCTTGCTTTACTTCTTGTTTGCATGCCAGCTTGTCTGTTTCCAATGATTTTTATCTCAGGATGATGTCTTCTGACAAATTTTGCCAGTATTCGATCTCTTCTTTCTTGTTCATCCTATGTAGGTTCATTTTCTTTCTTGGTGGGTACTTCCTACTCGTCAGTTTCTTTTTCCTATTCCTTGGTATTGTTTTCCCACAGACTTTGTCACTGTCTGCTACATCGGTAGGTACTCTGGTTGTTCAATGTAACTAAATCTACTGTAGTCTTTAGGTTATTTTGTGCTTTCCTCTACATTCTTATCATCAAACTCATCAACTTGAACATTAGTACTTTCAATCATTTTATTAGTTACCTTGTTAAGACACTTATATGCTTTACTTTTAGTGGAATATCCCAAAAATATCCCTTCATCACCTTTTGAGTCAAACTTCCCATTTCTTTGATCTTCCAGAATAAAGCATTTACTTCCAAAAATCTTGAAATAACTTACAGTGGGTTTGTGACAAAACCATAACTCATAAGGTGTCTTACTAGTGTCATTCTTCAGTTGTACTTGGTTTAGAACATAAAAAGTTGTGCTGAAAGCTTCTCCCCAGAATGTTTGAGCAACATTTTTTTGTAACATCAGTGTCCTTACAGATTCAATGATTGACCTATTCTGCCTTTCATCTATTCTATTTTTTTGTGGTGTCCTTGGTGCAGAAACCTATCTTTTAATACCATACTCATTATAAAAATTAGTAAATTCATCAAAAATAAATTCACCACCTCGATCAAATCTTAAGCATTTCAATTCTTTACCAGTCTCTTTCTCAACTTTTGCTTTATCCCACTTGACCATCTTAAATGCCTCTACTTCTTTCAAGAACATGATTGTCATTAATCTAGTATAATCATCAACAAAAAGAATAAAATATCTATCTCCATAGTAACTTTGAGTTCTCATAGGACCACATAGGTCGATATGCACTAATAAAGTAATTTCTTTGTTGAATAATCTTTTATTTTGAAACTAGATTTTGTCATTTTACCTTTCTAACATTCATGACACATAACATGATCAAGCTTAGATAAGTTAGGTAGACCTCTAACCTTTTTCTTTTTACTGATCTTAATCATGTTATAAAAATTTACATGACATAACCTCTTATGCCACAACCATTGATCTTCATCTTTCATCATTAAACAAGAAGACTAATCATTATCAAGATAAAATAGATTACCTCTCGACTATGTTCCAGATCCAATAAGTCTTCCTCCATCATCATATATCTTCACTTTCTTTCTCTCAAAAGAAACTCGGTGGCCTAAATGGTTCAGTTGTGCCACACTTAGAAAATTATAGTTTAGACCTTTTACCCAATAAGCATTATCACATCTAATTTTATCATTTATCATCGGGGATCCTTTTCCTCTAATCATAAAGGGTGCATCATTACCCGTTCTAACAGATCCTCCATTGTGTTCTTCAAGATGATCAAATTTCTCTACATCACTAGTCATGTGATGTGTACAACCACTATCTATAATCCATGTATAATTCTTATTAACCAAGGTAGAGATAAGTGTTGTCTCTACATACCTCTCATCTTCTTTTGCTTCACCCTTCATTGCAACAAATACTGCCTCCACATCTTCATCAGTGTCGGTATCCTTCTTCTGCAATTTAGCACACCTTCTTGCCTTTGTAATTATTGTATCGATTGTCTCTGTTGTAGTGTTAGTAACTTATGTTGCCTCTTCTCCCATAGCTTCCTTCACTAGATCAGTCTTTGTTTCTATCATCATCTTTCCTGTGTAGACATCTAGCAGCAATATGACCAACCTCTTTACAATTAAAGCATGCTAAAGATAATTTACCTCTATACCTTCCTTTACCTTTAGGTAACCTTTTGGCCATAAGAGCTTCAAGTTCATCAAGCTCATCATCAGTATTGCTATCACTATCATCATTCTTATTTCTGCTACTAGACTTACCAATCTTTAGAGAAGACATAAAAGAAGATTCAACAGACGGTACAACACTATTGTCAAAGTTATTTAGTTCAAAGGTTGTAAGCTTACCAAAAATATTATCAAGAGTAAGGTTGTTACCAAATGCAGACCTTGTTTCATGAATTGTAGATATTCTGATTACATAAACTGACAATAAGGTTCTAAGAACTTTTCTTACCACTGTCTCTTCATCAGTAACCCCATCAGATGCTCTAATAGCATGTACTACCTCTTTCAATCTATTTGTATATTGCACAATAGTTTCACCTTCCTTCATCTTCATATCATGGAATTTACCCCTTAAGCTTTCAGCTCTGGCTCTTTTGACATTCACATCACCACTATAAACTTGAGCAAGTTTATCCCACATCCCTTTAGCAGTAGTGCAATTTTTAATATCTTCAAATTCAGCATCGGTATAGGCAGCATCAATCTCCATCATAGTAACATTATGTTCATGCCTGTCTCTCAGTTGATCAAGGGTCAAGGGACAAGTGGGTAGTGCAATGTAGCCATTCTCCATTAATGTCAAGGAAGAATTCCCAATTCCAGATACATGTAGCTTCATTCGGCTTTGCCATACTATGAAGTTATCTTTGTTCAGCTTTAGCACTTCCCTCTTATACATTTTTAAATCTTTGTGCTCAAGTCCTTAAAACTCTATTCCAAGAAACCAATGCTCTGATACCAATTGTTAGAATAACTAAGAGGGGGGTGAATCAGTTATCCATAGTCCCAATCCCAAAATGTATATCTAAAAACAATTTACTAAAACTTCTGTAGCTCGGTAAACTAAAATAGTATTTTGTTTGTACTTTTACCAATTACCAGTTAATAACATGTAATGATTACTGATCAAATCCAATATGCAACATGCAAAGTATGATAACAAACAATCATCACAATCAACACATAACACGAGAGATTCAACATGGAAACCCTGTGAAGGGAAAAACCACATGGGACCGGCAATCAAAAAATTGTTCACTCTTCTGAAGTGAGGTCGGTGAAGACCCAACCCTATTAAAGGTTACAAACACACTGTGAGGTGTGACCTTGTTAGAGGATTTTAGACCAACCATTATCATCCAACAAGCATTCACTATGGGGTTGACTCCTGATAATAAATGTACACTCTATGAATGACATTACAAGACTTTCTAGTCCACTCTGTTAAGAGATTTCTTTGTTTACAATGGTTAAAATGTAACAGCAGTTGATCTGATTACAACACAACTTAAATTGTAGATTATCAGATCTATATTAAGCTCATTCAAATGCTCTGATCAATATTTTAATTCTATTTCAATCAATGTTCAATAACTTATTGTCGCTCGGTAATAGCTTTCTGACACTCGGTAATCTCTGCAGTTCGGTTCTCCTTAACCAGTTTGATCAGGAATGCATGAAGCTTGTTCACGGGATATCTTCTACAGTCTCCTTCTTTCGGCATGATTTCATCGTGAAATCTTAGTCTCTTAAATAGACGAGTAAACCTTTTTAATTCCATCCATCAAATTTTCCGCTTAATCTCCTTTGTTGATTTTGCCGCTTAAACCTTCCTCGGCTAATGTGTCAGTGACACTTTTTGTTTCAATCCATTAGATCTTCTTCAAATTATGTTAGCCGTCAATCTTTGTAATAAACATTATCTTCATCTCTAATTTTGGTGTACTTTACAACTCATCAACTTTATCGGCTAAACTAGTCATTTAGCTCTTTTCTTCTACTTGGTTAACAAAGAAATGTGTCGGTGAACATAAGCTTGGTTTATACTGTGATTGATATACACTACACTATGTCAGTGTATACTGAAATGGTTCTTTAACCAACAACACTCCCTTGTGCATTTTTCTCTATCCTTCATCATAGATGAATGCAACACAATTAAGTCAATAACATAAGGTCATAGACTGATCCATAAGTTAGCCAATGTATTCCTTATCATTATCTGTCATATCCATCTTCCTCATGTAGATATATTTTTTTCTTCTTCTCTTTTTTTCTTCTTCTACAGATGTTTGGGTATAGTAACTTACAAGATAAGTACTGTCAAAACTAGTTGACATCAATAACAACATATTATAGATTTAACCATTTTACATATCTAATCAGCAACCTAGTGATCTTAAATCACAGATCTACAAGTTATACAATGTATTCAAATCAGTTGTAGTTCATCAAATTCATGGTTTAGAACCTCCTTTAGAAATAAAACAATTCTTATACATATCACCCTTAATCTTTTTTTTCCTCTCTCATTAGATCCACCTTGCAAATATAATGCATCATTATACCTACCAAAAATCATACTTCTTATTTCCTTTTGGAGTAGACCTTAAATGAAGGCATCTATCTTGATATCCTATGTAAGAATATAGAAAATTACAATAATTACATTTTCACAAGATTCAAGAAATCAACATACATACATACATACATGCATGCATGCATGCATGCATACATACACACACATACATACATACATACATATAGACATATATACATACATACATACATACATCCAGATACATACATACATACATATATACATACATGCATGGATGCATGCATGCATACATAGCTTCCCCTTAGCTAACTATAACTAACTCAAGACATTATCAAAAGCATTTACATATTTTACATCCTTGTCTTTATCCTTTAACTTATGAAAATACAACATTTCTTTTTCAAATGACGTATTTATTAAACTCTAGTTGTTCATTTTTTTATTATTTTCAAAATATTATATATTTATTAGATTCAAAAGAACAATTTTATAAAATGGATTAGGTAAATGACAATAATTGGATTAACATATTTTTAATCTTATTTTACCCATTTTTCATCTAACACCTTTTCTTGTTTAGTTTTCTTATCTATAGTAATTCATTGATCTCTTTTCTTTGAGAGATTCTTCATCTTTATCCTCTAAAGCTCAAGATACGTATCAATATCATTTTCTATCTTTAATTGCCATGAACTAGGCATGTTATCCTATCACTTATTACTAAAAATATAAGGAAACTTTTTTAAAAATAGAACTATTGAAAGAAAAACTAATCACACACTCAAAGAAACGAGTCTCTCTCTTAAATCATAACTATTTATCTCTCATACTAAATGTAAAAATATTATATAATTATCAAATAAAAATAATTTTCAAACTTAATACATTCAAATATATAAATAGTATTAAATGTTTAATAACTTCTACCCACATACATATATACAAACCATAATAGAAATATACATATAAAAAAACTTGCCCAAAAAATTTCACACCTAAAATTATGTAAAACATAAACTCACTCCAAACTCACATTTATAACTAAAAGTAATAAAAGTTAAGTAAACTACTTTTTCATTTTCATACCATTAGATACAATATCTAATATCTAACTCAACTTTCTTTCTTAATTATATTAATTGTACAATATATTTATTCGATTAGTAATCCATATTTTATAGATTGTAGTGATAAATCTTACCGTCAAATTTTCAATATTTACTATCATGATAAACATATTGACAAGTGGTGTCTATTTCAAACATTGGTCATATGTACTAAAAGTGCTTTAGGTAGTTTATGAAAAAGTCTGGGGGCTCCATAGCTTTCTTGGATTATCAGAACAGATTTTTAGGTCACCGAATTTGACCTCCACTAGGAAGAAGTATTCGCCACTGTCTAACCACGGTCCCACTATTGATAATTAAAAATATTATTTTTGAACTCCCAAAGTTACTAAAGAGTTTGCCTATCTGTACTTAAAGATAGCTCACTCTGTATCAACAGCTACAAAAGCAGGTAACAGGAATTCACATTCAAAATAAAAGTCTTAATCTGAATTTAAAGCCATATCTTCTATGATTATATTCTCAAAACACATGGTATCCACTTGTTCTCTTAGCAAGTAATTATTGTTCCAATGTACCATTTGCAGTGCTCCCCGTCTATTCCGTCAAAAGAATACAAGCATCAATTCTAATATAGTATTCTAATTATGTTCACATAAAAACTCAATTGATTTTTTGTGTAGACATCAAAAGGAATACAAGCATGGTTATTAATATAGCAATCTAATGGTACCCACATAAAAATTCCTTTTTTGTTTAGATATCAAAAGCAATACAAGCATGGTTATTAATATGGCAATCTAATGGTACCCACATAAAAATTCCTTTTTTTGTTAGATAATTAGTGGTATGCACGTAATGACCCAGTTGATTTTCTGCTGAGACATCAAAATAAATACAAGCATGATTTTTAATATAGTAGTCAAATGGTACCCACATGAAAACACAATTTATTATTTGATTAGACATGACATATTCAACAGGAATTAACAAGGAATATCTGATGGAGCAATTTCTGGTGTGAGTTAATTTACAAAGGCCATTTAAGATTGAAAATGCTAGCATGATTTGTATAGGGAGCTTTTCTAAATCTAATTTATCTTTTAACTACTTTATGATGTTTGGCCAAAGCTAGAAATATGCCGCATACAACTTATTGCCCATGAATTCCTCTTTACAATTGCAATATAGGATTTCCTTTGCAGTTTCAACTCGTTTTCAAACATCAATTCAGAAAATGTAAACATTGTTTTCAATTGATATGACCATTTGTGGTGTTATAAACCTTCTACCCATTTTGGTTATAGTGGGCTTTTCGTTTTCCAGTTTACCGTACACTGTGCAACTCTTTAGTGCAATATGATAATGAAGTTTGATTTCGAAGAAGTAGAAATATCAATGAGGTTGGTGACAAAGTCAAGCGATAGCCATGGTTGGGGCCATGAAGCTTACATTATCTATTTACTAGCTTGATGGATCCCACGTCCAGATTCGAGAGGCACATAATCTTTAATGAGTACCATAAAAAAAGAAGTTAGATGTCTCTTTTGTATTTAAATATATACATATACTTTGTTATCATAAGTGAAGTGAAGTAATATGGTTGGTAATGTTTTGACTTTGAGAGTTCACACCATCCTACAAGCTATAATAGAAATAGGATAATAACTATTTAGCTATATCATGATTATTTTAAGTCATTGAATGTCTCATTTTTATTATGTCCCACAAACTATATAGAAATAGGACACTACCTATTTAGTCTATACCATGTGTTCAATAATAAACTAATATTTCTTCTTCGTGATTATTCTATTTTGAGTAATCTTTGGTAATGTTTCAATTATAGGTTCTTATCATTTAACATCTTAAGTAGACACCTCTCAAAATCATATTTGATGAATTCAAATAATTCTCATTTTTCTTTATAATGGTTTATTTGACAAGCTATGTGCTTATAACTAAGGATTTAGGTCTGCATCATGACATATGATGCCACACTAACATTGTATTTTATCAATATTCAAGAAGTAAATATATCATCCTATACTATCAATTGATGTTATTCACAAAGTCTAATAGTAGCATCCATTAGTGTCATGGATATTAGTTTGTCTATACAATAATTTGATGGATCCCATGCCTAGATTTGAGAGAGGTGTAGCCTTTACTATATAGCACAAAAATTGAATTGAATGTCACTTTTACATTAAAATATTTATACATATATTGTTAATAAGTGAACTGAAGTAAAATGGATGGTACTATTTTAACTTTAATAATTCACTTCTAGATATGATACATTTGATATTTTTTTCACTTGAAACCACATGAAATCTCTCATCCTGAGTAGGCCCCACAAACTATAGTGGAAATAGGAAAATACCTATTTTTTCTATACCATTGTCCAATAATAAATTCATATTTCTTCCACACAATTATTTTAATTTATTAATCTTGGGAAAACTTGTAGTGAGGTTCTAGTAGTTGAGCACCCAAACATCACACCTATCAAAATCACACCTAATGAATTCAAATCATTCTCATTTCTTAAAAATATTTTATTTGACATACCATGCGCTTACAAGTATAGTTTTAGGTCTACATTATCAAGATTAATGCTACCTTAGAATGCATTTTTATCAAGGCACCAATAGGCCCAACAAAAGAGGATAGATGCCTAGTTTTATATCAAGTCATGTTTTATCTTGGTGCATCCATGTGGTATCACATGATTTGTCTTTCAGATCTAGAAAATAAATTTTATCAATTGTAATAAGTCATGACTAACACACACAACAAGTCTATACTATAACAAAATTGGAGAATCAATCTACATATAGTATCACAATTATTGAAACATGATCAACAAAAAAATCCTATACTCTTGATTCTTTGTAATATTAAAAATATTGTAAATTATATCATAAATTTGTTTCCATAGACATATATAGTATCTTGTAAGTGAGCTTGATTTCTCTTATAATTCAACCATTTAGTTGAAATATTATTCATGTTTCTAAACAAGACTTATAAGAAAACTACAAGGTTGTCTATCTATTTTATAAGGATTATTGCATTACTTTTATATGTTTGTTTGAAATGTATAGGTACAAAAAAAATTTTTAAGATTAAATAACTATAATCAACTAGTTTACTAAGTCATCTAATTGACACTAAGAAATGTCTCTACAAGATAAGTGCAAGAAGTTGAGTCCACTTCTAGGAGAACCTTTTGCGAGGAAAATCCACTTTTGGTGGAAGATGTTTTCTATGGATTTTTCTCAAAAAATAAAAACTCATTATAGATATGATTGCATAATTTTAAAGTATAATTTTTTTGTTTAGTTGGAGTAATTATTTTATTTTTAAAATAATTTCTAATAAAATAGGTGCAAAAGCATGAAATAATAGGTTTCCTTATTTTTATAACAACTTTAATTTAAAAAAAGAAATTGAAATTTTTTTTATATGGCATCAAAGTATACACAATTATTTTCACTTAGAATTTTTTTTTTGAAAAATGATTAGTTTAGGTCAACTTATCTTTGTCATACACAAGGGGTTTACAAATTATACATCACACCCAGTAAAAAAATAGTACAAAAAAATATATTATAAAAAATTACAAAAAATATGCTCATCAATATTATGTGTCTTAAAAGTCATATCCCAAAAGCACTAAAAATAATAATTTGATTGAGGTCAGATTATGGTTGTCATACACAAGCATAGAAGGTCCTAAAAAGGTGACTTTTAAATAGTGGTTTTTGGAAACACCTAGTGAAAATAAATATTTATCATCTGAGTAATAATATAAATTACATGTTTAGAAGTTCTATAATTTAAATATTAAATTTCTTATTATGGGATTTTTTAGATATTTTATATTTAAGTGGTTCAAATTTTGAGGTCAATTGAAATTAATTCCAAAAAATAAGGAAAACAGTTCCACTTTTTGGCCAAAAAGTGGACCCAACTTCTTGTTGGAACCCTTACATAATTTTTGTATTAATAAATAACCAATTTTATAAAAGATCAAGGATAATGTTTTATTATATGAGTTGTGAAAGTTCCCTAATCCCAAATATAGAAAACTAGATTAGATTGTGAAAGGTCCCTAATCCCAAACATAAAACAAAAGACTAGACTATCATCATAGAGAAATAGAAACTAGCCCTTAAAAAAGCACTAGTATAGGTTTCTTGTTCATACAAAACCCAATATTACTTGACCCTATATAAAAATAAAGCACCTAAAACAACTAAACATGTTAGCACTAAAACAAGCAGTCTTTAAACAAAAAATATAAAGTCTATTAGGAATGGGAACACTGAGAGGGGGGGTGAATCAATGTTCTATATATTATTACTTTTTTTGATATCTTGAGACTAAACTTAATTGCTTAAGTACTGAAATGAATATCAATGCAAGTAAGATAAAAAACAATAACACATAACACCAAATATGATTACGGGAAACCCAAATAGGTAAAATCCCCAATGGGAATTGACACCCACTAAGAACTACACTAGTGTATTACGATCCCTATTAGAAGATCTTACAACCCTGTTAGGAGTTGATCATTACAAAGCAATAAGTACAGTGACTTGGTCAAGGGTTGGACCCTATTAGGAGTCTTTTACAATAACCCTATTTGGGGTGGTGGCTCATTGCCAGAGCTCACTACTCAATGAGAAGGCTACAACCTCCTGGATATCAAATACACACTATATCTGCCAATGGTGAATTGGTGCTTTGACACTGCTTGTCTGATCAGTTCCTTTTGTGCACTAATTCTTTAGCCTCTTGTAAAGCTCTACAACATTCTAACTACTTTTTACATACTTATTCTTTTCTTCTATCAACTCTATATCTCATCATCTTCATAATTACAAAGGCAAATGTCTTATTTATATGCGCTAAAAAAACTATTCACTAGGTCGACCTTCAGCCTATTACATACACCACTTCCAAATGAATTCACTCAAGATTTTTTACAAAAAATGATATTAGCATTTCTATAACCTAAATACAATAGGTGCATAGCCTTTACAAAACTTGATATTATAAATGCTAATCAAATCGTCAACAGTTAACTCCATGCTCTATTTTGTTTTGTCTCTCACTATCTATGTCACTTCATCTGATTGTAACTTCTTCATACTAGCTCATATGATCATGCGCTCTTAGAATTAGCATGATTACATACTCATAATATTATCTTCAAGGGTGCATGCCATAACTCGATCATACACACATGCGCTAATGCTTTGTTCATCTGGTGCTCTGCTAACTGTCTAGTCTTCATACTTAACCAAATTCTGATCTTATGAGTAAGTGTGCTGACTCCAAAAATTCATATGACTCTTTCTCCATAATGAAAACACTTAATTATATTCATAGATAATAGTATAGTCAAATTTCCAACAATCTCCCCCTTTGTCATTAATGGCAACAAAAGAATATGGTGAAGTTACTAACTGTATCTTTATGCAAAACTTTCTAGCATATACTCTATCTTATATCTCCCTTCTACTACATACTCTACTCCCCTTTACATCATATCCATAACTCCGTATTCTCCCTTCTACTATATACTATACTCCCCCTTTGGAATTAATGACAAAGGTGCAAAAAAATGTATCTACAAGTACTTACAAAGTGAGCACATTCGGATATGCAATCTTCAAGTTTTGGATCTCTTGCTCCCAAAATGCTATCAGTGCATTTACAGTCTGAAGATGGGTGCAAAAAGCATAGGTCAACTTCTCCATACTTTCCAAATCTGAACTCAAACCTTGATCATATGTCACCATTGTGGCATCAATCTCCTTGATATTCTGATTCAGCACATCCAAAGAGTGCGCAAGTACATTTCTTAATTGAGTTTGCCTTGCCCTAATTTTGGCCATTTCTTTTTCTGCTTTCTCAATTTTATCTAACTGACCTTGATAGAAATTTTTGCACATGTTTAAATCTTTGGAGGGATCTTCTACTAATTTCCTTATTGCCTGCATCATTGATTTAGCTTCCTAAATTTTCTTTGAGAGGTCTGCAGTTAATTTGTCATTGTCCATATAGTCAGCTATGATTTTTATTCCTTTAGCTGATATCTCCTTCAATAAGGCTTGACCAACTTTTAAAGAGCTAAGGTCAAGTATGAAGTTGCCTATTAATTCACTTAGCCTCTTCTTGAGATACTTTTCTTCAGCAACCTTGGATGTTGATTCTTCTAGGCAAGAGAAGTTTACCTTGAAACTTGTCAGGATGGTAAGTTGACATCATCCACTAAATGAGCTTTTGTGACTTTCTTTTCCTTTGGTAGTAGACTATTGAGAATGTTGACTGACTCAACAAACAATGGATTTCTCATCACGTGCTTTTCCTTTTCGCTTTCCATTGCAAGCACACTAATCTTAATCAGGTCTTCTTCTCCCCATGAGTCTAAACTTGTTGTGTCAGGAGTCAAACTTGACAATAATGATATTGATGGCATAGGAGTGAGAGGTGTGTTGTCCATCACTTTTTTCATTACCTTTATGGGAATTTCAATAGAGGGCTCATATGTTGGTTCATTTTCCTTTTTCTCTTCTTTTTCTTTCTCCTCTTCTTCTTCTTGTCCAGTTAAATCTTCAATCTGCACTTCTTGATGCTTAGCTGAATTATCACCTCAAATAGTTTCTACTTCCTTAGTGCTCATAAATGCTTCTTCAAACTTATCCAAATCCTTATTTGTAGCCACCATTGATATTTCTATATTATCAATCATAATGGTGTCTTTCTTCGCTTTAGGCATAGGTGTAGAGTCCTATGGACCTATCATAGGTACATTGGGAATCTCAGATACTTTTACTTGCTCAACAGGAACTTGGGTTGTAGGCACAGATAATGGATGCATGCGTTGTTCCAAAAATACCTTCTAAAAATATATTTCAGTCTCCTTAGCTATCAACTTATAATCCTTATTCACGATGTGCAAAGTTCTCATCTTGGTTATGAGGTGCGGCTTTACCAATTCCATTAACAAAGACTTATCTTCAACTGGGCACACTAGTAAGTTATCATTTAGTGTTTTTTCTCTTGTTATAAAGTCTTCTTCAATAGATTTTCTTTTCAATGTGTCCAAGATGTCCCAAAATATGTCTGGAATAACTGTCTTTAGTTCCAAAAATAGTCTTCTTAAATTTGATCATATGCTTGATCAATATATCATGAATCTAAGATTTGTCAATCTCATGATATCTATCATAAAACTTGGCTATTTGATAAATTCTTCCTTCATCTACTATTATTGATCTCAATACTTGTAGATTTGGTAGGAATCCTACCTAAGGAGGTGGTTGTATATTTCTACCTTGGCTTCTTGTGGCTCCTACTGATGGATGGCTTGTAATAGTCTGCTTCTTCCTCTTAGGCATCTTACTTGGCTTAGGAGATGCTTGAGAGGATTCCAGATCAATAGTAGGAGTGGGCGCAAAAGTTCTCTAAATAGTCTTTTCCTTGGGATCATCTTTCCTATTTTTACTTTCTTCTCTTTAGGTTCATATGTCTTCTCTACTTTGACTTCAGCAGTGGGTGTGCTCTCAATTTGCATTTCTATCTTGACTTCTCTAGCTTTATCCAAGTCATCTTGAGTGACACCATGAATCTTTAATAAATCAAAGGTGATTCTAGATGTTTTCCTCTTGGTCACACCACTGTTCAAGACTGCATCTACTTGTCTTATCTTTTCCTCATAGGTACCCCATCTTGGTTCATTAGGATCCTTGGGTGCTAATAGAAGAACTTGTGCATATGCTTCCAAGATCTGTTCTTCTACTTCATAGCTAAGTGGATGGATCCACTTAGTCCTAGGATCTACAACTTCCATGTAGGTTATGTCTATCTCCACCATGAATCAAATACTATCCTTATACTTCTCAACTATGCTCTCAGGTATCCTATACCTTCTTTACATCTTTATCCTGAAATTCTTGATCTCAAGTTCCATGTAGTCCTTCAAGGTGCTTTCTAATGATGCCTTGAAAGAAATCTAAGGCATTGTGGGTAGACTCTTGTCTAGGTAGAGATCTGACACTTTCCCAACAATATGAAAGTACATGTATATTATCAGTGACCCAAACCGGAATATCTATCTCTTGCCATGCTTGATGGCCCTTATGTTTTCCATCAACTATGTGTGCAAGATCTCACACAAGTTGAATTGACCAGTTTACTTCACAATTATGATGGCTACTAGAATAGTGGTTGTGGACACACTATTTACCCTATTTGCATGTTGAAACTTGTATCCAAGTATCATTGACATTAGTTTTATGTCTTTCTCTTCTATAGGCTCAACTGTCATTCTATGCTTTTTATTGCAAGACTTGCAAGCCTACTCAACCAGTTTCTTGAAATCCTTGCCTACAAGAAGAATGATGCTTGTCTTGCGTAATCATATCATCTCATGAATGAGATCAGTAGTTATTCAAACTGGAACTTCTCCTATCCAAAATAGGTCATCATGAATTCTTCTTAATAAAATCTTTATCCATTCAAATTTGTAAAACTCATATGTTGTGGCATACTCAACAATAGGGTTGTCTTCTAAGTGTGCAAACTCATCACTAAATGTTTTGTCTAGACTCATCATGGTTTCTAGGTGTGACCTAATCTTGTCTACTCCAATAGGCTCCTTTTGGCAATAGATATATGCATGTATGTCCCTTACATGCATAATACCCATTGGGGTCCTAGAGAATGCTCCTTCTAGGTCATATAGGACTGACTTGAAGGGATGCTTCTTAAAGACATATCTCTTCCTTTCAACAACATCGAAAATAGCTGGAGTAGCCATAACTTACTTGTTTTATCACTTCAAATCAGTTTCCAAGGGTTTCATGAAACGCCATGAATGACTAGGCTTTTGAATCAAAATTTACTTGCTTTCACTGATAATCCAACTGTATTTCTTCACAACTCAAATGCTTGAACTCTTGCGATCTCCAAAGGCTTGAACTTGAATGTAAATGTCCAGATAAAGGAACTTCAGTGACTATAAAAATAACTTTCTACCATTAATGCTTGCCTCATAAACATAGAATTCCATAGAGAATTTGAATCTTCCTTTCTTCTATCGATCAGGTAGTGCGCTCTTGCATACTACATCTAATAGTCTCCAAACAATTATAACCAAAGGTGCATACTCTGAGGGTGAGTATACCAGCCGCATAGGGGTCTAGAGATAATATAGCTCCCCCTATGACCATGACGGTCATTTAACCATAATAGGAGGTGCATCCGTTGCAGATGCATCCTCAACTATTTCATTAGAATTATCCTTCTTTGCTTTTGTCCAAACCAATCTCATATCTTCTATAGCTTTCACAAACTTGACTTCTCCTACTTCATCCAGAATTGAGTTTTGTGACTTATTAGGGCTTTCTTGTCTTTGCGCTTTTGTTATGCAAAACTTTGAGATATGTCCAGCCTTGTTACAAGAGTGACAAATAACTAGAGGCCATATATTCCTTGGCGCATTGATGTGAGTTAACATTTTGCACTATCTAGCTGAGTGACCATTATAATTACATATCTGACATGTAATATTCTGAGGACTTCTAACATTCTACTGATGATGATTTCTTTGATTGTTTTGATTTTGATTCCTTGGATTTGATCTACAATTCATAGCTCTATGACCAAACTTATTGCATGAATAACAATAGCCATTGAAAGCTCTTACCTCTTTACAATCTCTTGCTATGTGGCCATGCTTGTTACAGGCATAACAAGTTTTATTTACTAGCTTGCACTCATCTTTAGATGGTTCTGCATTATCTTCAATCTAATTTCTAGTCTTCTTAGCTTTTGTAGATCCTTCTGATGCTTTCATTCTTCCTCACATATCATCAATCTGAACTTGGGCTTCATTGAATCGAATACCACTGGTGTCTCCTTTAATCTTATTTGCATACATCTATGATTCTATTAGATCCTTTCTTGTGTCTAACTTGTCAATATGATTCTTTGCTTTAGTCAATTATGATTCTACTTTCTTCTTGATGTTTTGTAGCTCCAAGATTTTCATGTTTTCTTTCCCTAGTTCTTCATCCAACTACTTGTTTTCTTTGACCTATTCTTCATAGGCTTCTTTATTGTTAAATAGATTCTCATCCAAATCTTCAATCTGATCCTTCAGAGATGTGTTTTCCTCATTCATATTTTTGACCATTCTCCCTAAATCACTGTTTGAACAATCCTTCAAATCTTTTCTCATTTTCTTGATGAATACTTAAGAAACAGTAACCTTTAGTTTCAGTTCTTCAATTTCCTTTTCAGATCTGTCAAGGTCTTGAAGAGTTGCTTCAAGATTCTTCTTCAGATGTTTCACTTCTTTCGAAACCATGATCTCCTCAAGTGGTTAAACTTGTCTGTAGATGACCAAAGCTCTAATACCAATTGTTAGGAATGGGAACACTGAGAGCGGGGGTGTGAATCAGTATTCTATATATTATTAATTTTTCTAATATCTTGAGACTTAACTTAATTGCTTAAGTACTGGAATGAATATTAATGCAAGTAAGATAAACAACCATAACACATAACACCAAATATGATTACAGGGAAACCCAAATAGGTAAAAACCCTGATGGGAATTGACACCCACTAAGAACTGCACTAGTGTATTATGATCCTTGTTGGAAGATCTTACAACCCTGTTAGGAGTTGATCATTACAAAGAAATAAGTATAGTGACCTAGTCATGGGTCAGACCCTATTAAGAGTCTTTTACAATAACCCTATTAGGGGTGCTGGCTCACTTCCAGAGCTCACTACTCAATGAGAAGGCTGCAACCTCCTAGATATCAGATACATACTATATCTGTCAATGGTGAACTACTACTTTGACACTGCTTGCCTGATCTATTCCTTTAATGTGCTGATACTTTAGCCTCTTGTAAAGTTCTACAATATTATAAATACTCTTCCCATAGTTCTTGTCTACTTCTATCAACTCTATATATCATCCTCTTCATAATTACAAAGGTGCATGTCTTATTTATATGCACTAACAAAACTATTGACTAGATCGACATTCACCCTATTACATACACCACTTCCAAATGAATTGGCTCAATTATGTTTACAAATAATGATATTAAGATTTATATAACCTAAATACAATAGGTGCATAGCCTTTACAAAAAAATATTATAAGCACTAATCAAATTATCAAGAGTCAGCTCCATGCTCTGTTATGTTTGGCCGCTCATTGTCTGTGTCACTTCATCTGACTATAACTTCTTCATACTAGCTCATATGATCATGCACTCTTAGAATTAGCATGATTACATACTCGTAAGATTATATTCAAGGGCACATGCCATAACTCGGTCATATGCATGTACGTTGATGCTCTATTCATTTGGTGCTCTACTAACTATCTAATCTTCATACTTAACCAAATTCTAATCTTATGAGTAAGTGTGCTGACTCCAAAACTTCATATGACTTTGTTTCCATAATGAAAACACTTAATTATAGTGATATACAATAGTATAGTCAACTTCCCAAAAATTTCAACAAGGAAACCTATTAGAGTTAGAAATTACCACACTCCTTACCTAAGAAAAAAGTATAAGCAATTAAGTAGTCCATCTAAAAACAATAGAAATGACAAGGCAATAAAAGAAATGGAATGCATACATGCCAAAAACACATAGGAGCATCATAAAAGAACTTAATACTTTGTGCTAGAGATAATTCCCCAATTTGTTTCTAGCTCTTATGGATTCTCTTTCAAGTGATCCTAAGGTCAAATGTGAACATTAGTGTGTTCTTTCTTGTCCTTGTTGCTCCCTACATTCTTAATTTTTAGCTTCCTAATCTTCAACTGACATACAACCATACCTAATAGTGCCTTACACATAGTCCCATTAGTGATAATATAATAATGGTATTTAAATAATTCTCAAAATTATTTCAGATGAGCCCAATTTCTTCCTCTCTTTACTCGACCTTAATCATTCTAGTCTATAGGTCTTCCAATGGCACTTTCAAATTGGATACCATAGCGTTATTTGTGTTTCTAGGAAATGACATCTCATGGAAGTTCTAAAAATAGTTTCTATCTTCCATCTTGTTCTATCATATCTCAATATCATCTTTCCTTAATCCCTCTTTAACAAGGCTAAGTTATCTAATGGAGTTGACAAGGAAAATATGATGAAGAAGGTGGTGAAATTGAGGGCCCCAAATTTTTAGCTTTCATGTGTCTTTGAAATTTCTTGTTACATGCATGTGATCTCATAATGATGGTGACTATAAATATGATGATGGCCCCAAAAGAAATATAGGTGATGATTTTTCTTACGTTGAATTTGTTGGTAATTTGGCTAAAGGGATATGATAGGGTTTTCATTTATGGCCCAACATATAGACACAGTTTGGATAGTTATATTTTATTTGAAGTCTAGACAAGGGATACTTAGAAGAGTTTCTAAGTACAACACAGTTTATAGTGAGTACACACTCAGATCTATTCAATGAGGTTTCCTATAGATATTTGGACTTTAGAGAGATTCACTATAGGAATTATGTACATCATTTATGATGTGTATGATCATGCTAAAGAAGATACTATGTTTTGGTTATGATTTCCAAAGTTTTTCTAAGATGACATGTATATTGTAGAAACATGGCAAGTTAGAGTATATCGAGTTATGTCTAACAAGTTACTTTTTATTGAGAACTAAAGTTATGAATTAGTTTGGGATGAAAGCCTATATGTCCATCCTAACATGACAGAATGAGATATTAAAATTTTGGTAACGTATGATTAAGTTGAAAGTCAACTAGATAAAGAGAATGGTATAAAAGGAAGACACTTTATTTAAGAGAGATGGTGAATTGTATTGTAATGATATGATTGACATATGCATACTTTATATGTTATGTGTATATGGGAATTTGATAATCAAATACTTGAAGAGCAGTTTTATGTTTCACTTTATGTGAACACTTTCAAGGACTGATTAGATATTGAAGATATCAACAACAGTCAAAGTTTTGTATTGTGAAGTTGTATATGTACTGTATGTGTAGTGAGCACTTTGTAAAAATACACTATATAGATGTAATAGACTCCTCACAGGGTCAATATATTTCACAATATACATTTTGATTATTGGATCATTTTGTGGTAACCATCCCCACTGGGGTTTTCCATTGGCCAAGGTTTCCCTAGTTAAAAAAATATAGCGTTATGTGTTACAATATGTTAAGCTTGATTTTAATTTTTAGTACTTTACTATATGCATGTATAAAGACAATAATTGATATCTATAATTACGTAGAAATTTGTTTAATAACTATAAATGATTCACCCTTCGCCCTCTCAGTTATACTAAGGTATCTTTACTTTCTAAAAATTGGTATTAGATCATCAGGTCCTTGAGGGATAGACCTTCCATCTTAAAGGAGATCACTATGGATTCAAGATATATTCAGAAAAGCCTTGAGGAAACTCTTGAAGATTTAGATCAAGAGAATCAATAAAAAGATAGAATAAAGAACAAGATGAGAGATGGACAAGATTACATTCAGAAGTTAAAAGATCATCTTGAATAGTCAAAATAGAAGAAGAAAGAGTTACATGATCAAATAAAAAATTTTAAGTCATCTCAGGAGGAAAATCAATTTTTAAGACATGAACTTGATATTATTTCTTAAAAGACAAACAAGACACTTGAAGAACTAAAGATGGATATGGAATTAAGGTCAGAGAATGGAGATCTAAAATTACAACTTATGAAAGTGACATATGAACTTGAATATTCTAGATTAAATTTTTCATAACTTGAGAAGTATAATTGTATCATCAAAGGAGAACTTACACAAATAAAGAAACATATTAAGAAGTCACATTCAAGTGCAGAAAAGCTTCATGAACAAATCATGGCACAAATACCTAAAGTTGATAAGATAGTAATTGGTTACAATGAAGGAGAATCATCAAAGAAATTTGAAACAACTAAAGATCTTGAAGAAAATAAAAAACTAAATCTGATAAAGAATGACCCTATTCTGATTGAGTAACCTATTCGAACACTAGATCTAGTAAAACAAGCATAAGATCATACTGAACCACCTAGAGGGAGATTCAATGGAAAGTCTTTTATATGTAATGAAGCTGGACATATGAAGAAGGAATACACAAGTAAGTATTCTAAACCTTTTTCTAGTTATTGTTATAATTGTTCTAATTTTTGACATAGAGCTAGAGAATGTAAGAAACCTAGATATGATAGTAGAATGCATTGAATAACTAATATGATAGGAAAAAGACCAATGGAAGCAAGAAACATACCTATTACATGTTTAAAATGCTACAATTTTGGACACATTTCTAGAGAATACAAAATTGAGATAAACTAGTTTGGAGCTAGACAAGGAAAAGGTACTTTGACATGTTATGTTTTCAATAAGTTGGGACATACAACAAGATTTTGTAGATTCAATGGAAATGGAAGACCATGGAATAAAATATCACTAGATCCTAGGATAAACATGAACAACAATGAAAAGAATGATGAGAAGGTAAACAATAATCAAGTGGATAACCTTGAGAAGAGCTTTACAAAAGAAAAGTTACCTACAAGTTCACAAATTTGGACTGAAAAGAAGAAGGATATATCAGAGGATAAAAAGAAAGAAGACTCTCATGAAGAAAAAATTATATCATCAAATTCTGATGAGAAAGGCACCTTGAACTTAAAGATATTACACCTTATAGGGGTAAGCATATCATAATATCAAGTTAAACCCTTGATTATTTGAATGGAGTTCTATGTAGCTAGGTGCACCTTGGAATAGACTAAAGGAAGCTACAGTGAACCTCAAAAAAAAAAATATTCACATATGTGACCATGAAAAAGAATGGAAGGCTACTGGCTTAAGGAAACAAACTTTGTCTAAGTAATTAATGTAGATCTAAATATTTGGTAAATATAAGGATGTTGATCAATGGTTTTACTCATCATTTTCACTTAGAGAGATTCAAAGAACAAAGTACTTAAAGACTTTGAGTTTGGTTGAAGCAATATCAAGCGTGTTTTCACGCAATCCTAGCATGAGCAGAGAAAGGTATTTATTACTCTTATGAGCTTAACCTATTTACTTATCTTCGATATTTAGTTTTTAAATATGGAAAATCAAGTAGTTGGAGATATTAGGAATGAACCTAGAGAAAAATTCAAGAAGAGATCCATCGCTCTATATTTGGATGATCTGGTGGGAGCTTTTTCACAAATCCCTAGCAATGTATTATACGTAGAGAATACATGTACATACATACATTGAAAGATTGAAACAATAGGCTACAATGAGATTTATGAGGATATGGATAATGTTTACAACCTACATGATGGAACATATAAAAAGGATTTGAACATTTAGGGTATATTGACTTAATAAAGAAGATATTCTATGTTGATTTTGACAATGAGGAATGGATAAGGATAATACTAAGAAAATTCCACAATGATAAACTTTTTATTGGAGACCAACTATAGAGTTGACAGATGAAATCATTCATAATATAACTGGCCTAAGCATGAATGGAATCAATCCTATACCAGAAAAAACAAGTTAATAAGCTTTTGGAAAAGAAAACAAAAGTAGATTATGATGGAAGAGGCATGAACGTTCACACCATAAAAAAAGTTGTTGTTGAGAAAGATCTTAGGATATAAGATTGTTTATACCTCTATACCTAATTCTATTTCTATGAGCTTTGTTCATGTATATAAGATGGTAATTGACAAAAAAAATGTAAATATCTATGCAATATTTAGAAATCAATTGATTGATAATGTTAAGAGAATCAAACAAGACAAGTATACACTATTTAGACTTGGATCATACCTTGTATACTTACTTTTCTAGTTTACCAAATCATTTCTCACAATGCATGAATTTGAGTAGAATTCAGATATATGCAAAATGGAGAAAGTGAACATCTATTACAGAAAGGAACCTAAGGAAATAATTGAAAGTGACTTTACCCGAATGATGAAAGCATTCCAAAACTAGATGAAATAGAGATTAATAATTTCACCCTGTATAGTCAAAAAATATAAGAATGATATTTGCATTATGGAAGAGACTGATAGAACATGTTTGGAATGATTTAAACCTATAGTTGACATTATTAAACCTTTGGATTATGAAGTTTCTAATGATTTATTGACAGAATGCATTAATACCTTATTAAAATCAGAGAAAGATAAGAACAGTCCTAGATGGGGGACTTGTGGAGAAATATTTAATGAAATTAAAGGACATGAAGAACACTCTAAAGTAAAGAAGAAGGTAGATAAAATCATTGATAAGACATATAAGGAGGTTGGAATGTCTAAAGAAGAATGTCAATAGACAAAACATTATGCAAAGTTAATGAGTGAAGGAGGATCCAATGTATTATTGGTTGAACCTATTTCAGTATTATAACCTTCACAACTATCCACACCAACAACATCACTACCAACACCAATTACACCATATTTTGAGATAGTTCATGTAAAACCAAGCCCATGATCATCACCAATCACAAAGAGATATACAATAATGTAACCTGCAGCTAAATAAGTGAAATTGAAAATATAACCAATTATTACCTCTCCTAGAAGACCTAAGAGAAAAAAGGATATGGCACATAAACTGACATCAAAGAAGCCTAAGATAATTCACTCTAAGGACTCAGATGAAGAAGATTCTAAAGAAGAGGAAGATAAATTTGCACATGAAATTGAACAAGACAAAGAACTTAAGAAGAAAGAAAACATCATAGAACATAAGATACCTTCTACTAGCACAAGGAAAGGTTTGAAACCTGACATTGGGAGACTGAATGATAGAATAATCAAAGAAGTTAATCTAGATCAATTGAAATTATTTGAAAGATATAATCTTAATCAAAAGAAAACTTTAGAAATTATAGTGTTGACATATATTTTGGAATACAAAAGAGAACTCATAGAAATCCAGGGCAGGATACCTAAAGAACTGTATGAAAAATTAGAAATAAGGAAGGAAAGAGAAAAATAAGATGACTTAAAGTTAATAAATGATATTGTAAGGAAAATTAACTCCAATATTTTAGAGGATCAATTGAAAAAGGTACTTTGTATCATGGATAATTCCCTTAGAAGAAAGAAAATAATGAATCTATTCATATTGGGAAAATACATTGAAATCACTGGTGAGATGTAACATATAGAAAAAGATGCATTGAAAAAGTGGTGGAAGATTCAATTCAAATACCCACAAAGGATGAGCAGCCAAGTACTAGTAAACAACTAGATTTAATTATTTAAGAAGTTGAGATTACATTGGAACCCGTTGATGATAAAGAGGACCCATTTCTAGATCAAGTACAAGATATTAACAATTTGGTCAAGGATATACAGATCAATGAACCTGAGAAACGGGAAGAGAAAAATGAAGAGAAAGAAGATACTCAATGAAGTGAGATACAATAGCAATCAGAATCAAACAATACACAAGAACCCTCCACTACACCTTCCACAGTATAAGAACAATCAGAGATACAAGAGGAAAGTTTAGAACATGAGAAGGAAGAAACAAAGAAAGAAAAGTAAATCATTATAGTGCATACAAATAAAGGAAAAGAAAAGGTAGATACATCTCCATCACATGATGATCTCTCAAATCTACTAAAAGGAATGATAAATCCTTTAAAGTATATTCAATTATCAACACTAGCATTTTCAAAAGGATTGAGGAAACTAAAAGGAAAACAAAACTTGCAGATATATGTGTAAATCTAGCACTTGACAAGATACAAAAAATACTACCTTATCAAATTCATTTTTTTGAGTATGAGAATGAGAAGAAATGAAAAAAACTTATTGAAGATTTTTATGCACAGTTTTCTTCACTAAAAGAAACATAGAAAATAATAGCACAAATAGAATTTGAATTACAGTTGTTCAATAAGATAATTGAGAACATCAAGAAAGACTTGGAACACATGGAAAAATGCATAAAAAGATATAATATTCAGAATATTAGAATGGAAATATATTTTTTTTGAATGTGCGAAGGCACACAATTTTTGGGAAATTTCATTTTTAAAATTTGACAAGAGCATAAGTGATAGCATATGGACTATGTGGGTCACTTGGAAAAGGGTTAACAATGAAGAACTCTTGGGATTCATTCATCCATAACCACAAATCTTACATCCTTGAAGGATGAAGGTATGAAACAAAGTTTTGACATGTATATACAACTTTTTTCCCTATCTTTGTCATTTATGTCAGAGAGGGAAAAGTAGATAGAAAAATTAAGGATATATATAGGATTATATAGAAAGGGGGAGTAAAATATGTATAAGATGGTAAAAATATAGATGATCCAAAAATATTTCACATAAAGTTTTCACAAGCCAAATTTTGAAGATTTTTGTAACTATGCATACTTACCCAATTTTTCACATGTTGTCGTCAATGCCAAATGTGGAGATTGTTGGACATTTTGCTAAAGGGATATGATAGTGTTTTCATTTATGGTAACATATAGACACATTTTGGACAGTTATGTTTTACCTGAAGATTGGACAAGGGATACTTAGAAAATTGTCTAAGTACAAGGCATTTTACAGTGAGCAGACACAGATCTCTTCAGCTAGGTTTACTATGGATAGTTGGACTTTAGAGAGATTCACTACATATAGTATGGACATCATTTATGATGTGTAAAATTATGATAAATAATAAAATATGTTTTGGTGATATGATTTATGAAGTTTTTCTAAGACATGTATATCGTAGAAATAGGGAAACTTAGAGTATATCGAGTTTTGGCTAACAAGTTACTTTTGATTGAGAAATAAAGTTATGAATTAGTTTGGGAGGATATCCTATATGTCCATCCTCACATAGGAGAATGATCTATTAAAGTTTTGGTAATGTATGATTAAGTTGAAATCCAACTGGATAAAGAGAATGGTATAAAAGGAAGAAATTTTGTTTAAGCGAGATGGCCAATTGTATTGTAATGTTATGATTGGCATATGCATACTTTATATGTTATGTGTAGATGTGAATTTGATGATCAGAGTAGAGTAGAACATTTTTATGTTTAATTTTATCTGAGCACTTACAAGGACTGATCATATGTTGAAGATATCAACAGCAGTCAAATTTTTGTAATGTGAAACTTTGTATATGTATTGTATGTGCAGTGAGAACTTTATATAAATAGTGAGATCTATTTTTTTATTTTACAATAGACTCCTTATAGGGTTAAAGGTTTTTAACAGGGCCTAGTCCTCTGACAAGGACAAATACACTATACATACGTAATAGACTCCTCACAAGGTCAATATCTTTCACAAGATACTTTTTGATTAGTGGATCATTTTGTGGGTACCATCCCCACTGGGATTTTCCCTTGGATAGTGTTTCCCTAGTGAACAAAATATGGTGTTATGTGTTTCAATATTTTAAGCTTTCTTTTAATTTTTATTACTTTACTATATACATGTATTAAAAAAGCAATTTATATCCATAGTTGGACATAAAGTTGGTTAATCACTATAACTTATTCCTCTCAGTTATACTAAGGGATATTTACATTCTAACAAAATTTTGGTTGCATGATTGGGACATGAGGATAAACATTTGTAAAATGGTGTATCAACCTTGTGATTGTAAAAGGTTACTGTTAACAAATGAGATTTATGTGATCCAATGGAGTACCCTATTCATCATTATAAACTTTGACCATTTATCTTTAGGTCATATGTCTAAAAATGAATATAATATGGTGTGATTTCCCTTGAAGGAATCTCTATTTTATGAGGGTTTGTATTAAGAATATTTATTGTGATGTATTATAATATTCTTATAGTTATCTATTTACTTTTGTATCTTTGTTACATTGATACTCTTGTGAGAAATTTTCACTTTAAGCATATTGTAATCTATTATTGATTTTTGAATTACTATTGGGTGACTTTTGAATTGTGTGGTTTTTCTCATGAAAGGGTTTTACCTAAGTAAATTACTATTTTTTGTATGGGTTTTTTTTTTTAATTTCTAGTTATACTTGGTATCTATTATAAATATTGAAAAAAAATTGCATTGCCCTCTTCTCAAGGTAAGTGTAGGAAGTTTCTTCGCTACTTTAGTTTTCTTACAAGTTGTATCAAACCTTGATCACACTTGGTTTCAATAGTGACTATTTGAGTTCTTTTACCTAATCTATGCTTTATTGGGATCTTGTGAAGAAGGTACATTGTGATCTTCTTGTAGGAGTTTTATGATGGTAAAATTGTGAGGTAGAATACATGTAGGGATTTTGTTGGAGAATATTTTTGAGAAGTGTAAGCTGAGGAGGAATGATCTATTAATAGATCAAGATATTTGCGATTATATTTATGACAATAATTTTAAGTGTGCATATCCTTCTTTGGATAATCAATACAATATTATGGATTATACATCCAATTGTCCAATCAAATTTTCTTACAAACTATTTTAATCAATATTCATGAAGAGTCTAGTACAAAGAAGAAATGGAAGAAACTTGACAAGATGTATCAATGAAAATATTTAAAGAATAAGATTTCCTTGAAGAATAAATTATATTCCTTGAGAATGGGTGAAAGTGGAAAAGTCATAAACTAAATGTAGGAATTGAATATGTTGGTGGCTCAATTGGAATCAATTGGTGTAAAAATGGATGATGATATTTTTTTTCTATGTTTGATTCATGTTGTTCCCTTATTATGAATCTTGATAGTACTTCTTATATTTTGAATACTGAATCTATGTGATATGTTTTATGCTTTCTGAAGAGATGAGGAGGAGGCCTCAATTTTTTTCATGGAGGCCCTAAATATTCATGTAAGAATAAAGAAAAATGAAAGAAGAATTATAAGAATGATAAATTGAAGTCCGAAGAAAGATCCAAATCTCTGAGAAAGGAAAAAACTATTTTTTGGAATTGTGGTGATCCTTGACATTTCTGTAAGCTGTGCATGGAAGAAAAGAAAGAAAATAATAAATTTTGATTTTGATTTCGAGTCTAAGTAGAAATATCTTGATGTGTTCATTGTAGCTTTAACCAATTATCCAAATATTAAATCATATGTAATTGACATAGATGCATTTTTTCACATGACATCTAAGAGATAATGGTTCTAAAATATAAATAATTTGATAGAGGTAAGCTTTACCTGAAAGATGGTTCTTATCTTAATATTATTAGTTGTGGTAAAGTTATAATCAAGTTCTTTTTATGATAGAATATGAAGGATTAATGGTGCATTGCATGTACCTAGATTTGTGCAAAATTTTCTATCATTGAGAAAACTAAATAATATTCAAGTGTATAATTAATCTTTTATGATGCAAGATACATAATTTTAGATGTACTATGGTGATTTTTAGACTACTACTTAAGACATTTTGTTGAGTTATTTTTCCTAAAAGAAATTAGAAAAAATTAGTATAGTTCTTAGTATAATTTATAATTTACCTACATTGATTATATGAATATATATAGAAAATAATTTTACATCGTATATATTCTAAAATATATTTCAAACTTTTTAAATAACACTAATATCACATAAGTATGTGCTAAAATAGAAAATTTTACAAATAACATGAAGACACTACATGAATAGATAATAAATTACTTGAGAATAATGAGTGATAGATATAAAGAGAAGGACTATGGGAAGAGAAGATACAAAGACATTTTGGGAATATTTAAGGAAGAAAAGATTCAAAATTGTGGCATACAAAAATCAAGAAATAAATAGCCTTTTCACTTTCTCAATTATGAGATAATTTGAGTCAATAAATAGATATAACATTAAAAATGAGAATGTTTTCATATATCACTATTTGCAATATAGAAGATATATATTAATGTCATGAAGGGTAGTTTAAATAAGGTAGAACAAAAAGTATAATGTAGTAAACAATTAATTATAAAATAAAAAATGATATGATTAAGAGGAGATTTTAAACAATACAATTGAAAGAAGTGATACCAATAAGAAGATTGTATTTGGTAAAATTGAAAGGAAGGTTTCCTAGAAGATAGATCATGGATATCTAAACTTTTAAATGACTCACTTTAACTCCTATCCAACCAACCCAAACAAAATGGATTTATTTTTTAAAAATATGTCAATCATTATAGAAAGAGAATAATTTTTAGTTTAGGTTCATATTTTAGCTGACAATAAATAGCAAGATTCATAGGGTGATATACAATATTTTTCTAATTCACACATAATTTATATTTACATAGGTAAGGAGGCCAAGGCCACAAATTATAACTCCATTCTGATTATTTATGATGCATTTTGGGCTTTCAAATAAATATATATTTATTTCTATTTATTTATTGTATCAATTGATTATTTCTTTCTTTGTGTAATTAACTAGATGGTAGGAAACATCTTAAGTGTTCCCTTTGGTCATGATCATACAACAATTTCAACATACAATAGCTCTACAAAAATTCAATTGTTAATGTGAACTTTGTCAAGGCCCTCGAATTATTAATTCCTAATCAATTGTTAATTTGATTTTTTTCAAGACCCTCAATTATTAGTACTTGCTAATGAACTACAACTGATTGAGAACCTGATTGATGAAATACAAGTGATTAGAGATCACCAAGCACTAAATTGTTATGTAAGATAATTGAATCATTCATTATGTTGTCGTTGATGTCAACTAGTCTTGATAGTATTTATCATGGTAGATGCAAATATCTAGACATCTGTAAAGAGGAGAGAAAAGATGAAGAACCAAGATATCTACATGGAGGAAGATGGATATGATAGATGAGGATAAGGAATACTTTTGGTAACTTATTGATGAGTCTATGAATTCACATTATTGACTTGATTATGTTACATTAATCTATCATGAAGATAGAAGCAAATTGTTACAAAGTAGTGTGGTCAGTCAATGAAGCATTCTAGTATACACCAAGACAGTGTAGTGTATACTGAGTGATAGTATCAACCAAGCTTGTGTTCACCGACACATTTATTTGTTAACCGAGTATGGGCAAAAGAACTAAATGATTAGTTTAGGAAAGATAAATTGATGAGCTGTAAAGTGTATGATTACGAGGTGGAAAGATAAAGTTTGTTGTGAGATCTACGGCTAACAAAATTCAAAGAAGATCTAAAGGATGGAATTGAAACGTGTCATTGACACAACTACTGAGGAAGGTTTAAGTAGAAAAATCAACGAAGGAGATTAAGTGGAAAAATCTAATGCATGAAAAGAAAATTATTTACTTGTCTATTTAAGAGACTAGGGTTGTGTTGGGTATATTCTTAATTTTTTGAGGTGTGTGTCCAAATTTTGGGTTAAATCTCCTTACAAGTGTTTTTCTTGGTCTAGGGTTTGGAAAATTCACAAAAAATTGTCATAGCCGAGTTCAAAAATCCTTACCCTAGGTTTTGTTTTTGAAAAATGTCGAATTCATGAAAAAACCCTCATGTTAGCCCTTATTCTTCTATTTCATTGTTACCTTTTACTCACTTAAGTGGATTAATCGTGCACGTGCTTAATTATCCCAAGTGTTTTCTGAATCGAAAAATGTCATAGCATGTCTCATATAGTATTCAATGAATCAGTGAACAAGTCAATCTTATGCTAAGTGTCATTTTAGTCATGTGGTCTCTAAGTCTCCTCGTGGATACCTCAACCATTCAATGAATTGGTGAATGTGTTTGAAACTTGTTATATGTTTTTCCTTGTCACTGAATCTCCAAATGTTTTGGCGGTTATTTTACCCTTTGCGAGAACTAGCGAACAAAGGCTATCTCTAGTTCACTTAGTCCTTGGTAGTCATGTGTTAACACTCAGTAACCTAGCGAAAGCAGTATTCGCTCATTCTCTGAATCTAGCGGTCAAGGGTTATATCAAATGGAGAACTAGCGAATACCATGGATTGGTTTCAAGATCAATGGCTCTATTTTAATCTCAAGTATCTTTTGGGTCCTCCACTGAAATTGACTTGGTGAATAAGCGACTGAGTACTTGTAATAGGAGTCTCCAAATGTTCTGGCAGTTCTGACAGTTTGACCAAATAACTTTAGCGAAGGTAAGAGTTCTTGTGTTCACTTATTCTTATAGTAAGTTAGTGATGTGCTAATTGATCTAGCGATTCAGTGAATCATGTGGTCGCATGTTCTCTTAAAAGAAAGGTAAAGGCTAGAAGTATTTGGTGAATGGGAAAATCAAAGGATTAGCAAAGTTTTAAGTCTTTAGTCACTTAATCACATAGTGAAATATTCAATGTTTGAAGTATTGCAAGATTCAACAAACCCTTTGTTTGCTGAGTCTCGTAATCAAATGACTAAGGATCATATGTTTTAGCAAAATGGTCAACTAACCACATTCACCAAGTCACATGATGCTAGTGGTCAAAGCTATATGATTCCATGATTCAGAGATAAACTGTTCGCCAAGTCGCCAGGTATCCAGGCAGTTAGCACTAACATCTAGCGAATGAGTGAAGCATTCAATCGCTAAGCCTCAAAATGAAGGTAGCGGTTAAGGAAAGATTCAGCAATTCAAAGAGTAAAATCTTTGCCAGTTCCCTAAATAATCACGTGGTTAAGTATTTGATTAAGAAAATGTGTGAACCCTTTGTTCACTAAATCTCCAAGAAGATAGATAGTTAGCTAGGACATTAAGAGAATAGGAGATGGCCTTATTCGCTAGTTCTCCAAATGATAACTGCAAGTCAAGTGCTTGAAGGTGATCATTTCAGTCACTGATTCACTAAGTGGATGAAGGATTAAGAATTGTATTGCAAGAACCCATGAAGGCTTTGGTCGCTAGTTCTCTGAATATGAGCTAGGGTTAACATTGTATTAAGCGATCATGAGAGGCTTTCAATCACTAATTCACTGAATGGGCTTAGTTGGAAAAGGTAATAAAAGAAAAGAAAAAGACTGTTGCCTGCATGGATAAAGTACAGTACCAAGCTGGAGAATACACTAATAAGCCATCTAGTCAGCTGTAAAAGGAAGATTGCATGATGTAAATAGGTTTAAAGTGTAGAATCATAATCATTTGCCTCTTTGCCTTGTTTTCAAGTTGTTTAATTTATCTGTCAACATCCAAACATGGCTAGCTCAAAATTTGAAATCTGATGGTATATGAAATTGAATGTGGAAACAATTAAGGAGATTTGTAGTAATTGTGGTAGCTGTACACATTTGATCTATGTCAATAAATAAGATAAGTTCATTGTTTCCTATGTCCAAAATTAGTCGAAGGGAATTGTGTCTTTCTGAAGTAGTTTTCGAGCGCCAAGTAAATCCAGTTTGGAGAAATTGAAGGTAATTTTATAACAAGATGAGTCAACTTCAGAGGAGCACAGAATCTTCTAGTAGTGAAGCCAAATCTAAAAGTGGTGAAGATAAAGGCAAGCCTAACTATTCAGATGAATTCATGAAATTGTTGTCGGGGTCTAGTTAGAACAAAAGAGCTCCTGATGATGGTTTTGAAGATGTGATGGGGCTTTGCAGGGATCCTGTCATACCAAATAGTATAGGTTATACTATTTTCAACTTCTTTTATGGAAATAGAGATAGGCATGTTCCTGTGTGTAATGGTTGGAATTTGGGTTTAGGAAAATTAGTTGTTCCTAATGTATTTTTAGATGTGGATCTAATTGTTGCACTAGCTAGGCATTATGACCCGATTTCCAAAACACTTAGAAAAGAGAACCACTCACCTTTTGTTACTCTAGATAGGGGTTCATTCATGAAAGCTTTTAATTTCTATACATCTTCCTCCACCGACATTGACCTAAGCAAAGAAAGGGAGAGGTACAAGAATAACATAGGGACAATAAAGGACCAAATGACGAAGCACATTCCAAAGTAGGATAAATATATAGCTCCCCTCCCTGCTCACATGAATTCCCCTTACCAATTTAAATCCCTCCAACATTATATGAGGCAGACTTGTTATGCGTTGTGTAGGGTTTTGGGAATTCATGGAGATGCAGAGTTCTTGCTAGCTGATTTGTTGATGATAATCTTGGACATCTAGAATTCCTGGTAAATACTAACTATTATTACATTCAATCCATAATTGATAGAATGCATGAGGGTTTGATTTTTGTCAAAGAAAGTAAGAATCCAATTAAGTTCATGCATTATTCATTGTTAATGCACTTGATTTTGTTCTTCAACATTAATAGCTTTGATTGGAACATGTTGAAACCAAGGTTTAACTTCGAAGGCTAGTATAATCCAGTACAGTTATGGGTGAGGTTATGGAATTCTACTTCCAATGAAGGGGATTTTTGTGTTTTTTAGAATTTCATTGTCTTTCCAATTATAAAGATGTTAGATATCAATGTCATGAGGCTATCCCCAAGGGTCCTTAGGCTCCTAAGACCATTGCAGTTTGTGGATAAGTGGGAGGGAGAACATAATTGGGGTGATTTTTACTTAGGGGAGAATTCTACAATTATCAAGGTTTATGGTTGTCCCCAAACCCCACATCTGTAACCAAAATTTGTGCCTCCAAGAGTTACCTAGTTGGAATTTGTTTGGCAGTTGATGTGCACAGATAGAGAACTTCTAGCCCCTCACAGGAAGGGTACATTCACACCTAGGCAATTCAAGATAGGTGGCTTCTTGGTGGGAAAGAGGGCATTTCCTCAAATCACTGCATGGTTAAATCAATTCAAGATGGTTACTAGTGCTTGTAGAAATGTAGATCCTGAGGAATTTATCAAAACTACCAGGATGGTCTATCTTCCAAACATTGGTGTGATTAAGGAACATGAAGGTTTAGATGAGGAAGATGTAATAAAAAATATTATAGAAGATGATGAGGTTAAAAGGAGATGGAATAGGTACTTTGATTTGATAGATTTATCAAAACAAGTGATGGCAACCCAACTTCCTTTTGATGGTTTCTTCCCTGACCTTCCTTATTTGAAAAGAATTGACAAGATGATAGAGATGCATGACACTCTATCAAATCAGTTGGAGAAATTGATTGACCTGAAGCAACCAAAGAAAAAGAAGGATTATTCATCTTCTAATCAAGAGGAGTCTTCTGATGAGTCCCTGAAAGGGAATATCCCATCACAAGTTGGGTATGTACAAATTAACAAGCCTATTGAAGACCAACCAGAAACAAAGAATGTCCAAGAACCACCTTTGAAGAAGTAGAGGCTTGAGGAAGGAGAGCCTTTAGGGCAGGGAAAACAAAATAGAATAATTGACAAAGAATTTTCTCTAGTGCCAGGTGATAGGGCTTAACATCACCAATTGAGAAAAATAATAATAGCAGGCAAGATGATGGCCATTGATGAAATAGATAAGGAACAATCCCTATGGTTAGAAAAGGATATCAGAGAAGTCTATTAAGAGGAATTTTTGAGTGATGACCAATTTATTAAAACTGATGAATTCAAGAGTTTTCTTATTTGGAACAAGAAACGGGAGGTGAATAAGGCTATGCCCGAAGGTGTGGAGCCAAGTCAAGAAACATTGAGAGCTTTAGCTTCTTATGATCCTAGCCTGGATCCTATAACACTAGATGAAGCTAGACAATTGGTTAAGGCAATTGGAATGCTATTAACTCCAAGATGGGATCTAACTTCTGCATTCATCATAGATCAAATAAGGAAACAACCATAGGGTAGTTTATCATATGAGGTTCACATAGGTGACATGATAAGAGGAAGTTGCTATGACCCTAAGTCTCAAGTTATTGCAATGTGGTCTATGGCCCCTAGGACCCAAAAGCCATCCCTATTAAGTATAGAGGATAAGATGGAGGGGAACAAAATCATATGGACTATGCAAAATACAACTGACCTTGAATTTTCCAAGGTAGTGACTCATTGGGCCAATTTGAATGAGGCCAAGATAGCTCAGTTCTATGAGAGGTATTCAAAGTTGTTAGAAAGCGCAAACCTGGTGGCCAAGGATAGAGATTTGAAAATGATGAAGATCAAAAAATTAGAGGATGAGTTGGCAGAGGTAAGAGTCAAGCTTGAAGAAGCTTCAAAGGTAGTTCCTCCTCCTTTGCAAATTGAGGCCCCTATGTAGACAAATGTGGAAGTGCCTGAGAGACCCACTGAGGACATGGAAAAGATAAGGACAGAGGCATCTTTGGATACTATGTCAAAGATTGTGCAATACATGTAGGGTAAGATAAAGGAAAGAATGGAATCAGTCCATAAATCATTTAGCTTATTGCATCAGACTAATGAAAAGGTGAATGAGAATTTAATCACCTTGGAGCCACTTTTTAGCACATGGTCAGGAAGGAGTATATTATTTGATAAACTTGATGATTTGCAAGAATACAGGGCAGATGTTCCTAAAGTAGTAAGTGAATTTTTTGAGAAGATTAGCTTAATAAGTGCTGCTTCAAATTTTTTCAAAGGAAAGTCAAACCAAATAAAGGCCAAGTTGGCCATGTTTGATAAAGATTATAGAAAATATTTGCCTCCAATTTATGATGATAATGGAAATGTGGTCAAGTTGGAAGAATGGAAGTTGTCAATGGATCAGTTGGTAATTAAACAGGATGCCTTCCTAAAGGATGATAATGCTTTAGACTTGGATAGATGTAATAATATCATTGATAGTCTTTTCAAGATTGAAAATGATTGCATTCGGTTTGTGGTTGAAGCCAAAAATATAACTGATTCTACATGGGAGAAGAAGATCAAATCACTTCAGGAGCTGTAGAGCTACAACTGGCCATCTGATGATGATGATGTGGTAGCTTGGGAGAAGTTAATAGTAAAGAAGAAGAAGAAGCCTATTGTCCAACTTGTGGAGGAAGAAGAAGAATAGA
Source organism: Chamaecyparis obtusa (assembly GCA_027943335.1). NCBI lineage: Eukaryota > Viridiplantae > Streptophyta > Pinopsida > Cupressales > Cupressaceae > Chamaecyparis > Chamaecyparis obtusa. The sequence goes on along the minus strand of BSBK01004288.1, from coordinate 251,315 downwards.
ATGCACTTGGCACTTGATCGAGAGTTCAAGGCAGAGCATGTCCAAACAAAGGATGATGTAGGTTAGCTGGATGGCAGTCATCATTCATGCAATAAATTTAGCAACTACTCTGAAATATCCTTAGACAAAGGTGCCACCTGCAAGATTGTTGGAAATAGATATTTGTAATCTTGTTTTTAGTACAAGATCTTTTAACAGCCATCTAAAGCTTGTTGCATCCTTTCACGGATTGCAAGATGGCTGATTAGTATATATAGTAAGTTTTCCTCATTTTAAAAAGTGGTTGAAAATACTTTGTAAGAAAGGTTCTGAATAAAAAACCTTATTTTTCTAAAAGTGAGAGGATACTGTATCAATGCATTTTGACCATTAATACAAAATATTGGATCTCTATTACTACTATTTTTTTGTCTTTATGTATGGAATGTTTTAGTTTTCTTATGTATTTAAATTGTAAGGCTTCTTAAATGCATTATTCACAAGGTGAATATAGGGGTCGAGCTTAAGTTTCTTTCAAGGAAAGAGTAAAATCTTAGGGGAGATCTCTGGGAACAAATAATCCATGTATGAATTTGATGATAGTAGTAGGAATTAAAATGATGGTATGTTAGGCACATCATTTGAGTTTCAGTGTACTTGTTTGATAGTTATATGCAAAGGTAGGGTTTGACTCTATTGCCAAAGTGGATAAGGCACTGGTTTTGGATCCATTTACACTAATTTGCCACCCAAAATACAAATAATTGTTTCATTTTACTTTACTTGTACAATAATAATCTGAATCATTCTATGACAAGTTCATAGATGTGTTTTGTAATGCTTTGTAGAAGTACTGAATGGGTTATCCTTCCTTGAGTTCAACTCTAAAAAGAAGGATGAATATCCTTAAACCATTGTTTCATGTTGCTACTTTCATGATTTCTATCATAATATTGTGTATGAAGATAATTTTGGCCATACTTAGAGTTCTCTCATCTTATTAAGTTGAGTTTGGAAGCAAGGACAGAGTAGTGAAGGAGCCAGTTCACAATTCAAAGCTCAATCAAATAGTGAATTGATATAGTTACACCTACCTGAGTATTCATACTCAAAGTGAAGAAGGTTTGCTAACCTTAATACCTTAGTGTTTTCATTTTGCTAGATTATGTCCATTGGGATTATATGAGTATTTGATAATCTGTAGATTTGAGCACTAACAAAATTGGCGACTCTGCTGGGGATCTCTTAATAGATTGCAATAGGTTAGTGCAAATCCTGTCTATTGTGCATTTGTAGACCAACATAAAATAATTTGATTCCCTCTTAATAGTGGGTGGTGACTCTGATAATCTATGTTTATCAATTGCTGGTATCTTTACATTTTGATATATTTTGTATCACATACCATGAGTCGACCAAGTTACACTAGGTCTTACTACAAGGATCACCCAGAAGATAATGCAGGTGATGAGCTTCACACACCAAGTAGAAAGCAATGGTCTAGGAGAGGTCATAATAATGCTAGTTCCCAAGGCCCTTCTCGAGAAAGATCTCATGTCCCACTTCCTCATGAATCTTCCTCCTCTTCTGATGATCTTGAACATGTCAAGAGGGTCATGCCAAGTGTGCATATGTAGAAAGAAGTAATCACAGAGGTCACAGAAGTAGGTTATTTCCCTGCGAGAGAAACCCTTGAACAACCAGAAGAAACCTCTGTTACTGAGACTACTTCCTATGATTCTGAGAAGTTGAGAGAAGAGGTGATTGCTTTGAGAAAGAAAGAGAGTGAACAACTTTTTGAGATTACAAATAGGGTAAAAGTGAGGGAACAACAAATCTGTGATTTTCTCATAGAGAGGCAGGAATTTATCAAGAGAACCAAGAAAAATGAGACGCAGGTTAGTGATCTAAACCAAGATGTTCAAGGTTTAGATATGGACTTGTTTGGTGATATGGAAGATTTGAGAAAGCAGGCTTAGGATACTAGACCTAAACAAGGTGAATTTGAGGGAAAGGGCCATGTCCTAAGGCAATTGAATCCCTCTAAAATCCAGAGAAACAAGGAGATTAAAATTGCTCCCAAAGAAATCCCTGATAAGGGAAAACAAAAATTGGTGGGTGTAAATATTAATGAGCCCAAGAAAATTATGGCTCTTCCTAATGTACCTTCTCAAACAAGTATAGAATTGGAGAAGGCTAGAAAAGAAAAGGAAGATTTGGCTATTCAACTGGAGAAACTTGAGTTGGAGGTTGTTGCTAATGAAATGAAGAGGAAGATTGCCTTCCTACATGCTAACATGAACACATTCACTAGTAGCTATATCCCTATTACCATAGGACTCCACCCAGTCAGCCCAATACTTCACTTCCAAATGCTCAAGCCTTTCACCCTGGACAAATTTTACCTGGACTAGTTCCTAATCAAGTTCCCCTTATAGCTAGTGGTACAGTGGGAACTGTACCCTATCAAAATGTTGTAGCTACCCTTGTCAATCAACCAAATATCCAAAGAAGACCAGTTCATTTGGATAGATATAGGCCTCTAATTTTTGATGGTATTCCTGGTCAACCTAATGTTGTCCCCAATGAAATTAGAAAGAAGATCCCATTATTCACTAGGAATAATGTTATCACCTGTGAAGAGCATCTGAAGTTTTTCATAGATAAGGTCAATGATTATGAGATTGAACATGAAGATGTCATAATGAAGCTCTTTGTTCAATCATTGATTGAGGATGCCCGGGATTGATACAGGGGTCTACCTGAGAACAATATTGCATCTTGGGAAGAATTTGTCAGATGTTTTAAAGAGCAATATGCATAACATGTGAACTCTAGCTACATGCTCAATGAGTTCAATAATATCAAGAAACACTATAATGAGAGCATGTCAAATTTTAATAGCCGATTCCAAAAGGCTATGTATAAACTGTTCCAAGTATTGAGGCTAGATGATGCAGTCTGCATGACAACTTATTGCAACTCTATGGATGGTAAGATGTTTTACCTTTTGAGAGATAAGAATCCCTATAACCTTAGGGATGATTTTAAGTTGGCCATAAATATTGAGAGTAATCAAAAGGCATCTGGCCAAATGTACAAAAGGGATGCAGGTAGACTGTGGAAAGAAACCAGGCCACAACCTCCAAGGCCATCCAAAGAAGCGGATAGAATGGACAAAGGACCTAGTAACACCAAATATTTCCCAGCAAGGTTTGATAAAGGTGGTAGAGACTTTCAAGATGTGAGACCTCCTTATCAAAGGCAAGACAAGGCCCCTAATTTGAGGGATATGCCTTACAAAACAAACTGGAAAGATGGGAGGCATGTTCTTGATAATAATGAACCCCAAAAGGGAAGAGATACACCAGATCCTTTGAAGAAAAATATAGCATATAATGTGGAAAGTACCCCTTGGTGTGTGGTTTATAATATACCCCACTCACCATTCCAATGTGCTATTGCTCAGGCCTTGGGAGAAGTGGCCAATGACTCATATGTAGGAGATTATGAAGGATCTGAAAAGCCTGCTATTAACATGTTCACTACTGAACTAATGGGGGACCTAGTGTCCTCAGATGATGAATTTATTTGTCCTGATGTTGATCATAAGATGAAGATCTTCTCTGGTTATGAACAACAAATATTTACTCAATCTGATTAGGAAGAGTTTGATAATAATGATTGTAAGACTCATATGGTAGAATCTGGATCAGATGAAAAACAATGGAGAAAGCCCAATGAAGAAGAAATCAAAAACCTAACTGTGGCTGCCATAACACAAGCAAGATCCTCATACAATTTGAGGAATAGAAAGATGAATAATGAGCAGGGAGTGCCTAGATCAGTGTTTGTCAAGAGAAATTCTCAAGATAGGGATTCCCTAAAGCCCAATGTTGTAAATAGTAAGGATCAAGGGCTTGTGAGTAAAAAAAAAGAGGAAGTTATTATTGACAAGGTGAAGAAGAGAACTGGTAAGTCAAAGGATCACTCTAATTTTTATACTGATTCCTCTACTTTTGATATGAGACATGCCTTGTCCCAGATGAAGGTCTCTATCCCTTTGCTTGAGATGCTTAAAATAGAGGAGCATAAGGCAGCAACCTTGGCTCTTATAAATGAGCAGAGAACCACTCCTATTCTACAAGAACAAGGGAAGTCCATGGATAAGCCAATTGCAATTAATGACATCTCTGATGTATGTGTTGGGACTATTGTGACACAAGAGCCTTCTTCTATCAATCCTTTCTACGTTACTTTTCTTGTAAATAATTGTTTGCTAAAAAATTGTATGATTGATTCTGGCGCTGCTACAACTGTAATGCCTTATCAAGTGATGAAGGAGTTAGGGTTGCAAGTTGATACATCTAGTGGAAGGTGTTATGCCATGGATAATAGGGTAGTACCTATTGTAGGGACCTTGATTGGAATTGAAGTGAAGATTGTTGCATTCCCAGAAGCCACATATAAAATGGATGTGGTTGTTGTTGATACAAAACCTCATTATGGCATGTTACTGTCAACACAATGGGCTACAACAGTGGGTGGAAAGTTTCAACTAGATTTGTCATATGCTACCATCCCAATAAATGGAACTGAGGTAAAGTTGTACAGGGAGCCCCGTTCTTCAGTCATGATTGAAGTGGTTGCTATGGAGGTTCTAAATTGTTTTGTATAAATTGACATGAGCAATTTTGTGATTGAAGAGGTAGTACCTCAAATGAAAAACATAGATCCAATTGTGGATGAGCTGATTTTGCAGCAAGATGGGCTCTGGAAAATTTTCTTTGATGGTGGATGCTCTAAGGAAGGATCAGGAACTGGTGTTGTATTCATTTCCCCATCAGGTATTACTTTTAAATACTCATTCTTGTTGACTTTTCAATGTACCAATAATACTGCTGAGTATGAGGCTTTGATATTGGGACTGGATGTAGCCATAAAGCATGGTACTAAATTTTTAAAAGTCCATGGTGATTCCCAACTTGTTATAGCCCAAGTAAGATCTCAGTATGCTTCCAAGGATGAAAAATTGATACTGTATAGACATGTTGTTTGGGATAGACTAGAGTTTTTTTATGCTTTCAATCTGCTTTGGGTAGAAAGATCCAATAATATCATAGCAGATTTTCTTGCAAATGTTGCCCTTAAGAGTGAAGATATAACCCTCACTGGTGTGTCTATGTTAGAGGTCAAAACTAGGCCTGCTATGCCTAATAATTTATATAATTGGCAAGTTTTTGAGGATGACCTTGATATCCTTAGGTTCATTCAAGGCCTTGATCAATATGATGGTCAGCAAATAGATTTCAATGAGATACAGCAGTGTGTTGAAGGAAAAGAATGCATCATGGGGAATGAGATAGTGCAATTACCATCCAACCACATACCTAAAGGGTTAGTAGAATTGGAGGGATGTTTAAAATAAATAATGGTTTTTTGTCCCAAAAGTCTAACACCAAAATGGAAGACTTAGAGGAAATAAACCTAGGATCTGAAAATTTCCCCCAGATGGTATACATTGGCAAGAAATTGAGCAGAGAGATCAGAGGAAATCTAATCAGGCTTTTGAAAAGATACAAGCATGTATTTTCTTGGTCCTATGATGATCTTAAGGCATATAGGGCTGATCTATTTCAGTATGAAATTCCTTTAAAAGAAGAAGCTAAGCCTTTTAGACAGAAGTAGAGACCCATTAACCCTTTACTAGCCACTAAGATGCAAGTTGAGTTGACAAAATTGAGGGATGCTAGTATCATTGAGCCAATCAGGCATTCTACATGGGTTTCTAATCTTGTGCCAGTGAGGAAAAAGAATGGTGACATACGGCTCTATGTTGATTTTAGGAACCTGAATGGGGCTTCACTCAAGGATAATTATGGATTGCCAAATATGGAGGCCATGCTACATAGGGTGACTAGATGTGAACTCTTGCCAATGATGGATGGTTTCTTGAGGTATAATCAAGTGTTGGTCAGAGAATCAAAACAATTTAAGACAGCCTTTACAACTCCATGGGGAACATATGTATATGTTCACATGCCATTTGGTCTAAAAAATGCTGGAGAAAATTTTCAAAGAGCAATGGATGTTGCATTTGAGGATTTGATCAATGTTTTAATGGTTGTTTATTAGGATGATCTCACTACTTATTCCAAGAAAGCTGATGATCATTGTTCCCATTTGGAAAAGATCATTCTTAAGGCCTTAGAATTTGGTGTGTCCTTGAATCCTAGAAAATGTCAATTTGCAGTGATAGAAAGGAAGTTACTTGGACACATAGTATCAAAAGAAGGAGTTAGGATTGATCCTGAAAGAGTAGAGGCAATTAAAAAGGTCCCTCCACCAAAGAACATAAAGGGTGTGTAGTCATTCTTGGGACAAATTAATTTTGTAAGGAGGTTTATTGCTAACTTTGCAGAATTGGTCAAACCCATAGTGAAGTTCCCTAAGAAGGAAGTAAAGTTTGATTGGAACCTTGAAGCTCAACAAACTTTTGAAAGAATCAAACAAGCAATTCAAGAGGCTCTAGTTTTGGTGTCACTTGATTATTTGAAACCATTTTCTCTATTTTCTTTTGCATTTTTTCATACTATTGCAGCTATCCTTTTATAAAAGGATCAAGAAGGATATGAGCATCCTATAGCCTTTTTTAGCAAATCATTACAATCTGCTGAATTAAATTATGAACTAGTGGAAAAGTAAGCCTATGCCCTTGTAAAGGTAGTCAAAGCTTTCAGACCATATTTGGTATGTGCAAAGGTTAGTGCTTATGTGCCTCATGCTACAGTAAAGGATATCCTAACACAAAGTGAAGTCATAGGAAAGAGGTGTAAATGGATAAACAAGATTCAAGATTTTGACTTTGAAATTCACATTACCAAATTGGTAAGAGGATTGGGACTTGCTAAGTTAATGACTAAGGAAAATATGGACCTTGTCCAGGTAAATAATGTTGCTGCTAATATTGATATGATTACTAGTATTGAAATGCAACCCTGGTACAAGGATGTTATTTATTTTATTAAAAATGCTAAGTGCCCACCTAAATTGAATGATAATCAAAGGAGTTTGAGATTGCAAGCTCAGAGATATGTGCTGATCTAGTGTGATTTGTACTGGAAAGATAATGATGGCATTCTACTCTTTTGTCTGGATAAGCACCAATCAGAGAAGATGTTGAAGGAAATACACTCTAGAATGTGTGGAGGACATCATTCTGCTTGGTCAATAGCTCATAAAATCTTAAGGGTAGGATACTATTGGCCTGTATTGTTCAAAGACACTCATTCTTATGTAAGAAAATGTGAACCTTGTCAAAGGTTTTCTAAAAAATTGAAGTTTTCAGGTGCACTCTTATTGAACCTTATTGTTGTAGAAGCTCCTTTTGCAATGTGGGGTATGGATTTTATTGGAGAGTTCTTTGAGAAGTCTACTGCAGGACATAGTCACATTTTGGTGGCTACTAATTATTTCACCAAGTGGATTGAAGCCATTCCAACAAAAAGGGCAACTAGTGCTGTTGTGATTGAGTTTCTAATGAACAATATAATCACTAGATTTGGTGTCCTTGTTAAATTGGTTGTTGACAATTCTATGAGCTTCAGGTCATAGGAGATTACTGATTTTTGTTCAGAAATGGGCATAGTATTGTCTTACTCATCCCCTTATCATCCACAGGCCAATGGACAGGCTAAATCTAGCAATAAGAGTATTTTGCAGATTATGAAGAAAACCATGGAAAAGAATAAGAGAAGTTGGCATGTGAAACTAAAGCTAGCCCTATGGGCTGATAGAATTTCTGAGAAGAGAGCTACAGGAAAGTCCCCTTTTGAGATGGTATATGGGGCAAAATCAAGATTGCCAATTAATAATTCCCTTCCAATCTATAGCTTTATCAAAGAAGGGGACATGGAAATCAATGACCCACTGTAAGATAGAATGGTTCAGCTAATTGAATTAGATGAGATTACGAGGGAAGGACAAAGAGAAAATGTGAAGTTGTAGCAAAAAATGAAATATCTTTTTGACAAGAGAGAAACTGTGAGAAAATTTCAGCTTGGTGATATGGTTCTCCAATGGAATGCCAGAGCTGAAGATAAAGGAAAGCACAAAAAATTTGAGTCTTTGTGGATGGGACTTTACATTGTTCATCAAACCCATGGTAAGGACTCATATTTTCTAAAAAATTTGGATGGTGAAGAGCAGAAATTGCAAGTCCATGGACAGTTCCTAAAATTTTTCTTCAGTTAATTCTTTTTCCATGCACAATAGGCTTGTATATATGTATAGATGTGTTTACTTCTATTGTGTGTTTGTTTCTTGTTTTAGGTTAAGGTTTTGTGGTCTACCTCCCAGAGATTCATAAATTCTTGCTATTATCTTGTAATCAAGCATCCTCAGATAGAGCCACTATTGGGTATATTCTTAATTTTCTGAGGTGTGTGTCCAAATTTTGGGTTAAATCTCCTTACAGGTGTTTTTCTTGGTCTAGGGTTTGGAAAATTCATAAAAAATTGTCATATCAGAGTTCAAAAATCCTTACCCTAGGTTTTGTTTTTGAAAAATGTCGAATTCATGAAAAAACCTTCATGTTAGCCCTTATTCTTCTATTTCATTGTTACCTTTTACTCACTTAAGTGGATTAATCGTGCATGTGCTTAATTATCCCAAGTGTTCACTGAATCAGAAAATGTCATAGCATGTCTCATATAGTATTCAGTGAATCAGTGAACAAGTCAATCTTATGCTAAGTGTCAATTTAGTCACGTGGTCTCTAAGTCTCCCAGTGGATACCTCAACCATTCAGCAAATTGGCAAATGTGTTTGAAACTTGCTATATGTTTTTCCTTGTCGCTGAGTCTCCAAATGTTTTGGTGGTTATTTTACCCTTTGCAAGAACTAGCAAACAAAGGCTATCTCCAGTTCGCTTAGTCCTTGATAGTCATGTGTTAACACTCAGTGAACTAGCGCAAGCAGTATTTGCTCATTCTCTGAATCCGGCGGTCAAGGGTTATATCAAATGGAGAACTGGCGAATACCGTGGATTGGTTTCAAGATCAATGGCTCTATTTTAATCTCAAGTATCTTTTGGTTCCTCCACCAAAATTGACCTGGCAAATAAGCGACTGAGTAATTGTAATAGGAGTCTCCAAATGTTCTGTCAGTTCTGATAGTTTGACCAAATAACTTTAGCGAAGGTAAGAGTTCTTGTGTTCACTTATTCTCGAAGTAAGTTAGTGATGTGCTAATTGATCTAGCGATTCAGTGAATCATGTGGTCATGTGTTCTCTTAAAAGAAAGTTAAAGGCTAGAAGTATTTAGCGAATGGGTGAATCAAAAGATTAGAAAACTTTTAAGTCTTTAGTTGCTTAATCACGTAGTGAAATATTCGATGTTTGAAGTATTGTGAGATTTAGTGAACCCTTAGTTCATTGAGTCTTGTAATCAAATGACTAAGGATCATATGTTTCAATGAAATGGTCAACTAACCACATTCGCCAAGTCATGTGATGCTGGTGGTCAAAGCTATATGATTCCATGATTCAGAGATAAACCATTCGCTAAGTTGCCAGGTATCCGGGCAGTTAGCACTAACATCTAGCGAATGAGTGAAGCATTCAATGACTAAGTCTCAGAATGAAGGTAACGGTTAAGATTCAGTGATTTAGAGAGTAAAAGCTTTTCCAGTTCTCTAAATAATTAGGCAGTTAAGTATTTCATTAAGTGAATGTGCGAACCCTTTGTTCGCTAAATCTACAAGAAGATAGACAGTTAGATAGGACATTAAGAGAATAGGAGATGGCCTTATTCACTAGTTCTCCAAATGATAACTGCAAGTCAAGTGCTTGAAGGTGATCATTTCAATCACTGATTCACTAAGTGGATGAAGGATTAAGAATTGCATTGCAAGAACCCACGAAGGCTTTGGTCACCAATTCTCTGAATATGAGCTAGGGTTAAAATTGTATTAAGCGATCACGAGAGACTTTCAGTCACTGATTCGCTGAATGGGGTCAATTGGAAAAGGTAATAAAAGAAAATAAAAAGACCGTTGACTGCATGGATAAAGTATAGTACCAAGCTGGAGAATAAACTAATAAGCCATCTAGTTAGTTGTAAAAGGAAGATTGCATGACATAAATAGGTTTAAAGTGTAGAATCGTAATAATTTTCCTCTTTGCCTTGTTTTCAAGTTGTTTAATTTATCTTTCAACATCTAAACACAGCTAGCTCAAAATTTGAAATCTAATGGTATATGAAATTGAATGTGGAAACAATTAGGGAGATTTGCGGTAATTGTGGTAGTTGAACACATTTGATCTGTGTTGATAAATAAGCTAAGTTCATTGTTTCCTGCATCCAAAATTAGTTGAAGGGAATTGTGTCTTTCTGAAGCAATTTTTGAGCACCAAGTAAATCCAGTTTGCAAAAATTGAAGGTAATTTTATAGCAAGATGAGTCAACTTGAAAGGAGCGCGACATCTTCTAGTTGTGAAGCCAAATCTAAAAGTGGTGAAGACAAAGGCAAGCCTAACTATTCAGATGAATTCATGAAATTGTTGTCGGGGTCCAATCAGAACAAAAGAGCTCCCGATGATGTTTTGGAAGATGTGCTAGGGATTTGTAGGCATCCTATCATACCAAATAGTATAGGTTATACTATTTTTAACTTCTTTTATGGAAATAGAGATAGGCATGTTCCTGTGTGTAATGGTTGGAATTTGGGTTTAGGAAAATTTGTTGTTCCTGATGTATTTTTAGATGTGGATCTAATTGTTGCACTAGCTAGGCATTATGAACCTATTTCCAAAATAGTTAGAAAAGAGGACCAGTCACCTTTGGTTACTCTAGATAGGGGTTCATTCATGAAAGATTTTAATTTCTATATGTCTTCCTCCACTGAAATTGACTTGAGCAAAGAAAGGGAGAGGTACAAGAATAACATAGGGAAAATAAAGGACCAAATGATGAAGCACATTCCGAAGAAGGATAAATATATAGCTCCACTCCTTGCTCACATGAATGCCCCTTACCAATTTAAATCCCTCTAGCATTATATGAGGCAGACTTGTTATGGGTTGTGTAGGGTTTTGGGAATTGATGGAGATGCAGATTTCTTGTTAGCTGATTTGTTGATGATAATCTTGGACATCTAGAAATACTTGGTAAATACTGACCATGATTACATTCAGTACATAATTGATAGAATGCATGAGGGTTTGATTTCTATCAAAGAAAGTAAGAATCCAATTAAGTTCATGCATTATTCATTGTTAATGCACTTGATTTTGTTCTTCAACATCAATAGCTTTGATTGGAACATGCTGAAACCAAGGTTTAACTTCTAAGGCCAGTATAATCTAGTATAGTTATGGGTGAGGTTATGGAATTCTACTTCCAATGAAGGGTGATTTTGTGTTTTTAAGAATTTCATTGTCTTTCCAATTATAAAGATGTTAGGCATCAATGTCATGAGGCTATCCCCAAGGGTCCTTAGGCTCCTAAGACCATTGCATTTTATGGATAAGTGGGAGGGAGACCATAGTTGGGGTGATTTTTACTTAGGGGAGAATTCTACAATTATCAAGGTTTATGGTTGTCCCCAACCCCCACATCTGTAACCAAAATTTGTGCATCCAAGAGCTTCCTATTTGGAATTTGTTTGGCAGTTGATGTGCACAGATAGAGAACTTCTAGCCCCTCACAGGAAGGGTACATTCACACCTAGGCAATTCAAGATAGGTGACTTCTTGGTGGGAAAGTGGCCACTTCCTCAAATCACTACATGGTTATATCAATTCAAGATGGTTACTAGTGCTTGTAGACATGTAGATCCTGAGGACTTTATCAAAACTACCAGGATGGTCTATATTCCAAACATTGGTGTGATTAACGAACATGAAGGTTTAGATGAGGAAGATGTAATAAAAAATATTATAGAAGATGATGAGGTTAAAAGGAGATGGAATAGGTAATTTGATTTCATAGATTTATCAAAACAAGTGATGGCAACCCAACTTCCTTTTGAGGGTTTCTTCCCTGACTTTCCTTATTTGAAAAGAATTGACAAGATGATAGAGATGCATAACACTCTATCAAATCAGTTGGATAAATTGATTGACTAGAAGTAGCCAAAGAAAAAGAAGGATTATTCATCTTCTGATCAAGAGGAGTCTTCTAATGAGTCCTCGGAAGGGAATAGCCCACCACAAGTTGGGTATGTACAAATTGCTAAGCATATTGAAGACCAACAAGAAATAGAGAATGTCCAAGAACCACCTTTGAAGAAGAAAATGCTTGAGGAAGGAGAGCCTTCAAGGTAGGGAAAACAAAAGAGAATAGTTGACAGAGCATCTGCTCTAGTTATAGGTGATAGGGCTTACCATCACCAATTGAGAAAAACAATAAGAGCAGCTAAGAAGGTGGCCACTGATGAAATAGATAAGGAACAGTCCCTATGGTTAGAAAAGGATATCAGAGAAGTCTATCAGGAGGAATTTTTGTGTGATGACCAATTTATTAAAACTGATGAATTCAAGAGTTTTCTTATTTGGAACAAGCAACAAGAGGTGAAGAAGGCTATACCCAAAGGTTTGGAGCCAAGTGAAGAAACATTGAGAGCTTTAGCTTCTTATGATCCTAGCCTGGATCCTATAACACCAGATGAAGCTAGACAATTGGTTAAGGCAAGTGGAATGCTATTAACTCTAGGATGGGATCTGACTTCTGCATTCATCATAGATCAAATAAGGAAACAACCATAGGGTAGCTTATCATATGAGGTTCACATTGGTGACATGATAAGAGGAAGTGGCTATGACCCTAAGTCTCAAGCTGTTGCAATGTGGTCTATGGGCCCTAGGACCCAAAAGCCATCTCTATTAAGTATAGAGGATAAGATGGAGGGGAAAAATAACATATGGACTATGTAGAATACAACTGACCTTGAAGTTTCCAAGGAAATGACTCACTGGGCCAATTTGAATGAGGCCAAGACAACTCCATTGTCTGAGAGGTATTCAAAGTTTTTTGAAAGTGCAAACCTGGTGGCCAAGGATAGAGATTTGAAAATGATGAAGATCAAACAATTAGAGGATGAGTTGGCAGAGGTAAGAGTCAAGCTTGAAGAAGCTTCAAAGGTAGTTCCTCCTCCTTCTTTGAAAATTGAGGCCCCTGTGCAGATAGATGTGGAAGTGCCCAAGAGACCCACTGAGGACTTGGAAAAGATAAGGACATAGGCATCTTTCTATCCTATGTCTAAGATTGTGCAATATAGGTAGGGTAAGATAAAGGATAGAATGGAATTAGTCCATAAATCATTTAGCTTATTGCATCAGATTAATGAAAAGGTGAATGAGCATTTAATCACCTTGGAACCATTTTTCAGCACATGGTCAAGAAGGAGTATATTATTTGATAAACTTGATGATTTGCAAGAATACAGGGCAGATGTTCCTAAAGAAGTAAGTGAATTTTTTGAGAAGATTGGCTTAATAAGTGCTGCTTCAAAGTTTTTCAAAGGAAAGTCAAACCAAATAAAGGCCAAGCTGGCCATGTTTGATAAAGATTATAGCAAATATTTGCCTCTTATTTATGATGATAATTTAAATGCAGTCAAGTTGGAAGAATGGAAGTTGTCAATGGATCAGTTGGTAATTAAATAGGATGCCTTCCTAAAGGATGATAATGCTTTATACCTGGATAGATGTAATAATATCATTGATAGTCTTTTCAAGATTGAAAATGATTGCATACGGTTTGTGGTTGAAGCCAAAAATATAACTGATTCTACATGGGAGTAGCAAATCAAATCACTTCAGGAGCTGTAGAGCTACAACTGGTCATCTAATGATGATGTGGTAGCTTGGGAGAAGTTAATAGTAAAGAAGAAGAAGAAGCTAGTTGTCCAACTTGTGGAGGAAGAAGAAGAATAGAATGCACTTGGCTCCTGATCCAGAGTTTGAGGGAGAGAATGTCCAAACAAAGAATGATGTAGGTTAGCCAGATGGTGGTCATCATTCATGCAATAAATTTAGCAACTACTTTAAAATATCCTTAGACAAAGGTGCCACCTACAAGATTGTTGGAAATAGATATTTGTAATCTATTGTTGCAAGCAATTTTTGTCAGTTTGTAATATTGGTTTTAGTGCAAGGTCTTTTAATAGCCATCTGAAGCTTGTAGCATCTTTTCAAGGATTCCAGGATGGCTAGTTAGTATATATAGAAAGTTTTTCTTATTTTAAAAGGTGATTGAAAATACTCTGTAAGAAAGGTTCTGAATACAAAACCTTATTTTTATAAAAGTGAGAGGATACTGTATCAATGCATTTTGACCATTAATACAAAATATTGGAGCTCTGTTACTACTATTTTGTTGTCTTTATGTATGTAATGTTTTAGTTTTCTTATGTATTTAAATTGAAAGGTTTCTTAAATGCATGATGCACAAGGTGAATATAGAGGTTGAGCTTAAGTTTCTTTCAAGGAAAGAGTAAAATCTTAGAGGAGATCTCTGCAAACAAATAATCCATGTATGAATTTGATGACAGTAGTAGGAATTAAAAGTATGATATGTTAGGCACATCATTTGAGTTTCAGTGTACTTGTTTGATATTTATATGCAAAGGTAGGGTTTAAGTCTATCACCCAAGTGGATAAGGCACTAGTTTTGGATCCATTTACACTAATTTGTCACCCAAAATATAAATAACTATTTCATTTTACTTTACTTGTACAATCATAATCTGAATCATTCTATGACAAGTTCATAGATGTGTTTTGTAATGCTTTGTAGAAGCACTGAATGAGGTTAGCCTTCCTTGAGTTCAACTCTAAAAAGAAGAAGGATGAATATCCTTAAACCATTGTTTCATGTTGCCGCTTTCATGATTTCTATCTATTAGTCCATTTTCTTGTCACAACAAAAATCCTATGAAAATGACCTCTTCCTTACAAATGTTTTTGTAAAGTAAAATGCCCCATGCTCTTCAATGTATCACCTTGCTCCAATCCAGATTGCATGTGCTGAATTGCAAAAGCCAGAAAGTTATTAAGTTCTAAGGTCTGTAGGAAAATATTTTTAGAATCTGCCACAGTGTCAAAAACCCACAATGTTTTTGCAAATCCATGATGTTTTCGGTCTATGTGAAAACCATCATTGTTTTCAACCTTCTACCTTCCAACTTTTGTGAACTTATCTTTTGGCATCAGAAGCCTTGTGTGTTTTTGATCTTTTCCATCGAAAACTTTGTGTGTTTTTGACCTCACAGTTTCCTATTTGCTGGCATTCCCTAAATGTGCAAGTGCGATGGATGGTGGGCCCGGGTCTTCAAGGTTACAAAATGATTGGCTGTCACATGGCTGCATGTCAGACTTTTCTGACATGCGATCATGTGATCACTTGCCACCTGTCTGTGTGGGTACCAGTTCTTCCCATTGCCCGGTGTGGTTAAAGTTCAGATAAGATCAGTAGTCAATGTAAGTTTGCATGGTAAAGATGCACGGTGTTTATCCCTCATGCTTTTATGATAGCCATTGAATTTTCTGGTGTGGGTGTGTCATGGGTCCAGGTGGGTTTGCGTGTCAAATAGTGCTAATGTGGTGGCCTTTGGTTGGCTATCGCATGATCGCATAGATCAGTTTCTGGATATGTGATCATGCGACTGGTTGACATGTGTCCGCGGTAGTGTGGTGGCATTTTGTTGCGGGGCCTGGTGTCAGAGATTTAAGATCTACAGCCGACGTGTGATCGCATGGAATATTCTCACCCCATGTGATCATGCACCCACCGTCTGATCTTCCCAAAAGGTAAGGGTTTTCTTGGCGGCGGGTCCTGTGTCAGGTGACTCAACGGTTGCAATGAATGGTGGTGTGAAATGTGGCAAAAAGGGTGGGCCCGCGTGTGGGTCTAAGCGGTTTGGTGGTCCTGACAAGTTTTCTTCATGTTCACTAGTTCGCGTAATGTTTTGGCGATGCCCCAATTTATTTGGCGATTCAGTGAATAGTGGTCGCATGATCGCTAAGTTTTTTAGCGATGGTGGACAGTGTCTCACAAACTGGTGAAAGTTCTTTGGTCACCAGTTCACCAAATAAAGTGAGGTCAGTGTTTCAATGACGTGTTGGCTTGTCACATGTTCGCATAGCCCATTTCCTGGCTATGCGATCATGTGACCACTAATGGTGTCGCAGTTGTGGAGTTATGAAGTGGGGTCATAGTTTTCAAAGTGATGTAAAGTGTGTGGGGCCCGCAACTATTGTGAGGTTAAATATGACCGCTTGAATTGTAGGGTAAGGGAAAGGATCAATGACCATATTCTAAATTTTGCCGATTAGCCGTTGTATTTGAATTCAAACTTGTAGATAGTTTTCATGACCGGATGTACCAAAATTTATGGTTTCTTCACCAGATTTGACTGGTTTGATGGCAGTAGGTGTTGCGATCTAGCCTGAGGGTCCTGCTAATCAGTGGCATGGTGATTCTATACCTAGTGATGAATCTCAGTGGTGTGTCACATGTTCGCATAGCCCAATTTCTGGCTATGTGATCATGCGACAACCTTTTTTTTGCAGGGTCTTCTGACAGTTTGGCCGTATTCCATGAGTGTGGTAGCTCAGTGGTAGTTGTGATAATGATGAAGAGGATTTGTGCAGCCGTCCTGATCTGATTTTGCTACTTGGGATGTCTTGCTGATTTAAATGCATTAGACTGTTTGAGCTTGCATGCTGCAGTTTGATCCCTATCTTGTCTGTGTTTACTCCTCAGTAGGGTTAGGTAGATTTGAATTTTGAGTTAGAAATGATCATTTTGTTTGCATTGTAACCCTGGTATAAAGGGATTTTTATGATCATTTGAGGTTATTGGGAGTTAGATTTTCAAACTTTTCTAGTTGTGAGTCTTCTACCTAGTCTGAATTGTAATGATCTGTTTAGGTGTATTTTGACAACAGAAAGAAAATTGAAGGTCTATGTAACACCCCGCCAGGCAACCCAAGAGGACAAGACATAAAACCTCTATAAAATGCAAGTAGTGAATTTTTATTTTATTTTATTTATTTATTTTAACTATAATAATATTCATCATTACACTTCATATTTCTAAAAGAAGAAATAATTTTCTACTACTTGAATGTAAGATTTATACAACTTAAGTCCTCCCGGGTTCCCTAACGTCGCTACTAAAACAACATCATATAAACTATTTGCATGCATAAGATATTCACGGAATCATGAGCTTAAAAGATCTACATTCATTTTAATGCACCAAGTTAAACGTCCCTAACTTATTTCTTTTATTAAACATAGGTTAATCATCCAACATCATTATTCCTTTTATCAACTCATTCCATAAATTCATATTGATTTCATCTACATCTACTATCCTTTATATCAATTTTCTCTAATAATTTAGGTAAGAGATTAATATTCATTAAGGTAGGCATTATCTTAGGTACTTCATTAACATGAACCAAGTATTAACATTATAATCAAGTTACTATTTTATTTCATTGTTTCATAACCATTCATTGTTAATAATTTCAATCACTAATCTATCATTTCTCAATAATCTCTTTGAATTCTTTCATCAAGAGAGAATACATTATTGTTGTGATACATCATTATATATAATTA
Organism: Chamaecyparis obtusa; assembly: GCA_027943335.1. NCBI lineage: Eukaryota > Viridiplantae > Streptophyta > Pinopsida > Cupressales > Cupressaceae > Chamaecyparis > Chamaecyparis obtusa. The sequence continues at coordinate 233,703 of BSBK01004288.1, read as the reverse complement.
TATTTAGCTTATTTCCTTTACACATGGACAACATAAGAGGATAGGATAAATAACATAAACACTTTCTTTTAGTGCTAGTAACATGTCCAATATTCCACATTCTTTTCCCTTTATTTTACCTAGAACTACCCATTCCCTTATGCATTTCTTTGAATTGAGATTATATCAATGCTACAAGACTCCTTTTAGGAGATTAAAATTACATGAATATAAATACATAAGTACATCTCATATTAAAATATCCAATAAGAAATCTTCAACTGCAGATCTGGAATGGAATATGTGCTAGGATCATCCAAAGAATCACGATCAATACCTCGATATAAATATTAACCACCCAACCACGTGGAACCAATAGGCCCACTCCCCTGAGCTAGGAGATAGAACCAAAGGCCCATACAAGAGGTAACAACTAGGAAATTCCTAAGGTGGTGATAAAATTTACCCAAGTCACAACACAAAAGAAAAGACAAGAAGACCACAAGGACTACCAGAGGCATGATCAAATTTGGTAGAGACTCTAAGCTACAAGCTAGGTGAGTGTCATCACATATCCCTCACCCCTTGGGTTGTCCTGGTACTAGCCACTCTTGGCCCCGGCCCCCAAGTAGGCACATGCGAAACCGAATGCCTCTCGTACAGACAAGGTCATCTAGTCGTACCTACGCATAGGTACCTTCTCCCACTCCCATCCTTAGTCTTTACTAGCACTAAAGGCATGGGTGAGGCAAAATTAATCTTGATTAGTGTGTAATTTCCCATTTCAATAATCTCCCATTCCCAATTCATTTATTTAGGTTATCACTTGATTAAATAACTCATAGTAGGTTATCCTGGTACTAGCCACTTAGTGCCCCGGCCCCTCACTATGAGCCACTCACCTAGTGTACTTAGGTTCCCTAACATACATATAAAAATCATAAGAGCATAATAGATCCATCATCAACAATTCATATCAATTCCATAACAACATTTGATTGAGTTTAGGAAAACATATGTTGTCCCTAGTCCACTTGACAACCCTAAACCCAATATGGCATACAGAATGTTTCAAACATATAAGAAGACATCCAAGTGATATTATAAACATATTCAAAGTATAAATAGATCCAATTAATAAAAAAAAAACATTCTAATAGCCTCTGGTGACCATACGAAACCTTAAAACTTAATGATGTTCTTAAACTGAATTATTTCAAGCAAGGATTAAATGCAAAGAATAGTCATCATAGAACAGTCATCCATATCTTCCACAAAACAAATAATAAAGGAAATTGCTTCAGTGGAGATTTAGCTAACATAATTATGGACTCTCAATTTTATTTTTAGGAAGATCCAACGGTGGGAAAGAAAGTTATGACTTCTAGTTTAAAATAGAAAATTCTGGTTAGGGTTCAGACCTGTCTTCACTAAAACGGTTGTAATTTTCACAAAACATAATAAAAATTCTCCAAACCAATTGAAAATGAAAGCTAAGACTTAGGATAATATTTTATATCAAATTTAGACTTTTATATAATCATATCAGCCTGTAGCATATGAATACATTTGACAGAAAATTCAGAATCGAGAATGGACAGGCATAGTCTGCCAAAATGTCAAAAATAAGGCATTAATTCGACCCTAAAAATAAAATCAGAGAGATACCCATTTGAGATCTATGAATTTTACTTCTAGAAAATTAATTTAGTAAAACCCTAGATTCAATTTAAATTATTATAATAATAGATCTCCAAAAATAGGTTGCTAAAAACCCTAGGAAAACACATGCCAATTCTTACAAACAAAAACTCAAAACTTTAAAATAACCATAGAAATTAAAAGTGCAGATATAATAAATAATTATAATATATAAATAGATTCATAATCTATCAGAGACATAAAGTAACTAACATATTCAATCCATACCTCATGTCCTACGAAGGTTGAATCGAAGAAGGAAGGAAACAAAAGAGAAGACAAATCCAAACTTGAGATGCATCCTTCAAACCCTATCCACTTTCAGAAATCTCTATGAAAGAAAGAAATAATTCCACAGAAAAGAATCCCTCTCTCAACTATTGAAATTCTCACAAAAATGTCTCTCTCCCAAAAGCAAAGATAACCAAAAATTCTTAAAGACATATGCTTACAAAATCTCCCTCACATCTCCAAGTTTTCTCTCCAAAATCACCATGAAAATTAAAGCCATCCTCTCCTCAATGCTTCAGCCCCAAAATCTCCTCTCTTCAAATGAGAAAGTAGTGCATATAAATAGATTTCCAAAGGTTGAGAGGAAAAGTAACCAACTCCCAACTAACTCTTAACTAAAGGGTATTATAAAATAACTTAATATCATACAACTATATTACTCAAATATACAATAAAAGATTATTTGTATTCATTCATACACATATGTAATATTATCCTAACATATATGCATATGCCATCATTAATTACATCAATATCTATATATATAACCTATCCTCATTATTAATAATTAACAATTGAGAATAATATACCTCGCATTATTTAATATTTAATTATTAATAATATTATACTTTACATTAATCCTAAAATATACACCATCAACAATATCTACAATAATTAACATATAATCACATATAAATTATATATATATAAATACATATATGTGTGCACCCACATATATATTTCCATATATATATATATATATATATATATATATATATATATATATATATATATATATATATATATATATATATATATATATATATATATATATATATATATATATATATAGATACATGCCAAATACCAAACACTATAATCTATAAGATTATGAAGTAATAGATCACAATATTATTACCTATTTATAATTGCTATAGGATATAAGACTGAGATAGAATAAAATCACATGCCTCAAAATAAATCTAATCATCCAAAGAGGCCATACAAATCATCCATGAAATATATCGAGAAAACCATAAGATCAAACAAGGTCAACCAAAGTCAACAAGGAAAGTCAAGCCAAACTCCTGAAACACAACATAGAAAGATTAACTAAGAATCATACCAAGAAGGAGAAATAAATAAAATAAGTAAACAAATCATAAAACCAAATGAATTCAAGTGGCCACAAGGCACTAACTACAACCATGCCCAACCGGGTGCGTTGGATCTGGGTTTTTGACCCAAAGGTTGACTGACAAAGAAGGAACCCTAATATTCCCAAATTGGAATAATGACAAAGGAAGACTCATGTAGGGGCCTTAGTACTATCTCCATAACAACAACCATCGAGGATTTGAGGACATGCTCAGACCTGTGAAGCCAGGTGAAGTCGATGCCCGGTACCTGCAAGCCTGCATCACAAAGAAGAAATACATATGCACGGATATACATATAAAAGAAAACATTGCAGACAGATGACCAGGATCGATACATCGTGTGGACCTCAGCTATGTGAGTAACTACGACTTCATCCTGAATCATGAAAACACATCATGTATATATATACACCCAAAGCATGTAGCATCATCATAACGAAGGTTAGAATCTCAAGCATTATGTTAGTCTCTTATCAATACTAATAATAAATCAACATAATCAAATCATCAAGTGAGATACAAGATTCATCCAAAGTAACCTTAATAGAAGAAAATATAAATAACCACTTATATATATCTATCAAGTACATATCATATAACATCCTAACTATGTTCATAAAGGTCTTGTAGGTACTCAATACATACATGGAGATAAATACATACAAAAATGATACCTTTAGATAGTATGTCTGATATTAGAATCATTGAGTACTAGCTTATGAAATCATTATAAACAACTATAGGAATAGATCAAACAAGTATCATGTACAACTTAAGCTGTAAGAAAACATGGAAGGATCTTAATTCTTTCAAAAACACAAAACTTATATTAGTGTTAGAGGGGTATTACATCCTCCCCCACTAAGATTCGACTTACTCCTGGAAGTCAGGAATGTGAACTATATACACACATTATCTAACAGAATTATATTATTACTATTCTAGATCCTAATTTAATGACTGCACACATTCTTCTCCTATCAAGAGTTTTTGGTAAATCCTATCTTATTACAACTTTAGTGTAGATTAACTCAATTCAATTAGTAATGACTTTCAAAAAGAATTACCTATGTGAGTCTATCACTTTATTGCTTAAGTTTGTTAACAAGATACTTGAAATTGCATCGAAATTATTGTTATCAAGTCGAAACTCTAAGGTATTCATGTTTACTCACTAATATCAATATATTAAGAAATTGCATGTTTTACCAACTAAGATTATCACTTCCTTTCACAATATCAAAGTTCCTATCTATGGTAACCAGTATAAAAAAAGAAAGAATTTATGATATATTTTCCCTTTTGAGACATAATCTAACCCTACATAATACAACCTGTGAGACCTTATTACAAATAAGGTCCAAAATTCATGTTCCTTACAAGCTATGAATACCAAACATAGAGAGGTATGTAACATTTATATTTGTTATGATCATGAAGGGAATACATCAAATAATTTTTTTTTATTTACTTTTGTAATCATGAAAATAAAACAATCTAGATACTTGAAACTTACCATTTTCATTAACACATAGTTTTATAAGAAATATTCATTTCCATCAAAGCCTTAAGTAGAATTCCAATGACATAGGACACACAAATTTTAAAATATACATATTCTAAGTCATCTTTCATAATAGTTGTAGTGCTTGATTTCCAAAAACACATTCACACCCTAGAGGAGATCTAAACAATTTACAATTTATTGCACCATTATTCATTAAGTTGGGATCCCTTCTTAAAGCTTACTATTTATCTATGCACCTTTCCCTAATTTGCATGTCAGGAGGTTTCCATATAGCATTTACTTAAGAGTTATTTCAAATTCTTTATTGCATAACGATCATAGATCCATTAAGAGATAAAGAAGTATATGAGTCCTACTACTATCTTCATAACCACATCTAAATTAATAACATTAACTACTGTACATAACTTTAATTTCTACCCTTTACCTATTTGAAACATTACCCTCATACACTTTAAAATTTTGAGATAACATTAGTTCTAAGTAGAAATTGAGTAAGGTACATTTCTATAACATTTATTTACCACAACAACTCCTTATTCATAGTTGATCAATCACTTAATGTTGTTAATTTCTTACTACGAAGGTGTTGATCACAATGTATACAAAACATGAATTTGTTTCCAAAATACCTATCTAGGATCCTAACTATTCACTAGGCATTTTGCAAGACATATATTTAATAAAAACAACTTCCATCATTAGTACACATAATCCATCATCGCACATACTCTTCCCTAAATTTTTTTGATTATGTTATCTTAAATCCTTTTTGTGCAATTTAATAAGATATGCAGAAATGATATAACTTCTTACCAAGATAGGGATAAAAATTCCTCTTCCTAAATGAAAATGTGAATTATAGCCTATGATCAAATCTTGGGGACATAGGTCCTTCACCCAAGGGTTTCCTAATTGAGTATTTACAAATTTTCTTAATATATTATTGCCTTGTCTAAACAATTTTAGTCATGCAAAACTTATTTCTTAAGAGGGGAGAGAGAAAGAGAGAGAGAAATGCATATGATAGTAAATTATTATTATTATTTTTCACTTCTTTCCTAGGTACATATTATTAGCCATGTAATCTAATTATTGCCCTATCATTCCTATCAAGTACTACCACAATCATTTCATTCTTTAAAGATCCAAAAGAAATCTATTTCTAAGATACCTTAAGTAGGATAAAATTCAACTAGGTATTTGTAAGAAGATAAAGTGCACAGCATTATATTATAGGTAGGATCAAGGGGTAATATTATCTACTACCATAATTAAGATTCAAAACATTTAGCATCCTTTAACTTTTGACCCTTCTAGAGATACCAGTACCTTTCAAGAAAACAAACACAAGTCTCAAGAATTCTTCGCCATTCCATTAATATTATAGGAAATATCCACTTAACACATCATTGATCTCATTATGCAAAAACATAAATAGTTGTTAAAATATAACTCAATCATAGAGGAATAGGTGTGCCCTTGTAAGACAATACAACGTAAGAACACGAAATGTAGCCTTTGTTTCCTAAGATTCAAGTTTTAGCATAACAACATAATCCAAAAAGAGACAAAGTGAAGATACTCAAGGTTATTCATAGGTGAGCTATGAGTCCCAGAGTTCCCAATGTAGAAACCTAGGGCTCTGATACCAGATGTAACGCCCCGCCAGGCAACCCAAGAGGACAAGACATAAAACCTCTATAAAATGCAAGTAGTAAATTTTTATTTTATTTTATTTATTTATTTTAACTAGAATAATATTCATCATTACACTTCATATTTCTAAAAGAAAAAATAATTTTCTACTACTTGAATGTAAGATTTATACAACTTAAGTCCTCCCGGGTTCCCTAACGTCGCTACTAAAGAAACATCATATAAACCATTTGCATGCATAAGATATTCATGGAATCATGAGCTTAAAAGATCTAAATTCATTTTAATGCACCAAGTTAAACGTCCCTAACTTATTTCTTTTATTAAACATAGGTTAATCATCCAACATCATTATTCCTTTTATCAACTCATTCCATAAATTCATATTGATTTCATCTACATCTACTATCTTTTATATCACTTTTCTCTAATAATTTAGGTAAGAGATTAATATTCATTAAGGTAGGCATTATCCTAGGTACTTCATTAACATGAACCAAGTATTAACATTATAATCAAGTTACTATTTTATTTCATTGTTTCATAACCATTCATTGTTAATAATTCCAATCACTATTCTATCATTTCTCAATAATCTCTTTGAATTCTTTCATCAAGAGAGAATACATTATTGTTGTGATACATCATTATATATAATTATATTTAAGATTATTTCCTTTACACATGGACAACATAAGAGGATAGGATAAATAACATAAACACTTTTTTTTAGTGCTAGTAACATGTCCAATATTCCACATTCTTTTCCCTTTCTTTTACCTAGAACTACCCATTCCCTTATGCATTGCTTTGAATTGAGATTATATCAATACTACAAGACTCCTTTTAGGAGATTAAAATTACATGAATACAAATACATAAGTACATCTCATATTAAAATATCCAATAAGAAATCTTCAACTGCAGATTTGGAATGGAATATGTGCTAGGATCATCCAAAGAATCACAATCAATACCTTGATATAAATATTAACCACCCAACCACGTGGAACCAATAGGCCCACTCCCCTGAGCTAGGAGATAGAACCAAAGGCCCATACAAGAGGTAACAACTAGGAAATTCCTAAGGTGGTGATAAAATTTACCCAAGTCACAACACAAAAGAAAAGACAAGAAGACCACAAGGACTACCAGAGGCATGATCAAATTTGGTAGAGACTCTAAGCTAAAAGCTAGGTGAGTTTCATCGCATGGCCCTCACCCCTTGGGTTGTCCTGGTACTAGCCACTCTTGGCCCTGGCCCCCAAGTAGGCACATGCGGAACTGAATGCCTCTCGTACAGACAAGGTCATCTAGTCGTACCTATGCATAGGTACCTTCTCCCACTCCCATCCTTAGTCTTTACTAGCAATAAAGGCATGGGCGAGGCAAAATTAATCTTGATTAGTGTGTAATTTCCCATTCCAATAATCTCCCATTCCCAATTCATTTATTTAGGTTATCACTTGATTAAATAACTCATAGTAGGTTATCCTGGTACTAGCCACTTAGGGCCCCGCCCCTCACTATGAGCCACTCACCTAGTGTACTTAGGTTCCCTAACATACATATAAAAATCATAAGAGTATAATAGATCCATCATCAACAATTCATATCAATTCCATAACAACATTTGATTGAGTTTAGGAAAACATATGTTGTCCCTAGTCCACTTGACAACCCTAAACCCAATATGGCATACAGAATGTTTCAAACATATAAGAAGACATCCAAGTGATATTATAAACATATTCAGAGTATACATAGATCCAATTAACCAAAAAAAACATTCTAATAGCCTCTGTTGACCATACGAAACCTTAAAACTTAATGATGTTCTTAAACTGAATTATTTCAAGCAAGGATTAAATGCAAAGAATAGTCATCATAGAACAGTCATCCATATCTTCCACAAAACAAATAATAAAGGCAATCACTTCAGTGGATATTTAGCTAACATAATTATGGACTCTTAATTTTATTTTTAGGAAGATCCAACGGTGGGAAAGAAAGTTATGAGTTCTGGTTTAAAACAGAAAATTCTGGTTAGGGTTCAGACCTGTCTTCACTAAAACGGTTGTAATTTTCACAAAACATAATAAAAATTCTCCAAACCAATTGGAAATGAAAGCTAAGACTTAGGATAATATTTTATATCAAATTTATACTTTTATATAATCATATCAGCCTGTAGCATATGAATACATTTGACAGAAAATTCAGAATCGAGAATGGACAGGCATAGTCTGCCAAAATGTCAAAAATAAGGCATTAATTCAACCCTAAAAATAAAATCACAGAGATACCCATTTGAGATCTGTGAATTTTACTTCTAGAAAATTAATTTAGTAAAACCCTAGATGCAATTTAAATTACTATAATAACAGATCTCCAAAAATGGGTTGCTAAAAACCCTAGGAAAACACATGCCAATTATTACAAACAAAAACTCAAAACTTTAAAATAACCATAGAAATTAAAAGTATAGATATAATAAATAATTATAATATATAAATAGATCCATAATCTATCAGAGACATAAAATAACTAACATATTCAATCCATACCTCATGTCCTACGAAGGTTGAATCGAAGAAGGAAGGAAACAAAAGAGAAGACAAATCCAAACTTGAGATGCATCCTTCAAACCCTATCCACTTTCAGAAATCTCCATGAAAGAAAGAAATAATTCCACAGCAAAGAATCCCTCTCTCAACTATTGAAATTCTTACAAAAATGTCTCTCTCCCAAAAGCAAAGATAACCAAAAATTCTTAAAGACATATGCTTACAAAATCTCCCTCACATCTCCAAGTTTTCTCTCCAAAATCACCATGAAAATTAAGGCCATCCTCTCCTCAATGCTTCAGCCCCAAAATTTCCTCTCTTCAAATGAGAAAGTAGTGCATATAAATAGATTTCCAAAAGTTGAGAGGAAAAGTAACCAACTCCCAACTAACTCTTAACTAAAGGGTATTATAAAATAACTTAATATCATACAACTATATTACTCAAATATACAATAAAAGATTATTTGTATTCATTCATACCCATATGTAATATTATCCTAACATATATGCATATGCCATCATTAATTACATCAATATCTATATATATAACCTATCCTCATTATTAATAATTAACAATTGAGAATAATATACCTCGCATTATTTAATATTTAATTATTAATAATATTATACTTTACATTAATCCTAAAATATACACCATCAACAATATCTACAATAATTAACATATAATCACATATAAATTATATATATATATATATAAATACATATATGTGTGCACCCATATATATATTTCCATATATATATATATATATTTATATTTATATAGATACATGCCAAATACCAAACACTATAATCTATAAGATTATGAAGTAATAGATCACAATATTATTACCTATTTATAATTGCTATAGGATATAACACTGAGGTAGAATAAAATCACATGCCTCAAAATAAATCTAATCATCCAAAGAGGCCATACAAATTATGCATGAAACATATCGAGAAAACCATAAGATCAAACAAGGTCAACCAAAGTCAACAAGGAAAGTCAAGCCAAACTCCTGAAACACAACATAGAAAGATTAACTAAGAATCATACCAAGAAGGAGAAATAAATAAAATGAGTAAACAAATCATACAACCAAATGAATTCAAGTGGCCACAAGGCACTAACTACAACCATGCCCAACCGGGTGCGTTGGATCTGGGTTTTTGACCCAAAGGTTGACTGACAAAGAAGGAACCCTAATATTCCCAAATTGGAATAATGACAAAGGAAGACTCATGTGGGGGCCTTAGTACTATCTCCATAACAACAACCATCGAGGATTTGAGGGCATGCTCAGACCTGTGAAGCCAGGTGAAGTCGATGCCCGGTACCTGCAAGCCTGCATCACAAAGAAGAAATACATATGCACGGATATACATATAAAAGAAAACATTGCAGATAGATGACCAGGATTGATACATCGTGTGGACCTCAGCTATGTGAGTAACTACGACTTCATCCTGAATCATGAAAATACATCATGTATATATATACACCCAAAGCATGTAGCATCATCATAACGAAGGTTAGAATCTCAAGCATTGTGTTAGTCTCTTATCAATACTAATAATAAATCAACATAATCAAATCATCAAGTGAGATACAAGATTCATCCAAAGTAACCTTAATAGAAGAAAATATAAATAACCACTTATATATATCTATCAAGTACATATCATATAACATCCTAACTATGTTCATAAAGGTCTTGTAGGTACTCAATACATACATGGAGATAAATACATACAAAAATGATACCTTTAGATAGTATGTCTGATATTAGAATCATTGAGTACTAGCTTATGAAATCATTATAAACAACTATAGGAATAGATCAAACAAGTATCATGTACAACTTAAGCTATAAGAAAACATCGAAGGATCTTAATTCTTTCAAAAACACAAAACTTATATTAGGGTTAGAGGGGTATTACAGTCTAAGCTATAGTTTGCAAGCATGGTTCCTTTGGATTGACTGTATACAGTTGAGGATTCTTCATATTTAATGCAGGCACTTGATTCTTATCTCTCCTTTGTGTCAACATAGATAAATTTTGAACTTTCAAGTTCATTGCATAACCTTTTTATGTATATGCCTTCATTCTTGAGTTCTAATCCAAGATTAGATGAAATAATGCTCTAGATGAGACATAGATTTATCTTCTATCTATGTAAGGATACTCTGTATGTAGTAAAGGAGATTGTAAATGTGTTTATGGCTTTGAATCTCAGATATATTCTGGTGTGTGTGTGTATAGTTTGTCTAAGAAACCTTGCCCAATGGATGAGGCACTGGCCTAGATAAGTATTTCCTTGCTGACATATCTTGATTGAGGTTGTTATGATTCAAACATGAAATTAAGAACCATCCTTAAGCTTTCAGTATTTGGTTATGTAAGGTTCTACCCCATAGTAATGGAGATTCGATGAGTGTGTGGTTAACACTTAGTACTTTCTTTCTATCTTATTATCTATTATTCAAACCTAGTTCTTGGTGTATGAAGTATATTTTATACTAGGTTAGGTGCACCTACCTTGGTTTTGCAGAGCCAAATGTAAAAGAGGGCAGTCTTGTCCCTATAGTTGGTCCAGTTACCCTAAGACCTTATAACATTTTGGAGTTAACCATTCCTAAAATCTATTTGAGGGTATATTGGTAGCCTAAAGAGCGTAAGTGTCATTTTCGACACCAACAAGATGGTGACTCTGCTGGTGAGAATAATGAAAAAGAAAAATATCTGTTAGGATCTCTGGTTATGGTTATATTGTAAAGTCAAAATCTTTATTGACCAGATTGATTTGCCCATCTGAGTCACCAATAAGAAGGAAACTCTATTGGGGAGAGTCTAGAATAGAGTCAGAAATAAAAATCAAGCATTTGCAAAATTTTCTCGCCTAGTTGTGAGTGGTGGCTCTGAAATCTTTGTTTGATCAGTGCACTCCCTGATAAACAATGTATAAATCTTGGTTAAGTTTTGGTTGACTGAAAGAAGAAACACAAAGACAAGTGAAACATTTTTCCTCTGCAAGGAGGTGGTGACTCTAAAAGAAAAGGACTTGATGGAGCTGCATGGTGAGCTCTAGATCCACCTTACTTTCCAGTCAATAGGTTTCAAACTGTAAAACTTTTAGGTATTCTTTTGTTGAAAATGTTTCCCTATCAAGTGTGTAGCACTGCTGTAAAGGGATAAGTGGTGGGCAGTTCCTTATGGAGAAATATAGCCCCTTTTGTTTTGATGGCATTGAAGGTGCCCCTAATGAGTTCTCTACTGAGGATGGGAAGTGCTTGCCAAGATTCATGGCTGGTGGATCTATTTCTGCAAGTCAGCATGTTGATGTTGTCATGGTTATTTTTGGAGATATGGATGTTGAACATGAAGATATTGCCATGAGGTTATTTATGCACACATTTTTTTCTGGTGCAAGGAAGTGGTTCTTGTCCTTGCCCTCATGTTCAATCCCTTCTTGGGATGTGTTTAGAGCTAAGTTTATTGAGTATTTTGATAAAGTTGTTGCTCTCAAGAAGGAATTGGTGAGGTTGAAAAGGGTGAACTGGCAGTTAGTAGAGGACATAAGATTGCTAAGACTAGTGGCTCCTGATGATGCTCATGAGGAGGCTAGTGTTTCTGATGTTGATTCTCACTATGCAAAGAATGTTGACTATGAAGCTGATTCTGATATAAGTGCATATGAGGATGTTGAAGATGAATCTGAGGATGGCAATATTCCCTTTTTGTCTACAAATTTTTCTTTTTGTCAACATGAGAGGGCAGTCTTCTTGTCCTGATTTGATGATGTTTTGTGTGAGAGGCAAGAATATGATTATGATGTAGATGATGATTCCTACATTGATTTCCTCACACAAGATGATCTACGGCTAGAAATGTGTATCCTTATTCCTCACAAGGATGATATTTGCAGCACTAGGGGTGAGGCTGAGGAAAATGATATCAAGGCCCAAAGTCCATTGAGCAGTGAAAGGATTTCAGCACTCTTGGGTGAAGAATTTCAGAGGTATTCCCCTACTTTAGATTTTGATTTGTAGCTCCCCTATGATGTATCCTTTGACACTAATAATGAGGCCAGTGTTCAAAGTGATAGTGATGATCCTTTTTCATCAGAGATCCCCTCATGTAATGACCCTGTAGAAGAAGAGGTAGAAGGACATGATAGTGTGTTTTCCTATCATCAAGTTTGTAGTGATGAAAAAGTCTATTGTTCAAGTCCTTTTCCTTCTCTTGCAAAGTATGATACTGAGTGTGACAGTGTTGAGGATCTAGTCTTCAATAGTTGGGACATAAATTCTTTTGGTGAAAATGATGATACAGTGTTTCCCTGTCACAGAAGCTTTAAAGAAGACCTTCACTTCGTTCATGATCCAATTCATGAAGACATCACTGAGGAACCAAGTTGCTCAGTGGCTGATGCAATGCAGGAAGGAAAATCAGAGGATCTAATTCCTTCAGCTAGGTAATTTTATGGTAATGCATGATAGTCAATATGTTCCATTTTTTGATGCATTACAAGATCAAAATTTTGTTTCCAGCCGTAAAAAAGAAGTAGATGATGTTCCCTACTTCTTGGAATATGAATATGAGTGTGAATACAGTAGTTGTGACTAGAAAAATGTGGGTGGTGATCAGTGAAAGTTTATTCTTCAACCCATGAATGCTCACATATGGTGGCAGCAAGAATATCAAGGTATTTTCAGGTGGCTGGTTGCATATGTGGATGAAAATCAGACATTTGATTCAGGAGGGTCCCTGATTAAAGTTCTTTTGTAAATATCTGTAAATATCTTTCCCTTTCCTATTGTGTACTTTTCCTTCCTATTCCCTACATTTTTTGAGTTCCCTATTTTTGTCCAGTGGGTTGTCTGCTCTCCCAAAAATCCTATATTCTCGCATGGGCACAAGTTACCCATCGTCCCCAACTAGAGCCACTATTAGTCCATTTTCTTGTCACAGCAAAAATCCTATGAAAATGGCCTCTTCCCTGCAAATGTTTTTGTAAAGTGTCCTGCCCCATGCTCTTCAATATATCACCTTGCTCCAGTCCAGATTGCACATGCTGAATTGCAAAAGCCAGAAAGTTATTCAAGTTCTAAGGTCTGCAGGAAAATATTTTTAGAATCTGCCACAGTGTCAAAAACCCACAATATTTTTGCAAATCCATGATGTTTTCAGTCTGTGTGAAAACCCTCATTGTTTTCAACCTTGTGCCTTCCATCTTTTGTGTGCTTATCTTTTGGCGTCAGAAGCCTTGTGTGTTTTTGACCTCACAGTTTCCTATTTGCTGGCGTTCCCTAAATGGGCAAGTGCGATGGATGGTGGGCCTGGGTCTTCAAGGTTTCAAAATGATTGGCTGCCGCATGGCTGCATGTCAGACTTTTTTGACATGCGATCATGCGACCGCTTGCCACTTGTCTATGTGGGTCCCAGTTCTTCCCATTGCTTGGTGTGGTTAAAGTTTGGATAAGATCAGTGGTCAGTGTAAGTTTGCATGGTAAAGTTGCATGGTGTTTATCCCTTATGCTTTTACGATAGCTATTGGATTTTCTGATGTGGGCATGTTGTGGGTCTAGGTGGGTTTGCATGTCAGACAGTGCTGATGTGGCAGCCTTTGGTTGGCTGTCACATGATCGCATAGCCTAGTTTCTAGCTATGTGATCATGCGACTGGTTGACATGTGTCTGCAGTAGTGTGGTGGCATTTTGTTGCAAGGCCCGGTGTCAGAGATTTAAGATCTACGGTCGACGTGTGATCGCATGGAATATTCTCACCCCATGCAATCATGCGCCCACCATCCAATCTTCCCAAAAGCTAAGGCTTTTCTCAGTGGTGGGTCCTGTGTCAGGTGACTCAGCAGTTGCAGTGAATGGTGGTGTGACATGTGGAAAAAAGGGTGGGCCTACTTGTGGGTCTAAGTGGTTTGGTGGTCCTGACAATTTTTGTTCCTGTTCGCTGGTTTGCATAATGTTTTGGCGGTGCCCCAATTTATTTGGTGATTTAGCAAATAGTGGTCATATGATCGCTAAGTTTTTTAGCGATGGTGGATAGTGTCTCATGAATTGGCAGAAGTTCTTCAGTCACCAGTTCATCAGATAAAGTGAGGCTGGTGTTTCGGTGATGTAGAGGCTTGTCGCATGTTCGTATAGCCCATTTCCTAGCTATGCGATCATGCAACCACTGATGGTGTCACGGTTGCAGAGTTATGAAGTGGGGTCATGGTTTTCAAAGTGATGTAAAGTGTGTGGGGCCCACAACTATTGTGAGGTTAAATATGACTGCCTGATTTGCCGGGAAAGGGAAAGGATCGATGACCATATTTTAAATTTTGTTGATTAGCCATTGCATTTGAATTCAAACTTGCAGATAGTTTTCATGATCGGATGTACCAAAATTTATGGTTTCTTCACTAGATTTGACTAGTTTGATGGTGGTAGGTCTTGCGATCTAGCTCGAGGGTCCTACTGATCGGTGGCATAGTGATTCCATACCCGGTGATGAATCTTGGTGGTGTGTTGCATGTTCGCATAGCCCAATTTCTAGCTATGCGATCATGCGACAACCTTTGTTTTGTAGGGTCTTCCAACAGTTTGGCCATATGCAATGAGTGTGGTAGCTCAGTGGTAGTTGCGATAATGATGAAGAGGATTTGTGTGACCATCCTGATCTAATTTTACTGCCTGGGATGTCTTGCCGATTTAAATGCATTAGACTGTTTGAGCTTGTATGTTGTGGTTTGATCCTTGTCTTGTCTATGTTAACTCCTCAGTAGGGTTAGGTAGATTTTAATTTTGATTTAGAAATGATCATTGTGCTTGCATTGTAACCCTGGTATAAAGGGATTTTTATGATCATTCGAGGTTATTGGGAGTTAGATTTTCAAACTTTTCTGGTTGTGAGTCTTCTGCCCAGTCTGAATTGTAATGATCAGTTTAGGTGTATTTTGACAACAGAAAGAAAATTGAAGGTCTAAGCTATAGTTTGCAAGCATGGTTCCTTTGGATTGACTGTATACACTTGAGGATTCTTCATACTTAATGCAGACACTTGATTCTTATCTCTCCTTTGTGTCAACATAGATAAATTTTGAACTTTCTAGTTCATTGCATAACCTTTTTATGTATATGCCTTCATTCTTGAGTTCTAATCCAGGATTAGATGAAATGATGCTCTAGATGAGACATAGATTTATGTTCTGTTTATGGCTTTGAATCTTAGATATATTCTGGTGTGTGTGTAGTCTATTTAAGAAACCTTGCCCAATGGATGAGGCACTAGCCTAGATAAGTATTTCCTTGCTGACATATCCTAATTGAGGTTGTTATGATTCAAACATAAAATTAAGAACCATCCTTAAGCTTTCTGTAGTTGGTTGTGTAAGGTTCTACCCCATAGTAATGGAGAGTCAATGAGTGTGTGGTTAACACTTAGTACTTTCTTACTATCCTATTATCTGTTATTCAAACCTAGTTCTTGGTGTATGAAGTATATTTTATACTAGGTTACGTGCACCCGCCTTGGTTTTGCAGAGCCAGAAGTAGAAGAGGGCAATCTTGTCCCTATAGTTGGTCCAGTTACCCTAAGACCTCATAACATTTTAGAGTTAACCATTCCTAAAATCCATCTGAGGGTATATTGGCAGCCTAAAGAGCATAAGCATTATTTTGGACACCAACATTATCATAATATTGTGTATTAGGATAATTTGGGCCATACTTAGAGTTCTCTCATCTTATTAAGTTGAGTTTGGAAGCAAGGAAAGAGCAGTGAAGGAGCTAGTTAGCAATTCAGATCAATCAAACAGTGAATTGATATAGGTACACCCACCTAAGTATTCATACTCAAAGTGAAGAAAGTTTTCTAACCTTAATACCTTAGTGTTTGCATTTTGCTAGATTATGTTCATTAGGACTATATGAGTATTTGATAATCTATAGATTTGAGCACTAACAGGTTGCACTATGAAACAAATGCCAGAAGAAGGAGACTGTAGAGATATCATGTGAACAAGCTTCATGCATGCCTAATTAGACTGGTTGAAGAAGAACCAAACTATAGAATAGTACCGAGCATCAGAGAGCTTTACCAAGGGATAGTAAGTTATTGAATGTCGATGAACAGAATAGAAACATTGATTAGAGGATTTATGGACTTAGAATAGATGTGAAAATTTGTAAATTAAGTTGTATTGTAATCAGATCATCTACTATTTTAGTTTAACCATTGTAAATAGATAAAATATCTTAACCGAGTGGACTTGAAAGTCTTATATGTTATTCATAGAATGTACATTGTTATCCTATCAACCCCATAGTGAATGCTGATTGGATGATAACTATTAGTGTTAAATACTCTAACAAGGTCACACCTTACAGTGTGTTTTGTAACCTTTAACAGGGTTGGATCTTCACCAAGCTCACTTTAGAAGAGTGAAATTTTTTTGGGTTATCGGTCCCAGGTGGTTGTTCCCTTTGTAGGGTTTCCATGTTAAATCTTTGCGTTATGTGTTTATGTGGTGATTGTTTGGTTATCATACTTTACATGTTGCATATTTGATTTGGTCGGTAATCACTATGAGAAATTAAATGATAATCGATAATTACACGGACAACTAGTAATTTATGTTTACCAAGCTGTAGAATTAGTTGAATTTGTTTCAAGTGGTACATTTTGTTTTTGGGACTATGGATTATTGATTCACCCCCCTCGCAGTTATTCTAACAATTGGTATCAGAGAATATTGGTTGCTTGGAACAAAGTTTTAAAGACTTCAGCAGAAAGATCACAAAATGTATAAGAGGGAAGTGCCAAAGCTGAATAAGGACAAATTTACCATATGGAAAAGCTGAATGAGACTGCATATATCAGGGATTGGAAATTCTTCCCTCACCCTATTGGATAATGGCTACTTAGCACCACCTATAGGACCTTTGACTCTTGATCAATTGAGAGATAGACATGAGCATAATATTACTATGATGGAGATTGTTGCTTCTCTATCAGATGTCAAATTTGAAGATGTCAAGGACTGCCTTACTTCAAAGGAAATGTGGGATAAACTTACTCAAGTTTATAGTGGTGATGTAAATATTGGAAGAGCCAGAGCCAAAAGTTTAAGAGGAAGATTCGATGATTTGAAAATGAAAGAAGGAGAAAATATAGTGCAATATACAAACCAAATAAAGGATGTAGTTAATGCTATCAAAGGATTTGGTGGGGTCATTGATGAAGATACAGTGTTAAGAAAAATTCTAAGGACTTTATTGCCTATTTATGCAATCAAAATATCTACAATACATGAAAATAGGTCAACACCTAACAATACTCTCACTCTTGATAATCTGATTGGTAAGATAATAACTTTTGAACTGAACAATTATGATAATAGTATTCTACCACCTATTGAGTCTACTTTCATGACTTCTCTAAGGATCGGTAATTCTAGTAGTAGAAGTAATAATGATGATAATGACAGTAATACTGATGATGAGCTTGATGAGCTTGAAGCTCTTATGGCTAGGAGGCTACCTAAAGGTAAAGGTAGATATAGGGGTAAATTACCTTTAGCATGTTTTAACTGTAAAGAAGTTGGCCATATTGCTGCTAGATGCTTGAACATGAAAGAAGATGACATAAACAAGGATCGATCGGGTGAAGGAAGCTATGGGAGGAGAAAAAATAGAAGTTATCAACAGTATAATAGAGATAATCAAGACAACAATGATAAAGGCAAAAATGTATGTTACATTATTGAAGAGAATGATACCGAGACTGACACAAATAATGATGTTGAAGTATTTTTTGTTGCGATGAAGGATGATTCCAAGGAAGAAGAAAGGTATGTAGAGACAACACTTATTTCTAAAGTCAATAAAAATGATACATGGATCATTGATAGTGGTTGTACCCATCACATGACTAGTGATGAAGAAAAATTTGATCATATTGAGCAATATAATGGAAGATCTATAAAAATGGGTAATGATACACCCTGTATGGTTAGAGGAAAGAGATCTTTACTAATAAATAATAAAATAAAATGTGAAAATGCTTATTGGGTAGAAGGACTAAATTATAACTTGCTAAGTGTGGCACAAATTAACAACTCATGTCACCGAGTAGCTTTTGAGAGAAAGAAGGTAAAGATATTTGATGATGGAGGAAAACTTGTTGGAACAGGAGCACAAAAAAAAGGTAACTTGTTTTATCTTGACAATGATAAGTCTTCCTATTTAATAATGAAAAATGAGGATGCATGGCTATGGCATAAAAGGTTGTGTCATGTAAAATTTGATAACATGATTAAAATCAGTAGAAAGAAAAATGTTAGAGGTCTTCCTAGCCTAGCAAAGCTGGATCATGTTATGTGTCATGAATGTCAAAAGGGTAAAATGAAAAAATATAGTTTTAAGAGTAAAGACTATTCAACAAAGAGAATTTTGGAGCTAGTTCACACTGATCTATGTGGTCCCATGAGAACACAAAGCTATTATGGAGATAGATATTTCATTCTGTTTGTTGATGATTACACTAGATTAATGAATGTGATATTTTTAAAAAAGAAATCAAAGACATTTAAGATGTTTAAATAGTATAAAGCAAAGGTAGAGAAAGAAACTGAGAAGGAACTGAAATGCTTGAGATCTTCCAGAGGTGGTGAATTTATTTCTGATGAATTTACTAACTATTGTAATGAGCATGGTATGAAAAGATAGGTTTCTACACCGAGAACACCTCAACAGAATGGGATTGCTCAAAGGAGGAATAGATTAATTATTGATTGTGCTAGGACACTAATGTTACAAAAGAATGTTGGTTAGACATACTAGAGAGAAGCAGTCAGCATATCTATTTTTTTTTGAACCGAGTACAATTGAAGGACACAAACAAAACACCCTATGAGCTATGATTTGGTCACAAACCGACTGTAAGTTACTTCAGAATTTTTGGTAGCAAATGTTTTATTTTGAAAGATGAAAGAAATGGAAAGTTTGACTCTAAAGGGGATGAAAGTATATTTCTTGGATATTCCACTAAAAGAAAAGCTTACAAGTGTCTGAATAAAGTTACTAATAAAATGATTGAAAGCACTAATGTAAGTGTTGATGAATTTGATACTAAGAATAGTGAAGAAAGAACTAGGGAGCCAGAAGACTATGGTAGATTCACTTACATTGAACAACTAGAGTACCTACTGAAGCTCTAGACTGTGTCAACTGGACATCAAGGAAACAACACGGAGGAACAGAAAAGAGAATTTGACGATCAGGAAGAAGCTACCAAGAAAGCACATGAACCTAAACATGATGAACAACAAAGAAGAGTTCAAGTACTAGCTATATTTGTCAGAAGACATCATCCTGAGAACCAAATCATTGGTGATAAGCAAGCTGGCATGATGACAAGAAGTAAGTTAAGACAAGGTACATGCTTAGTTTGTGAGTTTGAACTAAAAAATGTTAAGGTTGTATTGGATAATGAAGAATGGTTAAATGAAATGAATGAAGAGATAGAACATATAGAGAAAAACAAGACATGGACCTTAGTACCTAGACTAAAGGATACAAAGGTTATCGGTACTAAATGGATTTTCAGAAACAAGTTGAATGAAAATGGAGAGGTTATAAGAAATAAAGCTAGACTTGTATGCAAGGGGTAGGCACAGGAGGAAGGTATAGATTATGGTGAGACTTTTGCACTTGTTGCTAGACTAGAAGGAGTCAGAATGTTACTTGCATATGCAGCACATATCAAATATAAAGTTTATTAAATGGATGTTAAGTTTGCATTTCTGAATGGGATACTAGAAGAGGAAGTCTACATCGAATAACCATAAGGGTTTGTTGATATAGATAAGAAAGATATGGTATGTATACTACATAAAGCTTTATATGGTTTAAAGAAAGCACCTAGATCCTAGTATGAAAGGCTACATACTTATTTGTTATGCATTGGTTTTATTAGAACTAGTGAACAATAATCTGTATATAAAAGGAGATACTGATGATACTATTTTGATTGCTGAAATATTTGTGAATGATAGTATTTTTGGAGGATAAGATCATATCTTTAAATCATTTGTTGATGAGATGCAAAAATAATTTAAAATGTCTATGTTTGGAGAGATTAAGTTCTTTCTACTTGCTTGTAGGTTATTCAGTAGAATGATGGAATATTCATCACACAATCAAAGTATATAAAGGAAGTAATAAGAACATTTGGCATGGTAGATGCTAAAATAGTTGGAACACCAATGGTCATAGGCTGAAAACTAACTAAAGATGATGAATCTATAGAGATGAACCAGACATTGTACCAATCTATGATTGGTAAGTTGATGTATGCAGTGCATAGTAGACTAGATATTGCACATGTTGTAGGAATTGTTGTAGATTTTCTCCAAATCTAAAAGAGTCACACATGATTGCAAAAGAAGGAATCTTAAGATACCTGAAGAAAATATAGGATTATGGATTATGGTATCCTAAGGAAGGGAAGTTTGAACTAAGATTCTACACCAACACAGATTGGGCTGGAAATATAGATAATAGAAAAAGTACCACCGGAGGAGCATTTTTCTTTGGTAAAAGACTTGTTACTTGGACAAGTAAGAAACAACCTTGTATTTCTCAATCTACTACCAAAGCAGAGTATGTTGCTACTACTACAAATTTTTCAAACATTGCTTAAATGAAGCAAGTGTTGGAAGGGATGAATGAGGTAATCACTGAGCCGGTGATTATATACTGTTACAACACAAGTGCAATAAACATTTCTAAGAATCTTGTAATGCACTCAAAGATAAAGCACATCTCTATTAAGTATCACTACTTAAGAGACCAAGTATAGGAGAAGTTAAACTAAAATATGTTACATCAAAAGAGCAACTTGCTGACATATTTACTAAGCCTCTATCGAAGGAAACTTTTGAATACTTGAGGACTAGACCAAGGATCCGTCCCCTATTTACTAGTCACTAATGTGATCTGGAGGTTGCATCAGCCTAATCTTATAAGAAGATCATTCATGTTGATGTAGCATAGCTCACACTTTGGATTTTGTCTAAGGTTGTGAAATATTTTAGGAACAACTATTTGCATATCAGTACACCGAGATATATTGTATCCACCAGACAATAGAGAGTCACATGGCTAATACAGAGCTGTATATTTATGTGTTTCTTTGGTATTGTTGTCAAATTGAGAGATAAACAATATGATAACTAAGGAGATTACTGGAATGTCTCTCTAAGGGAGAGACAATCTAAGAAATTTAGGGATAATTTTGAAGATTTGTTGTTGAGAACAGAAGGAATCTTGAAGAACTGGAAAGATCATATCTGTAGAGCAAAGTCTGCATTTGCAATGCTATCATGTAAGTGTTATACACTAAGTTTGCACCCTTGTTTCAAGCTCTCATAGTCTTGATAACTTAGTATAACATGGGAATCATCTCCAGGTTGTGGGACCTATGCTAACTAAGATGAGACCTCCAGGTTCCAGGCTGGTTCCTCTTGGATAATCACCTTAATTTTCTTATACACATGGAAAAGTAAATCTTTTGAGGGAAAGGGATAGAAAGAATGCTTGAAAGGGAAATGACTGAAATAAAACAATCCTACTAGGTGATACACTAAAATTAGGGTTTGGATCTTAGTAGAAAGGATGAAATTAATGAACAACTTAGGTCTAGGAGGTCACAACTCACTTAATAGGCTTGCATAAGTGTTTCATAGAAGGGTCTGCAATAGAAAGAGGCTATTCAAGGAAAAAGAGGATTTCACAAACAATAGCATTACTGAGGATTTAGACACAATTTATGACCTGCAAACAACATTCACTTCCACAACTTAGCATAGGAATGAGACAAGATTGTTAGGGGGTTGAAGTATACCCACAAAAGCATTCACATCCAATCATCCACAATAACACACAATAGTTGTAGAAAGAGAGAGGGATCAGGAACCCTAAGATATCATTGAAACATCATATACTTCAATCCAATAAGAGATAATCAGAACAAGGAAGTATAGGGACATGAAGAATTGTCACAAAATACCTTTGCAATATTTTTAATTGTCAATGGGAACTTTACAACTATATAAGCCAGAGCGTAGAAATAATACCATAGATGACCCTTAAGAAAAATGAAATCCTTTTACAATTGTCCAACTCTAAGCTCAAAAGTTCTCAAAATACAATATATACATCCCCTCTTGCACGCAGGCAAGAGTCAAAACCTAACTAGGGTTAAAAAATTAAACAATGGTATCAAACCATAGGGTACTGATCACCTATTATAAAAATCTCTCTGAATGCCAGTGATCAAATCATATCTTTCTTTGTGTGTTGATCCTTCTGAACTAAAGACACCTGCAGACACGACAACCTCAACTTACCAACCCAGCTGCAACTCCACTTAGCCATGAAGGCTTCAAATCTGATTATATTCCCTTGGGAGATGTATTGTTCAAAAGGTGGCGCCAACTCTTTCTAGCACCCCCTGTTGTGAAAATGTGGCAAAGGACCCTGCAACACTGGCCAATAGTCACTTCTATCATCTTCACAACCACAACCATCCTGAGACTTTATTTCCTGAGCTACCCGACGTCGTGCATGGCTGAAAGAGCAGAAGAATAGCAAAACCCTGGCAGATATATTCAAATTCAAATCATAACAGCTAGTGGGTCTAAAATTAAAACATGAACATCGATGAGAAACCCTTCTTGGAAGATGAACAACTACGATCCACCAGAAAATAGCTTGAAAACCCATTTCTGATAAGTCAAAGCCACTGTGGAAGTTAGCGGCCAATGAGAATTGAGCACGTTGGCAAACCTATCATTTTGGCCCCACCTCAAGCTTTTCCTTCTTAAGTCATTTGGTGACTACATGACCAAAGACTTTTTTCTAAGTCATGAAGAACTTCATAACCCTAGTCTAGTTAAGTGACTATGTGAACAAAGCGGTTGCTGAGTTTCTAAGTCTTTCGACTAACCCTGGTTAAGTCCAGTGAATAAAAGAGAACCCCTACTCGCTGATTAGTAGAACCTTGCTAACCCTGGGCCCATCTACCACTTCGCAATATTTCATTCACCTGGACTACTTTGTAGGCATACACCTCATCACCTCTCTGACATCGGACCCATAAAGAACTAGATTCCAATCTAACGGTAGGCACATGATCTCATGTGCCTCGAATATTCCTTCTAATCATGGGCCAGCCATAGATCCTTTTAGAACTGGGACCCCACGACACATCAAACTAACAGATGAGTCCCTATCATCATACATCAACTAATCATATGTGAGCACATTAGCGCCAGGTAGTACATCAAACCCACAACCCAGAGATTCTCATCTGATGGTTGTCGATGATCTCATAGGGTCAGAAGATTCTATGAGATCATGCAACCATCATAGATCTTAGCCTTTCTAACACATCCATAGACCTTTTGACACGGTCCCACTGACACATCCTAGCTATCATTTGGCCAACCAATAAAGAACAAGTACGTCACCAAAAAAGGACCCACTCGACAGAGCCCAGAGATATAGCAGGATCAATGGTTGTCGCATGATTGCAAGGAATATTCTGGGCCTTTGTGATCATGCGACCACTATTGGATTGAAAGGAAAGGCAGACCACTAGGCCCCTGCTAACTTGTCTCCACATCACCGATAATCAAATGCCACCCCCTCAGATACACGTAGCACATTTCCTGATAATGGCCCCACTGTCAAAGGTCTGGGTGATGAAGACAATCCATGGTTGTCATTATACCGCTAGATTAAACAGGTCACATCTTGAGTCTCTGGTATAACAATGACTACATGATGAAACTAAAGCTTAACATGTTGAAAGGAAAGGGCCCATTGATAGACAGTAGAATCACTAATTATCGATGAATCAGAAGCTGCCAAATCAGATGAGGTGGCACCGGTCCCACTAACAAGATACTGCGCTGGTGGAAAAGGAAGATCGATGATTGTCACAAGATCTCATGGAATCTTTCAAGGCCATGAGATCATGCAACAACTGTAGATCTAGAATCTTGATTTGGCCGCTGAACCAAGACTGCCAACCAAAATGGTAACCGCTCGCCAAATCGGAAAGTGTTAAGGGGTTAACCAACAAGAATCAAAGATTTGGAGACTAAAGGATTTTAAAACACACATGTGAAATGAAGGGACTTAAGTGGTCGATAAAGGTAATGCAGAAATATAAGAGGCCAAAAGGATTTTTTAGGGTTTTAAGGGTCCAACAGCTAGTTTTATGAATTTTTAACCTACAGACCAAAGAGTTTAAAGGATTGTAGAGGCTAGAGGACAAGGCACAACTTCATGAAATTTTCAGGGATGCTGGGTAGGATTAAACTAGGGACCTAGGGATAGATTTTAGCCAAAATTGCATGCACATGAAAATTAGGGTAACATATTGGCAATTTCTACTGGATGTCAGCCTGCTAGGCATAGATCAGTGGCCTATAAGCAATCCATTGGACATGGGGCTATCAAAACTCAAAATTCTCTCAGAGAGGTAGAACTGAACTAGAAGGAAGAACTTGTGCATAGGCACTTCTTGGAAAGCGGGAAACTAACCTAGAAAATAAGGAAAGAAAATAGAAAAACACATATTTACAAGAATTTACAAAGAGGGATTAACCTCAAAGAAGGGCTTCAAGTGGAAACCATTTACTGAGATAGGCAAGGGAACTCCTTCAAGATTTGATAGTTGAAAAGCATTAGATCCCTTGCATTATGTTATAACAAATGGTCCACCCCAAAATGAATCAAATTTGGTATGTCTGCTAGGCTTGGATCTGAACTCATCCCACTTGAGGACTACATCCCCAACTTTGAAATCCCTGACCCTAGCTCTTTTATCAAAGTTCTTCTTTGTCTGAATTTAATGGAACTCCATATTTTTCATGGATTTATCTCTAAGTTCTTCCAATTCCATCAACTAAGCATACCTGACATGCAAAGGATCTCCTTCTTCAAATAGGGCATACTGAGTGGCCAGGTCCAAAGCTGGTAACTTAGTTAAAATGGAAAACTTAGCCTCCTTACCATACACTAACACATAAGGAGAGTTCCCAATGCTCTTTTTTGGGGTGATTCTATCTAACCACAAGGAAAACTTCAACTTTGTATGCCAATCTCTCTGATTGTCTTGCAGAGTCTTCTTGATTATCCTAATCGAGTTCTTGTTTGTTGATTCTACCAAGCCATTGCCCTGAGGGTAATAATTTGAGCTTGCATTCAGATAAATGCCATTCCTGACTGCCCACTCTAAGACTTTAAGGCTTGTGAATGCCAATGCATTATCTAAAATTATGGAATCTAGAATGCCAAATCTATGAATTATGTCATCATAAAAACCCAATACAACATTCTCATTGGCTTCTTTTAATGCAACTTCCTTTGTCCACCGAGTGAAATAATCTGTTGTAGTAATTATCCATTTATGTCCTGCACTAGATGGAGGATTGATCATGCCAATGAAGTCTATACCCCATTTCATGAAAGGTTGCTCTATTCTGAATGGTTGTAGGGGCAAGGCTACAAGCCTTTCTTTTCTTGCAAACATGGCACACTTGATGCATTTTCTCACATGCTCATGACTATCCTTGAAGATAGATGGCCAATAGTATCCAGCCCTCATGATTTTAAAAGTAGTAGTCCTAGGGGAAAAGTGACCTCCAGAAGGTCCATCATGAAATTCAAATACGACATTAGCTATATTTTCTGAATCAATGCATCTTAAAAGGACTCCATTGTGATCCTTTCTAAAAGGAACTTCATCTATCAGCACAAAAGGAATAGATTTCAATCTATAATGCCTTCTTTTTGTTGAATCTAGGCCTACAGGACATTGTCCTGTCTTCAAGTAATTGATCATGTTAGGCAACCAGCTTGTTGCCTTGGCTTGCTCTTCTGTAGAATGCACCACCAGAGATGCATCCATTTTCTTTGATTTCTTTTAACCCTCATCTGATGCCAAGTGCTCACAAAGACCTCTTCCTCTAACCAGCTTGGTAGTTTGGATATCTATGTCATATTCCATCACCTTGGTGATCCAACCAGCTCTTTTCTCATTTAGGTCCTTGGAAAGCAAAACCTCTTTGACACTTGGATGAGTAACCTTCAAGTGTACCTTGCTATGGGTCAAAAAATATCTAAAATTTTAAAGGCTCTTTACCATAGCAAGTACATGTTTCTCTACAAAAGAGTATCTTTGTTCATATTCTTCTAAACCTTTGCTAAAGAAAGCAATAGGCTGCTCCAATCCATCTGAATTTTCTTGGGTCAACATTGTAGATATAGCATCATGACCTCCATAAGCATAAAGGATGAAATCCTTATTGAAATTTTGGTTTAGAAGGGAAGGAGCTTCTGTTAAGGCCTCTTTGATAGCTTGGAAATTGATTTTTCCTTCTTTAGTCCAACTAAAAGCTAAACTCTTCTTTAACATGGTTGTCAAAGGCTTTAGTAAATCTGCAATGTTAGGCAAAAACCTCCTAACAAAATTAATCTTTCCTATCAAAGATTGGAGACTTTTCTTATGGTGTGCTATGGGTAGCTCTAAGATGGAGGTAATTCTCTCAGGATCTACTGTGATCCCTTCTTTGGATAATACATATCCTAACAATTTTCCTTCATGGACTACAAACACACACTTCTTGGGATTAAGAGATATCCCAAATTCTCTACATCTTTCAAAGATTTTCTTCAAATGTTTGATGTGATCTACTGCATGTTTAGAATAGACAGTTATGTCATCCAAGTAGACCAGTACAAACTTGTACATTAGGCTCTTAAAGGACATATCCATTACCTTTTGAAAAGTAGCACCTCCATTTGACAAACCAAAGGGCATCTTTTGATAAGCCATGGTTCCCCACTTGGTTGTAAATGTAGTCTTGTATTGATCCCTTTCATTCACTAAGATCAAATTGTATCCTGAATAGCCATCCAACAATGAAAATCTCTTGGATCCAAAGACACATTGTATAATTTGTTCCATTGAGGGTAATCGATGGCGGTCTTTTAATGAGGCCCTATTAAGATCCCTGAATTCAACACATAACCTCAGCTCCCCATTCTTCTTCCTGATAGGAACAAGGTTGGAAACACAACTAGTATGCTTGATGGGGTAGATCATACCACTTTCTATCAATTTGAGTACTTCTTTATGCATGAGTGGCTCAAGCTTGGGATTAATAGGCCTTTGTTTCTGTCTTACTGGTTTGGCATTAGGTTCTAATTCAATAGTGTGCTAAGCAAGAGTAGGATCAAAACCTTTAAGGTCTTCATATTGCCATGCAAAAACATCACTAAATTCTTTGAATAATTGGGTATAAGCTTGCTTTTCCAATTTAGTGTTCACTTTTCCAATTTGTAAGCTCTTACCTGGTTCCAACTCTAATTCAACACAATTTTCTTGTTGAACTACTAGGCTAGCTTTATTCTTCTCAACTTCATCATCCTTGTTAAAGACAGTCTTTAAGGTGACAAGACCTCTAGGAATCTTATTGGACTTCAGTTGTATCACTTGATCACCATAGTTTTGTGATAGCCTATCTTGATTATGCTCTAAAAAAACATCTTCTTCAAACAAGAAATGCAGAAGTTGTTCATCATTGTCAAACACTTCCCAATTGACATCATTATCAGGAATAGATGGTCTGACAATAACTTTGATATGCTATTGAACTATCTCCTTTGAAATGCTATTGGGAATATCATATTGAGATCTGATAGCAGCTAACCTATCTACATTTTTATTTAGCTTCCTAGGGATAGCAACAATGTTAAAAGCACAAAAATCTTCAATTGCATCCCAAAATATATGTTTGTATGCTTTCAAAGTGTCATTCTTGGTTGCACTTATCCCTCTTACTTGGTTAACAAC
This sequence comes from Chamaecyparis obtusa, assembly GCA_027943335.1. Classification (NCBI taxonomy): domain Eukaryota; kingdom Viridiplantae; phylum Streptophyta; class Pinopsida; order Cupressales; family Cupressaceae; genus Chamaecyparis; species Chamaecyparis obtusa. The sequence goes on along the minus strand of BSBK01004288.1, from coordinate 204,944 downwards.
CAGCTCACTATCACCATAAACTTTTAGGGCCTTAAGCCCTTTTTTTCTAGCCCATTCTAGTCCATTGACTAGACTTTCATACTCTGCAGTGTTGCTAGTGCAAGAGAAACTGAATCTAAAGGCAGTATAATACCTTTCTCCTTTTGGGGACAGTAACATAGCATCACCACCAAAACCATGTCTACTTCTAGCTCCATCAAAGAAACGTTCCCAAATCTAATTATTTTGATCCTTTGAATTAGTGTCCTCCTTGAAAAGGGTTGCTCTATGGATCCACTTTCTTGTATCAAATAACTTCCCAAACCAAAATCCTAGATTAGATTTTCTTGGGCCTTTGAAGCTCTTTCATCTAGAAGAATATCAAAGATACTCTCTATCTTTGTGCTTGCTTCACTAATGGTTTGGAAGTCACTGTCATCAACTATAGGGCAATTTTCATTGATGGTATTGGACACATATGGTTCTATATGGTGTGCTTCCAATGGTTCTAATTTAATGGTGACCTTGGTCCCATACCTTGTATGAAAAAGCATGTGAGACTAGTCAGAAGATAGATAGCCTCCTATCTTGGTTGTAAACTCCCTTGAAAGACATATAGCAAATAATGTAGGGAGATCTATGATATATATATCAAGAAGGATGGAAAAATTAGGACTAGCATGAAGGATTAGACTGGTATTCTTGGCCACACCTATAGTATTGACTGAGGATCCTTCAAGTTGGGTAACCTTCTTTTGGAAGGGCTCATACTTCAATCCTAATTGGTCAGCCACCTTCTTGGGCATTACAGTGCTAGTAGCTACACTATCTACCATACAATTATGTACTAAAGATTTTCCAATAATTAGAGACACATAAAAGGGAGGTGGATTTGAGTTCCTACCTTGAATGGCATTGGCCTTGGAGTTTCTACTTGGAGCCTCCTTTTCTTGAACAGTGTTAACCAACACTAGCTTTGCAGCTTCTTTTGTAGGTTGAGGAGTTGCTGCCTCTATCATAGCTTTCTTGAAAATTTCAGGTTGTCTCAAAAGAGCCAAAGAGTCCCACATGGACATGGTAATGTTGACCTTCTTCATGTTGTCTACAATATTGAAAGGTGTCACAATGTGTACTCTCTGTTGTGCCTTTACTATGATGGGCTCCACTTCTTTTGATTGTTGGCCTCATTTGTTTGTAATAGCAGGAACCTCCTTAGGTGTGATGGGAGTAGCTTTCTGCAGTGGATCTGTAGATGTAGTGGCTTTGGCATTGGAATCTTCCCTTTCCATGTCTTGACCTCTTCTTTTTGCTCTTTTATAGGCAACAAAAGCAACCTCATCATTGACTCCATTGAAGTCTGGTTGCTCCCAATTGAAAAGAGCAGTCTCATTCTCTTGTGACTCTTGTTGAGGCACTAACCCACTAGATGAAGCCTCTGATTGAGCTTGTGAGGCATTTTGAACCATTAGTGCTTGGTTCATCCACACATTTGAACATGTAGCTTGATTATGAGGTTGATTACAAGGAAAGCACCACTCATTATCCATAGCCATATTATTTTGACTAGGGAACATATCCCTCACTGGATTTTTAGAATTGAGGGGTGTAGGGTTATATGGTTCGAATGGTCTTTGGTTAAAACTTTTCCTTTTTCCTTGATAGCCTCCTTGGTATGGTGGCCTATTGTGCTGATAAGACTATCCTTGATTCTGATATTATTGATTAGGACCTTGGCCTTGTGGCTGATATGGTGGTCTGATTCCTTGACCTTGACCTTTCTTCTTCAAATTTGTGACCTCTTTAGTCAAGGTCTACAACAAGTTTGTCATTTCTTTCTTACTACTTTCTTGGCTATTCTTTATCTCTTGCAGCTCTTGAGAGAAACTTGTTCTTAGCTCTTGACCACTGGTACTAGCTTGAGGTTCTAGTATGGTGGGAATAGGGGTAAATGGGGGTACTTGTGCAGGTGCAATGGGTTGAAGGCTAGGGAAAATGGGCATTGGTGGCCTTCTAGAAATCATGCCTTCTTGGATTAGACAATTTTCAGCCCTGACGGCTATGTCAAAGGACTGGGGTAAAGAAGTACCACCCATAGATTGGATCATGATAGAAATTTGACCGTTTAGACTTTTCAAGTAGTAAAGGAAAGCATGGTCTACTGATGGTCTCACAGAGACTGGAATTCTATTCCATGTTTTGAGGAATCTACTATTGTAATCGGGTATGTGCAAGATCATGAGGGGCCAAACTATGCCCTTAAGTGGCAATGAAAAATCATCAAATCAGGGTTAGTCAACTTGACGTGAAAATTTCAACTAGCTATGAACCTAGTATCAAAAATTTGTAACAATAGAATCTATAGAAAATTGAATTTAGTTTCTAAACTACTAGGCCTTTTTTGAGAAAAAGTTAGTATGATTGGTGAAAAGTATAGATTTCAATGCCGCAGTACAAAAATTTTAGGAAAAAAATAAGAAGTAGGTGTATGTCTGACCACCTTAATCATAATCAAATGATAATATTTTATTATAATATTTTATATATAAGTAGTAGACTCATGCCCTGATGTGACACATATTTTTTTGTAATTTTATTCCAAAGAAATAATTAATTATGAATTTTTTTCTACAACATTTTTAGAATAAAAAAACTCCTATGTCTGACCACCTTAACTCATTCAAAACTTTACAAAATTCAAAATTTTTTTTTTTTCCTTATAGTAGGTGAAGCATAGAATGTGACACATTTTTTGGATTTCAAAAATGTTATACCGTCTGAAAGTTATAGTCATTTTTCAATTAGTATATAAATCGGCACTTTAGAGGTAGCTCAATTAGAAAATAACTAATAATTACTCACCGAATTCAAAATTTGACAGCAATTATACCGATAGAAAGCTAATAATCTCCTTAAGATACCCTTTTCATTTTATCAAATTCAGGTGAAAAAAAAGTCGACAGCTACATTGTCAAAGTTTTGAACTGACATCGCTACTTTTTGGCCCCTCATGATCTTGCACATACCCAATCTGTAATTTGTTCTTGAGGGTCTCTCTTAATGGTTGTTAACTACTCAACTAGAGACAAGTTATCTAATTTATCCTCAAAATGCTTACTTAATGCATCCCCTAATTCATCCCATGAAGTAATAGAACCAACAGTTAAAGTTCTAAACCATTCAAGAGCCTTACCTTTTAGAGAGGCTGCTAATAATTTGGTGGCCACATCCTCTTGAGTTATGTTGTGTATGCTGTAGATGGTGGTCACATCTCTTATGTGTTCAAAAGTAGTTGTCGGCCCTTCACCTATGAAATCAGGTATACTCTTTAGTGCCACCAAGGGCACATCATGATGTTGAGCAAAGGCCGATGGGCTACCCTAGTTGAATGGTGCAAAAGCAAATTGCCTAGCCATTGCAGGAGTTGGAATTTGATGATTAACAACTATATGAGTTGTATTTGGTGTTGGATTTGAATTTTCTTCTAGCTCTCTGGTTAGAGATTTGCATCTTCTTCTAGAATGAAAGGGCAAAGGTCTCCTTTTTGAGGTATCAAGAGGTGTAGACTAAACTCTCCTTGCACGGGATGTTCTTTGAGTTGACCTGCCTTTATGACTTCCCTTTGAGGGAAACTCTGAAAATTTAATGGGTTTTGAGCTCCTAGTCTCAATCCTTCTCATAAACCTTAAACAAGGTTGGCCTGGATCTTTGAAATCAGTGGAGTCACCAGGTATACTTGATAGAACAACATCTAAAAGCCTGTATCATGCAATCTATATATCAGAGATAACATCATCTTCAAACAATGAACTTCTTGTATAGTCCCACTGGGCATGCCAGAATTGTTATACACTAAGTTTGCACCCTTCTTTCAAGCTCTCATAGTCTTGATAACTTAGTATAACATGGGAATCATCTCCAGGTTGTGGGACCTATGCTAACTGAGATGAGACCTCCAGGTTCTAGGCTGGTTCCTCTTAGATAATCACCTTAATTTGCTTCTAGACATGGAAAAGTAAATCTTTTGAGGAAAAGGGATAGAAGGAATGCTTGAAAGGGAAATGATTGAAATAAAACAATCCTACTAGGTGATACACAAAAATTAGGGTTTGGATCTCAGTATAGAGGATGAAATTAATGAACAACTTAGGTCTAGGAGGTCACAACTCACTGAATAGGCTTGCATAAGTGTTTCATAGAAGGGTCTGCAACAAAAAGAGGCTATTCAGGGAAAAAGAGGATTTCACAAACAATAGCATTACTAAGGATTTAGACACGATTTATGACCTGCAAACAACATTCACTTCTACAACTTGGCACAAGAATGAGACAAGATTTTTAGGGGGTTGAAGTATACCCACAAAAGCATTCACATCCAATCATCCACAATAACACACAATAGTTGCAGAAAGAGAGAGGGATCAGGAACCCTAAGATATCATTGAAACATCATATACTTCAATCCAATAATAGATAATCAGAACAAGGAAGTATAGGGACATGAAGAATTGTCACAAAATACCTCTGCAATATTTTTAATTGTCAATGGGAACTTTACAACTATATAAGCCAGAGGGTAGAAATAATACCACAGATGACCCTTAAGAAAAATGAAATCCTTTTACAATTGTCCCACTCTGAGCTCAAAAGCTCTAAAAATACAATATGTACATCCCCTCTTGCACACAGGAAAGAGTCAAAACCTAAGTAGGGTTACAAAATTAAACAATGGTATCAAACCCTAGGGTACTGATCACCTATTATAAAAATCTCTCTAAATGCTGGTGATCAAATCATATCTTTCTTTGTGTGTTGATCATTTTGAACTGAAGACACCTGTAGACACAACAACCTTGACTTACCAACCCACTTACAACTCCACTAAGCCATGAAGGCTCCAAATCTGATTACATTTCCCTGGGAGAGGTACTATTCAAAAGGTGGCGCCAACTCTTTCTAGCACCCCCTATCGTGAAAACACGGCAAAGGACCCTGCAATGCCAGCCAACAGTCACTTCTATCATCTTCAAAACCACATCCATCCTGAGACTTTATTTCCTGAGCTACCCAACGTCATGCATGGCCGAAAGAGTAGAAGAATAGCAAAACCCTAGCAGATATAGTCAAATTCAAATCATAACGGCTAGCGGGTCTAAAATTAAAACATGAACGTCAATGAGAAACCCTTCCCAGTAGATGAATGGCTATGATGCACTAGAACATAGCTTGAAAACCCATCTCTGACAAGTCAAAGCCACCGTGGAAGTCAGGGGCCAATGAGAATTGAGCACATTGACACACCTCTCATTTTGGCCCCACCTCGAGCTTTTCCTTCTTAAGTCATTTGGCAACTTTTCTCTAAGTCATGAAGAACTTCTCATAACCCTGGTCCAGTTAAGCGACTACATGAACAAAGTGGTCGTTGAGTTTCTAAGTCTTTTGGCTAACCCTAGTTAAGTCCATCAAACAAGAGAGAACCCCTACTCACTGATTTGCAGAACCTTGCTAACCCTAGGCCCATCTGCCACTTGGAAATATTTCATTCACCCTGACTACTTTGTAGGCATACACCTTCGCACCTCTCTAACATTGGACCCATAGAGAACTGGATTCCAATCTAACAGCGGGCACATGATCTCATGTGCCTCGAATATTCCTTTCGATCATGTGCTAGCCATAGATCCTTTTAGAAATGGGACCCTACGACACATTGGACTGACAGATGAGTCCCTATCATCATATAGCAGCCAATCATATGTGAGCACATCAATGTCAGGTAGCACATCTGACCCACAACCCAGAGATTCTCATCAGACGGTTGTCGCATGATCTCATAGGGTCAAAAGATTCTATGAGATCATGCGACAACCGTAGATCTTAGCCTTTCTAACACATCAGAAGACCTTCTGACATGGTCCCACTAACACATCCCAGCTATCATCTAGCCAACCAATAGAGAACAAGCACATCACCAAAAAAGGACCCACCCGACAGAGCTAGGAGATAAAGTAGGATCAATGGTTATCGCATGATCGCAAGGAATATTTTGGGCCCTTGCGATCATGCGACCATCATTGGATTGAAAGGAAAGGCAGGCCACTAGGCCCCTACTGACCTATCTCTACATCACTGCTAATCAAATGCCGCCCCCTTGGATACATGTAGTACATTTCCTGACAATGGCCCCACTGTCAGGGGTCTAGGCGATGAAGAAAATCCACAGTTGTCATTATACTGCCAAATTAAACAAGTCACATCTTGAGTCTCTAGTATAAGGACTACCACATGATGAAACTAAAGCTTAACATGCTGAAAGGAAAGGGCCCACTGACAGATAGCCGAATCACCAACTGCCGACAAATCAGAAGCTACAAAATCAGATGAGGTAGCACCGGTCCCACTGACAAGATACTGTGCTGGAGAAAAAGGAAGATCGATGATCATCACAAGATCTCATGGAATGTTTCAAGGCCATGAGATCATGTGACAACCATAGATCTAGAATCTTGATTTGACCACTGAACCAAGACCACCAACCGAAATGGTAACCGCTCGCCAAATCACAAAGTGTTAAGGGGTTAACCGCCGGGAATCAGAGATTTGGCGACTGAAGGATTTTAAAATGCACATGCAAAATGAAGGGACTTAAGTGGCCGATAAAGGTAATGTAGAAATATAAGAGGCCAAAAGGATTTTTTAGGGTTTTAAGGGTTCAACAACTAGTTTTATGAATTTTTTACCTGCAAACCAGAGAGTTTAAAGGATTGTAGAGGCCAGAGGACAAGGCATAACTTCATAAAATTTTTAGGGATGCTTGGAAGGATTAAAATAGGGACCTGGGGATATATTTTAGCCAAATTTGCATGCACATGAAAATTAGGGTAACAGTGTTGTAGTGATTAAACATATTAAGCTAGGGAGAGCTTACTGAGCTACAACATTTTCTTACAAATTTGTATAATACATGTTTGGTATATGTATGGTATACTTCATATTGCTTGAGTTTTCATCAATGCCAAAGGGAGAGATTGATGAACTACAACTAATTGAAAACCTGATTGATGAAGTATGAGTGATTAGAGATCACCGAGCACTGAATTGTTATGTAAGATAATTGAAACAGTCATTATGTTGTCATTGATGTCAACTAATCTTGACAGTACTTATCATGGTAGTTGGAAATATCTAGACATCTATAAAGAGGAGAGAAAATATGAAGAACCAAGATATCTACATGGAGAAAGATAGATATGATAGATGAGGATAAGGAATACTTTTGGTAACTTATTTATGAGTCTATGACTTCATATTGTTGACTTGATTATGTTACATTAATCTGTCATGAAGATAGAAACAAATTGGTACAAAGTAGTGAGGTCGGTTAATGAAGCATTCCAGTATACACCGAGCCAGTGGAGTGTATACCGAGTGACGGTATCAACTGAGCTTGTGTTCATCGACGTATTTCTTTGTTAACCGAGTATGGAAAAAAGAACTAAATGATTAGTTTAGCCAACAGAAATTGTTGAGTTGTAAAGTGTATGATTACGAGGTGGAAAGATAAAGTTTGTTGTGAGATCTATGGCTAGAAAAGTTCAAAGAAGATCTAAAGGATGGAATTGAAATGATTCATTGACACAACCTTCGAGGAAGGTTAAAGTGGAAAAATAAATGAAGGAGATTAAGCAGAAAAATTTGATGGATGAAAAGAAAATGGTTTACTTGTCTATTTAAGAGACTAGGGTTTCATAATGAAAGTAATGCTGGAAGAAGGAGACTAGAGAGATATCACATGAAGAAGCTTCATGCATGTCTGATTAGACTGGTTGAAGAAGATCTGAACTACAAAATAGTACCAAGTATTAGAGAGCTTTACTGAGGGATAGTATGTTATTGAATGTTGATGAACTGAATATAAATATTGATCAGAGGATTACATGGACTTAGAATATATCTGAACATCTGCAAATCAAGTTGTATTGTAATCAGATCACCTACTATTTTAGTTTAACCATTGTAAATAGATAAAATCTCTTAACCGAGTGGACTTGAAAATCTTATATGTTATTCATAGAATGTATATTGTTATCCTGTCAACCCCATAGTAAATTCTGATTTGAGGATAACTGTTAGTGTTAAATCCTCTAATAAGGTCACACCTTACAGTGTATTTTGTAACCTTTAATATGGTTGGCTCTTCAACAAGCTCACTTCAGAGGAGTGAAATTTTTTTGGGTTACCAGTCCCAAGTGGTTTTTCCCTTTGCAAGGTTTCCACGTTAAATATTTGTGTTATGTGTTTATGTGGTGATTGTTTGGTTATCATACTTTACATGTTTCATATTTGATTTGGTCAGTAATTACTATGAGAAATTAACTAGTAATCAATAATTACACAAACAGTTCATATTTTATGTTTACCGAGCTGCAGAATCAGCTGAAATTATTTTAAGTGGTACATTTTGTTTTTGGGGCTCTAGATAACTGATTCACCCCCCTCTCATTTATTCTAACACTTGCCGGTAGGCTAAGTACTATTGTATCACTTTTTGGTTTTTTAGTGTTAACTAGTGATTAAATGAAACTCTTTCTGCCAATAAGAATTTATTATATTTTACATTTTGTTATAAATTTAGATTTTGTAAAGTTTAAATGCAATATTTTAAAGTTTATAATTTATAAAAATTATTTCTCTATCATTTGATTGGCTAGATCAAATGAGGTCTTATACACGAGAATTTAGCAATATGAAATGTGAAATGTGAACAATTTTATTTCTACCTTTTTAGCCATATTGCATTATTAATATTATTGATATTTTATTATGTTTATTATCATAAAATAAAATAAATTTTATTTTTTTATAATATAAATATTAAATATATTAATAATGTAAATAACAAACTAAAATGTATTTTTTTTTATAGAAGAAGCAGCAAGAGGGTGCTGGCCTAAACAAAAAGACTAGTAGCACATTAACAACACATTAATGTAACCAGTTAGAGCAAATAAATAGTTTAACAGTATAATCACCAGTCTAAATCTGCCCCTATCAAAAACATAAATCACAAAAATGGAGTATCTAAACCGAGCAATAGCAAATAAAGTATCAGTTGAAAGCCACACAGGGCTGAACAGAAAGTGGTCAAAATTAACATTGACCCCATTAAAAAAGTAGGGGATCCTCAGACCAGGCCTAGGAAAAGATAACCAACACATGGGAAACATAACTAGTTTTTCCCACCCAACTACTTAGATAGCAGGGTCCTCGTCCATTCTTTCTGCAAAAACATGAATAGGTCCTTGTTGTCCTCATTTTCTTCTAGAGTGCCACCCGCCAGCTTCTCCCGCACATGACAGAGAGTAGTAGTCAAAGTAGGCATAACCTTCAAGCCAAATTTGTTGCTCAGCATAAATTGGTTCATCAGCTCCTACATGTTTTTCTTGATCTCCGCAATCTCTCTATCCAAGTTCACGAACCTCCTTTTAAGAGTACCTTTGAGACTATCCTCCGAGGCCTCAGTATTGTAAACAAAGGGGGGCTTATCCTGGGGGTCTTAAGTAGGGCTCAAGGGTGGGGTAGGAATGGGGGTTTCCATGGCCTGCTTGGGGTCAGGAACAGGGTTGTTACTAGGCCTAGAGGGGCTCATATGGTCATCCGAGGAATCATTCATAGACTCAGTGGTTTGGGTGTCTTTCTCAGTCATGGACTATTCTTTAGAAGCCATTTCCAAAAGCCTAGTTTTACATTGCTCTTTGGCTAGTCTATTTAACCTCCTGCAGCCCGAGCCACTCAAATCCACCTCCAGACTAACCTGGCTCTCCATCATTTTCTTTTTTGGGGGTGTACATTCTATCTTCGGAGTACTGTCATCCTCCTTCCCATTTTTAATATCCTCAGACTCAGAGATATAGGACACCTCCTGGCTGTCCTTCTTTTTAAATGGGTTTTTGACACATTTTTTCCGTTCCTTCCCTCTTTGGTATCTGGTTCAGGCTCCTAGATGACATGGATGGACTGGGAGGAGGACTAGGTGGTATTTTCAATTTTGGTTGGGGAATCCTCTTGGGGTATTTCTTGGATAATCAGGGGGGGTTGGGGTTCCGAGTAGATGGCTTTGTGGAATTGGTAGATGCAAAGAAGGATGCCCTAATGGAGGATAGGAATAGGCTTATCCAGGTTATCCTTAATGTCAAGAATGTTACTTTCTAAGGAATGTAGAAGATAGAAAGGGATGGAGATTAAATCTTTGTTTCTAACATGGTTCAGGAATGGTAAGTGGTAGTAGTAAAAGATAGTAAACTTACCTTCCAACATGAAGTATTTCATCACTATGAGGTAGATTTTAGGCCAAAAATTTGGCAGCTCCTCCCTATTGAAGCCCCCCTTCTTTTTCACCAACAGCTCTCCCTCCTTGAAGAACTGGTTGAGACTGGTAGGGTCAAGAGTTCGGCTGGTTTTTTTATATTTTCTCCCTGTCAAAGAGAGCCCAGTCGCCTTGGCTATGACCTCCTCATTCAGCTAAAAGTGGATGCCACCAATAGAGACATTCTGGTTGTTTCAGGATGACACAAACTGTTTAGAGATACGTTCATCATGCCCCCCCTTCATTCTCTCCATAAAGCCCCAAATTCCACTCTCCTTGCAGTAATATGTCACTAATGCATCTGAGGTGAAGGCCTCATCAATTCTATCAAGTTCAATGTGGAGAGTGTTGTCACCCATTTCAAATTTTAGACCTTCCTACACTAGAATACTTAGGAAAACAAAAAGCTGAGTGTTTCTGCAGAGCTTAAAATACCCCTTGAAATCGCAAAGTCTTTTGGAGAATGGTTTATACTTAGAATGTTGGCTTGGTGAAAATTTTTGGAAACCAGGCTCCGTACCACCAAATCTAACAGATCTCCAGGTGCCATAAATAGTAATAATACCAAGGAAACACTTGTTGTCCTCATTCGCCAAGTAAGCCTTCATATTCAGACAACGCCTACTCCATATGTTTAAGGAGTAATTATGACTTTTTATGGGAATTTGGGTTCTCCTTTCCATAATCACAAAAATCATTAGAACACGCCAGCACGTGATCCAGTAAGGATTCACAATGAATAAGATGGCATGGCACATTTAAACCTTGATATTTATTTCTCCCCAATTATTTGCTAAGTCACCAGGGGTAAGTCACTAATCGCCCTCCAACTATTGAGTTTAGTTTGTTTTAGGCCCATTTCATCCATTGAGTCAGCAAATGAATTCCCTTCTCTGTATGTGTGGGCTATAGTGGTTCTCTGGAATCTATTAATTAGTTCATCGATCTCCAAAATAATAGTTCTAGCCTGCCACCCCACACTAGCACCCCTTTTGATAGCCTCAAAAACCACTTTGTAATCCCCCTTGATTTCCAGCTGTCTGACGTTCATTTCTTTTGCAAATTTAATCCCATAGAGAAGGGCCAATCCTTTTGCCTGGGTGATAGTGCAGTTATTGATAGGGCCAGCATAAGCTAGTAGGCAATCACCTTTATAATCTCTCAGGACACCACCCCCACCTTGGCTCAAATTATTTGTTGCCCCATCAAAGTTTAATTTAGTCCATCTTCTGGGGGGGCAACCCATCTAGTAGCCTTCCTAGCTATCTTTTTAGCATCATCAAATCTAGAGAACCCTTCAAGGATATTCCATCTGTCAGCAATTCTCACTTCCCAAGCAGTGGGAGGACAAGGGGGAGCTTCCATTTAGCCATCCTAGCATTCTCACATAGGAGCTTAGTACCTATATGGAGACATGTCTCAGAATGGTTGCTCTCTTCTCTAAAGATCCTATTGTTCCTTTCCTTCCAAATGGCCTAGCAGATGTGAGGGGGTAGCATACACTAGAGAAGTTGGAGAAGGGGGTGATTGGAGTGAGATTTCCAATTTATTAATTGATGCACTTCTCTGTCCAAGGCCCAAGATATACCCAAATTGTTGATAACCTCTTGCCATATTCTGAAGGCATAATCACAGTGGATGAACAAGTGTTCCACCATTTCTTCCTCCTTACATAGGATACATCTGTTCACCATGAGGATGACCCTCTTTATTAGGTTATCCTAGGTTAGGACCTTAACATGCATTAAAGTCCACCAGAAAAAAATATTTTTGGTGTGAGTTGGGGAATCCACACCTTCTTCCAGTCCCTCAGGTTGCACTCCTCCTTCAGAAGTAGATTGTAAGTAGACTTAACTAAGAAGGTACCCATCTGGGTGGGGGCCCAGATAATAGAGTCCTCAAGCCCAGAGATTCTAACATTAGCCATAATTTCCATGAGATCCTTGGCTAAGTGTTGCAGGTCGGGTCTATTTCTTACCCGATTAGGTATATCCTCCCAATCCCTACTAGTGATATAGTTGGAGACCCGGTTACCTAAGATAGGTCTGAGGTAGTCCATAAGAGGTTTGAATATGTAGCCCAAATTAGGTTGGTTCACAATCTAGTGGTCATTCCAGAATTTGGTAGATCTCCCATTACCAATTTTCCAAAGAGAACCTTTAGACAAGAGGGTCTTACATTTACATATGTTCGTCCAGAGTTTGGATCCACATGGGAGGTCTCCATCATGATACTTCTTCCTATAGGGGTGTCCTTGGAGATACTTGGCTTCCATAATTCTACACCAATCCGCCTTCCCTTCTATAAGCTTCCAAGCCACTTTCGAGGTAAGGGCTTTATTCATCAGCCCAATTTTTCTTAGCCTCAAGCCACCCATTCTTTTTGGGAGGCATACAGTGTCCCAGTTCACAAGGGACATCCTCTTCTTTTCTTCAGCTCCAGCCCATAGAAAGGTTCTCTGGATCCTTTCAAGTTTGTCTACCATGTAGCCTCTTATTTTAAAGAGGGATAGGAAGTACACAGGAATCCCTTGGCGTGTGGAGGCCACCAGCTGAAGTTTTCCAGCATTGCTTTAAAACTTCCCCTTCGAGCCAGCAAGTTTCCTCTAAGTTCTTTCAAGGATGGAATTCCAAAAATCCTGGGACACCTCTTTAACCGTAAGGGCGAGGCCCAGGTAGGTAGAAGGGAATGAGGCCCCCAAACAACCTAGGATTCTAAGCACCTTATTTTGTAGCTCCATAGGGGTATTAAAGAAGAACAACCTGCTCTTATGATAGTTGATACACTATCCAGACACCCAAGCATAACTTTCCAGAATTTGTTTCCACTACCTGGCCTCAATCACATAAGAGTACCCAAAAAGGAAGGTGTCATCCACAAATTGTTCTAACACCACCTGACGAAGATTAGAAGTAGATTTGATGTCTTTTATTCTTCCCATGGTAGACAGCATACAAAGATTCCTGCTAAGCACATTAGCCACCATAATAAAGACGTAGGGGGAGAGGAGGTCTCCCTATCTAAGACCCTTCTCAGGTTTAAAGTAAGCCCCAGGGGAGCCATTGACCAGAATAGAAAGGCTAACAGTTTGAGTACATTCTTGTATAATCTGGATAACCTTCTCATTAAACCCCATTTTAGCAAGAATTTTAATCAGAAATGACCAATTGACTTTGTCATGAGCTTTGGAGATATCCAGTTTAAAAGCCATACCTGGAGCCTTGCTTTTGTCCATAGAATGGATGATTTCATGGGTCAAATGGCCACATCAAGGATCTTCTTACCCAGCACAAAAACTTTATGAGTAGTGCTGATAATCTTGTCCAATAGAGGTTTGATTCTGCCCACCAGGATCTTGGTAAGGATCTTGTAAAAGGTATTGCACAGGCTGATGGGCCCGAAATCCATTATAGTGGTAGGATTGTCATGCTTTGGAACCAGCACAATGTAGGTTTGATTATGTTGTTTGAGGATGCGCCTAGTCCTAAAGAAGTCTCTAACAGCCCAGGTAACATCGGTCCCCACAATGTCCCAGTACTCCTGAAAGAATGCCAAAGTAAATCCATCCGGTCTGGGGGCTTTATAAGCTCCCATGGCAAAGACCACCTTCTTTACCTCTTCATTAGAGACCCACTTTGTAAGCATGTTATTGTCACTGAGCGTTATGGTACTTTGGATTTGGTCCAGAAGTTGGTTTTGGATGTTGTCCGGGCATATCGGTCCCTCACTAGAGTACAGTCTCCTAAAGTAGTTGATTGCCACCTGGTTGATCTTATCCTTCTCCTTGACTTCATTTCCTCCTTCATCCTTAATAGCAGCAACAGTGTTTCTTCTTTTATGGATGCTAGCAGACCTATGAAAGAAGGCAGTGTTCCTATCCCCTTCAGCAAGCCACTAGACTCTGGATCTCTACTTCTAGTAGATTTCTTCTTTTTTCAAAGTTTCCTGCCACTTGTGTCTAGTCACCTCCTCCTCCGCCTAAACCTGGGGCGGGTAGTTTCCAGCAGCCAACTGGGCCTGGAGGGAGTCTTAAACTCCAAAAAATTCATTCTTCTCATTGTGAAAGTCACCAAAATTATGTTTGCTCTAGCCTTTAACCTCTCTTCAGATAATTTCAAGCTTTTGGGCTATTTTGAACATGGCAGTACCCCTAATGTTAGTCTTCCACCAAAATTTCACTTGGTCCCTGAAGGATAGGTGAGAGCACCACATAATTTCAAATCTGAAGGGTGTCGGGCTAACCATGGGGGTGTCGAACCAGTTGAGAAGGAGGGATTTATGATTCGATGTGGTACGAGGCAGGGAAGAAAGTGAGGAGTTTAGGAAAAGGTTCTATGAAGAAGTGGCTAGGGCCCAATCCAATCTCACTTGGATGAGGTGGGAACCTTTCCTATTATTAGACCAAGTGAAGGGGTTCCCTTTCAGGGTGAGGTCCTTAAGGCCTATGGAGGAGATAAAATGAGCCAACTCCCCCATACTATCCGAGTAATCCACAAGACCACCACACTTTTCTGAGGGGTAAAGAGGGGTATTAAAGTCACATGCTAGCAGGAAATTTATAGAACAGTCCAGGTCCAGCCGATGGCCAAGATCACCCCATAGTAAAGCTCTACCTGCCCGGGTATTAGGAGCATAAATATTGAAAATAGTCCATTCAGTACCATTCTTCATGAAGGTGGCCACAAGGAAGTTGGGAGAAGAAGCAGAAAGCTGACCAATTATCCTGTTGGGGTTCCAGAACATAGCAATACCACCAAACACCCCCGCAGCTTCAGAATAAAGGAAGGCAACACAGCCAAAGATTGGGAGCCAAGGTAGCAAAATTACTAGCAGACATCTTAACCTCTTGAAGGATTAGAACATCAAGCTTGAGATAAAAAATGTAGTGTTTGATAACACTTTGCTTGAGGGAGTTGTTCAATCCCCTCACATTCGAAGAAAGGCAATTCATTTCTTACTTTTGAAATTGGATTCTAGGGTTTTCTGCTTACCTATTGCAACATCCCTTGTGGTCCCCCATGATCTCCAAGCCCTATCTAAAGGCCTTCCCCTGGGTGTTTCCATTCCCACATCAACCTTTTTAGGCTTGGTTTTCTTTCTTTTCATTTTCCATTACCCTTCATCATCATCCAAGCCATCGAGGGAGCTAGAAGTGCTCTTCTTCACAGGCCTTGGGGGGGTTTGGCATCCTTCTTTAGGGAAAGAACCTCCAGAGCCACCACAATAGCAGGCTGTTCTATCTCAGTAAGGTTAGTCTTCAACTCCTCCAGGGGGGGGGCAGGGGCATCGAGGGGGTTTTTAACATCTCCACCACCTGCTGAAGAACTAGTTCCTCAGTGGACTCGGGTGGACCCAGATTAGGGCACCCAACATTGATCTCCTGGGGGGGAATGATCTCACCCTCTTCCAGGGCCAGATCTTCAATAAATGGAATTTCCATTTCCTTAGTCACCAAGGGTGGCCTAGTTTCCACCTTCTCTTCTTCACCTATAGGGGGAGGACCCTCAGCCACTCCTTTGTCTGTGTTCCCTTTTTTTTATCCCAGCTTGGAGGACTTGCAAGTATCACTAGCATGGCCCCTGCAATCATAGTTCTGGCAAAATAGGGTAGCATTCTCATACATCAGAGCTTGGGTCCATCTACCCAGCTTAGATTTCAGAATCATAAAGTTGGGCAGGGTTTTGTTCAGAGAAACATTCACACAAAATCTAGCAAAAACAACCCTGGACTTTGAATGAGTCACCTGGTCCAATGTGATGAAAGAGCCGAAGGAATCGCCTATCCATCTAAAGACTTGTTAGCTTGTAAAATTGTATTCATAAAATGAAGCTTATTTTATACTTTACAAAATAATTTAAATAAACATAAAAATTAAATAAAATTAATTACAATTTATAATTTATATTATTAAAATAATTATAATTAAAAATAAAATTACCTATTGCTACATCTATAATTATAGAAACTAATATAATAATTATCATATAGTTCTATAATTAATTAAAATACATTTAATAATTATAATACATTTATTAATATTAGAATTACATTTAGATATAAATTAAAATTAATTATAAAACTAAAGGTAGTAGAATATTATTTTAAAGATTTTAATTATTATCATTCATATATATAAAGATTCTTATAATTACATTAGAATCTTGAATTTAATTAATTATCTTAATTTCATTTTTATTAAATAACTATTAGTATTTATATTAAATATAATAATATTATATTTAGATTTATTTATAGCTAAAATTATAATTAATTCCAGCAAGTACTAGCCACTACGTGGCACTTGTCAATTCCTAGTCATCATAGATCTCTCATAACAAATAATATTTCATTTTTCCTTTATTCTAATGTTGTATTAGATATTATTAATATTACGTGAATTTTATATCTAAAACATAGTTCTAACCTCTCTCAATTGAATTTTAACATACTTATCACTTTCACATTTTTAGACATACATTCATACATACGTATATATATAAATATAGATATAAATATGTATGCACATACCTACATATACATACAAATAAATAAATGTATACATATGTACGTGCATTATATAGAGACACATACAAACACTTAATCATAGAAATATATCAATCATTATTACTTAAGCTTCCAAATATTTGTGAACTGTGATTATTTTCTTCAAAGAGAAAACCTATATCATCTCTCAATTTGCACGCAAAAATATAAAATAAACTTAAACGATAGAGTATCCACATCTGAAAGCAGATGTAGATAAGACTTTCATAGAGGACCCATATGTATTTATCACGCTATGCATGAAGAGGATTCTTACTATTTGTGGATTCCATTATCACACTAATCATACACAGGGTTCTATTACTATTCAGCTCAAAGCATAGGGAATTCCATTATAAGCTCACTTAAACTCATGTCCAAAAATCAATATTATTCCATGTTTTCGTTTTCTCATTACATGATAAGAGACCTCTAACTTAATAGATTCCATTTATTCCAATTCATAAGCATGCGTACTATCACTTCAACATAATGTCATATTCAACAGTCTTCTCCTAGGCATGCTTAAAAAGTATTAAGGGAACAGACTTATCCTCAACGAGTCATTGAAAAATCTTTTATATGGAAACCCAGATTATATATCAGATATTTTATGAACTATTATTGTCAACAACTACAACACAGTAATGTTGTCAACATTTTGGAAGATCATATGCAAAATCATACAAGTAACCGCTGTCTCCTTCGTTGGAAGATTATATGCATAAAGATGTAACTAACACACAATTGATATTTCTTTCATTTTATTCAAAACCAGAAATATTTGAAAGAAAAAATTCCACTATATCATACAAGTTTTGTACCTATGAAAAAGCAAGCTATATTCAGTTTGCTACAGAAATTAATTGTGACGTGACAACAAAAAAAATTAAGTGTGAAAGCAAAAATTTGAACATGGAAGGCTCTCATATCAGTGTTTTCATATTGACAACACATTTTATAACCATTGCTACTGCATATCAACAGCAATCTAAATCTAACCTTTTGGAAGAGACATCAATTCTATCTTTGCAAATGACTTTCTTTTGAATCATTTTCTTTTAAGGGTGTCTATGAAACTGATTCTTCTCCTGAAATTACGCTTGCAACTTTAGGGCAAAAGTCACTGGTATTTTCTATGTAACGTGCAGTTTTCTATCCCTTTTTAATGTTATAAATGATTTTCTTTTTCTTCAACCTTATTCTTGTCTATTAATTCCCGTCATCGTTTTAAGTTCAACATAGATAAGATGGATATATGATAGTCATGGCTGAATGATGGTCACACCCCTCGACATTACTATGTTGATATCAATTTTTATAAGGGGAATTGTTCTATATAAAATTAAATATGGATAATCTAACCAACAATTTTAAGCATTTTATAGCAAAAACATTTGTTCTATCAAGCAATGTTTTCAAAAACAAGTGTCACATAGTGGCCAAGTACTTGCCTTTAATAATTAATTTTAAATTTAATTTTTAATATAAATTAAATCTTAATTTTAATAAGTTTATTATAATATATAAGATATTTTAATTAATTATAAAATTATATAATTATAATATTTTATATAATAATAATTGCAGTAATAAATAATTTTTTTAATTATAATTATATAGATAATTATTGATTGCAAATTATAATTAATTTAAACCTTAATCTTAATTTTATTTGTAAATATAACAATAGTGCTAATTTTATTTTATTGATATATATTTTTTATTACAAATGATTAATATTATTGTATATATAATATGAGCAATACTATCAAATAGTTTTAATAGTTTTAATAGATCATATGATACATTATGAACTTTTAATAATGTCAAAATGAATTAAAAAAGCTAACCAATTATAAGTAACTTACTCCATATTAGGAATATTGTAGCATACTAATTCAATCAATTAATAATTTATTCAATATTTTGAAAGAAATTTTAAAATAAATTATAAAAATATACAAATTACAAAATTTAATCAACTTATTTTAATCTTTGATTCTCACTGATTTATTGCATCCATTAATATTCCTTAAAAAAAAGATGATTCCAAGATAACTTCACATAAAAAACAAGAAAATTAAATGAAATAAGTGGAAGGACAATAAATAACAAATGTGGTAAATTTTAATTGGTTCACTCCTGTAATAAGACTTCAAATGCATTCATCCAATGAGATGATCAAAAATTAATTTCTAGATATTATAAAGTTAAATAATGTGCATCTATATTTTACAAATGAAAAAAATTATAATGAAATATAAAAAAGAATTAATTTCATTGGTGTAGAATAGTTCATTTAATCACTAGTTAACATCAAAAACTCAAAAATGGATACAATAGTACTTAGCCTACTGACAAGTACTAATAATAATAACAACATAATAAGTTTCTCTACTCTCCTAGGGTTTCACTTTTCTTTTTTCTCGGTGTTGCTTCTAGTTACCTTCTATGGGGCTAAAGGAGGGGGACCCATTATGGGTCTCTACGTCCCCTTCCTTGAAGCTTGAGGATCCCAATCTCTCTCCTTCTATTTTGGGGTCCACTTGTGCTGACTTCTTTCATGAGGTGATAGGGGTTCATATGCATGTCTGTCTTGAAAATTTGGGAAAATCCGTGAAGCCCTTTCTCCAATAGAATAATCCTTCTTCTTTTGTTGACAAACTATTGAGTATTGGCCTAGCTAAAATGAAGTATTGGGCTTCTAGGAATTAGTACGGGGCTGCCTGGAAGGTCAATGGTACTAAGATTCATTCTTCCAATGAATTCGTGAAGAAGACCATGGTTGAGTTGGAACATTCCTTGTGTTGGTTCCTAAAATAGGGTTTACACTACAAGTATTAACTAAGTTAATCATTCAATTACCTATTCAGATTTCATCTCCAATTATCAATAATTTCTTGGCCTTGGACCAACTAACAAGGATAACTCTAACCCTTCTACACTTTGGGGGCTCTATAGAGGGTAATCCCTTAACTCATTTAAAACCTCTACACAAAATTTGTGAACAGAATTAAAACCAATAGATATCTCACATAAAACTCAATAAATAGGAGAATATTGAAGAATGGTTAATTCTCCATTGATTCTCAACTAAATCAGAGCATGAGATAACAACAACAACATGAAACATAAAACTTTAAGATGATATTGCGTGATTTCATCAATTTTGCAGAAAGTTTAGATGAAATTGAACACCACAAGACATAATAAAAACACTACAATAGTGACCAATTCCTCATTCCATTGGATAATAAATGTACAAAAATAAAATTTCAATATGAAATAATTTTAATGAATAACTTTAAGATCTAAGACAATGTTGCATTACAACATTTTTTCATAAGAACCCTAATCCAAACTCCTTATCAAAATCCCTATACAGCCCTAAGATTCTATAGTATATTCAAGAATTTAACTAAGCCATCAGATCAAAGCATTAATAAAATTCACATACATCACAACAATGCACTAAATAAAATAGAACCTTTGATTCCATTTCACTCAAAAATCATAAAACTTATACACATGAGAGAATTGAATCAAAAATTATATTCTTCATTAATTTTCAATGGCTATATCTGTCATACAATATTTATACAATTCATGAACTGAAAACCTACAAGAAATGACACAAGACTCTTCATATTGCTCCGTAAAATGTTTTACAATATGGTTAATTTTTTACCTAAACTTTACTATTGTGGCCTCAGAGATTTTGTAAAATGAACTTGAAACCTTGTACCTTGTCATTGAATTCACTTTTATATAAAAGGGAATTCAAAGACAAGAGATAAGGTTTCAAGTTCATTTTTAAAAATACAATAATCTGTCACATTTTAGGCTAACTTATCAGCACAACCGAATTTTAGTATTTCTAACTAAAAATTAATTTTGGTCAAATATATGGTCTAGATAGATTCATTCTAACTAAGTTATATAAGTGATTTAACTTTTCCAATTGGAAATATCTATTAAATGCATACTTTATACCACTTTGGGTCCAATTACCATAGAAATAAAATTATTTCAGAAAAGTGACGTTTCAATAACTCCTAATATTTTTAATGATATTTTAAAAAAAAAACACTTTTGTAGAAATGAGAATCAAGAATATCCTCATATATTTTATAGAGTATTAATTAGACATAGTCTATTGTAATTAAAAAATATTGCAAGTAGGTATTTTAATAGTCAAGGAGAAATTAAAAAAAATAGTAAATCCTATTAAATAAATTTGAAAAATATATGGTTCACTATAGGAGAGAGTAATCTTCAAGAATATAAATTCCTTATTTTGATTGGGATAGATTTTTTATGAAAAATATTGCGGGAGATGAAAACTGTCCATTTTAGGTGAGTTGGAATTTGAATTGTTATAAAAAATAAAATATAGGTCACAAACCAATTTATATTTCTTCATGCACTAGCTAATCTATAACATATTTTGAAATTAGGGGAAAAAATATTTATTTACATATAATTTTTGGGTGGGAACTAGACCCCTAATTTTTAGCTTTTTTCAGCAATTGAAAAATCATCTTTAAAAATTAAAAAAACATATCAATTATTATTCAAAAAAATTATTAAAAATATTAATCATAAAATTCATCCATTTTAATGCATTTAATTAGTTTACATCATCTCCAAATTTCAAACATAAATGTCATTTGTATACTATTGAAGTTGAACAACTTTGATTTTGCTAGCCTTTTCCTTTATAAAAGTGTGACATATTATTGTGCTAGAGGAGACACATTTCATCAATCATTTGGAATACACAACTTTCATTTACAACATACTCTCAAAAAAGGTAAAAATACACTTTCATCCTTTTCAAAATATCCTTTATACTTTCTCTCTTTTCAATTTTCTAAAGAAGATCTCATTTGGGCTCATGGCTACTACAAACATGTCTTTCAAAATATTTAATAGTTGCAAAATATACCAAAAATGCACACCAAAATGTCACATCAAAAATTAGAAGGCTAATAGTTTCTCCTTCACTCTTCATTTAGATATATCTTTATCCATTGATCATATTTCTCATATGTTGGCCAATTAAAATCCATGACCTCATCTACCTTTTCTCTATAGGGGTTATACTTGATGGCTACCTTATTTGCCTCCTTTTCAAAAAACTCAAACAATGCTCATCTATTTATGATTTTGTCCATTATATTTTCAAGCATATGAATATTAATATATTCACAAATCAGGTCCTCAGAGTTGATCACCTTCTCTATATGTTCCCTCCATAGTTGTGATGGTTTAATGTTTCCATTCTCATATACTATCCCAGACAATAGTCTATCTTGCAACTCATTAAAATTTCTTATCAACTCTCTAATATTCCTTTCAATATCTTCTTGTAATACTTGAAAAAAATTAAATGACTTAACCAACAAATGGGTTCTTTGAAGTGCTTGCGGTCTCTCGGCATGAAATTGGGAGGCTACAAAAATTGTCTTTAATTAATTGGCCCGTTGCATCCACTTGGAAAATAGTGGTGCAGCCAAATCTTTGTCCCTATCAAAACCCCTTATAGCCTCAAATAATAAAGAATATAAAGAATGGATGGGAGACATTTATTGGCAGAACTCTACTCTATCTTTACTAATGTACTCTCTAACCCTTTGATTTTCTCCATCAATCGACCCTTTGTTGGATGTGTTGAGAAAGTAGGTAGTTCAACAATTGGCTATGCTACAAAACTAGGAGGAGTAATCTCCATAAGAGACTATGGGGTTGGATCAAAAGATGTAGTGGATTGTGGCCCTAATGTAGGAGGGGCAAATGAGGTTGCAAGAGAACCAGGGAGTTATTGTAAAAATATTTTTTCCAGGAGTTGAAATTTGGACTATAACATGCAACATTTATTTTTTACATCTTGAAATAGTCCCCCAAAACATGCTCAAACTTAGCTTTATAATCCAATTTCTCTTATTTTTCCCTCTTATCAGTTTTGTTGTTCAAATTGGCCACATCCAAAGTCAAATTGGCTACCTCAACACCTAAATTTGTGAGGTTCATTTGTTTATGAGACTTCCCCTCAAATTGGGGTTGATGTCTCCTATGTTAGGTTTTATGGCCTCTTGACATAATCACCAAATAGCCAATGTGGCATAATCCATACTCCATGTTGATCCTTTTAGAACCATTCTATTATCCTCCTCTAAGCTCTAAAATTGTTTATTTTTATTTATACTATCAAAAGAAATAGCATCATCAATATTACAACCAAGGAGAATTAAGATCCCCTCTTGATTACAGTTCTCTTCCCATCCTTAGGAGTAATGTCTGAGACTCCTCCATCATTTCCTTCTTTATCTCATCCAAGTTAGTGTCTTGATCGGTCTTTTAAGGATTTGTACTCTTCCTCTCCTCACGTCTCTTTTTATATTCATCAATTTTAACTCTCCACACCAACTATATGAATGTTTGACTTTTAACAAAAGTTTCATCCTCAAGAAACTCATCACACACTTTCTTTCTTGTATCCCTAAAAGCTCTACCCTAGATATCAAGCGAGGTAAAATCCCATTCGAATGATATTGGTGCTAAAGGAATGCCAACTTCTAACTTGCTATCAGTCACAATAATAATATCCTCCACCTCTTCCTCCTATACATGTTGTTCCTCAAATTGTTCAACATCCTCCTACAGACACCTAAAAATTGACATAATTGTAAGCTAATGTTAAGTGACTAATTATTGTTCTATTAGTTAATCGTTATTATCATTAATTAGTCATCTTATTTTCCTCTAAAGATCCAATCTTTTAATTAGTTAATCACCTCTCTAATATTAATTAAATAATTAAGTTTATTTAATAAATTATCTTTAATTAATTGATCTTTATCATATAATTAAATCCAAATTCTTATTTCCCATAATTTGAATTTAATTATTCAAATTAGCTAATTATTCTTCCAAATTAAATTAATTGAACAAAATTAACTTAATTTCACATCAATTTTAATTAATTTCACTACTAATTAATTTCTATTTAATTTCATTCTAATTTCATCTTTTTCTTTAAATGAATTTTTAATTCAATTAAATCTTCTAAAAAATAGAACAATAAAAAATGTGAGGCAATTATCTATATAGATTTAAAAAAACATGGCTCTTCTTTTTCGTAGTCTGCGGCCTTTTTTCAGTGTCAAGGCATTGGATCATTAGCTTCATGTTTTTTCAAAAACAAGATATGCCCTTCATCCTTGGTGAACTTTCAATTCATTCCCTAGGACACATAGGGCTCCTCATTCTAAGAATCAGCCAGCAAATAGCTCCAATGACACTCAATCTACTGCAAGTAGAGGTGGAATGCATGGAGAACAAAAGTGTCAGAGGAAAGAACTTAAAAGAGACAGACCTAAGACTAAGGATTTTGGATGGTAGGAGGTTCGATCATGAAAATCCCACAAGAATGTTCCATTACCTCTCATTCATGCACTAAAGCCTATGTCATTGAAAAATAAATTCAATTTGCTTAAAGCTCAGGAACCCCATCAAAACCCAAATCTGTATTGCCCTCCTCATCAACGAAGACTAGCAACTAATAATTTCTAGGAATTAACCTTGAGCAAGAGATCTGATCTTTCGAATGCTTCCTCCCCAAGGATTTTTCCTAGGATACTTTCACAGAGGAGGCATGAGCATAAACCAATGGTGCTTCTTCAACACTCTGAAAACATTCAAAAGAAGGGAATCTATTCCCCCCCGCACCAGACATCCTCCAACACGATATATTCTCCCCCTCATAGAAGAACTTATACAGGTAGCCCTAGGCTCATTCCACCTTCAACTAAGGTTTACTCTCCTCATAGTAAAAATTTTAACCCTAATAAAGTTGAATCTTTGGTAAAAACTCTTAACCAAAAAGAGTTGGATATCAAAAGCAAAATAACTAATAATATGTAGAGGTTGTGTGCGAAGTTTGGATTTTTTTCTAGATGGTCCGGCGTTGGGGCATCCCCCGAAACAATAGAAATATGGATCAAAAAACAACTTGACTCTAAGGTATGTATCACAATCCTCTCAGATAAATTTCTCTATGTAGATTGCACCGATACATCTCTGAAGGAAAAACTCGTGAAGGAAGGCCTCCCTAAATTTAGGAACATAGGCTTCCACATCCAGGATTGGACTCCCTTCTTTAACCTACAAAAATTTTAAAAAATTATGGTAGAAAAAGTTATTAAACTTAATAATCTTCCTATCAAACTTTCGGATATAGATTCACTTAGAGCTATTGGGAATTGTTTGGGGAAATTTATGGGGTTTATAGATTTAAATAAGAACTATGTCGAGAATATTATTATAGCTGAAATGGATCTTAATAATCCTTTAGATTTTTCTCTGAAGATTAATTGTGGAAGTGGGGTATCTCATGTCTATCCCAAGATTATTTTTGGGAACTTTGTAGAAGAGGATGGGCATCGAGAGAGCTCTAAAACAATAAACCTTCCCACTAAAATAAAGAACCAAACCCTTAGAAAAAATTCCTTACTAATCTTAGATCCAATTAATGGGAATAAAGCATTGAAAAACAATCCCCTACCAAAGGATTCATCATCGGAAGAAGGAGAAATCAAGGAACTTCAATGTAGCTTGTCCTCCCCCTCTATTAAAAAGGCATCTAAGGAACAAGGGATATCTAGTTCTGACTCAACCTTTTTGTTCTCTAAGGATCCCAATCCCCTTGTTTCCTTTAATATAGACTTAGGAGGTTTTCATCTGATAGAAAAGGATCTAGCTATCGTGACTAGTTACCCCCTCTCTCCTAGTAATGAAGCCCCTCCATCTCACCAAGCTTTATCCAATCAGATACTCATAACTCAAGAAGCAATGGAATCAACACTTCAGCTTGATAAGAACCATACTTCACGGAACATTTCTTCCATAGTAACTTTACCCCAAGCTTCATCTCCAACCCCAAATCTTATGAAGCACCTTGAATTGCCGATCCTGGATCCTAGGCATATATCTATACTAGAAAAAGAATCCCATAGAGAGGTAGAACAATCTAACCCTGTAACAGTATCAAATGAAAGCCTCTTGGAACAAAGTTAGGCAAAGGAAACCTCCATTCAGGAAATTTCATCTTTAGAAGTGGATAGAGTCCAGAAGGAAGTGAATATAATAGTAGATTATATAGGAGAAACCTTACCAAATGAACTTATGGATCAGCTCCTAAATGAAATCTTTGATGTAGAGGAACTAGAACTTCAAAAGAAGCTACTTATTGAGGGTATTAATTCAAACATTGAAACTAAAGAAGGCTCTATATAAGAATTATTGATCAAACTTAAAGAAAAGGAAATTAAGGATCAAGATACTCTAGGCATAGCTTTCCTCAGTGAAGATAGGAACTCCCCAGACTGTGCAAAAGTTCTGAAAAAAAGGGGCAGGAAACCCAACGCAAAATTAATAGATTTAGCAGGAGAGGCAAAGGGTCAAGCAAAAATCACATCAATTCTGAATATAGGGAAGGGGAAGTACCTTCCCAAGGAGCCATGAACCTTCTCTCATGGAATGTTAGGGGCATGAATTCCCCTAACAAGTAGCATATAATTAAACGCTGCATCAAAGTTTATAACCTAGATATAATGCTAATATAGGAAACTAAACTAGATAATATAGAAATGGATAATTTCAAAAAAAGGTAGGATTTAGAATAATTGAGACGTCAAATGCTATAGGAGCCTCAGGAGGCCTAGCCATCATTTGGAATCCTAGACACATTGCAATTAACATTCTAGAAAAGAAACAATATTTGATGGTTGGTCTAGTTAAGGACTTTAGGAATAACCTAACCTTTAATCTTATTAACATATATGGTCTGACACAAATTAAGGAGAAAATTTTAGTATGGCAGGAAATTGAATCTTTTATGAGACTTAAGAATGATGAACTCTACTTTTTAGGAGGTTATTTTAATGTAATCTCTAAACTCTAAGAGAAAAAAGGGGGAGCAAAGTCTCTACTGATTACTGCTAGAGACTTCAACCTTTGGAAGGAGAGAAATTCTTTGTTATAAATTCCAACAGAAGACAACTCCTTCACATGGAACAATAGAGAAAGGTATTTTGCAACATCTCAGAAAAGTTAGACAGATTCTTCCTTAAGGGAAGTATGACTGAACATGAGTTCTCCCTTGAAGCCAAAATTTTATCAGTCTCAAGTTCGGACCATTATCCAATATTTCTCAACATTCTAACACACACTAAACCTAAGAAGAGTTCTTTTAAGTTTGAACAGGCTTGGCTTAGAGATCCAGACATTCTAAGTCTTTTAGAGACTTGGTGGTCAGAACCTAATTTCTCAGGATCTAGAATGTATATAGTAGTAAACAAACTAAAATGGATTAAAAAGAAATTATTGGAATGGAACTCGACTAAGTTTGGTAAAATTTTTTAATCTAAACTAAACTTAGAGAAGGAACTGAATGAGGTCAACTCACAAGTTATTCAAAAAGGAATGGATGAAGAATTGTATCTGAAAGAGAAGAACCTACTTAAAGAATATGAAGAAGTCTTGGCAAGAGAAGATTTATTTTGGAAACAAAAATCAAGGGAAACCTAGTTAGAAGCAGGGGATAGGAATACAAAATTATTTCACAACAGCACAAAACAAAGATGAAATTTGAATAGAATATCAAGCATAACCAACGAGGCAAGAGATACAATTAATGATCCAAAAGATATAGCCTTGGAAGTAGTCGATTTCTTCAATCAAATTTTGAATAATAGGGAGAGTTCAAACCTAGATAGCCAAATAGAAATGCTTAAAAATATACCCAAAGTTATAAACAGACATCACAAAAAAGCACTAACTGATAAATTTATAGAAGAAGAAGTTAAAAACACCCTCATGCTCATGAACTTGGACAAATCACCAGGACCAGACAACTTCTCAGCCATTTTCTTTCAAAAATATTCGCACTTTGTAGGAAAGGAAGTAATGGAAGCTCTAGAAGGGGTAAGAAATTATGGGAAAATTCTAAAAGAATTAAATAACACTTTTATCATCCTTATCCCCAAAAAAGATAAACCCTCGAACCTTAATGACTACAAACCAATAATACTTTGTAACACTTTCTATAAACTCCTCACTAAAACTCTCTCACTTAGACTTCAGAAACTCCTCCCACTTATCATTAGTGAAGAACAGACTAGTTTTGTGCTAGGTAGATCCATCTTGGATGGGGTTATCATAGCTCAAGAAGCCATCCATTTGGTTAAAAAAAACAAAAATCCAAGCATGCTCATTAAGCTAGATATTAAGAAAGCTTACGATATGGTTGATTGGAAATTCTTGTGCAAATGTCTAGAAGCCTTTGGATTTTCTAAAAGTTGGATTAATCTTATCTTTGAATGTATCTCTACCCCCATGATCTATGTGCTAGTAAATGGTACCTCAGAAGGCTTCTTCAACATATCTAGAGGTTTAAGACAAGGTGACCCTATATCCCCCTTTTTATTTATCATTATGGTCGAAGCTCTAGGTAGAACTATAACTAATGAACATGAGAGGGGTAATATAGATGGAATTTCCATAACCAGTCAATTAGCTCCTACCACACACCAACACTTTGTAGATGACATGTTGCTTTATGGATCTAGTAGTAGGAAGGAGGCAAGAGTCTTTAAAAATATTTTGGGAACATATACAAAGGCCTCGGGACAAGAAATCAATCCGAGTAAGTCAAAAATCTTCTTCTTGAACATGAAAAAAGATACTGAGAAGGAAATAGGTAGGACCCTCAACTTTAAACAAGGCACACTCCCATGTAAATACCTAGGCCTGACCCTAGTAAAAGATCAAAGAGTGACAAACATTTTCGATCCTATCATCAACAAAATCAAGGGTAAGATGAATTAATGGAAAGGAAGATGGCTCTCCTCTGTAGGGAGAGTAACCATGGTAAGATCCATTCTATCAACCATGCCAACATACCAATCATCATGCATTCACCTTCCTTCCAATAAGAAAAAGGAAATCATTAAACACCTGAGAACTTTCCTATGGCAAGGGAGTAAAAAAAAAAAAATCCCCCTAATCTCATGGGAAAATTTATGTAAACCTAAAAATGAAGGAGGTGTAGGTTTCAATAATTTAGAAGATCATGGAAAGGCTTTGGGTGCTAAGTTAATCTGGAGGATATATAGAAACTCAAAGGCTAAATGGGCCAAAATCCTCATTTATAAATATTTTCAAAACAAAGACCCCTCCTACAGTTTTAGAGAAGCCTCCCCCCGAGAGGATCTAAAATTTGGAATTTTATGATGGATTGTAGATACTTTATTAAGGAAAAACTTACCTAGAACCCTGGCTCAGGGGAGAATATTCTTTTCTAGGATGATTCTTGGGGAGGTTATGAGACCATCCTCATAAATTCCCTCAAAGATAAGATAGGTTTGTGCCTCAGGGACTATATTATTGTTAATGGTATGAAATGGGAATGGAAATCCATGGATGGGTTGGGCATCTCAGCTCTAGATGAATTAAAAATTATTGAAATCCTTAACAAATGTAAGCTTGTTTTAAGAGCTTTTGAAGACACACTAGTCTGGGATGGCTAAAAAAAAAGGGCAATACAACACCAAAGATAGGTACAATCTTATCTCTCAAAACTATAATCACCCCAAAACTAACATACCTATCAACCTTTGTTGGAATAAAAACTACCTCCCTAAAGTAGGTTTTTGCACCTGGCTTACCCTCAACTATAAAATTTTAACAGTAGATAGATTTAAGAAGTTGGTCTTCTATGGTCCTAGTAGGTGTGTCCTCTGTGAATCAAGTGAAGAAGATGTAGATCATCTATTTCTCAATGGCCCCTTCACAAATAAATGTTGGAAATGGCTAGTGATTAACTTGGGTTGGTCATGTGCCTTCCTGAATTCTCTTCTAAAAATGCTACAAGCATGGTCAGCCTTAAAAAAAGATAGCATTTATGCAAACCTTTGGATTTGCTCCCCCTCAATTTTGATCTAGGAGTTATGGAAAGAACGCAATAGAAGGATACTTAAAGACAAGAAATTAGAATGGAAACAACTCTGCAATAAGATTGAGGCCAGCATCATAGAAAATTCAAACTGTAGAATATCTAAGTGTTAGGAAACTAATTTGATTATGAGCCATTGGGATGGGAAAATGTGAGGTAAATGGATAGGTCTCTCTCTTCCCCCTTTTATAGGTTCTAGGAATAATATCACGACATCCAAAAGAGCTAAGTGCAAATGGAGACCACCGAAAGATGGATGGTTTAAACTAAACTTTGAAGGAGCCTCAAGAGGCAACCCAAGGATCACAGGTATTGGTTGTAGCATACATAACGAGGAAGGAAAGAAAATTTCTACTATAGCTGAGCCCATAGGGATAGAAACCAATAATTGGGCAGAACTCTTTACATTGATCCAAAGTCTTAATAAATGTGCTTCATTGGGACTTCAATTCCTAGAAATAGAAGGGGACTCAGCAATAATCATCAATGTGCTAAGGAGAGGAAAAAATCCCAACTGGAGACTGAATTCACTTTTATTTCAAGCATTAACCCTTTGCAGTTCCTTTAAGGAAATCTCCATCAACCATATTTATAGAGAAGGGAATAGGCGAGCTGATGAATTGGCTAACCTAGGGGCTGATAAGGAGGCTACCTTTAACTCAAACCCAACCCTCCCCTCTCTTCAATATCTTCTTTAGAATCCCAAAGGAGGCCTTTCAAGATACTTCTCTGAGCTTTTTATTACATGACTTTTAGCAACCCTCACCAACTTAGAGCTATGGTATGGGACTAAATCAATTTTAACTTAATAATAGAGGAAGGCTAAAAAGTTATAAAACCTAAAGAGTTATAAAAACTATACCCTTTTATCAGCACTCCCCTTGTTTCCCAAGATTTTTATTAAGGAAAATCTTCGAGTACCATGACTCACTTGAGATCATTACATAAGAAAGTATCATTTAGTGGGACAAAGGTACCCAATTAGATGCCATCATCACAAGTAGGGATTCCTCACTAATTATTAGGTATTATTATGCCTTCATCACTCCCTCCCAGCTCATAGATTTAAGCTTTATTTCCACATTCAGATTAATATGGGAGACAACTGTCTTAAAATTGCAAGTTCGCATTAATTATGTCAGTAATCACATTGTCACATGATCAATCTCTCTCTCCATAATTATGAGAATCTCATCACAAGTATTTATCGACCCTCAACTAATTAAAGAGGAAATAGATTTGTGGATTATTGGGAAGTAATGCGGTGGTATTGAATAAGGTGGAAAAACTAAGGACTGGGTCTACGAGCAACAATGGAAACTAGAGTTGTCACCTTTCACAAAAAGGAAAATTGACAAATGGAATTTCAAGGTCAGGTGAGGCCAAAAAGGTGGAATCAAATCCTCAAGCCTCTCTTAGACACAATCCGCAGAGCCCTAATTAGAGGACTCGGAGAAGAAAATTTTGATAATGATTTCTTAGTTAGGGTAAATGGGCATGTGGTTGGTCTCTTCTTAGAATTAGTAATCTTTAATGGGACTAAGAAGGAGAGGGTTATTAGGGTGGCTAAAGCAATCTTTAAGGATGAAATCCTAGGAGGTTTGGAAAAAGTGGTTTAAGACATCAACATAGACCTCACCATTCCTTTTCCAGAACTATATATGAAAAAGGAATTGGTGGCCCTTCTTTCCATCCCCAACTTTCAGTGGCTACCAATTCTATTTTTCAAAGATGAAGTTACATTTGATAAGGTGTGGCCTTCAATGAGGAAGAATTTGGACTTTCTCATTGCCACAACACTTAAGGAGGACGTGGATCTAGATGAAGTCCTCGACTATTGGCGTGCAGAAGGCTTCGAAGTTCCAATTGAAATGGATGAGGAGTCATCTAGAAACATATGGATCATTGCTCCTCTGGTTAAGAGATCATCTCAGGATTACAAAGAAAAAAAAGAAGAGATCATCATTCTACGGATGAAGGATGCCTCCTAGTGTTGCAACATTGTCTGAAAAGTCTAGTTGAAGATTAACATGGAAAAATATGGATAATAGCTTAGCTTTGTGAATGCTTGAAAATGAATTTTTGTTATGTAAATAGGCAATACTGGTAGAATACCGGTTTGATAATGCTTGAAAATGATTTTTTGTTATGTAAATAGGTAATACTGGTAGAATACTGGTTTTATAGGAAAGACAATATCTACAAGGACAAGCTATGTTTTATATTTTATCTAGATATAGTATAATTTTATTATTAGCTTTGTATATCTACTCTTAGATTTTATCTAAATATAGTATAAATCATTATTTCTAGTTGCAAATTTTGTCTACAAAGCAGAACTTCCAAGAATCTCTCTTAGCATTTCTTTCCCAGTAAGATAATCAACTACATTAGATGGTTAGGGGTAAATCTGAGCACTAGCGATTTCTTCATCATATAGGCCCAACATAAAAGGATAATTTTTTTTAAAAAAGTTTAGCTTAAATACAAATAAGCAAATTAAAACTTTTCTCTCTGCTTCAGGCTCAAGATAGAAGTTCT